>CM049855.1:14188833-15388833 GCA_027422415.1 Schizothorax lantsangensis
CAATAATGCGTTGTTCACTTGCAGAACGCAAGCTTCTAGAGGCACATAAGTCTGAAGTACTGAATTTAGGTAAAGGGGTGCCACCAGTGGTGGTTTTGGCAAACATTAATGCCTTGAATTTTAATGCGAGCAGCTATTGGTAGCCAGTGCAAATTGATGAACAGAGGTGTGATGTGCGTTCTTTTCGGCTCATTAAAGATTAATCTTGCAGCGGCATTTTGGATTAATTGTAGAGGTTTGATAGAACTGGCTGGAAGACCTGCCAAGAGAGCATTGCAATAGTCAAGTCTGGACAGAACAAGAGCTTGAACAAGGAGTTGTGTTGCATGTTCTGAAAGAAAGGGCCTGATCTTCCTAATATTGTATAAAGCAAATCTGCCGGACCGGGCAGTTTTAGCAATGTGGTCTGAGAAATTCAGATATCATCAATCACAACTCCAAGGTTTCTGGCTGTTTTTGAAGGAGTTATGGTTGATGAGCCTAACTGGAAGGTGAAATTGTGATGAAGTGATGGGTTTGTTGAAACCACCAGCAGTTCTGTCTTAGCCAGGCTGAGTTGAAGGTGATGGTCCTTCATCCCGCAAGAAATGTCTGTCAGACATGCTAAGATGCGAGCAGCTATCGTCGGATCATCAGGATGGAATGAGAGGTATCAAAATAAAAGCTAAATAAAATAAAAGCTAAATTTTTTTTTTATAAATACCCTAGCAACTGTTTAGCAACATGCTATAAATCGCTCAAACACCCTGGCTAAAACAACCAAGCAACTAGCACAAATTACGCAGGTTCAATGGTTGTTAAAACGCAAAAATCTAGTTAGTGTTTAAAAGAATGAAGTAAATGTCATTTTGAAAGCAAAATTTGTAAGATTCAAATCAAAACATTGTGTTAATACAAGAAAACAAGCCGCAAATAAGTCCCAAAGGCCTATGCATCATCTTGTCTGTGAATCAGCCTCTGGCAATAACAGTAATGGGTGATTTGGTTGACCAGGAACAGGCCGGGTCTGTGACTGTGTACCTGTCTCCTCTCAGGAGGCCTGTAGGTAAATGTGACATGAGTGAAACTCATTGAAACTGGCTGTGTGCCAGAGAAGGCACTAGTCAGTTTGGTCTGAGGCCTGGGAAAAGGGGCGGGCAAGAAAGCTAACAAAGAGGTGAGTAACCGTTTCTTTAACCACAAAGTGAGATGAACACCTCACCATTCATGGGAACCTAAACCTGTCAGGCCTGGCCTCTGTTGCTCAACATGTGGAAAACTGTATCATGCTAGACTCCAAAGCACAAATGCATCCTCAAAGAAACGTGGGTGTGTGTGAACATGGCTGAATTTACAAGCAGAGAAGATTAGTTTAATTACTTCATGTCAGGCTAATTATAGAAATGTGTTATTTCTTGCTTTCCTGTAGTTCTCTGAATTTTACTTCGAATATGTTCACTATACTGCTAGAATAGATGTATTAAAAAGTACTGTATTGTTTGATTCCATTCATTCAGTCATTTTGTGGGACGGTCATGCATCATTTGATCTTTCATATTAGGAGTGGCGACACTTAATGAAGTCCTCATAATCCATAATGTTCACTTCAGTGCAACAGGAATTGTGCAACTCATTTAAACAGGATTTCTCTTCAGGTAGCAAGAGCGTAACCCTACAGTGGAAGTGATTCATTGTTGTTAGGCTTTGTTGCAGCAGTAGTGAGCAATGCCATCATGCCCGTGACAATTTCACCATGTGGTTTTCATTTAAACAGGTGCTACTGTTTAATGTTGTACTTTCTTCGTCAACTGAAAAAGTTCAACCTGCCACAGGCGCACATGACACAGTTTTACTCTGCTGTTATTGAGTCGGTTCTGTGCTCTTCTATAACTGTATGGTTTGGGTCAGCCAGCAAATCAGATATAAGAAGACTGCAGCGGACTGTTAGGACAGCAGAAAGGATCATTGGTGTGCACCCGCCCAGCCTTCAGGATTTGTACTACTCCAGAGTGAAGAAACGGGCAGGTAACATCATCACAGACCCCTCTCACCCTGGACACGACCTGTTTGCGCTTCTCCCGTCAGGCAGACGCTACAGATCTCTGTGCACTAGAACATCTAGGCATAAAAACATTTTTTTCCCCTATGCCATCTCCAGCCTAAACAACTAACACAGGAATTATTACCTGGGTTCTGTAATTCTCTAACCCTAATTCTTGCCTGTAATTCATCCCCCATCTCTAATTATTTACTCTCTCTAGTTCTATGTAAATATGTATGCATAATTTTCTATACAGCTGTATATATAGAGTAAATAAGGCACAAATCTGTACATAAATCTTCTGTTCCAGATTCAGACACATTATTATTATTATTATTATTGTTAAGGCTTATTTAAATGTTCTGTTCTCATGTCAGATATGTATGTTTATATGTATGTATGTATGTATGTATGCATGTATGTACCAAGAGCTTCTTAAAAAAAACACAACAAATTCCTCGTGTGTTTGCACACACTTGGCGAATAAAGCTGATTCTGATTCTAATGTGCAGCCGTTACTTCTGTAATTCAACATGACTGTTTAGTGTTTTATGAGACACGTGAAAGTTTAAATGTAAACTGTTAAGATAGAAATTTGAATTTGATCTAGAAAATTATAGTTTGTCAAGACACTTTAAATGCTGACACCATATTATAGCATTGCCTGAAAGTTTAAACACATTGTTGCTCACCGATGAATCCTCTGCAGTAAATGGGTGCCGTCAGAATGAGTACAAACAGCTGATGAAAACATAATATTGATGAATAACCCACACAACTCCAGTTCATCAGTTCAGTTCTTGAGGGTGATCATTTAGTCACCCTCAAGTTTTACCAAACCTGTATGAGTTTCTTTCTTTTGTTTAACACAAAAGAAGATATTTTGAAGAATGTTGGTAACCAAACAGTTGCTGGTAGCCATTGACTCCCAAAGTATGGAAACAATACTATGGAAGTCAGTGGAAAAACAAACAAACAAAACAACAGAATTTTCAGTTTTGGGTTCATTATACCTTTAACATCTTCTGAAGTGAAATGCTGAGTGTTTGTAATGTACAAATGCATAATTAAATTAATATTTTACATGGTTAATTGATGGGCTGTAGCAATGTGAATTACTTGTAGACAGCTGTTTGGACTCTAATTCTGATGGCACCCATTCACTGCTGAGGATCCTGTGGTGTGCAAGTTTTGTAATGCTAAATCTGTTATTCTGAGGATGTATATTCTGAGGATGTATACATTTTTAGCACATTTTCATTATTTGGTGAACTACTTCAAAAGTTCAATTTGAGTAGTTTGAACACTACAAACAACAGCAAGAAACCCTTTGTCTCCTGTTTACACTTCAAGGGTAGCGAGTGAAATCCTCTCCCACATTCATCCGAGCTCGGCTCAAAGTCACAGCGTGAGACCTCGGAGCAGAGAAGTGTGAGTTCACAATGTATTCATATTCCTTCAGTACCTGACACTTCTCATGTCTCATTTACACCCTCTGAAGATATCTGCAGGACCATTTACATCAAGTACTCACGCTGTTTGGGAAGCGTACTCTAACATTTGTTTGCCATGTACATATTAATTTAGTAGCATATAGTGTGTGTAAATAAAGCGATGCTTGTTCACATACCCACATATTTAATTTTTTTTAATCAAAGTGAATTTAAACATTCACAAGTTCATTTTAATTAGTTTGGATTTTTTTTGTTGAAATAACAACATAATTGTATAGCAAAGATACATTCAATTAATCAAAAGTGACAGTAAAGATATTTGTACTGTTACAATGGTTTCAACAAATATTTTAAGCCACATATTTTTTTCTGCAGTGATAATATTAAGAAATTCTTTCTCTCTTGTGCACCAAATCAGCATGTAAGAGTGATTTCTAAAGGATCATGTGACACTAAAGGCTGGAGTAATGGCTGCTGATTCAGCTTTGCCATCCTAAGAATAAATAACATTTTAAAATATGAAAATATAAGTTATTTTTAATTATATTTCACAATATTATAGCTTGTACTGTATTTTTGATTGAATGAATGTAGCCTTGTTGAGCACAAAAGACTAAATAAAATAAAAATCTTACCAACTCCAAACTTTTGAATGATATAATAACTGTTTCTTAACTGAGCTCAAAAATACAATTAGGGAACAATATCCATTTTCAACATGTTATTTATTTGATATTTAATAGAAACACATGATTGTGTAAATAACTCACATAACACTTAAAGCAGGAAAAAAGAATAAAAACAGAACTTGCATAGTTGCATTGGGAAAACAGCATTGGAAATGTATTTTGCCCTCTAAATTTATTTTTAGATGATGCAAAGAAACACTGAAGGAGAACCTGTATAAAAGTGCAGCTTGAATTTGATCACAAGGCAAAACAATAGTGAAGACAGATAAAATGATCAAGCGGTACATCCTTCTTGCCTGGAGGCATCAAAACAGAACAGTTAAAACTGTTAAAAAAGACCTGTTAAAACAAACAGCATTTTAAAAAAAAAAAGATAACTTCCACAAGAAGCATATTTGTAACAAAGACAGTATTGTTTACCCTGTGAGAAGCACACACTGTCAGTAAAAGATTAAAAAATAAACATAACCAAGCTACGGCTCCACAAAATGGGCTGGGCTTCTATACTTTCATCTGTGTATGAACTCTCACAATACATTTGCACAAGAGAAGACGCTAAACCTGTCTTAGGAAATCAGGAAAAACCCTGATGAATTTTCCCCGGATGTAGGAAACCATTTTCACACAAGCCTAATAATCTTATTTTGCTAATTTGCAAGACAATCCCCAGCTAAGGTTTATCAGGAGAACAGGCTGAATCATTGTAAGAGTGATGTCGGATTTATACGGTCACAGGCACCTAAGAAGGAGACATCTCACACATTGGCTTTAGTTTGGGCTGTTGCATATGAAAGAGTCTAAATAGCGCCTGACACAAAAGAGATAAGACAGATACCCGCTCTTGTTCCCTCGACCATCAGAGACATCTCCACGTGAGCACCATTCAAGCTTTGAATGGGCAGCTATCCAGCTCATGCAAATTCATTCATTTCCATATGGTGGGTGCTCTTTGTGAACACTAAATGATTTAAGGAGTAGTTTTCTCTAATCTTTCTTGTGTGTATAAACCTTAATACACACGTGTGTGTATAAATGTGTGTATAAACCTTACAGCAGGTGTTACTTATACAGCTTGTGTGATTAAAACGCTCCGTAAACTTTGTGTCGAGTAACGCAACAGCTCTCAAATGTCACTCGAACGTTTCCTGGGAAGTTTCCCACAGATCAAACAACTCCGCCCATAAAATAAAGCTAAATGACCGTAGGTAAACACATTGTCCAAAATAAATTAATATCTCATGTAAACAGTTCACACATTTTGACCCACAGGGTCAGATGAAGCAGAAGAACTTCTTCCAGCTGCACTTGGAAAAAGCTTTAGCTCGTCTGTCCGACAGTCTCATTTTTTTGGCCTTCCTGGCCTTGTGTTTAATAGCCGCGAATATTGCTGCGTCGAAGGCCTCCTTTAGGTTCTTCTGGGTCAGGGCTGAACACTCCACATACTCGGCGGCCCTGATCTTCTCGGCGAGGCTCTGTGCCCGTGAGCTGAACACAGGTTTGACCTTGTACCTGTCCAAGTCTATGAGAACGTTAACGTCCGATAGAAGGTCCGACTGAGTTCCGACTAAAATGATGGGGGAGGATGGGTTACACGCACGAATCTCAGGGATCCATTTCTTGGTTATGTTCTGGAATGACGTGGGGTTAACCACACTGAAGCAGAGAAGGAAGACATCCGCGTGTGCATAAGACAGAGCTCTGAATTCATCAAATTCTTCCTGCAAGTCAAAGACAAACACAGATAAGAACATTAGACAAAGTTAACAAACATCTGTTTAACAGAATTTACACTTTACAGACTTTTTAACAGAATATAAACTTTTTTCACTGTTTACGCTACAAACTTTTAAACAATGTTTTCCATTTACAAACCTTTTCAAGGTTCTTTACAAACTTAAAAAAAAAAAAAGTTCCATCTACAAAACTTTCAGAACAGTTTACACTTTACAAAAAACTTGTTTGCAATTGACAAACTAAAAGTTTACAACTGACAAACTTTTTGGACAAAGTTTACATACTTTATCCATTCTCAACCCACAAGAAATTTCTACAACTAATGTGAAATATTTGATTAAATTGATCACAAATTAAGAAAACAATTACCTGTCCAGCAGTGTCCATCAACTGAATCCGCACAGGAGTCCCATCCACCTGAACTTGTCCTGAATAAGCATAATGTAAAGACTCTATAAGTTTTCATCCTCATAATTCATCTAATTACTTTAATTTAACCATCAGGGTTTAGAAGGGGTCAAAGATCATCCGCTTACCTGAGAAGACGTCATAAGCCGTCTGTTTGTAATCCGTAGGGTATCCATTGGTTGTGTAGCTGACTATCATACTAGTCTTCCCCACCGCACCGTCCCCAACCAGCATACAGCTGATCCCGGGCTCCAGCGCGTCGTCCTGCTCTAAACACACGGACGGAACTCTTGACTCGGGGTAAAAGTAATCCATTTGAGGTGGCATGTCCAACAATTAAAGCCAAGAAGAATTGTCTTCAGGAAAATTAGTAAACTCCACAGTATTGGGTGGTGTCTTTGTTGAGACTGATGAGTGACTCATTACTTTCGCAGCTCAAAAGCTGACTCTCTCTGATCTGTGACGGATCTCTCTGTGCCGCCTTTTCAATCAGCGAATCGGAGAGGCTTGACTTTGCATAGCCACGCCCACCGCAGTCACGGGCCTCGAACACAGATAAGCTATTTAACGATTCGTTAACGATTTTAATCCCAAACGATTCTCAATGAAACAAAGTTTCACGTTTCAAGTTTTATTTGTCACATACACGACAATGCATGCCTTTTCTAAACGGTTGAATAAAATGCATTTTTTTACTATGCAATTTAATAGACCCTTTAAATATTAAATGTACTAAATGTAGATTACAGTATAGTGTCCTGAGGCGTTTTATGCTGTTTTCACAGAGTCATCATCTTTAAGAGGAAAAACTGGAATTAAACAGCCCTGGTCGATTGACTAGTTAAACACGAGCCGTGTACAAATGTTAAAAATAAAATCTGCGTTTTCATGTTGGTTTTTACTCATTTTAGACCTTTGTCTTTGCATCTGGATTTAAAATATTAGACTGCCATGATTGAGTATTTTTTTTATGTAGCACAAAAATAACCATTACAAATTAAGCATAATTCTAATATAATATATAACACTGCAATATTTAATTACTCATGCATGATATTCAATCCTTAACTAAACAGTGACACCACGTGGACAGATAAAGAACAACAGTGAAGTTTCGTCATGTAATCACATGATACTCATCAGCTGACCAAGACAGCAATGCACACAACACAACTCGGTCTCTTAGTTCTCTTTATTCATTCATAATATATCATTTAAAGCTCAGTTTAGTTTTATTTTGTATCTGTTTTAGTTACAGTATATATTAATTAGCACATAACGGAGGTATTGCCAGTAAATGAGCTTTTGAACTGGATATTTAGCTCACATGCTAGCGTGTTATGGGTGGGAACAGCTGCTAGAGATACTGTACATCTTTACGTGCAATGTGAACACAGCTTCAGTATTTGTTGTACATACTGTAGTTTTGTGAATATTTGATCATTTGCAATGGCATCTATTCTGGATCAATATGAAGATTCTCAGAACATCCGTCAACACAGCCGTGTGTCAGCGGCCAACATCGGGATTACTCATTCAGGTACAAACCTCTGCATCTACAGCTTTTAGGATATTGCAAACATTATGATTGGGTAATTTGGGTTGACTGTTGTACTTTACATGTTTTTTTTCCGTTCAAAGGGTTTGTGAATGTAAGGTTGGAGGAAGAGAAACCCATTTTCAACAAGCAGCGCATCGATTTCTCACCTCCCGAAAAAATCAACCACTTATCAGTGTGCAACAACCAGTTATGCATAAGTCTGGGTAAAGACACCCTGCTGAGGTAAAGCTGCCATGTCTCGACTCTATGTTATCAACAACTGTTCAATTGGGACATTTTGCAGCTGATATGTTTTGCATTGATTGGTTTATGTACATGCAATTAGTGATTAATGTGTATTTTATTGTCTGAATATTGAAAGGCGAAAGGACTAAGCAGTGAGGATGTGGACCACTATAGACAATTCTCTTTGAAATGCAAATTTAATCTGGTCACAGGCTGTTAAAGTGGGATACAAATCACTTAATCTGCCTTTTATTTGTGTTCTTGTTAAAAAAAAAATCGCATTATACATGTCATTAAAATATGCATAGGATGAATTCCTGTAAATTGACCTGAAAGAGGTCAGCAACATTTACAGTGCAGTTTAAAGTGTTGTAATATGTTAACACATATTATGTTTCAGAATTGATCTTGGAAAACCTGATCAGCCAAATCAGATTGAACTGGGAAGAAAGGATGATAGCAAAGTGCACAAACTTTTTCTAGATCCTACAGGTAATCACGTGTCTATGTTCACACCTTGTTGTAAGAGGATTTAAATGCATTTGGGCCATCTATTAGATGTCATTAGACACATAAGTGGTCTGATTAGATTTCCATTGAAATTAGTATGATAAAAGAAGTGTCCCAAAGTAGTTTAACAGATGTGAACTGGGAAATGTAAATGTATATTTTCAATGCTTGGAAACTAGTACAATGGACAAACACATGAAATGTAATCTGTTTTTGATATGATTTATCATGTAATGCTCTACAATGCATCCCATTAAGAGAAACCAATTCTCTGTTTAAGCCTGGTATTATGATCTGACTTGTGTGATCCATTCACAAATGGTCAGGTGAGACACAGCAGTGTTTACATCTGTAACAATGTGCATTTATCATACAAACACTGTTTAAGCTTTGCAAAAATAAACATTTTTGAGTTTTCCATTAACTTTTTAAACTAGTCAGCTGCCATATTAGTGTTTTTTTTTTTTACAATGACCCCCCCCCCCTTTTGTCTGTTTTCTTTTTGTGTAACAGTATACCACAAATTAATCAGTTTAATTATTTTTTTTACCCTGTATGCTATCATTTAATGTTTTAATAACAAATAATATTAAATCATTTTAACATAAATATGAAATAAAAATATATAAATAAATTAAATTAATGCAAATTTATGAACGTAAATAAAAAATTGTAATTTAAAGTTATACATTTTTATTAGAAATATATTTTTGTTTAAAGCTGTAACCAGCAAAGTTTAATATCTCTTTTTGGCACATGGTTTGATTGACAGATGAGTAGGATCATCAAATTTTTTAAACTGGTTAGCTTGGTCTAAATGCCTGACATTGCAAGATTATCTTGTGATAGTCAATAGCACAAACTGTAAAGTAGTGTTTTTCCATGTATGCCACAATTTGAATGCTTAATAATATTAAATAATTTAGAAATTACTATATATATATATATATATATATATATATATATATATATATATATATATATATATGAATTGTTGCATTTCTGAATGTGTATATATAGAGCTGTAAAAGTTAAATAAAAATACATTTAAAATGGTTAGCAGCAAAGTTTAAAAACTGACTTCGCACAGTGGTTAATTGACAAGTGATTAGGCTCATGAGAAGAATTAGCTTTTACAATGCGACATGGTCATTTTGAACCCCATTTACACCTATGTTTAGCAATGACTGAAGATGGATCTTATACCAGGTGTAAACTGGATCAAAAGCTCAGACCTGGCGTTTTTAAACTTGCAATTTAGTGTTGAAATCCTTAAATTTATTTGCTTTTTAATGCAATCTGTAAAATGACCTTATCGACTGTCTTACAGGGTCACATTTAGTCATCAGCCTCACCTCAAACGAATGTGTATACCTAAACCGAAACACTCAAAAGGTCCGAAGTCTGTCACGATGGAGAGGCCACCTAATTGAAAGCATAGGATGGAACAAATTAATCGGCTCTGAGACCAACACCGGGCCGATCCTGGTCGGCACCAGCCAGGGAATCATCTTTGAAGCGGAGATCTCTGCCTCAGAGGGCAGTCTGTTCAACACTAACCCAGACCAGTACTTCAGACAGGTTCATACCCTGGAGGAGGATGGTAAGCCAGCTCCGGTTTGTTGCCTCGAGGTGGAACGTGGCTTGGAATCCAAGTACTTCATTGTTGCGACCACACGGAAACGCCTGTTCCAGTTTGTAGGAAAGCTGGCAGAGGGATCCGAGCAGCAGGGGTTCAGCTCCATCTTTGCCCAGAACCAGGATCTCCTACCCAGCTTCCAGGAGTTTCCAGTCAACATGGGCTACAGTGAGATTACGTTCTACACATCCAAGTTGCGCAGTTCCCCGAAGACCTTTGCATGGATGATGGGAAATGGGGTTTTGTATGGACAGCTGGACTATGTGCGGCCCGACTCTCTACTCAGTGATGTTCAAGTGTGGGAATACACCTCAGACATCGATTTGAACTCTGTCAAGCCCATCTCTATAGTTCTCACCCAGTTTCACTTCCTGCTCCTGCTCCCAGACCGCGTCAAGAGTATTTGCACTCTGAATGGACAGGTGGTGCATGAAGAAAAGTTTTTTCCGGAAAAGTTTGGCAGTCTAAAAAAGATGATCAAAGATCCAATCACTGGGCTTGTGTGGATCTACACTGAGAAAGCTGTGTTTCGCTACCACATCCAGAGGGAGGCACGGGATGTTTGGCAGATGTACATGAACATGAATAAGTTTGACCTGGCTAAAGAGTACTGCAAAGACAGACCAGAATGCCTAGACATGGTGCTAGCCAAAGAGGCGGAGCACTGCTTCCAAAACAAGCGCTACCTGGAGAGCGCCAAATGCTATGCTCTCACTCAGAATTACTTTGAGGAGATTGCGTTGAAGTTCATTGAGGCCAAGCAGGAGGAGGCCTTGAAAGAGTTTCTGATTAAGAAGCTGACCAACTTCAAGCCCACTGAGAAGACTCAGATCACCCTGCTGGTCACCTGGCTGACAGAACTCTATCTGAACCGGCTCGGTCAACTGGAGGCCGATGACGGCAAGCAACACCTCTTTCTGGAGACCCGTGAAGAGTTCCGCACCTTTCTTAAAAGCCCCAAACATAAAGACTGCTTCTACAACAATCGCAACACTATCTACGACCTACTCGCTAGTCACGGCGATGTGGACAACATGGTGTATTTCTCAGTCATCATGCAAGATTATGAGCGCGTCATATCTCATTACTGCCAGCATGATGACTACAGTGCAGCTTTAGATGTTCTCTCCAAACACTGCGATGACAAGCTCTTCTACAAGTTCTCCCCGGTCCTCATGCAGCACATCCCCAAAAAGGTGGTCGATGCATGGATTCAAATGGGAAACCGGTTGGATCCGAAGAATCTGATCCCAGCGCTGGTGAACTACAGCCAGATGGGCAGCATGCAGCAGATAAACGAGACCATCCGGTACATGGAGTTTTGTGTGTATGAGCTGGATGTCAAAGACGAAGCCATTCACAATTACTTACTGTCACTTTATGCCAAACACAAGCCAGATGCTCTGTTGTGGTACCTCGAACAGGCAGGAACGCACGTCTCCGACATCCACTACGACTTGAAATATGCCTTGCGCCTTTGTGCCGAACATGGTTACCTGCAGGCCTGCGTCTTGGTTTATAAGATTATGGAGCTGTATGAGGAAGCTGTGGATCTAGCTCTACAAGTATGTGTGCTTTTATACTTTTTACATTCTCTTTTAATATTCCGTCATTAATTACTCACCCTCATGGTGTTCCAAACCCGCAAGACCTTAAGATATTTTTGATGAAATCCGAGAGATTTCTGACCCTGGATAGACAACAAGGCCACTGACACATTCAAGGCCCAGAAAGGTGGTAAGGACATCATTAAAATAGTCCATGTGACATCAGTATTTAAACTGTAATATTATGAAGATACGAGAATACCATTTGTGACCCTGGACCACAAATCCAGTCTTAAGTCGCTGGGGTTTATTTGTAACAATAGCCAAAAATACATTGTATGGGTCAAAATTACTGATTTTTCTTTTATGCCAAAAATCATTAGAACATTAAGCAAAGATCATGTTCCATGAAGATATTTTGTAAATTTCCTACTGTAAATATATCAAAACTTAATTTTTGATTAGTAATATGCATATTTCATAAAATTGACCCTTATGACTGGTTTTGTGGTCCAGGGTCACATTTGTGTGTGAAGAAAACAAAAATAACGACTTTATTCAACAATTTCTTATCTTCCGTGTCAGTCTTCAATTCGTGTTCAAAAGAGTACCACGACGCATGCATATCCAAACTAGGGCTGGGCGATATATCTCATGCGATATGCATGCGCATCTCGTCAGTAAAGCCGGCTCCTTGATTAGCGGTCAATCTCCATCACCTGTTTTCAAATAGAGCGGCATTTAATACACAGAGCCATAGATCACTGACAAGCGACGCAATATCGCGTTCATATCGAAGGCGATTCATCTGCAATAATGAAAGCGATATTGCGTAGCTTGTCAGCGATCTACGGCTCTGTGTATTAAATGCCGCTCCATTTGAAAACAGGTGATGGAGATTAACCGCTAATCAAGGAGCCGGCTTTACTGACGAGATGCGCATGCATATCGCATGAGATATATCGCCCAGGCCTAATCCAAACCCTCTTGGATTTCATCAAAAATATCTTAATTTGTGTTCTGAAGATAAACGAAGGTCTTGCGGGTTTGGAACGACATGAGGGTGAGTACTCAATGACAGAATTTTCATTTTTAGGTGAACTAGCCCTTTAAAACGGTCTGTATTGGTATAATTATACATTTCATTTTTTTTTTTTAATAATGCCTATATTTATTCCTTTAGGTGGATGTAGATTTGGCCAAGTCTTGCGCCGACCTTCCAGAGGATGACGAGGAGTTGAGGAAGAAGCTGTGGCTGAAGATCGCTCGTCATGTGGTTCAGGAGGAGAAAGATGTCAAGAAGGCCATGAACTGTCTGTCCAGTTGCAACCTTCTTAAGATTGAGGACATCTTGCCTTTCTTTCCAGATTTTGTTACGATAGACCACTTCAAGGAGGCAATTTGCAACTCCCTGGAAGAGTACAACAAACACATCGAGGAGCTGAAGCAAGAAATGGAGGAGGCCACAGAAAGTGCCAAACGCATCCGTGAAGACATCCAGGAGATGAGGAACAAGTACGGAGTGGTGGAGTCTCAGGAAAAATGTGCCACTTGCGATTTCCCCTTGCTCAACAGACCTTTCTATCTCTTCCTGTGTGGACACATGTTCCATTATGATTGCCTCTTACAGGAAGTCATCCCTCACCTCTCTGCCTATAAGCAGAATAAATTAGAGGAACTTCAGAAGAAGCTGGCAGCGACCACGCAGACCACCAAATCCAGGCACAGGCCCAAAGAGGAGGATACGGTCAGCTTGGGCAAGGGCCAAGGAAGCAGAGAGCAGATCAAGTCTGACATTGATGACATCACAGCGTGTGAGTGTGTCTACTGTGGTGAGCTGATGATCAAATCCATTGACAAGCCTTTCATAGATCCACAGAAGTTTGATCAAGAGATGTCCAGCTGGATCTGAAGGACACACTTCTCAATGAGTTCATTTGAGGGCTGCACAATAAATCTATGTTATACATTGTACATATCCTGACAAATTAACCATTTGTGCATTGTGAAAGTTGTGATTTATTTTGAATGCTACATGCTCAATTAATGAGTATTAACATATGTACTGTACAAATGGCCTTCTTTGATTTTATGTTGCTTCCTAGATCACTGGTCACTTAAATTTAATATGCACTTGTTTTCATTTTGCATTATGAGTAATGTGAATAATATATTTTTTAATGTATGCAGCAAAAAAGAATAAATGATTGCTATATGACCAGACTTTGTGTTGTGATACAATGTTATGGGACAAAGGTGTAAAGGTATTACTCCTAATGTAAAGACATTTTATGGAAATTGTTTTCATTTTGTAAAAAACAGTTACATTTTGATGAAATCAGTAAGAAATGTACACAATACACACTTTTGTATCTAAGCACATTTTAAGTTTTCACATTTTAAGTTATTGGTGTAATTTATTTGATAAGTTAAATGACCTCTGTTCATTAGTGTTATTTATTTTTAACAATTGTATACTAAATAAATAAATACCCAGAGATAATGGCCAAGGGTTTATACATAGCACTATAACACAGAGATAAAGGAAAATATATAAAATGAGACAATAAAAAACAGAAAACTAAATAAATGTGTTATATAGATCACTTGATACAATAGACCTTCCCTTAAAATATAGATAAAAGCCAAAAATTATATATAAACACCAAAAAGTGAGCATTTCCAGTTTTAGTAGTTTTGTTTTTGTTACAGTAGATAGACAGACCGACAGATAGATAAACAGACAGATAGATAGACAAAATTATTTTTTTTAAGTGAGAAAAATTGGGTTAATTTTAATACCTTAAATTTATAGATAGCAAAATAATTAAGTTGCATAGAAAAAAAAATCATATTGCATTAGTGCTATTTGTTTATTAAAAGACAGTGACAAATTCTACGTCAAGTCCCAGTCACGCGATATTTTGAGGCTACATTCGGAAAGTGTTACGTCATAAGACCTTCGGCAACGTTCGGTTTTTCTAGGCACAACCAGTAGAACCCCGATAGCCATTACTCTCTCCTCCAATATAACCCACTTAATTTATAATGGGTAGGATTCTCACCACTATCTTTTTTAAATGAAACTACTCTTTTCTTTTTGCTACTAGTACTTTATTATGATACGTCCCTAAATGCTTATAAGATTGCAGCCTTCGCTCTATAATTGATTGGTATGCCTGTTCCCCACTCTGTCCTCGCCATGGCGCCGTGTCCCTGCTCTCTCAGTTACTGAAAGTGGCCGCCTCTCTGCTGCTACCGACTCACGGTCTCTCTCCTCGCTCACAACCGCCATTTTGGAGACAGAGAGCTGCGAGTCGGCTGCAACAGAGACAGAGCAAAAACGGCGGACACGGGGGACAAGGTGAGCTAGCGTTTATGAGGAACATGGTGGGGGAGCAATGGGGGAAGATGGCCGGGAGGGAGAAAGAATTAGAATATGGGAATCGCAGATCTGCTGGCCTCCTCGACTACCGCAGTGCATATAGACATGAGACGGGGCAGATGGTGCTTGACCTCATGTGGAACAAGGCCACGGAACATTACGAATCATTTTAAATCATATCTCCCTACATTTCATTTGACAAAGAGGTGGTGGCCTTAAAGAGACAGAACCCAATTCAATTATTCAAAATTATCAAGAACTTGCCATGATACTAAACCTTTGCTAAAAAGTCACCTCTGCACGATTATCATTCCAAATAGCAGCCAGCTAAACTTCATAGCCTTGTTTTGAAAAATCTAATAAAGCTCGTTTTTAGTGGTCGTGGCTCAAGTTTACCTTACATTGCCGCGCTGCTAACTAGCAACATATACAGTAACCCTGGATTTAGATTAACAAGCAGCACTGGCTGCTGAGACACTTAGCGTTAGCTAAACCTAGCCAGCTTAGCGTGCTAGCTAAGCTAAGTCGGAAATAAAACATTAGCCTGTCGATAATGTTCTGTGAACTAACTGTAGTTTTACCTGGATTTCATTAGTCTTAAGACACCTTGCACCGCTATACATTTCCTCTTATATAAAAGGATACGCTCGTAGTGTGCGTTAGGTTTATAAATTGCGTTGTCTCGTATTAAGAAACCAAAATTGACGAGTATTTGTCAGTAACACATGAGTCTATTGATTTTATAATAATAGTTTACCGGACATTAAAGCCAAATGAGTAGCCAAACTATTGAAATGAGTAACTCATAGGCTAGCCATCGCTCTGTTGGTTATATTGCATCCAGGAAATGGTTAAATGAGGCACTAAAACACTAGTGGTGTGTGTGCTTTAGTTGTGTTTACAAAAACCTGTGCAAATGCACCAGTATTAATTGAGGTGGAGTATCATGTTTGCTTTAGATTTGAATGACTATAAACAGATATAAATCCTTTTCCAATGGTGCATTTTCAATAAAACTGCCTATTTTTATATAAATATTACTTATATTTTGAGCGTTCACTAGTAGTTTTTAAAGTGGATGTGAAAAGGAAATTCACCCTATTTTCTATTTATTTATTTCATAATTTTATCAATTCAACAGTTCATTAGTGTAGTATTCCACAATTTAATATTCAACAATTCATCCATGTGCTTCACGTTTGTTATTTTTTAAGTTGCAGGGAAGTAGCAACAGATTTGTTGCTACATTTTCTCAACATTAAAAATTGACCCCAGGAAATCACTTGATGCCACAAAAAGATGATTTGCTACTTGGTACTTATTACAAGTATTTTTGGAGGGTGTGGATATTCTCATTCTAGTGAGCATTTGATTTGAACAAAAATCTGCAGTGCAAGATGAGTTATCAATACCTTTTGATAAAATGTCAAGTAAATCTTTTGTCTGTTTTTCTGTAATACTTGAATTGTGTAATACTTGTAAGGTAAGTTTTTTTGTGGTCAGTAAGATTTTTTTAGTTTTATCAAGCAAGGATGATTAATGTGACTAAAAGTAACAGTAAAGACTTGTTACAAAGTGTATCTCATTTTACACAAAAATATTAAACAGCACAACTATTTTTTATATTTATAATGATAAATGTTTCTTGAGCAGCAAATCAGCATATTATAATGATTTCTGAAGAATCATGTGACACTGAAGACTGGAGTAATGATGCTGAAAAGTCAGCTTTGACATCACAGGGATAAATTTTATTGTAAAATCTATTAAATAAAAAATGTTATTTAAAATTGTAATAACATTTCACAATATTACTGTTTTTACTGTATTTTTGATCAGATAAATGCAGCCTTGGTGAGCAGAAGAGACTTCTTTCAAAAACATACTTTTTTTTTTACCAGTCCCAAACTTTAATAAGAAAAATCTACTTTTCTTTGAGTCTTTGAACAGATGCAAATCTAAAAAAGTCCAAGTTCAGGCAAAGTCATTCACAAGTTTGTCCAGCTGATTCTGAACCTCACAAGGCTGTTTAGCACCTCTGTTGCCCTACAGAGGGCACATCCTGCTACAACAATGGAATAAATTCAGTATTACATTTCAGTATGCTCTCAATAAACCTGTCAGCTGTGTTAATATAAATCCACTTCATTATCATTCAGCTACTGCCAGTATGCCACGTGCAAATGTATTTTTTTATTTATTTCTCATTTTTATTTGCAATTTGTTATTGTCATTAAGTTCTGAATATTTATATGCAATATTCTTATTCTAAATGTGCAATAAATCTTACAATGATTATATCTATATAAGAGCAGACAGGTTCATCAGTAAATAAATCAATATCACATCTTTTTCTTTTTCAGATTAATAATTTCTGGGACACTGAATGTTGAAATTGTGAAATATGAAGTTTCGCTCTCCAAAGGTACTGTACTGTTCTTTGACCACAGTTTTATTATCTTGATTCAAAGCATTCAGATGATCTTCATAATCTCATTTAGAAATTAACCGACAAACACTTTCCATATTGTATTTGCAGTGATCGCCCTTTCGGGCTCTTAACCTCTACCTATGGCCTCGGAGCAGGATGGCGTGGGAGACGCCACATGCTCAAAGTTGGCCAAACCACTTCACCTGCAGTACCTTGAGCGATCCCTCCGCCTCGACACTTTTCTAAGGCAGACCGCTGCTGTTTTTAACCAGAACATTTCCAGGTAAATTGTTGTGTAGTTCTCAAAGGCATACAGGTCCTTTTTGGCCTTTTATCTTTTGAGTCACTGCATGACTACCATATTTTAACAAAATCCTTAGAGACTATAATGTCCCAACCCAGTTTGTGATTTTGAGCTGTTTTGTTGTTTTTGAATGGTTCTCCATTCCCCATAATTCCAAAAACCAAAAGCTAATTATGGGAAATAATGCACTGCAGCTTGGTTGTAAGGCATGGGGTGGGTTGTTTATGGTTGTGTTTGTGTGTGCTTCTCTATATCAGCGATGACAGCGATGATGGTTTGGGCGAGGGGTCTTCTCTGGCCCCATCTAACCCACTGCTGGCAGTGAAAAATGATCACATCAACGCTGAGAATGAGAGCAAGGACTCCTGCAGAGATAGAGAGGCAGAGTGTGGCACTCTCAATGGAGCTGTGCTGCAAGGTACAAGACATAAAATAAAAAATAGCCATGCTATATAACATAAGAATGTAATTTTCTGTATATATTGCACTGACCAGTTGTCATTGACTTCTGTTGGCATCTAATGCCATGAATGTAGTACATTTTGTCTTATTGATATGATAGTATTTGGCTGGTCATGTGATTTCAACATGGCGGCATTCCAATGTTTATATGATTTTAAACATATTTGTCAAAAGTACTCTTCATATATTTAGGTGTAGAAGATTTTAATGAGTAAAAAAATTACTGAGTTCACTTTAAACCCCAAATTGTCATCCACAGAACACAAAGCTGACAAGGCCAGTCTGTATAACTTCTCAAAACTGAAGAAAAGCAGGAAATGGCTAAAGGTAATGTATAGATACAACACTACAGTAATTCTGGGAAAACCTTTATCTAAATCCAATCCCTGCTTTAAAGAAGCCTGTTTCCGCCTCAAGAGTAAAAAATACATAAGTAAATAGTACATAAAGGCACTTTGCAAAATATAAACTAACAGTTGCAAGAAATATAGTCACAATTGTGATATGAAAAGTCAAAATTGTGACAAATAAAGTGGCAGTACTAGTGAGAGTAAAGTCGCAATTAAAAGAAGTACACTCACAATACTGAGATACGAACTCTAAGAGGACATGGTGATGGAAAAAAATGAGATGCGGGAAAGAATTTTTGCAATTATGACAAAATGCAAATAAATTGCAGTAATAAGATATGAAATTACAGTTGTTTTTGCTCTGAAGAGGAAACAGGTTTCCATACTACTATTCGAACTGGCAAAAAAAAGTATTTCTTTGTCAATTGTGCCTGTCCTATATGTCTGTGTCTAAGCATTCTGATGTTTGGGAGATTGTTTGTGAATTTCAGGGCATCTTGCTGAGCGATGACACCACAGATTCCGATACTGACTCGGATGATTCTGACTTCACAATGACACGGGAAGAGCTCCAGGACATGCTGCGCCTGCACAAGTTCACCAAACTCCACCAGAGCAAGTTCCACTCTGACAGAGAAGTACGACACGCTTGCTGAGTCTGGGATAGTTGCCCCGCATAAAAAGCTTCATGGAAACAGTTGGTAATGTGTGTTTGTGTTCACAGCTGCAGCACCATCAACACTACAGTACTGGCCTCCTGTCCACTCACGACCCATTCTACGAGCAGCAGCGCCACCTACTGGGCCTCAAGAAAAAGAAAATCAAGGAAGAGAAGAAATGTAAGGGTAAGCCTACAGAACAATAGAGGATGACAGTAGCTGTTTTCTGGTTATTTGAATACTCATCCTTCTTCTGTTTTCATAGCCAAGTTGAAAAAAGATGAAAAAGAAGAAGAAACGAGGAGAGGAGTTCTCCATGGAGGGACGGCCGCATGTTACTAAAATTTTTGCCAAGTTTTCTCATGATGCACCTCTTCCCATGATCAAAAAGAAGCACTTAACCATCGAGCAGTTCAATGCTCGTAGACGAAAGGTCTGGCTCACGATTGCCAAAAAAGAAATCCCAAAGGTACAACCATTTTTCTTTGGAATCCCATTGAGCTTTGTGACACACACAATATCTATTTCTTCTATTCCCGCTTTAATCTATGCTTTCATTGTCTCCTTTCAGGCGTTTAAACAGAAAGTCTCAGCAAAGAACTTTGTTTTAACCAATGCCAGAAAGGTAAGAGATGTTTATTTTTTACATAACCTACCACTGGGGTTTGAAAGAAGTCTCTCATGCTCACTAAGGCTGCATTTATTTGGAAAAAAAGTTAAATAATGTAATATTTTGAAATATTAATACAAATAATGTAATTCTGTGATAGCAAAGCCATATTTTCAGCAGTCTTCAGTGTCACCTGATTGTTGTGACAGTTGTTCTACTTAATATTTTTGAAGAAATTGAAATATTTTTCAGTATTATATAATGAATATAAACTTATAAGTATGTAAGTATAGTATATATAAAGTATAAACAGAATTTATTTGAAATATAAATATTTTGTAACATTATAAACGTCTTTACCGACACTTTTGATCAATTTAATGCATCCCTGCTAAATAATAGAATAAAAATCTTACTAAACATTTGAATGTTGAACTAGTGCTGTCAAACGATTAATCGCATCCAAAATAAGTTTTTGTTTACATAATATATGTGTGTGTACTGTGTATATTTATTATGTATATATAAATACACACATATGCATGTATATATTTAAGACAAAATTTATGTTTATATATTAAATATATTTATATATAATATAAAAGAATATAAATGTATATGCATGTAAATATTTCCAAAATATATACTGTATGTGTGTGTATTTATATATACATAATAAATATACACAGCACACACACACACATATGCAAACAAAAACTTTTAATTTGGATGCGATTAATTAATCGATTAATCATTTGACCGCACTAGTTACAACATTTGACACTGAAAATCTGCTATTAAAAATGCATGTGTACACTTGTCCAGTTGGCCCATCAGTGTATGCGTGAGGTCCGGAGGGCTGCGATTCAAGCACAGAAGAACTGCAAAGAGACTTTGCCGCGAGCACGCCGCCTCACCAAAGAAATGCTGCTGTACTGGAAGAAGTACGAGAAGGTGGAGAAGGAGCACCGCAAACGTGCTGAGAAAGAAGCTCTTGAGCAACGCAAACTGGATGAGGAGATGCGGGAGGTATCAATATATATGCACTAGAAATGATATTTCACTGAGACTCCCTTCCTTAAAACATTGCCCTGACAGTTCTTCCTATGTGTCCTATCAGGCTAAGCGTCAGCAGAGGAAGCTTAACTTCCTGATCACCCAGACAGAGCTGTATGCTCACTTCATGGGGGGCAAGCAGAACGCTGGGGGAGACGGCACACAGGAGGAGATCCTGCGCAAGCTTGAGGACAACACCTCCCAACGGCAGATCGACATCGGTGGAGGGGTTATGGTCAATGTCGGCCAGGAGGACTATGGTAAGATCTTATTCTGACCCTGATAGATCTTATCAAAATGCGGATTACAATCATATGCATTTTAGAGTCAAATTTCATGCTGTCCTTTTGCAGATAGTGAATATTACAAGTCTCGGGCCCTTAAAAATGCAAAAGAGGCATACCAGATCCACCAGGCCAGAGTAAGTGGCAATCTGATTTGCATTATACATGTCTATTTTAATGAATTTCTGCTGGAAATTATTACATTGTCCCTCTTTTTGTTTTATAGACTAGGTTGTTTGATGAGGAAGCAAAGGACAGTCGCAGTGCCTCTCTGCATGCGGTTAGCGTGTCTTGCTCTGGCTTCGGCGAGAGCTACAGCTTATCAAACCCGTCTATTCAAGCAGGTGAAGACATCCCCCAGCCCACCATATTCAATGGGAAACTTAAAGGCTACCAGCTCAAAGGCATGAACTGGCTGGCCAATCTTTATGAACAGGTGATTTTTGATGTTCTCTTATGTTTATTTCTATATACATAAGCGTTCAAAAATTTGGGTCAATATGATTTTTTAAAGGAATTGATACTTTTATTCATCAAAGATGCATTAAATTGATCAAAAGTGACACATTCATAATGTTGGAAACGCTTTCTTTTGAACTTTCTAATCATCAGAGAATCCTGAAAAAATATATATCATATGCAGCATGACTGTTTTCAACATTGATAATATAAAAGAAATATTTCTTGACTAAATCAGCATATTAGAATCATGTTTTCTGAAGGATCGTGTGACATTGCATACTGGAGTAATGGCTGCTGAAAATTCAGCTTTGCCATCACAGGAATAAAGTATATTAAAATAGAAAATGTTTAATTTAAATTGTAATTATGACAATATTACTGTTGTTACAGTATTTTTGATCAAATAAATGCAGCCTTGGTTAGCATAAGAGACAAACCAATTTTACAAACACCCAAACTTTTGAACAGTAGTGTATATCGCATTCTTCCATCATGTCTGTGATCTTTAGATGATTTATGTCTGTTTTTCTCTCATAGGGCATTAATGGCATTCTGGCAGATGAGATGGGGCTTGGAAAGACAGTCCAGAGTATCGCTTTACTGGCTCATCTGGCAGAGGTAAGGACTGATGTTCCAAGAAAATGAAGTAGTTACACACTGAAAATCTTGGCATTCACCCTAGCTTTTAATAATACTATTTTTAGTACTATTAATATATTTACAGAGTTCCATAAATAACAAATAGTAATACTACTATTACGATTAATACTACCAATAAAAAAAATACAATTTTAGTTTTCTTAGAGCATTTTAGAGCAAATAGGTGTAAATGCTCTCTCCATCCCTATTGTTTCATCTTCAAGCCAACAGATTTCACTTGAAAGATGCTGTATTTCTCAATCTCCAGGCTCTCAGGTCAAAAATCTGGAAAAGGTTTATTTTTTGGGAATAAGACACCAGCATTTTAAAAGAAAACAATTCTCCGTTCTGCTTTCCTGTGCTATCATATTCTTTTCTACCAAACAAACCCCTGACACCACAAATCAGTTATTTGGCATCAGTTCGAGCCCTCCAGCTGTCTCCGCTGCTCTCCGTGACTTCCAGGGCTTGCGAAAAGAGGAGGATACAGAGTTTTGGTATTTGATATGAAAGTGTAGCGCTGTGGGCCCATAGGAAGCCATGGTAGCATGTTACCTCGTTCTTCAGTTGTTTCCTGTTTTGACCCCTCTCTCCTCTCTCTTTCTTTCCCACCATCTCCGTCCCCTTCTCCCTCTGCTGTCTGCACCTGTTTGGCTTATTTTGTGTTCGTGTGCTCTATCTGACAGAGGGAAAACATCTGGGGACCCTTCTTGATCATCTCCCCAGCCTCAACACTCAACAATTGGCATCAGGAGTTCTCCCGCTTTGTCCACAAATTCAAGGTGAGTGTGGCAGCTGTGCAGGGAAACACCTGCAGCCGTAGAATCCTTTTTATCGCTCTCTCTCTCTTGCTCTCTTTCAGTGTCCCTCACTGTCTCAAACTTTTTATAAACCCATTGAACTACGTCTATTTTCAGAACAATGGAAAATGTGTTTTTTCTTAGCCTTTGCATATTTTTGCTATAAGGAAACGCATGACAGATTACTGCACTTCTGGTCTGATTTTTGTAATCCTTAGGGGGCAGTGTTGTATCATTTATAGTGTGTTCCACTAATATCAGCATCCTAAATATTAATTTCCTGCCAGTCAGACTAAATCTCACAAATCTGTATCTGAAATCCCAGCCCGAAAAACTTTAGGAATATCGGAGGGCTGAGCAATAATTATTTATTTTTGTTGGCCTGGTAAGGCCAGTAGTTCAGATTAATACTTGCCCTGCCAATTTTTTTTTTACTGGCCCTTGCACAATTTTTTTTTTGCAACATATTTTTGTGTGTCAGAAGGAAATATGCTTTTCATGAAACACTTGTTTTCTTTATATTTAAAACTAGATACAAAAATTGATCATGTTTTTAATTTGTGTAATAACTGGAAATTATAGAGGTGTAATGTAACTTGATGAAAGCTATAAATTCAAACACATACTTTTACTTTCTCATTCTTGCCTGGGTTAATCAGTCTATCCTTATTGTAGAGCCCTAATTAATTCATGTAATCATGTGAAGTTAAGATTATGAAAAGTTTAATACCTATATTTTAAAGTTTTTTTTTTTCTTTATTTGATTTCATCAGGCTTTCATCAGTTTTGTCTCATTCTGTCTTGCAGGTGTTACCATACTGGGGGAATCCTCACGATCGTAAAGTTATTAGAAAATTTTGGAGCCAGGTAAACATTTCATAAGAATATTGCTCTATACTGGGGGAATCCTCAGGATCATAATGTTAATAGAAAATTTAGGAGCCAGGTAAACATTTTATAAGAATATTGCTCTAAAACATAGGTCTTCAAGACCCACTGTCCTGCAGAGTTCAGTTCCAACCCTAATCAAACACACTGAACCAGCTAATCAAGGTCTTCAGGATCACTTAAAAAGTCACAGGCCAGGACTTTGCAGGAGCAGGGTTGAAGACCTATGCTCTAAAAAATCAGATTAATTGAAATCTACTACTTGAACCATAGTTTATTCTTTTTTGGCTTCTGTAGAAAACTCTGTATACCCAGAATGCACCGTTCCATGTGGTCATCACCAGTTATCAGCTGGTGGTGCAGGATGTGAAGTATTTCCAGAGGGTGAAGTGGCAGTATATGGTTCTGGATGAGGCCCAGGCACTGAAAAGCAGCACCAGGTATTTAGCACTCAATTAGTACTTTAGTACAACTTAGTACTAAAATGTGAAATAGCAGTTTTTAGAATGTTTACTTTATATGTATACATGTAGCACTATATCTAAATATTTTTTGGAATAACAAGATGATTGACTGCAAAGCATATGGGATTATTTCATACAAACAAATCTTGAAAAAACAATAAATACACAAAATAAAATAAGCTTAACATAAGAGAAAAACAGAATTTTTTTTTTTTTTTTTTTTTTTTTTAAATACAGATCCATATACAAATATAATTTCACCCCTTAAAGCTATAAACTTTGCTTTACATAGTATTTACTTAAAAAGTATTTTGGAACTGACACTAGCACTGCCACACTGCTGATAATCTTAAAATGGCCAAGTATAGCCAGTTAATCACTGTATTTTCTTACAAATATAGCTCCAAAGTCTGGTTGTCTCACTGATATGCATCCTTAGTTGAACCTTTCAACAAGGGAAAAAGATCTTATAAAAAGCTACAGTTGCTCCAGGGAGTCTCCAGTACTGGTGCATCTCAGATTTTCCATGTTCCTCATAGTCAGTGCAGTGACACTATGTCTGGACTGGAACCCTTCAGAGAATGAGGGCCTCTCGAGCTCTGAGTGTGAGTTTGAGCGTCTCTGGAGATGACCGCACATGTGCCAGCAGCTTCTGTTGTGGTGGAACATGATTTATTGCCCAATCAGAGTCTCCACAGTCCGTCAGAGTGGCTTTCATGTGCTTTTAAGTCTCTAAAGTCCCCATAATCGATGAAAGACTTAACCGAGTCTGAGAAGTGAGCTCTGAAGAGAATACATGTAGGATTCAGAGTTCAGCATTGAGTGTTGATGTCATGTCGAGAGTGGTATCCTCCGTTAACCTCAGCTTGCTGCTTGCTTGGGAGGTCTTAGTAGCTGTGTCTGGGTATTCTTGGCAGTGTCCGATGGAAGATTCTCCTTCAGTTCCAGTGCAGAAACCGCCTTCTGCTAACAGGGACGCCAATCCAGAACACAATGGCAGAAGTGAGTGTATTCATGTGAGACCTTGTTTGAGAGTCCACGTGTGCGAGTGAAAAACCTGACGTTGTTGTTCTTCCTCTCAGTTGTGGGCCCTGCTTCATTTCATCATGCCCACTCTATTTGACTCTCACGAGGAGTTCAACGAGTGGTTCTCCAAGGACATCGAGAGTCATGCTGAAAACAAATCTGCTATTGATGAAAGTCAGTCAACTCTTGTTTATTTCCTTTAAGTTGTTGTTTACTGCTCATTTGATCTCCAAGTAGGTTACAATATGTATTAGGGTGGAACAATGTAGTCAAATAAATAATTTAAAAAAGGTTTGTCTAGACAAATATGGATGTTGATGTGAGAAAGAGAGCATAGAAAGTATTAAGTAGATTAAAAAGCTTAAAGTTTGAAGGTTTTCTGTTTGAAGTAGTTTTAAAAGTCATCCTCATCTATTCTTCATCTAGTCTATCAGATAGGTAGTTTTATCATTTTGATAGCATATTTTAGCATGTTGTTAGGCTTTGCTTGTATGTTTTAGCTTTTAGCTAGCGTGCCCTAAGATAGTTGTTAAGTTTTGATACTGAGGAGTTTGTATCAGAAATTGTAATCTCAGAATAACAATCCAATTAAATCAAAGAACAGTTTGTTGGCTTTCTCAAGCCAACATAGCCAACATAATTCTCAAGCCAACAAAATTTATTATACAGTATATTAATTCAGCCACAATATAAATAACATGTAATATTAAAACAGCAGCACTCACACTGAGCAAGCAAAGCCTTCATGTTTTGCTCATGTTCTTCTGTCACTTGATGTGATTTACCCTTTCAGACCAACTTTCCAGATTGCACATGATCCTAAAACCCTTTATGCTGCGCAGAATAAAGAAGGATGTGGAGAACGAGCTCTCTGACAAGGTGATGTCCTATCGCCTCTCAGTCAAAATTAAGGTTTCATACCTAAAATATCTATGTATGTGATATTTGTTGCTTATTTTTCAAACCTGCATCTCAGATTGAAATCCTGACATACTGCCAGCTGACCAGCAGACAGCGGCTGCTCTACCAGGCTCTAAAGAACAAGATCTCCATCGAGGACCTGCTGCAGTCTTCAATGGGCTCAGCCCAGCAGGCCCACAGCACCACCAGCAGCCTCATGAACCTTGTCATGCAGTTCAGGAAGGTGAGGCTGGGTTTGTCAGCTTTAAAGGGATAGTCCACCCAAAAATTTGGTTTGAAACCACAACAGGGTGAGTAAATTATGACAGAATTTTCTTTTTTTGGTTGACTATCCCTTTAAAGCCTGTGTGACGTTTTAAACTCTTACTGTGTATATAGTGAAGCCTGTGTGACGTTTTAAACTCTTACTGTGTATATAGTGAAGCCTGTGTGACCTTTTAAACTCTTATTGTGTATATAGTGAAAAGCTGCTGTTTTTAAAACATGTTTTTCTCAACTTTAAAAGGTTTGTAACCACCCAGACCTATTTGAGCGTCAGGAGATACGTTCGCCTTTCCACATGTCCCTGAAGCCCTTCATCATGTCCAAATTTCTGTTCCGACACGCCATCCTCCACACGTCTGACCACGGAAAGACCAAGTGAGTTGATCTCAGTGTAGCTCCCAGGTTTACTGTACCTTCCTTAAGGCCCGTCCACACTAGGGCTGTCGCAATTCGTCGATTTTATTCGACTATTAGATTTTTCAAAATCCTCGACTTCATTTTGCTTGCGTCGACTAACCGGCAAAATACCGGAAGTGGCACATTTCACGGAAGAGAATACATAAAACACATTATTAAATTGTTTTCCAAGGTTGCATGATATATTAAACCCATTTAAAAATCATAATTAAGCATAATTGTGAATTCACAAACGCTACGATTTAATTAAATAATTATATGCGATGCAGTTCTAATACAGTATATGCGCTTTTATTATTTACATGCGTGTAGGTTAAGTACGTGCGTCACAGTAGTTCCACAGGAACTTATCATTTACATGTGTGGAGCGTCTCAAACTCCATCTCTGCATGTTGTTGTGACGTTCATCTGGGAACACAATGTGCGCCATTTCATCAGATTTGTAAGGTAAATCATTTATAAATCTACACAAACACAGGAGAATATATCGCAATTTCAAAATAAAAGCTCAAACCCTCACTCTGAGTTTACACGTTTTGATGTCCACATATTCATTTAATTACAGTGGCTATAGCATTTCTGTTCTAAAGAAATGGCCAAATATTAAAGATTAAGTGGACATTTAAATTAAATGTTGCTTGATCAATATTAAGCAGGATTAGATCGCGCAGAAATGTGTAAAAATAATCATCAGGCTGTCGGCGCCCCCTGCAGGCCTTTGTTGTTATGCGTAATCTACATTAGCTCTATTGTTTATAATACATTATGTATTTTAACAGTTTTGTTCAATAAAACTAGAGCTGTCGCGATTCGTCGATTTTAGTCGACTAATCGATTTTGAAAAATCATCGACTTAATTTTGCTCGCGTCGACTAACCGGCAAAATACCGGAAGTGCCGCATTTCACAGACGAGAATCCATAAAACACATTATTAGACTATTTTCCAAGGCTGCATGATATTAAACCCATTTAAAAATCACAATTAAGCATAATTGTGAATTCACAAACGCTATAATTTAATTAAATAATTATATGCGATTCAGTTCTAACACAGTATATGCGCTTTAATTATTTACATGCGTGTAGGTTAAGTACGTGCGTCTCACAGCGGCTCCTTTCACAGTAGTTCCACAGGAACTTATCATTTACATGTGTGGAGCGTCTCAAATAATATTTCTGGTAAATACTCCTTTAAAAAGTGTTTTTTGATTATAATTGTATAATTAGACAAGAACACACACGTGGATATGTTGTCATTCTTACACTATAATACTGAACTTTTATTTCAGTGATTTAGACTATGAGATGGACACTTGCTTCTTGCACTCTGTTGCACTTTACTTTTGCTTTAAAAAAGGATTTCATAGAAATTTGGATTTCATTTGGTTTAATAAAATATAGTTTAATAAAATATTCTTAAGTAAAATTGTTTTTTATCTAAATAAAAATAGTCGTTAGTGGCAGCCCTAGTTCACACCAAGGATGATAACTAGTTAAAGCTGCAGTCTTAACTTTTTTGGGTTAAAAATGATCCGAAATCAATATTTGAGCAAGTACATAAGCAGCCAGTGTTCAAAACTATCACCTTACTTTAGCCCGATTCACAACGCTTAGCTTATAATAATGTTTTCTAATTTGAGTGGTAAGGGTAGGTTTTCGCGGGAAATTCGAGCATGACACTGCGTCATGTCTGTAAACATAAAGGGGAAGTGGTGTGTGGCCAAGTATGGTGACCCATACTCAGAATTTGTGCTCTGCATTTAACCCATCCAAGTGTACACACAGTAGAGAACATACACCTGGAGCAGTGGGCAGCCAATGCTGTGGCGCCCGGGGAGCAGTTGGGGGTTCGGTGCCTTGCTCAAGGGTCTCACCTCAGTCGTGGTATTGAGGGTGGAGAGAGTACTGGTTATTCACTCCCCCCACCTACAATCCCTGCCAGACCTGAGACTCGAACCCACGACCTTCGGGTTACAAGTCCAACTCTCTATCCATTAGGCCACGACTGCCCTTAAAGAAGTTGTCCCGGCTAGTAGACTATCTCATGTGAGGATCCTGCAGGTGGCGGATCATTTATAGCCTTTTCAGTACTAATATAAATAACCCAGAAAGGATTATGTGTTTATGAAACACATGTGAATGAAATTAAATTATATTACAGTTTTAAATATGCTTCTGATTACAGATAGCCTGGGATTACACAAGATTTGTAGTTTAAAGAAAACCAGTTCGAAGGGAGCATTGTTTGCTTTTTGGGTTAAAATAATTTCTAAATATGAAATTCGAATGGTATGACAATTAAACTGTACAGAAGTTGAAATCTACAAGCTAATACACACTCATAGTCATGCAATGCTGATGTTGTTAACATTAATAATTTGAGAATAAAGTATTACAAAAATAATAATTTGCACGGTTTATTGTGGTATGAGCTAACCGATCGTTAGATTTAATCACCATTGGTAGCGCGGTTTATTGTAATGCTTTTTTCCTCAGTTGTTCAGAACAAACGTGGCAGACTTGTTACTTGTTCAGATGGCAATATACGGTGAAAATTCTGATTTGGGTCATATATTCCAAGACGTAGGTTAGAATCTGTGATTGCTAAGTAGCAGTATCCACACTGGTGCGGTGAGTGACTGCTACACATTCACCTCAAAACATTAGATTCATCCCCGCTGGAGCCGTGCCGACTCACAACCCCACGCATGGAAGATAATTCTGCACAGAGCTGCAAATCCAGGTTTTCAAACAGAGATGGCGACAAAGAGGAAAAACTTACGGACTGCAGCTTTAAGTTAACCGCTCTAATTATGTAAGAATAGGGAAGTCCACACCACAAATGTACACAGAGGAACAATATTGTTGGAATAACTTGTTGGAATAAGGAGCAATATATATATTTTTTCCAGCTAGTGAATGATAAATAGCATTGTCAGCTTATCAGAACATTTAAAGCAGCAGAAAACATACAGTTGTGCTCAAAATTATTCATACCCTTGGTAAATTTTATCAAAGAAGGCTGTGAAAATAAATCTGCATTGTTTATCCATTTGATCTCCATTTGAGACTGTCCCTGCTAGAAATTTTATAATGGGCCATGGTTGGATCTTCCATCAAGACAATGATCCAAAAAGACATCAAAAACAAAACAAAACTGGGTCACTGAGCACAAAATGAAGCTTCTGCCATGGCCAACCCAGTTCTCTGACCTGAACTCTATAGAAAATGAATGGGATGAACTGAAGAGTTGAAGCACCAACATGGACCTGGAAATCTGAAGAGTCTGGAGAGACTGTAGTTTATAGTTTTTGTTACAGTGCTTTGTAGTTATCATGCTTTATGTGAACAAACTTTTAGGGTGAATCTTAACCAAAGGTGTGGCATTGTTGATTCCATCAAAATGTTGTTATACAACATGTATAATAGCTTTTACAAGTTTTAAAATAAATTTAATTAATTGTTTTATTTTTTCTCTCACTCCTCAGGCTGAAGCAGACTTTGCTCTCTCCGTTCTCTGCTCAACACATTCAACAGTCTTTGTTTCACCGAAAAAGTAAGTCTCTATTATTCAACAATTATTTTCTGATTTTGTAAACTTATCTAATTTCTGATCATATGTTCAACTGATACAGCTGACGAGGAAGGCAGCAGCTATTCTTTCCTGCGTTTCATCGATGTGTCTCCTGCTGAGATGTCCAACATCATGCTTCAGGGGACTCTAGTGAGGTAAGTTATGCCACACTCACGTCAGTCAGAGAACAGGATAGTTCACTTAATATATCAATAAGAATCAAATTATTGCCACACTTGAAATGCATAACTGTGTGCATTAAGGTGAGATTTGGGTGTATTTCAGCACATTCATTGTTTCCTATGGCAGACAAAAGCAACTGAAGAGCTGTTTAGATAATAAAATCTCCTCTTTTCTCAGGTGGTTAGCCCTATATCTGTCCTTCAAATCGGCCTACCGGCTCCACCACAGCCGTCTGTGGGATGAAGAGGTGCAGGAGAACGAGGCTAAAGGGAGAGCCCGGTTAGGCAAGCTGTGTCTTTCACACAGAGATCTCATCCTGTGGCTTAACCGGCCAACATCTTACCCAAATGTCCACATGAGTCCTATTCTACAGGTGAGCTCTGTCGTTCTTTTTCTTGCTTTGTCATATGACAATATATATATACTAGTTGCCTTAATCACCATATGTTAGTGGTTCTCAACCCTTTTAAAGGCCCCACTTTATCCAAGACTATTCAACAGCCCTTCGACTTAAGATGATAGACCTCAATTTTTTTGGTTGCATTTTAAAGATCATTAATATAAATAAATGTAAATAATTGTAACATTTATTTGGCTACTTCTGGAAGTTTGCTGGGGCCCCCTCCTGATAGAAAACTTCTGTAACCTAAAACACTTCTAAACCTTTGTAAGTGTTCTTTTGTCTGAACTGTGACAGATTACAAAAGTTAAGCATCGACTGTTGTAAAATGAAAACATAGGAAAAGCAGTACAGTAGAATACAAAAAACGCCTTCTGTGTGAACATCCCCTTGACTTCTCATTATTGGCATACGATCTGGTCGAAAGGTACGTCCAAAAATAATAAGTACTGGTTATTTCTCAGGCATAGCTGAGGACACAGTGGAACAGTCTTGCTTCTAGATGTCTAGTTAGCATGTTCAAACAAAACTGAATATCTTCCAAAGATTTGATTGCACAAATTTTGGCGTATTTTTTGCTCATCATATTTCTTGCATCCACCATTTTGGAGTTTATGTATGAGTGCTCAGGTCTACTCTTGCTTTGGGTTACCCCACCTAACCAGGTTAAATGACCCTCATCTTTCATTAGCGGCAAAGGCTCGTATTTCGTTGTGGAAACCTATTTCTACTCACCCACGAGACTCTCCAGTGTTGCTGTATATCAAATGCATATGGGAATATCAAAGGTCCAAACTGATTAGCGGGGGAAAGGAAAGACGATAGAGGAAGTGATGCTGGATGTCCCAGTCCAGAAGCTACAGTGTCGTCCCCTGGAGGCCAAACAGCGGCAGGGGTTAACCTGCAGTTTGGCGCGCTGGCGTGCGTTCAGGCTACGGTCAGGGGAAGCTGTGTTCAGAAGGTGCTGACTGAGGTGTAATATTATCCACTTCTCACTACGGCTTTTATACCACACAAGCGTCTCCTAGCTCCACTGGGGCATGGATGGGGAACACGACACCACAACAGTCAGCTCCCCGTGTGGACTGGCCCATATCGAGCACTCAGAGGCCTGCCGTTAGACTTGTAAAGAACCTTAAACTATACTAACTAGTGACAAAAGTGAAAGCACCTGCCTTTTTCTACAATTTCAGATCTCCCCCAGACACAATTTGGAGCAGTTCGGTTTTCTCCAAACATTGCAACATTGCGATTTTGAGTTGTAAACCAAGATTCTCAGCAAAACTGATTCCCAGTCTCTAAATTTAAGCTGGCAGTGTGTGATTTGAGAGTAATCACGTATTGCTCAAGCCCAGTGCTGAATGAGAACCGAGGGATCCTCCTCTCTGTGTAGATGTAGCTGATCTGTGTGTTGTTGTATGGTAATTATCGTTTCATGTATTTGTATCAGTCAGTGAGCAGCCGCAGGCAGCAGTGCTGTGAGAATCTCAGGGCTCTGGATGCTGGATCATATTGATGCCTCATCTGTGTTTGTACGGTCACTCTCACTGACGTCCTGCCAAGAGTTTCAAGCCTGTGCTTTATGAAACGAGACACAAGCACTCCTGCTGACACTGCCCTACTGCACCTTCCTTTCTTTCTTTCTTTCTTTCTTTCTTTCTTTCTTTCTTTCTTTCTTTCTTTCTTTCTTTCTTTCTTTCTTTCTTTCTTTCTTTCTTTTTCTGTTTGTTCTTTTTGTTCTTTCATTTTATTGTTGCTGTTTATTTGTTCTTTCACTCCCTGTTTTTGTTCTTTCATTTTTGCTTTCCTGTCTTTTATTTTTGCATGTTTTTTTTTCTCATTCTTACTTTATGCTTGTTTTATTTTTTTCCCCTATTTTTCTTGACTTTATTTTTGTTTCTCTGTTCTTTTTTCTTTCTTTGCTTCTTCCATTCTTTTATTTCTGCTCTCTTTTTCTATTCCTTCGTTATTTTAGTAATATTAATTAACGTTATTGCTATCGTTTTGCTTGCATTTTCTTTCTTTCTTTCTTTTTTTCTTTGTTCTTTCTTTTCTTCTTTCTCTGTTTTTATTTTTTGTTTTTCATGTATTATTGTTTTCTGGCTTGCTTATTCTTTCTTTTTTAATTTTTTATAATTGATTAATTTTCTTGGCTTTTTGTTCTTTCATTTTATTATTGTTGTTTATTTGTTTATTTGTTGCTTTCATTTATTACTTTTTTTTATATTATATTATTTAAAAAATGTTTCACTCATGCTAGGTTTTTGCTTGTTTTTATCCCCTGTTGTTCCATCTTGACTATTTTTGTTCCTCTGTTCTTTTATTCTTTCTTGCACTCTTCCATTCTTTCATTTCTGCTCTCTTTCTCCATTCCTTTGTTCTTTTAGTTATTGCTGTTGTTTTGCTTGTATTTGCTTTTTTTATTTCCTTTCTCTCTCACTCCTTCTTTCTTGTTTTTTTCTTTATTTTTTTCTTTCATTTTCACTCTTATTCTTTTTTCACTTTCTCTCTTTTCTTTCTTTCTCTCTCATCGCATGCCTTTCACACCTCATCCATCATTAGCTCACAGCCTCCTCTAAATGAAGTTGACATGTCTGTTTATTCTTGTCACTTTTGTGGATGCAGACAGGAAACAGGCAGATATATAGGCTGGTCTTTATGATTCATGTGGGTCATTAGAGCTGTAGTTTTGACTGTGACCCCATCTGGACATCTGTTACCACTGTGGTCTCATTTAGGGTATCACTTCTGCTCAGTGTAACCTCTTGACTTGTGACAAATGGAGCTGATGAGATGGGAGTTAGGTTTACATTAGATTAGCAGTAACTCGTTGTGAGATCACTAGGAGGTGCTGCAGGCCCATGTACTCCTTTGTGACAAATTCACGCGTCGTGCAGAAAAACGGCCATCCTCACACACACACACACACACACACTCAGTCATACGTGTTGACGTTTTGACAGTATGTGATTTAGTAGGGTTTAATATGCTATACTGACATTTTTTTCTTTCTTTCCTGCAGGATTTAGTGTTCACGTCCACAGGGTCTTCGCTGATCTGTCACACTGACGTGGTCATCCATAGCAGACGCTCATCCACTCAAACCTTCAGACCGTGCCAGCCTACCCAACCACCCAAGTTTTTACTCACCGTCACACCCAGGGTGAGAAACACACAGCCTTTCCATGCAAAAACATCTAAGTGGACCATATTGATTGCCAGAACTTTCACTCAGTTTAGCGGTTTGAAATAAATCCAGATTTCTATATGCAGTCACTCTGTTTTCAGTATCCAGTAACGGTTTGGCAAAAGTCAGAAACTCATCAGCGTGGATTTCTGCTGAGGGTGGTCAGATGCTGACAGGGATCTCCCGCTGTCTCAGAAACAAACTTGCTATCCAAAATGAAAGACTTGTTCTCTGTGTGGCCCTCAGTACAAGCCTGGTTTATTTATCCTCTTTGACCCCCTGACAGATCTTCTGCTCAGCTGATCATGACCCCGGTGGAGAGTAACCAAACAACACAAGCCCACCAGTGAGAAATCAGAGGTCTTGGTTAAGGGCTGCTTCTCTGGCTGTGAATACACAGCCCATCAAAAACCACACCGCCATTTGGGATACTCACAAACTTGGGGATATTATCGAGATATTGTGAATTCACATGTTTGGTACTAAAGGAAACATGGTAGTTGAGACTGTCAACATTATTTGCTGGTTCAAGATCAACATTCCTATCAAACAAAATCTAGCCAAACTATCTGAGAGGTTTTCAGATATTTTTAGATTGAAAAAAAATCTCAAAACAATTATGTATTCATTATCATTTACTACTACTTCTGCTTCTTATTTTTATGATTATTATTATTTAATATTATTATTACTATTATTATTATTATTATTAAAGCCTAATTATTTTAATTAGTCTATTGATTCACTTTTAATTCTCATTTTTTATTTGTTTTATAATTTTATTTATATAAAATATTATAATTTGTATGTTTACATATTTTTATTAGATTTTATAGTTATTTATGTAATTAATAATATAATTATTATTTATATAAATAGTAATGTCAGAATTCTTATACATATTTGTCTTATTATTTTATTTAATATAATGAAGTAATTAAGTATTTAAATATATTTTATAGTATTTTATTTTATAAAACTAATAATTTTATAAATCTTCTGTATTCTTATTCTACTTAATTATAATATTATCATTTTAGATGTTTATTCTCTCGGTTTTCTTCCTTTTTTCCCCAGTTTGAACCTCTGCTCTTTTTCTAACCCTAACAATGACCCACCTATTAAACCTGAGATGATTTTATCTTTTATCAAATGACAGTTTAAACAGAATCTTTTTCAAGCCCTTAAGCCTAACCGTAACCCTAAACCTAATCTGAAAATCTGATTGGTAGATAGGAAGGTTGTTTCAGATCCAACAAAAGCTGGTGAGCCAGGAAAACTTCCTACTTAAGCTAGTCAAGATATTAATCTTTTATACGTGACCAGTATGCTTGTACTGAATCATATCCGCAACGTTAATGGTTCAGTCATGTATGAGAAACTGTTATTTTTCCTCCAACATCTGCTGTTAACTTGGTTAATGTGAGGCTATCTCTGTGTTATCCCAGCCCCGAGAGTCAGGATTGGGTCTGGCCTCATGGGCGCGATGTGAGAATTGGCACCGCGTTGGCACCAGGGGCATATGGGCACTGTGGGAAAGTGATAAGATAGATTAGTCGCCTTTTTTCTCTTTATTCATGAGGGACTCTTGACCCTGTTGGCTTTTTATGGCCACATCTGCGTGTTTGCGCTCCTATTGGTCAGCTGTTCGCTACAAAACTGTAAGCCTGGCCAAAGCTGAGCTGTTTTTCATCAGAGATAAGAATGAAAGGAAGATAATATCATCCGCTTGTCAGCACGCCATAAAATTCTCCACAAAGCTGAAAGAGGGATAAAGCAAAAGGGAGAGGGAGAGAAAAGAAACGGCCAGTGGAAGGGGTTGTGAGCGGTGTGAATCACTACAGGAAATGGTCATCTGTTACTCAAAGGCCTGTTAGCGCTGTTAGCACCGCTGACCTCTGCCACGCTTTCCTGCCAGAGCGGCGGGGTTCGGACAAAATGTCAGAAAGACAGGGTTGTGCGTGCCTCTGTGTGTGTGTGTGTGCACGTTCGACAACTGGAAATGATTCTTCTCCCCCCTCAAGCTCCAAATTTGTTTGGTGTTTCTTAGCGATAAAAAGACTGAATAGGCAAATAGATGCCAATTATCTGGAGGAAAGACACTTTGATAGTGTAAACAGCCTCGGAGGTGTTGACTAAGGGATTTTCTTCTTTCCCTAGGTGACTTCAGTTCCCATGGAACGCTACTGTCCGGATCGCAGCGCAGAGTATGAATGGAGGTTAATACGAGATGGAGGGAGTCTCATTGCCAAGCAGTGCTTCCTGTACGGTTCCCCCGAGCTGGCTTGCGCCTGGGCTCAACGCTCTCATGCCTTCCTCCCTCAGAGCCCAGGGGGCGTCATGGCCCTGCAGCAAAGACACGGCTGGTCCTTCATAAGGATCCCAGGTAGGTGAAATCCTGGGTGGGAGTCAGCGTGCGTGCATGTGTGTTTGTTTATGTTTGCTCGTGTGTAAAAGCGGACGAGAGGTACTTCATTTTTCCAAGACGTTTGGATCCGGCTATTGTCCTTGCAAAGACATTTTTATTTAAGACAAAGGACTTTCTCACGTTCATTGGTTTGCTCATAAAGGTTTTGAATGTCTCGAGAGGAAGTCTAAATTTTATTGAAATTTATAATGCCCTCAGAAGCGACAACTCCCTCCTTTAGACCAAACACAAACCAGAGAACTGTGTCTCAGCTCCTTATGGCAAGCCTTCAGGCCCTGAGGGACCCCATGGCACCGCTGTGCTCTGGGGCCAAAGTGCATTTCAATCAAAGAAAACTGGCTAAAAATGAGATGGAGACCCATGGGAGAGTGCTGGAGGTCATGGAAGAGGCCATGTCTGAGGGCCGGTGCACCTCAGTCACGGTCACTGTTTTGGCACCAATGCACAGCCATTCGTCACATGTTTAGCATGGCAGTGCGATAGGAGTAGTGCCAGGCGATACTTAAGACTTAATTTGCAGATAAGACTGATTTTTGCATCGGCCTGTTGTGTGATTTGCGCGCAGGCGTGTGTTTGTGTGCGCGTTCCAGTGTAATTGCTGGGAGCAGACTGGGGAAGAGAAAGGTCTGGGAGCGCTTGTGAAGTTGGGAGGGGGGACAAAGCAAGGAAGCTGGACTATTGGACATTGTTTCTGCACAGCGTTAGGTAAGCGCTTTGAATGTGTATGTGTGTGTATCACTGTGAATGTTCATTCACAGGCTTAAGGTGTTTCAGAGCGCACTTTTCCCATTTTCTCAGAGTCATACTGTACCCAGGGAAGGAAATGACACAAGACTGGGTAAGAGTCATTGAAGTATGCTGGCGGTCCCACCACTGGCTCATAGAATTGAAAGCCTACATCTCCATATAGAGGCTGATGGAGGATTTATGAGCAATGGGTAATACATAGGGTTTTATATATATATATATATATATACTCGCATAACTCACATTCACATTAGCATTTTTTATTCTTGTTTTTAATGTGTTATTTCCTTGTGAGTGGGGAAAAAACATTTAATATATGTCAAAATCAGATTGTGGCTGTATTTGTAAATTTGTACTGGGGCTCCACGTCTCACCTCGTGGGGTCTCAGATGAAAGGTGAGAAATCAAATAAAAAAACCTACACCACCGTTTCCAAGTAGAATACACTAAGATAAGTTTCCCCTGCTTAAACCAGCACATATAGGCCAATCCATTTGGAGTGTTCATAAATGAACTTTTTGGTCATAATTCCACTAATCGGGAGGGGGATGAGTACATCCCAAATAATTGAATATAAGCTTAAAGTATGTTGAATTTTGGGGAACAACCTCAGAGCATTAAGATGGGTCGAAATGAATAAGAAAGCCAGGAAACCAAGAGTGAAGAAGCATTTAATAAATAGAGAATCTTTGGAGTACTGTAACAGTACATCTAGAGTCTGTGTGGATGGGCCAAAATATAAACCTGAGTACAGAAAGAAAAAACAAAGGCTAGCCTGATAGACACATACTTTAGTTAAAAAATCATACATTGCGTAGATTTATTATTTTCCCCCTCCAAAAGTGGGATAAAATAGCGTTGGGTGTTTACAAGAAACTATATAAATGACTTTTACATTTTAGGATTAAATGAGTCCAGATTAAAATGAATAAGAAAAATGAGTGATTTAATAAATACTTATAACAGCTTGAGGATGATGATATTTGGGTGTCTGTGACATCTTAAAGATTGAAAACACTTGATTGCATGAATTATATCATTACAGATACATTTTTGAGTTGTATAAAAAAATCATGATCAGGATGATCACATTATCATGTCATATATTTAATTAAGAATGGTAATAATAGAAGAAGATTATATATTTTTATTTACCCCTTAGTTATAGAGTTATGGATACATTTATACCTGAGACAACCATGAAACAAATGTGGACATGTTCACCTCTGCCCTTTTCATAGTGCAAAAACATTTACTGTGTTTACTGTATCACACACACACATTTAGCAAGATGCATATTTTTTTTGGGCAGTTTGCACACATGAAAGTGTTAGTGTACTTACTGCTGTAACTTTCGTGTCACACTAATTGGGGGGCAGGCCACAGGAGGACAGGCTTTCTCTTACAATAGCTCTGCACATTGTTGTAATGCGACTGCTGCTTTGAGCTGTTGTTTTGAGGGAGAGAGAGTGAGAATGCTGCAGAGCTCAGCTCACAGACAGCCTGTGGGAAACTCTGCTTTCCCTTCCTGTTCTTTCAAAGAATCTCTGCACTCCAGCAAAATGGCCGGAAATATTCCTGGCCTTTTTGATTTGGGGCCCAAACAACAGTGACTGCATAATTGTTTGTGATCTGCTCCCTCGCCCCGCCTTTCTGACTGTGAAAAACAGCCAGACTGCACCAAGGTGATTGGAAAGATTATCCACATGGTTTGTATATTAGAAAGTAATTTATATATGTGTGCGTGTGTGTATATTATTTAAATTAAAAACGAGAATAATCACGCTATCAAATATTGAATAGAATAGTATTACATTTTAATCCAATTATTTATTATTCTTTTACAATTACTATACTTTAAAAAAAAAAAAATGTTTTGTCTGAAGCTACATTTATTTGCTAGTAGTAGGACACATTATGGGAATATGGCCAGGAACAGACTCGAACCCTAATTTCCCATGAGCTCCACTGCTCAATCTGTTCTCAAGACCACCGCTTATTTTGCTTTTGCAGGTCAAAGGCTGCAGAAGTCATGATGTCGACCTTTCGTGAAACGAGTTGCTTCCCTGGTGCACGTCTCCTTTTGGCCTACAGAGGGAGCATTTTGCTTGGTTTTAGTCTGCTTTGCCTCTCCCTTTTGTGTGGTCACATCTTTCACCCCCTTTGCTTTTGTGTTTGGGTTAGTGCTCAGATCCCAGGCGGGATCTGGTGAGTATAATCGATATTCGACAGCTTAATGACAGTCTCCCTGATTTGCTCATTTCACCTCCCGTCCCAGCAAGATCTGTGGTCGCTGGACTGATGCAAGACTCTGTAAACAGTGTGTGTGGCAAATGTCACATTTCATATGATTTTTACCTACAAAAAGATGGCTTTAGATGGAATATCCTACTATCTGAACCCATTTCATCAGCAGCTGGCCTGTGGCTTTTTTGACTTGAATATTGTGTTTAGCACTTTTTACCAAGTTTAAAGGGATAGTTCATCCAAAAATGAAAATTCTGTCATTAATTACTCACCCTTGTGTCGTTCCAAACCCGTAAGACCCTCATTCATCTTCGGAACACAAATTAAGATAGTTTTGATGAAATCCAAGAGCTTTCTGACCCTGCATAGACAACAACACAACTGACACGTTCAAGGCCCAGAAAGGTAGTAAGGAGTCGGACATCATTAAAATAGTCCATGTGACATCAGTGGTTCAACCGTAATGTTATGAAGCTACAAGAATACTTTTTGTGCGTAAAGAACATTACATGCTTCATAACATTAAGGTTGAACCTTACTCCCTTTTTGGGCCATCAAATGTTTCAGTTGCGTTGCTGTCTATGCAGGGTCAGAAAGCTCTCGGATTTCATCAAAAATATCTTAATTTGTGTTCCGAAAATGAATGAAGGTCTTACGGGTTTGGAACAACATGAGAGTGAGTAATTAATGACAGAACTTTTATATTTGGGTGAACTATCTACTAAAGTATAGTTCACGTAATGTTGTTTTTAACCACATTGACTCATTGTATGGACAAAAACAGTTTAAATAATATCTCATAATATGTCAAAATATCTTTTGTGTTCCCTATTAGAAAGTTATTCAAAACAAAATCAGGGTGAGTAAATGATGACACCTTACACCTTACTTTGGAATTATATCACATTTCAAATCTGAGCTTTGATTGCGTAATTTATTCGTGCAACTCTGCCCTGTTTTTAAGGTGCAGTAATCACTGTCACTTCTGCGAAGTTTTGCCAGAGTGGCAAACAAATATTGTTTGTGTTGAGCACCAGCCTCACCCCTTGGCCCTGTGCTCATGTTTAGGTGTTGACTAGTGGTTGTACTGGGCGTCAGTAAACACTAAAGCTAATTTTATAGCAAGTTAGGCTGGTGCTTGTGTTGTCGCTCACTGTCCCTTTTCCAGAAGCAGCGGCCCTAAAGCTGAGATCGCTTTAATGAAATTAGCAAGCTGCGGAAAGGCAATTAAGAAGGCAGGGGGGTTAATGAGCTCGTCCAGGGCTCTGTGACAGATTTTTAAATTGGTTCACCCTCGGGTCAGACCTGAATTCTGGACAGGAGGGATTGGATTAGAGCCGAGGCTCCTGGAAGGGCACTCTTGAGGGGTTTCCACCAGTAGGTGGGTTGAATTGATAGCAGTAACCAGAATGATGTCTGATGGCACAGCGCTTGGTATCTTTGTTCTCCCTCTGTTTTGCAGTTGGAAGGTATCCTGAAAATACACAAAGCCGTCCTCGATGAACTTTCATTCTGACATAATCCACCCCTAAATCTGTTATCGTGAAATCTAAATGATGAAGTCACCCTTGTTAGTTTCCCCTGAAAATGTTTTTGTATGAGATTAGTTGTCTTTGATAAGCATGTCTAAGAGCTGGTTTTAGATGAAGTAGCATGTGTCTGACTAATTGCTGACTCGTCAGACTTGTGAAATAGGACGTGTGGGGGGATTTGATAAGACGGGAATGGAAACACCAGAGGAGACTCTGTGGTGCCGGTGCCGTTGAGTTGTGGGTACCAACGGGTCACATCATCCCCTTAGACCACCATCTTCATCCCACAGTCTTTCAGGGGATTCATAAAGTGGGATCTGGCAGCTCTTTGCCTCATCCCTCTGACGCCAGACCCATTAGATTAGAGCTTTATGGGGAAGAGCGTATGGGAGACTCTTCTCTCTTCATGAAACCGTCCTTCTCTCAGTCGGGAACCTGAAACCTCGTCATTTTTCTAAAGAAACCATTACTGTTAACACTGTGGGATATGGTTGTTAAATTTCTACATGTATTTCAGCAGGCAATCTCGTGGTGAAAAATGTGATCCTTCAAACAGTCTTTAGTGGTCTGAATATAGTATAGTATATAATCATTATGTAGCATAGTATATAATCATTCTATAGTGTATAATCAGTTCTAGTATATCTTTATTGAATCTGCAAGTCACTGTAAAAAACTAGAGCAATTTAAGGTATGTACACTACCATTAAAAAGTTTGGGGGCAGAATATATTTTTAAAGAAGTTAATAATTTTATTCAGCTGGAACACATTAGATTTATCAAAAGTGACAGTAAAGTCTTTGTTACAAAATATTTTTATTTAAATTAAATGCTGTTCTTTTGAATTTTCTACGCATCAAAGAATCCTAAAAAACAAAACAAAAAAACAATCACGGTTCCACAAAAATATTAAGCAGCAAATGGCTGCTGAACATTCTGCTTTACCATAACAGGAATAAATTATATTTTAAAACGCAATAAAATATAAATATTTATATTAATATTTCATAGTATTTTATTAAATTAAATTTTTACTGCTTAATTGATCAATGATTTATTCAATTAACTTAAATTTGAATTTTACAAATTAACTGTTTTGTAAATTGTTTTTTTTTTCTGTATATTTTAAATATTATAGTCAACAGCAAGGCTTTTAATGAAGCAATAAATTAAACTTGTTTTAATCTAATTTTTGTAATTATTCCAAGGAGATTTTAGACGTCTGCTTTGAAACTCTTCAGAAAGCTGATGGATGTGCAGTTTCTTCATGATTAGTAAATGAAGAATTTGTAAATGTTGTAAAGTGTCTAATTTGTTTTTCCAATTTCATTGATAATCTCATCAAATCTTTAAAGTTGGTCGATAATGAGAATTCAAGTGTAATTTTGTGTGATTTGCTTGTAAATGACATGATTTGCTCTGAAGCTTTCAAACAGAACTTGCCATCCTCTCTGCAAACATATCGATTAGATGTGATCTAGTTTTCCATCTAATTCAGTGCAGCAGAATATAACTGTTTCGATGTATACGAGGATGCAGGCTCGTTCGTTAGTCTTTTGGATTATTAAAACTTGAGGGGTCGTTGGAAAATACCTCTTTGGCCAAATATGGCCCACAGGCCTGATGTTTAAGACCCCCTGCCTTAGAGAAAATGTTCATCTCGGGTGGAGTAAATTAGATCCATGTGGTCATTATCTTGTGGATCATCAACACGGTGAGTATGAGATTCTTGAGTGGATGGGTTAATTTGAGCCATTCTCCACCACTCATTGAAAAGGTTACACACATGCCCTTTTCAGGGTCATAGGGGTGTTGAGTCAGGGTTCAGCTATGGTTCACATTAGCATGGACATGATGTGGTAACAGCAACATGGTCATGCTGGCCGTGTGTTTGACATGCTTTTTGTACCGTCTAAGGCTCGGCCAGCAGGCCTCAAACTGTCTCTGGGGATCTCTAGATTGCTCTGGCAGCCGGCTCATTTTGTGTGTATAATCACTTTCTGAGTGCCCATGACTAGCAGGGTCATTTAACTTCCCCCCCATGAGCTGACCCTAGAGTCAAGGGTTGCACCAGTCAACAATGGGAAGCCCGTGCGTCCTCTTTTGTAAGCACCGTTGGGGTGACAGCATTGACAGACCATTGCCACAAAATTTTCTGGTCTGTGAACGTCAATCAAATGTGTTGAGGTCTTACATGACTGATGTACATTTGATGACCACCTTAAAATTTTAAAAACTTAATATACAACTTGATTAGCATTTATAGGATGATGTGGATTAGATGAAAACAAACAACAAAAAAAAAGTTACTAGAGATGCACCAACATTAAAATGCTAGATATTGATTGATAAGCTCATGTTATGGCCAAAGACAAAATTCAGTACTATTTTGTCTTTTAAAAAGAAAAGAAAAAACACTTAAACCTACATGAAAGTGCATTTAGGCATCACAACATTATAATGCACAGTATGGAAATTTATGGAGGGGGTCTAAAAATGACCTCAGAAAATAATTTAGATGATAACAAACAAACAAATTACTAGAGATGCACCAACATTAAAATACTAGATATTGATAGGCTCAAGTTATAGCCAAAGTCAAAACTCAATACTATTTTGTCTAAAAAAAAAAAAGCTTATCAAATTCATTCTTTTTTTTTTTTTGCTAAAAATTACATTTAACAGTATCAGTTATGTTTTTTAAGATTCATGTTAGTTTAAATGTAAAAATACAGAAAAAGGAAGAAAAAAACTCCTGTAATCTGTACCCGATAGGGTACAAATGTCATGCATCACAAAAAAAAAACACCTGTCATTCTGAGTGTAGTACGTACAGTATATTTTTGCCTAATTTTGGTCTTTCAATAAAGCATACCATTTTCTCTTAAGTAATATTTTTTTTCCACTTAAGAGAACGTTTCACTTTTGTGCTCAATTGTTCGCGATATCATAAAACAAACATATTGAAAGAACTTTACAGCATATCTGTAATTTTGCTGCTGAGAGTGGGGTTTCTGTCATCTGTAAGTGAGGAGCAGGAAATGGAAAACCCGGAGCGGAGTGATTATCGAACGTTTGAGCATGAAGGGGAAATTGCTGTCACTCGACAAGCTTATTCATTATATTGCTTTGATTTGTCTAATCAGCTCCATTCCGACAGTGTGGGATACAGTTTTGATCTTGTGAGTTGACGCATTATTTACCATTTTTCAGTGTTTTGAAATGTTTTTCTCCTCTTTGTTCTTCAGACAAAGAGTCTCTGATCACAGACAGCGGGAAGCTTCACACTCTAGACCTGCAGCTGACTCGACTGAAGTCTCAGGGCCACCGAGTTCTCATCTACTCGCAGATGACCCGCATGATAGACCTTTTAGAGGTGAGTGCTTCCAGGAACTTCTCACAGTCGGTGACTGACAGCTCTGTGGCCTGTGAACATTACATAACTACGTCATGTCATTGTGACATGTTTTTTCCTTTAACGTTCAACCTTTCCTTCATGTCCACAGAAATCTGTCTGTACTGAAGCGATTGTAGATATCTGAGGTCACGCTGTACGTGTTTTTGTTTACATGTTCGTTATACTTTGAGTGTTAATCCCACTAAAGGAGAGATGGCTAAATTTAATCTGTTAAATAGCTTCATATTGTTAAAGCTGGACAAAAGCTGAGAGAAGAGAACTGGAGGAAACAATCACTTTTTCCAGAGGCACACAGTTGTTTGCCACATGTTCAGCAGCAAGCCAAACATGGAGCTGAAAGTAGAAGCCTCTAATAACATTGTCAACACAGGCTGCTTATAGTCCTACACAACAGCGTTCGTTGTCTAGAAACACCTCCTTAGAGTCAATAGGAATTCCTTCCGATTCATTTTGGCTTAAGCCTTTTCCATGGCAGTCTCTCTAAAGTCTGATTACGTAGATTTTACTTCCTTTATTTGTGAAGTAGTTGGTCTAGAGAAAAAGTTACGCATGGAAAAACATGGCATCAACCTTTGGCTTTGATTGGCCATTAGGTTTGGCATAGACATGTATATCTGCACCTTATATTTTTACTTTGTCAACATGAAAATCGTGATTGATCCTATTTTCTTTTTGGATACACATTCCTGGTCTTATTATGAATAATTAATCAATGCACGCAATTCAAAAGAATAAAATGTTTGGCTTTACATTCTTTCATCAAAATGTAATAACTTATCCCGCTCTGAAATGACTTTGCTTTTCAGCAGGCATCACAAATTTGTCTTATTTTTCAACATGTGATGGATAATATATTATCCACCATTTCCTGCTCTTTTAATAGAAATATGTCACAATATATATAACCAGACTACTTTTGTAATGTGTAATAATAATAATAAAAGTACATTTTAAAAGAACCCTGTCCTAAAATATAAAGGAAGCTATATATTTTCATTTATAAAGACCCATTTATGTTGTGTGTGGGATTTTATAAAAACAAGTTGCAAAATATATGTATGCAAAATTAAATTGTATGTAAAATGTATTGTAAAATATGTATAATGTATATATAATGACATATAAAAATAACGTGTATGCATTTAAAATTAAATTGTAACTGAAATTAAATAAAATATACATCAAAAAATGTTTTACTGTTAAAATGTTTAAAATCATTCAAATGTTTTAAAAACAGTGCATTAAACAAATTTAATTTCTCTCTTAAGGTAACATGTCAACTTTGACAGCCCTAAAAATGCATTTTGTAAATCTTTTTTTTTTTTTTTTTTTCACACATTTTTTGCGGACTCCCTAGAAACCCTTGTAGGGCGCTGGAGCCCAGTTTGAAAACCCCTGTATCGATATTTTCTCTGTGCAGAAGCCGAAGATTGTCAAGTCTTGTCTCCTTTGATATTGTGTCTCTCCAAGCAGATCCCTTGAGTGTTTTGGTCAAGTTTAAAAATATTTTTTTTTTATTATGTGTTCAATAGCTCAACTCCCACTTGAGATCAGTTCAAGAATATTCCAGGCTTTGTTCCTAAGTCTCAGGCTAAATCATGTTATGTTCGGCATTCTGCTAACCTGGATTTATATTCTCAGTGGTGTAATGTCGTTTAAGATGGTCTCATTTGTTACTTACAGCTGCAGAGAAGCTTGGGATTTGTGATCTAATGTTACATCGGGCTGGAACAAAGTCCTAATCAAAGACATTTAATGTCAAAGAGAGTGCTAATGCTCGCTTCATACGGTCCAGATGTGCTTTTGGGAGGCCATCCAGTGGAGTGTTAGACCCGATGGAGTTGAGACTTCACTCTGGGTGGCGTAGGAGAGTGGGAGGTCATCTGAGAAAAGTCTCTGAGAAGAGTCTGCAATGCTAATGAGGATCTGTGGTGGTGTGTTAAGGGGGACATTATTGAAAACCGGCCCTGTAGATTTTTTAGAGAGGATTAAAGTGAAATAGACATACCAGTTTCATATCATTGACTTGTTTGCCTGCATGATTTTTCATTTTCTTACTTGAAATGTTTCTCAACTGTCCTGCAGGAGTACATGGTGTACCGCAAGCATACTTACATGAGACTGGATGGTTCATCCAAGATTTCGGAGCGGCGGGACATGGTGGCTGACTTCCAGAGCCGGTGAGTTTTCAGCTAGTTTTCAGCGGCCCGACAGCAAGGTTTGAAAAGGAGACGCACACGTCTGTAAGCGCCTGTCTCTTCTTAAACCTAATTGGGGCTTGTTTTTCCAAAATGTCACCAAGCGTAAATTCCTCATCCCTGGCGGTGCTGTTTTGCGCTCTCTTCTCTTTCCCCACCCTTCCTCACAGGGTCTGGTTTGCATTAGCTCAGCTCTCTGTGGGTGCAGTGGGCTCTGGTTTGTATTTTCTAGAGGAGTGTGCTGTATATTGAAACGTCTCTCTGTGTAAATCCTGGGCGATTGGGCAGGCCCCTTAAAGAGCACGATCTGCCTCCACTTTATTTGCTTTCTCTCACTGTTCTGGTGTCCCCTCCCTTTCCAGGACGGATATTTTTGTCTTCCTCCTCAGTACCAGAGCCGGAGGCCTGGGGATCAACCTGACAGCTGCAGACACGGTGAGGCCGTAGCCCATCAGCACATCATGATTACCAGATCACCTTCCCCCCACCGGAGGCCATGAGAACGGCCTCTAATATTGGATGAAATCAAAGACGTTTAGCACTCATGTACTAATAGCTGCTGAACTCGTTGACCTTAACACGGACACTTTGAAGCTTCGACCAAATGGTCGGCATGTAACGCGACCAACCACAGTTTGTTTTGTTTGGGGGTGGGTTTATCTGAAATGATGGATATCGCAATAACAGAAAGGTATTAAATAAACAAATAACGGTGCAGCAGTCTCTGGAAGTGGTTACACAGAAAACTCAAAAAAAAAAAATTACAATTGAATATGTTCTGTTTGTGTAGATGCAGAATAGGGTCAGAATTGATAGTAAAAAATAATAAGAACTGATTATTTGACATAACTTAGAAAACGAAACTCGGCAAAAAAGTCAGCAAAATGTGCAGGTCAGCTTGAGGATATCAAGTTTATTTACTACTTAATGTGTGCTACATATATCTCTAATATATATTCAAAATATATGTGTGCAAAATTTTATTCGTTTTTATATTGTCACTTTACTGAAATTAAAGAATATTATTTTGTATTATCTAAAAAATATTTACTTCTCTTTTTACTGTTAAAAACCATGTATAGAATAGTTAAAGTGTTGAACTGTTTTGAAAATGATTGCATTAAGCATAATTCATTTATTAAATTAGCATGTTAACTTTGACAGCCCTAATGGAATAAAGAGAATGTTTTTTTGTTTTTTTATCCTAGTGAATAAATAGTGAATGATCACCTTTAAACTGAAGCTCTTTGGACAGTTTTCACATGTTCTTTTTGTTAAATGTTGACAACAAAGTTTAAATTAATATATAAAATGTTTGAATATTTGATTTAAATTTAAATTATTTTGTCTACTAAACTGTCATTTTTATCAGTTAAAATTAGATTCCATTTTAGTCAGAGTAACTTGAATATGACATGACAGCATATTGGGTAACAATTTTTTTTTTTTTTACTAAAACAAGCCTGGTACTTTGTTAACTTGACTTTTTCAAGTGGACTGATTAAAAAAAAAACTCTGCTTTTACTCCCAGATGTTGAATTGGGTCAGCCAATCAGATAAGAGCTTGCCAGATCCAGAAAGTGCTTTTTAGTTTTGTGTACAGTAACATTTAAAATGTATTAATTTGGCTGATGCATCAGTATGCATCAGATGGTTAGTGAATTGACTGTGGAGGTGTTTGATCTGAGGCTTAAACAGCATTTTAAAACAGTGTGGATTATATGTGCAAGAATTAAAAATACCATCTGTGGAATAGCCTTGAATAGGAATGAGTTCATAAGAGGAGATCATTTCATGTGACCAATTTAGCCATTTCCTCTCTTTCCAGGTGATCTTCTATGACAGTGACTGGAACCCCACAGTTGACCAGCAGGCCATGGATCGAGCCCACAGACTTGGACAAACCAAGCAGGTCACAGTCTATCGGCTTATATGCAAAGGGACAATTGAGGAACGCATCCTACAGAGAGCCAAAGAAAAGAGTGAGGTTAGTACACAGTGTCGAGTGCCTTCCTCGGGCCAGAAGGTTACACAAAATATAATGTAACATGTTTTCCTTTTAATTCTGCAATGGTTAGACAAATTACCCCTTTTTCTCCTGATAGCTTACATCAGTCAGTTTAAGTTACAAAGATATATTTATCTAAATGTCAAACCTCAGAAGAGTCTTTGCAGTGACAAGGGGGTTAAAGGAATATTTAGCCCATGGTTTTAACTCTAATTACAACTAATTATACTGTAATTGCATATGTGCTCCAAACATGTAGTCCAGGATGTCTGTATCAACACATCATTATAGTCAGTGTTTGTTTCCAAGAGTCAAATTTTCTCTTCTTTCTGCTCTTACTGATTTGATTTATTTATTCGCTGTCTCAATAATCACTTTCGGCTGTGGGATCTGCACTTCAGATTCAGAGGATGGTTATATCAGGAGGAAATTTTAAACCTGACACCCTGAAGCCCAAAGAGGTGGTCAGCTTGCTGCTGGATGATGAGGAGCTGGAGAAAAAATGTGAGTTACCACTCCGTTTATGATACTTAATGCATATGTGTAATCTAAATGAGTTAATAAATGAATTAATTGCTCAGCTCTGATTGGATGGTTTGGTTGTGTTTCCGGGCAGTGCGTTTACGGCAGGAAGAGAAACGGCAGCTGGAGGAGAGCAGTAAGGTGAAAGAGCGGAAGAGGAAGAGGGAGAAGTATGCAGAAAGGGTAAGTGCCCTCAGGTGTAAAGTGATGAATAATCTACTTCCTCTGCAGTGGAGTTCAACAATAATAAATATATATATATATCAAAATGACTGAAACTTAAATTAAACACTTGATATAAAATATAAAAATAAATCCTTATCCAAAATGTAAATATTCTATTAGTATATAAATAATACTAAAATAGCACTGCTTTATATTCATTCTTTACTATCAAGATTTTCTATAAGGTTCCTGATGTAGAAATCCATATAGATATTATATATAACAAATTATTTTGTATGCGAACATCAAGAAAATGCCCTAACCGCCCTTGTCAAACTGTCCTGTTTCCATGCATCCCTCTCATTTTAAAGAAGAGAAAGGATGATGACCCAGACACTAAGAGGAAGAAGGAAGGTGTGAATGTGGTCATCCCTTTTATCCCGTCTGCAGACAACTCCAATCTGTCAGCAGATGGAGAAGACTCGTTCATCAGTGTGGACATGGACTCTGCCATGCCCAGCCCCTTCAGTGAGGTAAGAATGTATGAGACTCTACTCGTATGCACTTCCTGGACTAGACTGAACTGTGTGATCCTGATAATGTTTATTGAATTGCAGAGGTCATGGTGTCAGGAAGAATTATTGTATAGTGCTGGCCCTGTAATGACATTTCTTTAGCTGATGAGTCCACAAAACAATCATGTGAGAACTTTCCCAAAGAATGGATGATTTCTATAGAGCTATTATGCCATTGTCAACACACATCCTCTCATTTACTTGCTACATTGATCTCACGCCGTTCTTCCTCCTCCTCGTCCATCTTCTGGTCCTGCTGTCTTTCCTTTGTGGTGCTGTCCCTCTGTCCCTGTCTCACTCCCAGAACTATGTGTCCCTGCAGATCTCGTTGAGCAGTGAGCTCCAGCCCAGCTCCATTCCTGCTGACGAAAGCAGCAGCGACATGCTGGTAATTGTGGACGAACCTGTATCTTCTGCTCCACAGTCTCGTGCCACCAACTCTCCTGCTTCCATTGCCGGCTCTGTGTCTGACACGATGAATGGTGGGTGCCCTTGTTTTAATTCTTGTTAGTTTTTAATTACATTCAGACTTATATAGCTCACAGAAAGCTTTGTTGTATTACACATATAAATAAAATTTCACACATTAAAGTGCCCCTATTATGGGTAATGATTGGTCTCATTTTCATTTCATCATGCCTGTAATGCCTGATAAAGCAGTGTTTGTGAGCGCAGTGCTGCTTTGTTTACAGCGTTACCGGGGAAACCACTATTTTACTGCTGCAAAAGTGGCACCTAGTGGCAAAGAATGAATTTGCATTTTCATTCAGACCAACCCTAATAGACCAACAAGTGGGCGGGCAATATTTTAATGTTTCATGTTGACGTCAACATGAAACAGCTTGGGATTCGTTTTAAAAATGACTTGTTTCAATGATTCAGAGTCGACTCTTTCTTTCGAGAGACAATAACTTTATAAACGGCTTTTGATTATCATATCTATCATACTGAAATCATGCGTTTTAAACCATATTAGTTTAAACTTCTGATTGACGGTTTTCTGAGCGCACACATCTGAAGCACGCTCACAGAAAGCTGCGGTCACATGGCATGTGAGTAACTAAACTAAGTTCTCTTTCATGTCTTATTGCGGTTAAACTTTCAAATACACACAAGTTTGTTAAAAACACACATGAGTTACAAAAACAGTCGGTTATGTCTGTGAAGGTAAACAGCTGGGAAAGAAATCGCATGTCTATATTAGATCTGTGTGGCAGCAGCGTAATATACAGTAAATCAATAAATCCACTGTTCTGTGCTCATCAGTGCAGCCTAAGACAGAACCATTAGCATACTTTGCTCGAACTTTCGCCATGGCGTTATAACTGGTACATTGCTGTCGCTTGCGAAAACAGAATGACAGTGCCGTGGGTGGAAACGTGCAGATTTAGGGGTGGTAATATTATTACTACGTCATGGGGGAAGCGAAATCTGACATGCTCGTTTTTTCACAAGCTTGCAGAGAAAGGCTTACCAAAAATTTTTCACATTTTCTGGGTTGGTAGATGCACCAGGGACCCGATTCTAGCACTTAAACATGGTAAAAGTCAGATTTTTATGATATGTCACCTACAAGACTTTTTTTCAGTCTAAACACCTACATTTGCTACAACTTATACATGTTTGTTGGTGCTTATTGCTTTACTGTTCAACATTTAGCACAGATCTGGCTGCCTTCCTGTCGAGTGATGAGCAGTGCTAATAAGCAGTGTTGCAGTCTAGGCCATAAAGCTGAGAGCGCAGAGGTTTGTGGGATTGAGCTTTGCTGTGAAACGCGAGCAGAACTGTGGCTATGAAGGAGACATGGTGTGCGTGAGTCTGGGCCGCAGTGGCTCAGACAGCCTTGGCATGCAACCTCATAATAAACTGAAGATTAGAGGAAAAATGGCACACTCCGACAATTTAGAAGAAGCATATTGATGTGTTTGGCTGGCACATTATCTGTTAAATAGTTGTAGATCTGTGAAATCACAGTTTGAGGATACACTACCAAGTTTGGGATTGGTAATTTTATTAAGGTTTTTGAAAAGTCTTTTATGCTCACCAAGGCTGCATTTATTTGATCAAAAATACAGTAAAAACAGTATTATTGTGAAATATTTTTACAATGTAAAATAACTGATTTCTATTTTAATATACTAAAATGTAATTTAATCCTGTGATGGAAAAGCTGCATTTTCAGAAGCCCTTAAAGGATTAGTTCACTTTCATAATAAAAAAATTCTGATAATTTACTCACCCTATGTCATCCAAGATGCTCATGTCTTTCTTTCTTCAGTCGAAAAGAAATTAAGGTTTTTGAGGAAAACACTCCAGGATTTTTCTATATATAGTGGACTTCAATGGAAGCCAATGGGTAGAAGGTCCAAATTCAGTTTCGTTGCAGCTTCAAAGGGCTCTACATGATCCCAACCGAGGAATAAGGACAAGGGTCTTATCTAGCAAAAACAATCGGTCATTTTCTATTAAAAAAAAAAAGCTAAAAATTATATAATTTTTTTTTTTTTTTATGACCGACTGTTTGGCTAGGTAAGACCCTTATTTCTCGACTGGGATTGTGTAGAGCCCTTTGAAGCTGCTTTGAAACTGCAATTTGGACCTTCAACCCATTGGGTCCAATTGAACTGGATTGTTTTCCTCAAAAATCTTGATTTAATTTCGACTGAAGAAAGACATGAACATCTTGGATGACATGGAGGTAAGTCAATTATTCTGGAAGTGAACTGATCCTTTAATCCTAACCCATTTCATCACATGACTTTCTCTCAGGTGTCTCCTCCCAAGATATATCCAGTCCAGGCAGGGGAAGGTCCAGTCGGAGTCGAGGACGACCCAAAGGCTCTGGAGGATCTGGGAAGTCGTCTTCTGTGAGGAAGGGAAGAGGACGGAAGTCCACCGCGGGCAGTGCTGCAGCCATGGCGGGGGCGATGGCAGGGGCGGCAGCGGCGTCTGCAGCTGCATATGCCGCATACGGCTACAGTGTGTCCAAAGGTAACAGATTCAACTTTGACTGGCAGAACTCCTGGTGAAAAGGTCTAAAACAGTTCATCTATTGTTAAACAACGCTCTTCCAGGTATTCCAGCAACAGGCTCCTTACAACCGGCTCTCATTCGGTCTTCAACCACACCTGCCTTTGTTCCAGCTGGCACCTCTTCCCCCCAGGCTAAAGGAAGCACTGTGGCCACCAACTCACAGACTTCAGCACACGGCAGTTCACAAAGCCAACACAACCCCACTAAGAGAGGCAAAGGACCCAGCAACCACAGTGGGCGGTAACAGCTTGTGAACGTTCGCTTTTCAATTGTAGCATGGCCAGTGCATTTTCAGTCCCAGGTTGGCAATTCTCACGCTTACGATGTCGAGCCGTTATCACACCACAAGCCCTTCTGTCACTGTGAAACCCGACCTGATGCCCACCCCAATTTAGCATCCATTTCAGGGGCTGGTGAGCAGGAACAGGAGTTTGCGCACTTCCCTTAAAGCAAAACCAAGTCACTTTTCCATTGAGAATTTGATATTCTGAAAAAGAAATTTAACTAATTGTTCCTTCGTACAGAAAATAGCCATTGTAAAGGCTGACATAAGAGTTTATTCCAGTGATGGCTCTTTTTTTGTTTTCTGATGACCAAGTAAGCAAAGGGCAACAAGGCCAAACGAAAGATCAAAGAGTTTTCTTCATCTTCTGGCACTGATCATGAGATGTTCGGCATCATTGTGAGCAGAGATGAGTTGAAATGGGAACGGGGGAGGAATGTTGGTTATCGAACACCCTCTCGAACAACGTCTTTACCTTGAACACATAGGAACAGATAAGACTGCTTTTGTAAAATCGCTCTTATTTTTGTAGGACAGACTTGTTGATATTTGTTCAATTAAGATACCGAATGGCCTTCTTTCTATGTTTATTTGCTGCAAATGAAAAGATTTTGGCTTAAATACTAATATATATATTTTCTCTTGGGAAGAATACAAAAAATCAATGTTTTTTTGTAGAAAATGCAATGAAAAAAAGGTCTGGAGTGCTGCTTAAAAAACATGTCACTGCTCAGATTGTGACTTAAAATACTTGGATGTGAAATGTATCATAGCTTAAGTTAAAACTTGGTAATTTATGATGATCTGTGCTAGTTGTAAATTGTATCAAAGCTGTTTTATTTTTAAATAACATGATGAAAAGTCCATAATTTTGTTGCATCTGTGACATATGGCTATGGTTTTGGCTATTTCTGGGTTTATTTTGGCTTTAAATGTTATGATAAATGTTCTATGTATGTAAATACTTCAAGGGTATCGTCCCTTTCAAAGTTCTCCATTTTCCCGCAATTGCTTGTCTATTTTTATAGGTCAGTGTAAATACCTGAAGAGAAAAACCCAAACGGTCCTTTTACTAACTTGGAGAAAAACTAAATAAACATCGATTTGAAATTTTCACATGTGGTTTTTGCCTATGAATGCATAGAATGTGTTACCAACTTTCTGCCTGTTTTTAAAATGCCAGTCTACTTCAGTCAAATCTCATCACCTTCGCCATTTTGTTCTCTCATATTCAACAGATAACGACTTTATTTCACACCAAACACACTTGACAGTCAGGTTACAGGTTCTCTGAAGGTTTTAATGTGCAAAAGAAAAACCATTGTAATGGCTTAACAGTATTCTGCTTCAGTGCAAATTAAAATGGAAGTGTATTGAGGTTTCATACCCACACATTCATAACAAAAATGTGAACAGCTTTAGAACTGGACAAACTTTGGCAATACATTGTCACACAAGCATGTCTTTGTACTACAGCACCATAAACAAGAGCACAAGACAATGAGAACTGACAGTATGCATGATGTCACACTATAGAATAACAACAGACAGCCTTAAAGACCATGTTCCCTTAATACAGTATCTTTACTGTAGTACAGTAAGTTTTAATAGCTTGGTATAGGGAGAATTAAATATTTGAATAGCCACTAAATCACAATCACACCTCAAGGACAGCAACATTGAATTAATGCTAGGACCTTTATAGTGTTTGGACTAAATGTTGAGAGTTAATGTTTTACAGAAGATACAGGTGTCTAGCCTGCTAACAATATGGGTCTAATGGTGGCGAGAACAGCTGCCTCGATGGAGAACAGGTGAGGGTCGTCCACATCAGGGCAGCTGATTCTCATGAACTCCGCCAGGCGAAGAAGGTAATCGATGTTGTGGCCCGACTTCCCCTTGCACACAGCGATCTGAGCGGCAATTTTCTCTGTACTGGCAGACCCCAGGTAAATAGGGTTGTCAGGTGTGGCGATGTAAACCAGAGCCTGGACAGGAGACTGGTTTGTGCCCCGCGGGAAGAAGTCTACGACCTCGGTCAGGTAGCCGCCTCTTACTGCCTCCCTTACGTTCAGATACATGAGAGACTCCTCGACCTGTGAGCCAGTCACTTCGAAGGCAACACCCCAGGTGCATGCCTGTGTATGAAAACACAAGGTTAGTCACATATAGTGAGGGGAACCAGTATTTAAAGAGACAGTTCACTCAAAATAAAAACAAAAATATTGTAATTTGCTTACTCTCATGTTGTTCCAAACCTGAATGACTTTCTTCCAGCAGAAATAAAAGATGTTAGGCAGAATGACAGCCTCAGTCACAATTTGCTTTCATTGCATCTATTTGTTTTTATACAATGAAAGTAAATGGAGACTGGCTGCCATTCAACTTGACATCTTTAGTGTTTAGCGGAAATCAGTCAGTACAGGTTTGAAACAACGCAAGGTTTTTTTTTTAATTCATTACGCCCACAAAATGTGGTATTTCTCTGTTGTCTATTCATAGCGTTGTTCCTCTAAAAGGGGAAGTTCCACTTACGTCTTCCTCCTCGATGAGCGTCACCACTCTTCCGGGCTGTCATGGAAATACACAAGCGTCAATGAGTTTCAATGGAGGAGCTCTTCAGGCATTTAGTTACAAGTTTTTACGAAAACTATAAATTTGTATAAATAAAAGAAACTCACCATCTCATCATCTCCACGATGAAAATTGTCTCCGTGCCAGAAGCGTCTCTTGTACCCATTAATATAGCCGATCTTGCTCCTCTTGTACGTGAAGTCTGGTTTCCAAACCAACGAGCCGTACCCAAAGATCCACACACTGGATTTTCCAGCGACGATGTCTTGAGGTTTCATCTTTACAGGATGGTATGAGGATAGAAAGGGTAGTAGTTTACGCTTTGATGTAACAGCTGCTTTGCGCTAAATGAATGGGCCCACAGGCTAACTGGCTAGCGTTAGCTTCCTTCTATCAAGCAGGAGAGGTATCGGTTGGCTCACGGCTATACCGCGGACGGTATCAGAGCCCAACTGCTTGGCAGTTGTGATGGTGAAGTCCCGCAAATCGCTTTTCTTTGCCTGGTGCATGCCGATGCCGTGCAGTTACCGCATTATTGCCTTAAAACTCCATCTTGGCCTCTTCGGCTCTTATCAACTAGAATAAAACACAAAAGCTGTTGCTAGCTCACCGGCCAGCCTGCTGTTTACCAACAAACCTCTACCCAGCCAATCACACGACACTTTAAAGTCGGAAGAAATAGCCTTTCAACCGTTGCTTTCGCGCACCCTAGGCTGCCGTGCTGCCTCAGCAGATGATGAAATGCAGGCTGCTTTGAGGCAGACTATATGCGACGGTGTCTATGGGCGTATCTGACCTTGCTCAAAATCCTGGCCAATCACAGCTTAGATAGGGCGGCGCGTTTTATCTTCTGTCCAATCAAATCATCTCGCCGAGACTCTGTAAACGCATACCTATCTGATTGGCTCACGAACCAGGAAAAAACGCGAGAGGTTGTTTCATTTCATAGGCGAGTCAGACGTCAGTCACAGAATACTCTCACGCTCATTGGTCAGAGAATCTGTCGCTTAAAGTCTGTTCGGCTGATGCAACTTGAAACAAGCGTTTCAAGCGGCGATACTGGAACAGTACGTACTGAGAGTATTGCATCAGGCCTTCTTAATAAGAATGTTATTTGACACCGAAAACACCGCTGAATGCACATACAAGGTAGCAGATTTGACCTCGTATGAAGTCTTCATTGGAAGATATATTAATTCATATATTATAACAGGACATAATATATGAGAAAATAGCATTCATCCATTTATCCATCGCAGGGATGCTGAAGTGTAACTCAGCATCTCAGAGCCATAATAATATAATATAATATAAAGGAAATCAAGATGCTGTTTCAAAGCATGTCCACGATTTCCATTTTTATTTTAAATGCAGTAGTCTAGTCAATTAAATGCATTTTGCATTGCCACCTGAAATTGTAATATCCTTCAGAAATCTCCATTCAGTTTTATCCTATCATGAGTGCTGAGACAGATTAGTTTCTTCCTAAAGATCTTTTAAGCTATGGCATCGGCTTGTATTTTAGATCTCCTTTGTCTGTAATCTCTATCTGTGATAGTGTGACATATTACAGACCTTTCCAATAAGTACACAAACAATTTTTGTACATTTCTAATCTTTCTACAAACCTGTGACATCCAGTGCCACATTCTTGACAGGTTCAACCACATGTGTTTATGTCTATTTTGTTTACATCTCATACTCTGATTATTTACATATTATGATAAAGTTAAGGTCATCAGTACCATAAATTCAGAAAGTACATGTTGTTTGTCCTTAGAATTGCGTCATGTTCTTAGCAAAACAAATATTTATGTACTGACCTGTTGTCTGTCTGGAAGATTCAGAGTCTTATTAGATTAATGTTTTTTTGCGTTTTATATATCTGACCAGCCTGAGAATAACAACATGACAGCATCATCAAACTATGAAGAAATACAGGCAGGTCAGGCTTGTGATCTCAGTAGCGTCACAGTTCTTTTGTCAGCCCTGTTTTGGATTTACGTTTTAGGTTGATGAGTTTTGTCAGGCCAGTTTCTAAGCCCTTAGTCTATTATAGTGACTCATTTAATATTCCCTCTGTAGCAATGCAGATGAAACATTTTTCTGATGTCGACAGAAAGGATAATTTATTAGTAGCTAACCCATGTTATTTTATTTTTGCAAGGCTGTTAGTAATCTTTTTCCAGGTAAATGAATCACTGAATTTCAAAACAATTAGATCAGAGACAATATTGTATGTGCTGTTTTTTTCTTAGTTAGTCAATTTCAGGTGATAAACAAAACACACCTCTGCCCCTGGCCACCCCTGGACATTTCCTTGTAGTATAGCTTAGGCTCTTCTTTGGTTAAAATAGGATTATCTATAAATAGAGGTATTAGCTGGCATCATAAGAGACAAGCACATGTAAGCTCCTTAAAGGTCTGCATGATGCACAAGCCTTTCTCTGCCTATAGCTCAGGCAGACGGGGGAGCTCCAGAGACCAGACCTTTCACGGGACAGCCTGTTTACTTTCTCCAGTGCAGTAACATGCTAGGCCCCCGCTGACCTTATATGAATGACAAATGCAGAATGGAAAGAGGGTTGTGTGAATTGCACATGTGTTGTACTTGCCGTTTGTTTGCGTGGTTCTATTTAGCCGTTACTAACCAGTTTCGAAAACCATACTTTTTTTTGGCTGTTGATCAAGTTACTGAAAGTCTTATTAGCATAACTGATTGAATGTTTAAATTAATGAATGTAATTATACTATAATTGATATGTAATTTGACAAAGCTCATTATTTAAAAAATGTACGACATTTGGATCTTCATGCTGCTTACGTTGGCTCGTGTTAGTTTGACGTTATGTTGATGACCAGTTGAACTAGTTTCAGCTAGTCAGGAACATACCGCTGTCAAATGTCCAAAAAAAAAAAACACACATGTACTATATGTCTCACAGAGAATGGGCTTGCTAGGGGTGGAGACCAAGAAATCTGCACCCAAAATAAACAAACCCAAAATCTTGGAAAAAATACATTCCCATGCCCCATGCACACATATAGTGCACTTAAACATTCTTCCTGCCATACATGATAAAATGCAGGGAACATTTCAGACATTGTCACGGTGCACACAGCAGGGAGGATACAGGAACACGCAGACGAGGACGTTAACTCAAATAACAGTCTTTAATGAGGACAAGGCAAGGCTGACAGACAGGAAACACCGGGAGTAACGAGTAGACCAGACGAAATCTAACTCAAAAGACAGGAACTAAATACACAGGGTAATTAACACATAATCACAAAACACCGCTGGACAAGAATTAACTAATAATCACATCAGACGAGGACAGGAAACAAACCAAATAAGGAAACATGAGGCGGGAACACATGACACACACGACAGAGGACTGACAGACATGGTGTATTTCATGTAATGTTTTTTTTTTTCAACTGGTTCACTAATAGATGAGAATGTTTGATAATTATATATTTATTTTAATCATCAATTTGTATGCAATTTTGATCTTACTTTTAATTTCTTTATTATTATTATTATTTTGATAATGTTATCTTGAAGGGATAGTTCAAATGGAAAAATGTTATCATTAGCCTACTCATCCTCATGTTCTTTATACCTGTATGACTTTCTTTATTATGTAGAACACAATATATAAAAAAAAATAAAATAAAATAAAAATATTTTGAAGAACATTCAATTATTATTGTCCATAGAATGAAAGTGAATGGGATCCAAAACAACACTGAATCCTTTGACTTTAGTTGTATGGACAAAAACAAATCTTCAGAATATCTTCTTTTATGTTCCTCAGAAGAAAGAATGTCACACAGGTTTAAAACGACAGGAGAGTAAATAAAGACAGATTTGCCATGCTTTGGTGAATTGTCCCATTGGTGTAAGTCTTTTGAGAATTGCTTTAATTTGTACATGTTTTTGTTACATGGTTAAATATTTTAATATTTCATTAAATTCATCCTATAAAAGAGAACTTCAAGAACAGTGTGAAATGCAACAGACAACAGAATGTTGTTGTTTTTAAATAATGAAACTAGCAGCTTGTGTTGCTGTACAAACCTCATGGGCATTTTAGTGACATCTAGTGTTAGTGAAGGGGAATTTCTGATGGAGGGCCTCTGGGTTTGCTGGATTTCTGGCTCATGATAGCTGTGTTTTGGACATCATGTGCTTTAAATTTTACATTTTAGTATTGCATTTGAACGCTGTTTTAGGAAGGCATTAATGTGCAATTTCAGGTTCAGAAAAAGTTAATTTGTGTTGTTTACCCATTTTACTCTTTGACTGCACACGGCCGACCGTGTCAAAATCTAATCAATGTTTAGCATCCTCCTATCAAGGATGTTTTCACATTCCACAGCCCAGATTTCAAAATACTCTTGAAATGAAATCAATAGTCTTGATTTGATGCCCCCCTCCCCTTTTGTTTGTTATGAGCTCGTTTCCTGAAAATTCTCTGAATCCGTACAAATACAGAGAACGAAGAAAGAAAGAGATGCGTGAGAAAAGCGTTTGGCCAGTGCCGGCATGTTCTGCATTTTTTAATCAGACAGGAAGCAGGAAATGATGTCACTGGGTCACAAACAGGATGCAGTGATTATAACACAATGAGAATGCCTGGCCATGCGATTTAGACCCAGAGGCCAGAGAGCAGAGCGCACACGCACACATACACACTTGCAGTTGTGGGGAACAGGTTGCATTGCGAAAGCTTTAGCGTAAGACTAATTGCTGCGATAACAAGTGTTTAACGCTCCTGCCGCTGACGGAAATTCTCTCTGAACCTTTCCGAAATGTGTTTATTCTTCCTAAGCGTCCTTTTGACCCAAGCACAGACAAGGATGCTTAGATGACACGGATGAACAGGATGTGTGTGTGGAGTGTGTTTGCGTGGCACAGATTTGTTGTCGGTTGTTGATTATGTTGCTCTTTGGAATGGAAAGAAACCCGAGCTTGACCTCCTGGAAAACCATTTCTGGTTTAGTACTTAGTTAAACTCAAAAACGCATCTCCTGCATGGCCCTCTGCTGCCTTGCATGGGGTCTCATAATATTGACTTTGGCCAGGGTGATGGGAGGGATGAATCTCGGAGCTGAACATCAAATGAAAGTCCAAATTGCCTTATTTTTTACGATGCATATCAGCTACTTAAATTGCCGATCAAGCCTTAGCTGACCTTTGCACCCTAGGTGATTCTGTACAGGCTGTTCTGCTCTGGCAGGCCGATAGGTTCTTGGATTAACTGATTTTTTTTTAAATAAAAACCTCGCTTTTTTTCCTATTCGTTCCATGTTTGGAGTGCATAATGCCGCAGAAAACCCATCTGTGGGCACCAAGGCCACACGCACAGCTCCGGTCGATTCTTTTGTTGTGGATCGAGATGTCTCCTTTAGCCCGAAGGTGAGGCTGAGGCCCTCGGAGCTGGAATTCGTTTGCGTCTGTAGATAAGTGTGTGTGTTTTCTTTACGGGTGCTCTGCAGAGCAGCGCCATGATGAGCCTGGTGAGAGGGGCGGCATATGCCGCTGTTTTTATGGCAGGGCAAGGTTGCACCCTGGGGCATCTGTTTCGGTTTTCTGAGGAGGGGCCGCTCCTCTGTCATTTGCGCTCTTCGCCTGTCTTTGTTTCAGAATTTCCAGCTCAAGGGGCCTGTATCCGAGGCAACGGATTTAAATTTCAAGCCAATTTACAACTGGGGAAGGGGAAGGAGGGGGTTGTGAGGTTTTTTTTTCAGGATTGAGAGAAAATAGTTCATGGAGATGTAAAAACTACTGCACATTTGTAACCAAATTGTAGATTTGTTGTGTATATATATATATATATATATATATATATAATACACAGACAAATGTGAAATTATCAAGAACACAAAATAGCTTGAAGGAATGAACTTTTTTTATTCTTCAGATGTTTGGTTTCTTATAAATATGCATTATATACAAAATAATAGTATAAAACATATAAAGAGCAGTGTGTCATTATTAAATTAACTCTGGAAATAATCACTTTTTAAAAAATTACATTATTGGTTCTGTTTTCTCAAAACTAATTATAGGCAGTCAGTGGTGAGCAGTCGCTTTGTTTTTCTGTTTCTGTCCATTTCTTGTCTTGTACTCATGGGCCGTGTTGCATAAAAGAAGTCAACTTAACTTCCTCTTGGATCTTGCTGGCACAGTTCTGCGTATTACGGTTCTGCAAGTTATTTTTCTTTTCTTCTTTTTTCTTTCCATGTTGATTAAATTCTCAAAAAAACAATCCAAGAAGACCCTGGGCACAAACATAGCACTCTATTTAATTATTTTAAGGCTTTTTTGTGAATTTTCAGCTGCTTACAATCTTATTGTAGAGAGGAGAGCAAAAAGTATTTTCAAATGATTGATGTTAGCAGTTTTTTTTCTTCTGACATTCATAGCGCTCTTCGTTGATTTGTTTGGGTAAGCTCTCTGATTGGTGCTCCCCTCCTCGTTCTTGCATAGCTGGCAATGCTGGTTGAAGGTTTGGAAGTCCCTGGCACCTTCTATTGATTACTTGGCGGACGACGTGTCCATGATTACCGCAAAAGGATCTTTTTTTTTTTTCCTCGAAGAAGTCCCTTTTCCTTTCAGCCCACGGGGGAAAAAGATACCGTAGCAGAAGAGTTCAGAAATCATCCAGGACTGTACACGTTTTGTACACAAACACTTCTTCAACATAAAACTAAACTATTGCATTCGATGAGCAGGACTCTGCTCTCTCCAGTTTCTCAAGTTTCTCAGTGCAGCAGTGGACGTCAATATACATCTCCAGTCTCTAAGTATTTTTGTAAACAATCCAGAAAAAGATTCTGCTTTGATTGTGTTTTTTTCTCCTCTCTTCATAGACATCAGCCTGTAATTTATACCTGTGGAAATTGTCAAAACAAAACAGAGGCTTAGATTATGCTTTGGAATTAATGCATTGCTCTCAATATGTACAGTAAGAATATCATAGTTTCATTACATGAAATGCATACAGTAGAATATTTAGTGGCCTGAAAGGCAGGTTTATCACTTTTCTCTCTATTAACAAGCCTCTGTTCAGTAGCCTAGATTAGTAGACACTGACAGAATGATAAAATTGTGAACATGGCCAGCAGATTCCTGCTTGAAACATGGAGACATATTAAGAAATGAAATGATCCTCCTTACCTCAGTTGCTATGACACATTCACTCCTCTCCTCTGCTATTACAAACACAGACTGGTACACGGAGTCCCTTGGGGAACATATCGTTGATATCCTACACTCTGGCTTTTCCCTGCACACACAAATCATGCTTCATGTTAACACAAAGTAAAAGCACATGGGGCAGCTATTTATTGTGCTGTGATGGGGGTGAATGTGTTCGGCTCATTTTTTCGCTTTATAGCGTTTTGTTCTTTTGCTTTGTTTACAGAGGCTGATGTAAGAAAATCCCTGTAAGAGGAAAAAGCGCTTTTGTTGTGCGGTCCAAATCAATAAAAATCTTTTAATGGGGTAAAAATGCTTCTTGCTGTCAATGCCTTAGGGCCCGTGAGTAAAATTCGCGTTCGAGCGTGTAAATGTGTGTTGCGGTTGCGGATAACTTCTTTTAGCCAGTATTGATGTTCGTATTACGGTCATCAGGCGAGCACTAAGTGCAAAGGTTAATATACTGGGCGGCACTCTAATGGAGCATGACCTCAGCATTATAAAGCAAATTCAATTCATCCAAACACCTCTATTTATCAAAGTGACGTGAAATCCATTTCTTACCTGTACATTCTACTCAATGGTATTTTCTCTTCTAAACACTTTTCGTATTTATGACTTTTGTCCTCTTGGGATACGATGTCCTTGAACTCTTTCGATGAATTGTAGTCCAAGTGGCAGTTCTTGTGTATGTAATTTGATTTGTCAGGTGTGCAGTCCACCTCCAGGCTGACCTGCTTATTAGTGTTCTTCAACTGGGAGGTGGGGATCAAGTTGTCTCTTTGCGATTCCGATATGTTGTTCATTGCCTCGCCTCGAGTCCTTTCTCCAGATGTCTGCCTGTGAATGTGGCGCAGGGCAATGACTACCATGCAGAGCAGAACCACGAGAGCCACCAAACCCACGGCTAGAGAAACCGCAGCCCACTGGAAGCGATCTTGGGGTTCCTCTTTGGTCACAGGAGCGGTGACAGAGTAGTATTCGCAGTGGGGTCCGGTGAAGCCGCTGGGGCAGAAGCAGGCGGGCGGGTTCCCTGGGATGCCCACGCAGGAGCCGCCGTTGAGACAGGGTCTGGACGAACAGGCGTTGGAAGGCCGGTCGCAATTGCGGCCTTCGTATCCTGGGGCGCAGGAGCAGACGTAGTCGTTGATGCGGTCGTAGCACGTGCCACCGTTAGCGCAGGGGTTGTTTGCGCAGTCGTTGATGTTGATCTCGCAGCGCTGGCCAGTAAAACCCGCTCGACAGCTGCACATGCGAACGCCCCCCAGGACCACACACAAGCCATCTGTGGATCAGTGGGACAGGTGTCAGTGACTAATTTTACATAGATATGCATGCACACACACATCTGGATCTCTGCATCCGCATTATTTCTAAATGTAAAAGTTAGAGGCAGAAAAGATGCGTTCCCGTACCATTGGCACACGGCAGAGTCGTGCATTTGTCCACTCGTCTCTCGCAGTTCAGACCCGTGTAGCCTCTGGGACAGTCACATGCGTAACTGCGCCCGTTGTCTTTCTCGTGGCATCTGCCGCCGTGAAAGCACGGGGAGTCTGCGCAGGTGAGCAGACTGTGTTCACAGTGAGTTCCCTCAAAGCCAGACAGACAGGTGCAGATGTAACCTTTGTCAAGATCCTATAGGGTGAGAGAGGTAGCAGATGTTTCATAGAGCTATTTATGGACCCATTTGCATTGTTTTATGTTTGTCCAGTAATTCTAGATGTTGAGAAAAAGGCTTTTCAAAGGATGCTTGGATCCATTAATAAGGTCATAACATGGCTAGTGATTAAGCCTGAGGTTTTTCCAAACATTAACAATGGATATTTTGACATGTACAGATGATAAAATGGCAAAGTCATTTAATATCAAAGATTATCTGTCATATTTTAGTGATTTTAGTATCATTAAAGTCTATTGTGAAGATGATTAATTTATTTGTGTTTATTCCAGTCCAAATTCACATTACAGTACAAAAACACTAGGCTCGTTAAATGCATGTGGTTTTAATCAAATTCATATACTTAGATTGAGTCAGAATGACTATAAAAACATGAAGGTTTGGGGCTTTTCAATTAAATAATGACTCACCGAGCAAAGACCTCCATTCTTGCATGGGCTGCTGTCACATTCACGCACCTCAAGCTCGCAGTTGACCCCAGTGTAACCAGGCCGACAGGTGCAGGTGTAACTGCCCTGACCTGTATTCATACATGTGGCTCCGTTCACACATGGCTTGTGATGTGTGCAAAAATTCAAATCTGTTTTGAAAGAAAGGGTCATATTTTTCAGCATCAGTGTGAATCACCTTGTTTTTCCACGTTTCAGTCACAGATCTAATTGTTCAGTCTTAAACTAGCAATGAGCTAAAGTGCTGTAAGCTCTATGACACTGAGGTCAATGAAGAGTGAGACATTCAGTCAGCTAGTGTAACTGTTTAGGGTTTAGTCTTACCTTGGTCACAGAACAGTCCACCCCAGCCCTCTTTACAGTTGCACTGCCATGGTTGCTGACAGGTGCCGTGTTTACAGGCTGGATATTTCCTGCACTCAGTGCAAAGTTTACCCTGCCATCCTTCTCTGCACCTGCAATACACAAATATGCAAAAAAAAACTTTAAATATGGTTTTTAAAACCCCACTAAACTAGATACTCACATAGGACATTTTTCCATCAAACTATAGCTGCCAAAACTCATTTAATGACAAAAGCTGAATAACAATATGTTGCATTTTAAGGCTTATCCTGAATGTAGGTCAGAAAATGACAACAGAGCAAATACTATATAGACTATGCATGTATGCAAAGAAAAATTAAAAGGAATATTCCACACTTCATACACAGGCCATGTATACTTACACACACTCTCCAGGTTTGGAGCAATTGCCATTCGCCTCACTGCATCCCTCCAGACAGATTGCTGCATTAAAAGAAAAAGCTCTTGTTAGTAAAGGTTCATGGGTTTACAATAGTTTGGAAAAGTTCAAAGTTATTTTGACTTATTAAAGGTGATGTATGTAATTTCCCCCATGCTAAATAATTTGTCCTCTACCAGTTTAATATGCATTGATAAAAAGTAAGCCTTTCAGATTGATTCTTTAAATAGTGTACCAAAACATGGCTTTGTTTGTTTGAACACCTCATTCGTCTGAAATAACAATGTTGTCTTAGCCAGGCTTGAGCAGAACTACCTGTTTGTCCAACAAACGACAGTTCTCAGGTAACTTTTCTTTTTGCAGTAGTGGCACAAAAAAAATCCAACTTCACCTTTAAATGTGAAGGTTCATACTTATTGAAGATGTAATAAATGAATAAGTGTGACTGACTCATTCTTTGCATGAAGCTTTGTTGAACGAAAAACAGCAATGGCAGAAACTGGACTAGACCTCTATTTCCAAGATCTGACTCCATTTTCCAATAGGAGCATCCATAATTGTATTGTGGCTTTAACTTAATATCAGCTGCTCTTGTATAAACTCAAGTTTAGTAGGCTTACTTGTTCATTATAATGGCTCTTAACCAAATAAATCGTTCTCGCTGCATGCAGTTGTACAGAACCTGTCTGGCGAGGTCACTGCTTTGGATGCGGGTAATTTACTGTTGCTTGTGTTGAGCTGTCTATGACATTGATTTTGAGCGGGTACCGACCGGCGCTGAACTGCTGGTTAGACCGCAGCAGATGCTCTATCCCAATAACGGACAGCTGCCCCCATTGTTGTTTCTAGTCTGCGCGGACCATATTTGCAGCTGCTACGCTGGAGCGCAACAATGGGGACTACAATTTCGTGGCGCGTGGCGGATAATAATGGCGCGATTAACTCGGCGCGTGCTTGCCATGACGCTCGTGCAGGATTAAATTACCAAACAAGCGCGTTTAGACAAGTATACACAAACTGTGTCAGCGCCCCGATCAACACCGTGAATTCTCAGAGAAACTAGAGCAGAACAAAGAAAAATCCGAGAGCAAAACACACAAGACTCAAATGAATACAGTCGGCAAACATACGCTTTCCATTAAACCCATAACCATCTCAGCACGCTGTTTGTATTTTCTCCTGCTCATTACGATCAAAAGAAGTCAAGCCCCAATCTTAAAGGACCTTAAAGGTACATTTATCTTTTACATATATATAAATAGAATATTTTCGTTTCAAAAGCGTGTTTGATTGACCAAGAAAATAAATTAGAAGTTAATAAAGGCGCGAACAGTATGACCTGAAGAGGTAACCGTAGCAACAGACTTGAGGATCACCATTGGAGAAACATTGACAAAACATTGACATGCTAATTATTTGATATTACATATTAAATATTAATTTGAACACTTATTCACACTAAATGTTATTTATTAGTTAGGCTAATTATAGATTTGCATATCACAATTCGCCTGTATCACAATTTTATATATATATATATATAGATATTTATATTGTTTAACAGATTTAAAAGCGAGTTTATTGGTGCTAGGGGCCACAAAATACAATTCTGGTTGTTCCATTTCTAAAATTTCCTATGCAAATTCCTTTTAAAAGGTTGATCCCAGAGGCCACTGGCAACACCTTTAACATTATTCAGACATGCTCTAACACAGAGCTCACACCTAAGCAAAGCCTCACTTTTCAAGACAAGAGTCCAGTGGTTTGTGATCTCTGATTGCTTACGTTCTTCGCAGTACTCCCCCTTCCAGCCAGGGAGACAGGATAACTGCCCATCTGGGTTGCAGGTGTAGTGGCCAAAACGGTCGTCCCTGGGTGTGCATTTTTTGGAACAACTGTCGCCGTAGTAATTTTCACTGCAGATGAACCGGTAAGAAAACCTTAGCTCTGTCTGCTTCTTGGTTTGAACATCCTGAGACCATTCAGCCCCTACTTCCAACTGTTTTTGGATGGCAAAAGAGCTTATCTGCAAGTCGGGGTTGTATGTGTCTGTAGAAAAAGAGGAGAAGATTGTGATTAGGCCATTGCTGAATTATTATTTGATTTCTTGTTTTTTTCTTTTTTCTCAGGTTAAAAAGCTTAAATGAAATAAATAAGTAGGTTAGAGTGTGGTTTTCTTTTTTCTTTTTTGAAAGTGTCTTCAAAGGAAAAGATGTAGCCCAACTTTAAGTTCTGGGAAGCTGACACATTTGGAGTAAAACTTAAATTTCCTCTTCCTTTGAGTTAAGCAAAATATTCCCATGGTATTATCCCATTCTAAAGGGCGGGACAGACAAAGGTGTAAAATACAGGAAAATGCAGTCGGATGGTTTTGGCAAGAGCTGTGTATTCTCACCAAAGCCCACTGCGCTTTCCCACGCCAAAAATAAACCAAAGGAAGTTCAATTGTGTTCGAGCATGAGAATGCAAAGGTGTTTGAAGCAATAGGAAAATGCATTACAAATTTACATCTTTTCAATGAACTTGTTTCTTAGGAGATGGATACAGCTTGCCAAGGTTTAATAAAGCTATGTGGACAAAAAAAAAAATAAGTAGGCTATATAAAACGTTCTAATGAAAAGAGAAGCTTGAAATTCTGTATGTACAATATCGAAGTGTCGCCCTCTAGTGGACAAAAATCGAATCTTACCTACAGGTAGATCCGCGTAAGGTGAGTGCCAGGCCTCAATAATCAATGAAAATGATCCCTAGGAGGAAAGAGACATTTAGATTTTCGCCTTTTATATCTAAAACACAAGATTACATACATTATTAAAACATGAGAGGATGTAGCCTATAAATAAAAAAATAACAGCATTATAAAATCTTTAAGAAGCAGAAATAAATGAATAACAGCAATTAAAGTGATCAAAATATTGAATCATGTGGAATGGATCAGAACTGTTACTCTGCACATGTTGAACCTAGCTGCATTACAAACTGTTGCTACCCCAACACTGTAATAAAACGCAAACATGTTTCAGCTCATATACGATCAAAAGGAGTTGCATTTGAGCTCACCGGCCAGCCGAAGTTGAACGGCAGTCGAATCGGTGTGCTGAAAGAGCCACCTCCCATGATACTGAACGAGTTTGTCCCCAGCACTGGCGTTATGGCACTTCCAAAGATACAGTCACCTGGAGACACGACCACCTGGTAGTTTTTTAGGCAAACTCGGAAGAAAGTCCTGCATTCAGGCTTGCATGCATTGCCATTTGCGAGCAAGCCTTTGAAATTTCTGAATTCGTGAAGGTCGAGTTCGAAAACACCAGATCCAAATATCTGAAGGGAAAAATTACACGCGTTACAACATTGCACTGCAAACACTGGCTTACCAACAAAAGTGCGCTCGAGAATCAATTGAGAGGATCGGGGTCCTGCTGACTTTCCACAGGACCTGGGATGTTTACCTGCGTCAAAACGGTCGTGAAAATTGCGATGAGAAAGGTGAGCCAAGCTGCCATGCTTTTCGATTCTCCTGGGCAGCCGCGTCACCCACGATTATATTCCCCGAAAGAGCCTATTCCAATGTAAAAGGATGCAATGAAAACAAACGAAGAGTAAAGAGGTATATCCCGCTGCGCGTCCACCCTGCACGGCACTTCAGTGTGCAGGAGCACGTCAAATTTCCAGGTTATCCAAAAGGTGAAACTGGGAAATCAGCATCCAGTCTTATTCCTCTTCGTCTCAAGATATCCACGGAGCATGTTTAGTATTCCACAGTGAGCACACCGATGTGTTTATTGTCAATGGTAATGTCTTGTTTTGGTTCTAAACTTTGTGCGTCAGCATCGCGCTGTTGGGTATCCTCGCGCTTCTCGCGTAATTCGTGAATGAAGACTTGTTTCTTGCGTCCCGCAGTATTTATACTGGCTTTGTGTCCGCGCTGCTCATTATATAAACTGTCTATCACTAAACGCCGCCCACTTATACTCAGTCAGCCCCCCTCTCTCGACAACAATGATATCCACATTTAATACCCACCACTACGCGGATGATGACCAATTGAGCGCGAGTGATTATTAACAAGCCCAGCATCTGTTGGCATATTTAAAGCAGACACGGTTAAACGCTGATCGTTTCACACCGTGCAATTTTCTCTCATCCAAAAACGGAGGAAACTTCGCATAACGCCTGTTACTTCTCGTTTGTCCCCGTTCCAGTCAATTGCGCGGGTTACATCATTGAACGCGTGCGCGGTCAGTGTAGGGTCATACACCTTACCTGATGTTCAGGCGTAGAGCCTCTTCATGTTTCTACCTAAGCGCTATAGTAATCACTATATTAATAATTGAATATGAAGATCTATTTTAAATACATCTCTAAGCATTTCTTTTAATTTTCACAGTTTTATACAAAGTATTTTATTTTTGTATTTTTTATCAAAAACTCACTCCAAGTGATGCCTAATTAAAAATATGATAATGAATAATATTTCCTCATTTAATTTGATACATGTGCTGCACGCGTTGTCCTTTCAGCCTAAATACAGCTTGCCATTATTGTTGAGTCGCGTGCCCCTCGTTAGAAGCGCGTTTCGAGGGCTTTCATGTTGCTTTCATACGGGCCTCTGGCTGCGATGGGCAACCCAGTCTCACGGCAGTTCGTGATTTAGTCACGTAATTTAATCTATTTATTCGTGGCAGGGACACGTTTATTTCGTTATTTTCGTAAGTTCAGCACGTTTTTTAAACTAATGCATTTCAATTGGATGCATCTTTCGTGCAACAGCACGATTCTTTCTGCCAGTCGGGCTGCAGCAGAGAAGCTGTTTAATCAACATTTATTCACGAGATCTTATCACGGTTTATATATGTGCAGTGCTGCTGCTAGCCATTTTGGTGCCCTAACCATAATTCCTTTATGATTTTAAACAAAGACAGTTTGCCAGTCTTTTATATACCTCCTACTGTCAAAGTCAAACTTCGTCAGGTGCTGCGCAAATTGCGCAATCCAACGGAGCACTGGGGGCACCATCTCTAGAGCAATTAAATACTCTTGTTATGCCTGAAAGGTGCCTAATAATATATACTGAAATAATATCGGCATTATAATTATGAATTATTATTTCGGTCTTTTTCGGTTATTATTTCGAAGCTGGATTGCTTTGCTGTTTATTGATATTTTTTAAAAACTATAACGCTAACATCTATCGACATTTATTTAGATGTTATCATTGATATCATCATTTCTTTATTTTAATAATATTATTTCGGTCTTATTACGTTGAATATTACAGTTAGCCAGAACACGGGCCGAGCAGGGGCTCATCATTCTAACCCATTAGCCACAATGCAATGCGGACATTCATATAAGAATCTGACAGCGATCAGCGGTCATTAACGACAGTATAGGCTATCGCATTATAAGGCAGCCTTTACAATATATTTTAGAGTCTAAAGTTTTAAAAAAAATTGAAAAGCCCAAAGATCTGTAGGCCTATCTCTGCTGAATGAATTTAACATACGTTGTGGGCCCTTTTATTTGTTTTTTCTTTTTCTTTTTTTTTTTTTTGGTTCTTTTATTTAAACTATATTGTTACTAAAAGTGAAAATGTGTAAAAGTAATGTGTCAAGGACTTGATATTGAATTCTGTAATTTTAAAAATTCAAAAAAAAAAAGTAAAAAAAAAAAAAAGAGAAGAACCATTGCGATCTCTTGCAGCAAAAAAAAAAAAATTACATTTAATCTGTGTTTTTTGTCACAGCAATACAGCATGTTGCTCAGTTTTGTTACAGTAGTTAAGCTCCGAATTTTTTTAAAGTTCCAGTGAGTTTCTTCTGTTGTCCCTGTTGGAAAATATATATATTTTAATTCGTTTAATTTTTTTTCGCAATGTTTTTTTTTTTTTTTTGCACAACAATATCCGGGTGACGGCGCTACCGCCAATTAGCTACTACTTCTCTGGAGTCGTTGAGTAAGTAGGATAAATTAATTGCAACCTCATGAACAAGTAGCCTATATAATTCGATGAAATATGTATGCAAAAGTGTATTAGTCAAGTATGTTGCTGGGTATTGTCATGACTGCCTTATGCCCTATTTGAACTTTTGTGACATTGCTTTGGTGTTTCCATTTGTCTGATATAAAACCCTATGAAGTGCTAATGCATTTGTCACATGTTAGTGTAACTAGTTCACAACATTTCTCAACTCTTCCTTTTCGCTTTTCGTGTAATTTAAATACATGATTTAAACATAAGCATTCTAGAATTAAAATGTCACATTTTTCCTTATCAATAGGACTATGTTCTGTCTCTCATCTGGGCAACACACACACACACACACAACTGTATTATTGTGTTAAATGGCAGTTAAAAATCAGAGAAATGTTTACCCTTATCACAATGTCATCACGAACAAGTTCAAAATCAGAAGAATGCTGGTAAGACAATTTGACCATTGAATTAAGAAAGCACATAGCATCCCTTGCATAGTGTGATTTAAATCTATAGTGTGATATTAATTCAGAATGTTTCTATGGGTAGCCTATATTATACATAAATAAATTTCTCTTTTTCTTTCTCAGACAACATGGTTTCTAATAAAAAGAAATGCCCAACTGCCCCAGTCATGCCCTGTCCCTAAGGTTCATAACCCTGTGCCCTAAGGTGCTTCTTCAAGCAGGCACCTGTTAGCTGCAATGCAGGCCCTTTTTAGAAAGCCCTGTGGCTTGGCAGTTTAAAAAAACCACAAAAAAACCAGCCATTGAGGCAGCCATGCGGGATGAAGCCATCATTTTGTTTGGTTGGGTAACACTTAACACTACCTTTTTTATAGGGTCGCCACATTTACCAGTCCTGATTGATGTGACATTTTGAGATCAGAACATAATATATTATTTTCAAATGCTTTTATTTTTATTTTTGAAAGAGATATTTACCAGATTTCTGAAATATAGGGTTAACCGACCTCTAAACAGAGTTTAAACACCAAATGCAACTGAAGTTCTCTTTCACACAGTTAAAGCCTAGTGCAGCGTGTTTTGTTAAAACTCTCAAACACACGGTGTTCCCAAAATTAAAAACTGTCCAAGTTGCGGCAGGGTAAATCTTTATGAAAAACTGACTTAATTGAGCATGTGATTCCCCCTTTCAGTAGTATGTGATGAATTAAATGTAGTCATGGCATTCATGTAATATTAATAAGGAATTTAGGTACTACTGTTAAAAGTGGGTTTAAACTTTAAACACAGATTCTCTTCAGAATAGAATAGATAGAATAGAATGCCTTTTATTGTTATATAACACATGTACACGAGATTGAAGCAACTCCTTTTCCAGTGTCAACATGTAGTAAGAGAATGTAAACAACAAGGAAAAAATAAGTATTGCAAAAAGATGGGGGGGGGGTGTAGTGGTGCACAGTTCTGAGAAGCTATATACATTAAAATAGAAAGATAAATATGGTTTGTATACAGTGTGTATTTATGATTGTATCAGAAGTATTACGTATTAAATATTAAGTATTAAAATTGAACAGTAATGAAAATTGCACAGAATTACAGTGTTATCAAAAGTATTAAATGTAAATATTGCACAGTAGTGTGGCAGAAGAAAAGTTCGGGATAGGGGGGTAAGTGTGGATCAGTGCCTGTTGAGTTCAATTGGTTATGGCTTTTGGAACAGGCCAGCAGATTTAACCATTAAGGTCACTGACTGTTAACTTGAAAGGCATAATAATGAACTAAGTACCCGTTGCCAAAAAATCACTCTCCAGAACATTCTCATTCACGGTTCCATGCTGGTGGAATGATCTCCCCACTCTATCCGGAATGCAGAATCCCTGACAACATTCAAAAGACAACCGAAAAATCATTTATTCATGAGCACTTAACCTTGTAAAAAAAAAACATACAGTATGAATAGGTTCACCAAAGTAAAGAACACAGCTATATTGTGTATTTGACTAAATCCTGTATCCTAGATGTCCCACCTTCCTCCTCGTAGAACTAATCCTGTTATGTATTGAAATGTATTGAAAATGCATTGATTTTCAGTGTAAAACTATTCATTTGGGTGTAAATATGAAGATGGATGGAAAAAATCTATACATCTTACAGGCTCAACATTAATGTTTGCCCTGGGCTACCAAATTCATACAAGTGGCAACCAGATTTTGACTTTTAACCATTTTTAAAATTTAACGTTGAGTCCTGATCTGTAATAAATTCTAACATCAAATCAAGCCAGAGATTATTTTTCATACACAGTAAATTTGACAAAATAGAAAATTCACTTTGAGGATGACTCAGATAAGTTTTTTTGCTGGTTATAAGTGCATTCAAATTCTGTCAATAGATCAGAGGAAACTTAGTATAATATGACATGTAATAATGTGCAGTTTTTTGTCAATGTTTGGTCTTACAACAAATTTCAAGTCTTGCCTCAACTGATTACACTTAGTTTTTTTGATAAATTTTTTATCCTTTCAAATAAATGTCTTTGCGCTTGAGAAGCTACATGCAATGGGCTACAAGCACTCCTCCCTCCTCAGAAGAAGGCTAAGCAAAACCTAAAAAAACTTCCCCCTCACCCAAGATGCGAGCTGGACCCACTGTGCTACACAACACCTCAGCCAAAAATAAACAGCAATTTAAGAGTTGGGTTTGTGCAGTGAGATGTACAGTATATTTTTTTCAGTCGCATAAACAGTGTACAGTTGATTGTCAATCCTTCCCTATTTTTTCAGCACTTATCAAATATTTATAGTTTATACAACAAATGACAACCTTATTACATTTCAACGTTGTGGAATGTTGGTTACATGGACGAGACAATCGTGGCAAACAAGACACTGTTCACTGAAGGTAGAACTACTTTTTGTTGCGGAGAAACTAAGTCGAAAAATAAATAAATAAACAATACTCTGGTGTTTTAAGGTTATAATTCCAGCCATGTTCAATACATAGCCTTGTTAATATAGGTTACCAAGTGTAGTCTGAAAATTTAGTAAAACATAGTTGGGTTTTCTTTAGATGCCAGTTCGATATTTGGTGTATGTTGTACCAAGTTTCCCTGTTTTCCCCCATTTTGTCGCCTTTAGCTATTCACGCCTTAAACAAAATCATGTAAACTTGCATCCAGTGTGAAAAATAGCCTATAGCCCATTTGTTGCCTGTGTTTCAGAAATATGTAAATGCATACAAGCTAAGAAATATAGTCTTAAAATTCTTGTGTGCGGGAATGTCAAATAATCTGCCTGTTTGAATTTTATAATACATTATAGTTCAGCCTCATTCCTACTTTTTTTTCTAATCAAATTTGAACAGGTTGGAAGGCGAGTGAGGACACTGTCCTCACCCTGACCCTCACCCCCTGTGACGAGCAGGGCACCTCAGGGGAGGCGGGGCCAGAAATCCTTGTGCAGGAGGCGGGGCCGGAAGGCCTCATGGAGGAGGCGGAGCTGGAAGGCCCAGCTGTGGAGACTGAAGGCCTTGTGGAGGAGGTGGGGCTGGAAGGCCCCGGTGTAGAGGCTGAAGGCCTCGTGGAGAAGGTGGGGCTGGAAGGCCTCGTGGAGGAGGCGGGGCTGGAAAGCCCCGGTATAGAGGCTGAAGGCCTCGTGGAGGAGGCGGGGCTGGAAGGCCCCGCTGTGGAGAATGAAGGCCTTGTGGAGGAGGCGGGGCTGGAAGGCCCCGCTGTGGAGACGGCAGGCCTTTTGGAGAAGGTGGGGCTGGAAGGCCTCGTGGAGGAGGCGGGGCTGGAAAGCCCCGGTATAGAAGCTGAAGGCCTCGTGGAGGAGGCGGGGCTGGAAGGCCCCGCTGTGGAGAATGAAGGCCTTGTGGAGGAGGCGGGGCTGGAAGGCCCCGCTGTGGAGACGGCAGGCCTTTTGGAGAAGGTGGGGCTGGAAAGCCCTGCTGTTGTGGCTGAAGGCCTCGTGGAGGAGGCGGGTGAAATACATCTACCTAAAAAAGGTAACTCTTACAGCTAACTTTTAAAGCTCTTAAAGCAACATTCCGCTGTGTTTGGTTAATTCGCTCACTTGCTGTCTACCAGAGAGTTAGATTAGGGAGGGACATATAATTTTTTTGTATTTGCATGCAACATCCCAGTTCGACATATCCCCTATTAGCCTAATTCAATTGAAGTCGGAGGGGCCGACTAGCATGTAAGCTAAAGGCTAGTTGTCTCCAACTGAAATCATTAGCTTAGCTTGGCCCAAGTACTCCTGTGATTTGGCCAAAGTAAGCTAATGATGTCAGTTGTTACAATGGAGGTTATTGCACACATAAGAAAGAGTATGGTATGTACTGTATCCAACAACTTTTTCAGCAATTTTGCTGGGCAACTTCTCAACCGATTGATTTAGTTCTGATTGGGTGTTCATGATCATTTTTGTGGTATGACATAGGTTACACATGAGGGTTTGTGTGCGTATTGTTCTGTGTGTGTGTGTGTGTGTGTGTGAGCGAGCAAGTGAGTGTGTGAATGTGTGCCTGTTTTAATGAACGTATAAAAAGACATACCTAGATAGTCCTTAATTGTTTGCCACTCCATACTTAGTTTGACATCTGACTGCTTCAAAACCACAGGGTCAACAGGGAAGAGAAAGCGGAAGTCAGGCATGTTTTGCATTTGTCAGGTTTTTTTAATGATATTGATATTTGTAATAAATGCTATGATGAGCAAGACCGTTTTTGAATTGTTTGCCTTTTTTGAGTGGAATATATGTCTGTTTTTTCTATCCCACAGAGGCAGAAATGGATAAAAGCAAAAAAAAACAAAAAAAGTAAGTTTAAATGACTTAATACATTTGCATTCAGACTTGATATTTGATCACTTTGATGTGAATGCTTGACCTGAATATGTTAATGATGTTGTTGTGTTCGTAATCTGAGTTTTGATGCCTTCAGATTGCTCCTACCACACAGGCTAGGTGTTTATCCAATTAGGAGTGCTCTGAAAGAAAGAATGAGAAAGGTAAGACATGCATAACAGAACACCATACTACTCTTTATTTGTTCTATTTACGTCAAACTAAAGTCAAGATGTTAAGTTAAAATACCTGTCAATCACAGAAGTAAAGCTGGCAAATAGTCAAACAATGTAAATTTTGTATACAGTATCTACTACAGTCTCTTGACTAAAATACTTTAAATATCATGGTAAAACAGGAAACATGGTGGCTGTTACCAAAGCCTGATGCAAAAAATATGTAAGCATGTATTGTTGTTCCTGTCATAGGGCCAAACAGAATTGCTGATTGACTGGGAGCCTTGTGCAGCATGGTATGTTTTCTACTATATGACAAATACAGAAATAAGATTGCTCTGACTCTCTATTTCACTCTCACTCTCACACACGTTTTGAAGTCAATCGCGTTTACCTAGACTGTTTTGAAGAATGTGCAAATGTGTTTGAAGTTAACATTCCCAATTGAATAATTGAAATATCACATGTAACTTAATTGTCTCCCTTCTGTTTTCAGTGGGAAACAGTGGACTCCTACTTGGGAGCCCAAGGAGTCATTTGTTTAAGTTAATTCATTTAGTAATATATGTTGTTTTATTTTTTTATTGTACATTGCATATTCAATAAAGTTTTTTTATAGTAATTTTGTGATATTTCTATACAAAGTAAATTGTTGTTTACAAGCCCTGTGTTGAAGATGGTAGATGTTCAACATTTCCTGCCATTTCAGAACTGGAATTCAAGAATGCCTAACTCCATACAGAAACATGTTCTTCTTTTGATATGTGGTTTATCAAGAGGTTATTAAATTATTCAACCGAGCAAAATGCATGCACAAATGGAAGCAGGACTCTGTACATGCTGTAAGTCAGATGCAATTTATTGTAAATTAAAAAAAAAAAATCCCTCACGAATGACAGTGTTAATAATTTAAATGAATGTGCAATATCCATAATGGTCATCACAAACACATGTTTCCATATGTAATATGCATGGCAGTTTCCAACCTGCCAGTTTCCAACATTCATACAATAGAAGGTGATGTAGTGTGATTATTTACAATATTTGTTAATTTAGGATTGGTTTGGGGGTTTGTGTGTGTGTGTGTGATTGATTTAGCTGAAACTTGTTATTCTTGGTGGTTTAAATGACCTTACATCTGTCCCTTTTACTGATGTTTTACCAGTCACTGCTCCTGATAGGCTGATGTGGTCCCACTCCATTATTTGGTTGCAGTTCCAACTTCCATCAGTGGTCCCTGGTAAGTTAGATAAGTAAGTGTTGTACTGTTTTGGACATCCTCAATTTTTTACTTTACCAACTTCTGTACACCCCACTGGAAAATGTCAGCTGAGCATTACATATTTGTCCCCCCCTACCAGAAACAAGCTGAAGAAGCCGGTCTTTGTCATGCCCCACTTCCCTGTAGTAGTCCCACTCCACTGTTTGGTCGTTGATCCTTGGTAAGTACATCTTTCACTTTCATTTCACAGCCAACGATATGCCTGTGAATGACTGTAGTAATTTAATAAGTAAGGGATAATGTGCAGAACGCCAGTCATTATATTGAAAATAACTCCCTACAAGGCGAACAGGTCTTGCTTCATCCTGAAGGGACTTATTTCCAATAATGACCGGCATTTTGGGCATAAATCTATGTTTTTCCAATTTGTTTTTTAGGCTCTCCTGTTATATTGTGGTGGTGAGACTGTAGAAGGACCCAAAAAGAAGACCCAAGACGATGAGAATGTTCCAGTGGACAATGGTGGTGGTGCTGCTTTTACCTCATGCGCTTTTTGGCTGTCCAGTCAAACAGCCTGTTAAGCCTAAACACAATCCCCACCCCCCACACACACTCCTTTTTCCACCTTTCATCTGCTTGCATCCCTGTAGTTTCCATTAAATGTATATTAAATACAATTTTTGCAAAATATTGAGATATTTTTGTCACTTTCATACATATATGCATAGAGAAGACAATAATTGTGATACTTTTGTCACTTTCATATAGACGACAACATTCAACAAAGTACAAATTAATTAAAAGAAGCAAACAATGTCTGTAAATTAAATTAGTATGCATTACATTAATAAACATGGAATAGTTTTTAAATTTAGTACGTTAACAGTGTTTTATTGTTAAAGGTAGTTGTGCAGTTTGTGATCTGAGTTGATTTGATGGATGTTGATGTTTACAGTCAAATAGAGTATGCCCACTACTCCGGGTGTGCCCCCAATGTGTGTGGAGTGGACACTCTTCCTCTGACTGAATGTTCATGTATTGATAATCCATAGCATAAGTAACAATAAAAATTATTTCCTTCTAACAATGACTCAATGCGTAATTGGGTGATAACAATCTCATGATTCTTATGCATTATAATTTAATGCATATTAAATTATAAGTTTCTGTAGTTTCATGCAGCCTATTCATTGTTCTTTAGCCAAGCTGTACAGGGTGTTGCCTAGCAACAGGGGTCAGAAGTACACATTTTTGATATATTTTGTATAATTACACTGTTTTTATTGTTTGTCATTGTATGCTGTGGTTCATATAACATGTTTGTACATGAGATGGACCAATAACAGATATAATCATTATAAACCATATCTTAAGTAATTAGCATAACACACTTCAGAAAGATCTGTCTAGTGTTTCAAGGATTCAAGCCCTTTTGAATGTGCCATTTTTTTATACCTTTGGTGGGCTCTACTGAGATAACCTGGGGTCCAAGGGGCAGTAAAATTTCCTCAGATGCTTCCTTCTATCTGGTTAAATAACATATGTCATTTTATTGCCACACACACACACACACCAGGCATATCATATGCAGAGATACAGTACAATTTCATGAGCATGTCATGAACAATAATCATGACCATAAAACATAAAGATATGTGCAATTTTGGCAAAATAAATTCAGATGTATATGTTTTGCTAAAATATATCCAGTTTAATAGCTGACCTGCTTTGGCAAGTCAAGGGCCCAGACATCCTCGGATCATAAGACAGCATGTGGGCAGTAATTTTCGGGACAGACCAGTTCCTAAATAATTCTCCAACCATTGACAGAACATTTACAGGCTATAGGCTTTTAGAAAAATATATGGTTTTGGTGGTTGAATCAGCTGTCCCTCATTGGTAAATAGGCCAAAATGTACCACCTGTAAAGTTGGTTCCTCAATCTACAATATGGGGCTATGTAAACTGTAACCCATATGCTAAAAGCCTGTGCATGTCAATTCATATGAATTAAGACATGTTCCATCTTCCTGCTTACTTCGGTGCATCATACTGCATACATAGCCCCATATTCTATATTGATGAACTAACTGTCCAATGCATCAATCTCATCCATGCATCAATTCACCTCCAGACTGGACTACTGCAACAGTACAGACACAGGTGCATCTCAATAAATTAGAATGTCGTGGAAAAAGTTCATTTATTTCAGTAATTCAACTCAAATTGTGAAACTCGTGTATTAAATAAATTCAATGCACACAGACTGAAGTATGTAGTTTAAGTCTTTTTCTCTTTTAATTGTGATGATTTAGGCTCACATTAAAGAAAAAACACCAATTCACTATCTCACAAATTAGAATACTTCATAAGACCAATAAAAAAACATTTTTAGTGAATTGTTGGCCTTCTGGAAAGTATGTTAATTTACTCTATATGCACTCAATACTTGGTAGAGGCTCATTTTGCTTTAATTACTGCCTCAATCGCGGCTGACATGGAGGTGATCAGTTTTGTGCACTGCTGAGGTGGTATGGAAGCCCAGGTTGCTTTGATAGCGGCCTTCAGGTCATCTGCATTGTTGGGTCTGGTGTCTCTCATCTTCCTCTTGACAATATCCATAGATTCTCTATGGGGTTCAGGTCAGGCGAGTTTACTGGCCAATCAAGCACAGTAACACCATGGTCATTGAACCAGCTTTTGGTACCTTTGACAGTGTGGGCAGGTGCCAAGTCCTGCTGGAAAATGAAATCAGCATCTCCATAAAGCTTGTCAGCAGAAGGAAGCATGAAGTGCTCTAAAATTTCCTGGTAGATGGCTGCGTTGACTGTGGACTTCAGAAAACACAGTGGACCAACACCAGCAGATGACATGGCAGCCCAAATCATCACTGACTGTGGAAACTTCACACTGGACTTCAAGCAACATGGATTCTGTGCCTCTCCACTCTTCCTCCAGACTCTGGGACCTTGATTTCCAAATTAAATGCAAAATTTACTTTCATCTGAAAAGAGGACTTTGGACCACTGAGCAACAGTCCAGTTCTTTTTCTCCACAGCCCAGGTAAGACGCTTCTGATGTTGTCTCTGGTTCAGAAGTGGCTTGGTAGCCCTTTTCCTGAAGACATCTGAGCGTGTTGACTCTTGATGCACTGACTCCAGCTTCAGTCCACTCCTTGTGAAGCTCTCCCAAGTGTTTGAATCAGCTTTTCTTGACAGTATTCTCAAGCTTGCGGTCATCCCTGTTGCTTGTGCACCTTTTCCTACCCAAATTCTTCCTTCCGGTCAACTTTGCATTTAATATGCTTTGATACAGCACTCTGTAAACATCCACACCTTTCAGTAATGACCCTCTGTGACTTACTCTCTTTGTGGAGGGTGTCAATGTTCGTCTTCTGGATCATTGCCAAGTCAGCAGTCTTCTCCATTATTGTGGTTTCAAAGAACAAGAGATACGGTGAATTTATACTGTAGGGATGGTCATTTATTGAAGCACAAATGTAAATATTCTAATATTTTGAGATACTGATTTTTGACTTTCATGAGCTGTAAGCTCTAATCATCAAAATTAAAACAAAATTTTTTTTAAAATGTTTTACTTTACATGCAATGAATCTAAAATATATGAAAGTTTCACTTTTTGAAATAACTTACAAGAAAAAAATTAACTTTTTCACGGCATTCTAATTTATTGAGATGCACCTGTACTCTCTATGGCAGTGTTTCCCAACCCTGCTCCTGAAGGACCCCCAACACTCCACGTATTTTTTGTCTCCCTAATCAAACACACCTGATTCAACTCATCAGCTCATTATCACATGGGTTAATGAGCTGAGGAGTTGAATAAGGTTTTTGATTAGGGAGACAAAGAAAATGTGCAGTGTTGGGGGTCCTTCAGGAGCAGGGTTGGGAAACACTGCTCTATGGTCTTAAAAAGCACTATACAAATTAAATGTATTATTAGTATTATTATTATGTAATGCCTGTAGTGCTGCTCTGTATTAGCATATACATTTGATGTATGTTTTATGCGCATTTAATCCACCAAAAATCTTCCAAAACTACCGTTCAGAGAGCATATTTTTGACATGTTGGTCAACAAAAGTTCTGAAATCATACACAAACCATTAAAACGTCCATATTTTGATTGATTATGATACACAGAGGTGTGCTGTGGTGAAATAAACCTAATTATGCTTATCTTAGGTGCTGTGGGAATTTTGATGCACAAGAAATCTTCAAAAACTACCGTTCAGAGAGCATATTTTTGACATGTTAGTCAACAAAAGTTCTGAAATCATACACAAACCATTAAAATGTCCATATTTTGATTATGATAAAAAGAGGTGTGCTTTGCTGAGATAAACCCAATTTCACTGACCTTACCTGCCGTGGCAAGCTTGATGCACCGGATATAATTATAAACTACAATTCAGACACCCATATTGGCCAGACAGGCCTAGGTAAGTGTTACACCCATTATTTCATGAAATGTCAGCATGTGGCACATATTTTGATACAGGGAATGATAAACTTGTTAGTCAAATTTTAGACCTCCAGCTGCTTGTGTGTTGTCAGGAGGCGGAGCATAAGATTGGAAAAATTTAGATTTCTAGGAGGCGCTATAGAATCAGTGAATGTGTAAGGTGTGATTTTACTTAGCTCATGTATAAACCTTACAAGTCCAGAAAAATGGAAAAACAGTGTAACCCTGACCAGGCTCCTTTTTGCCCAGGCAACATGAAATGGGAGACCACACGTGGATAAAGATACAAAAAATAGTGATTTATTACAGTAAATATGTGAGATGAAAAATGAGAAATAAGCAATAATCAGTATAAATGATATGGTATGAAATGAAAGTGTGGCGTAATCAGTCATATGGCAAAAAGGCAAACAAAAAGCAAAACAATGTGATACAGGAGAGAAGGAACCCGGAATGGCAGCCATGAAGTCCTTTTACACTGCCCAGGCCGCAATCAAGCGATTACAGACACCTGCCCGGTAGCTCCTCACTGAGAGACACAGACACAAACAGACCAAGGAGTAGACATTAAACATGTCCCTATTCAAACTCTGGAAAACAAATGTAGTATTAATGTTATCTTTACTCAATTTGACAGGTTACATAAATTAAGGATATTCAAATGACACTTTTCACATATTCATTACCTGCACTCCTCCTCTTCATTTTCACTGGTGTCTGGACTGCTGAAATCACTTTCATTCTCCTGTTTATCTTCCAGTTCTATAGCAGAGCCCTGAGGGCCTAAAACAGCCTTGTATTGAAGGAGCACCTCTTTCAACGTATCCGAAACTTCAGACAGTCGTCTTCTGCAGAGACAGGAAAGGCCCTTGTTTCGCTTGTCTGTAAGTGAAAAGTGAAAAACAAATCCAAATTACCATGACATACCCACTTGCTTTGTAATATTTGTTATAACTCAACAAAATTAGATGGTCAGTGTAATGTTTTTCAACTGCTTTCTAGTAAGATACGTCTCTTGTTAGGTAAAGTTAAAGTATGGTGTCCTTATCACCATCACTTCCTTGTTTGACTGGTATGGTTACAAAGATGAAACTTGCCTTCCTCTGAAGTTTTTCTTTTAAGAGTTGCCTGCAACTTCTGCAACCATGAGCAGTGCTGGGCCATCTCCTGAACAAGTATTGTCCTTTCCTCCTCCAGTCTCATTTTCAGCATGGCTTTGTTAAAAAATTTTAACTTGTCTTCGATTTGTGCTACAACAGAGGTAAAGAAAATGTATAAATAACAATTTTGACTTGAGTCTTTACAAAATAAATCAGAGGCCTCAGGAAACTCCGTTTACCGCTGCCATGAACCTCCCACGGCCATGTTGGGGACGGGTTGTCTCCTGATAGCGACTGCTCCACTTCATTAACATCAATTGGCATGGCAGGCTCATGACTGTTATAGGTCTCTATGTCTTTCAATAGCAGTCTCTTGCTCTCAGCAATTTTCCTCCGCAGGCGGTGACGGAACTTGCCACTATCTGTAAAGACATGAAGCAGAAGGTAAAAACAGTGACCAAAAATACAGTGAGCAATTATCTATAGACAATGTAATTATACCATTTTGGCGGTACAGAGCCTGCTTCCGCTGCCTCACGTTAAGGTAACGTCCCTCAATGGACTGCTCTAGGGAAGTACCTGTTGTGTCTGGAAACACAACACAAAAACACAATAGTGTAAAGAAGGACGAGTTGGGAGGGGGTGGGTGCCAAAAAAGGATTACAGAGATAGTGGCATGCAGCATAGTAAGCAGTAGGCAGCTTAAATATCATGATCTAAATGATCGCCGCCAATGAGGAAGCACAAAGTGAAACATGTTATTGGTTCAAACTTACCACCAGCTGCCCATTCCCTCACATCAGACACCCACACTGCTTCATCGGTGCAAGCCAAGCTTTCTTTAAGCTCCGCTAGACTTGCAGTCTCCTCCTGAAGCCTCTGGCAAGTCTAATGCGACAGTTAAACAATGCAGTTACACAAAGCTACACAATAACCACAAATTGAAACCATTTACAGAGAACACACCTTCACATATCTTGCAGACAATGCCCGATGTAGTGTTGTGATTTTTTTGTAGTTCCAGGCCATAGCATGGATTGTAAGCATATCCACACGTGCTGTTGAGAGTAAATGTTGAGTGAATGTCATGCAATAAGCAATAAAAAAATTACATTAGAAGAGAAATACTACAATCACCTCCTTTCGACATGTATTTAGTCGTTAAGGCACAGCGGGAGAGGTAGCTGTTCACCTGTTCAACTTCCTCCCCCGCAGTTGACCCTGCTCCTTCTTGGTTTTTGCCACTCCATGTAATCTAGAAGTAAGAAGACATGTAAGGGATAATGTAATGTCCGCCGGTCATTATCGGATAATAAGTAACGACAAGGCGAACCGGACCCTGACGCGCAGCAGAGGGACTTATTTTCCGATGATACAGTTAAACATAATAAACACTGAACATACCTCACACTTAGTGGAATGTGCTGTAGCATGCATGACGCTTAGGAAAGGCCTGATTGATGTTAGCCCCTGGAGATCAGGAAGGATGTTTGCTGATTTGTGTAAATATGGCCAGTATTTACACATTACATCCATGGCGATAAACCTTGGCTTTGAACTCATCAACTCCTTGTGCAGATACATGGGGTAGGCAAAGATTTCACCTAGGGATATACAAATTGTATTAGAAATGCAAATATCCTATTATTATACATTCTAAAGAGAGCATCATAATGGGAAACTCAACCAAGCAATGGTATAAGCTGAACTAATAGTGATAATTGAGATGCTTCTCCATATTATTATTTTATTTAGCTTTTGTCCAAAGCGACATACAAATAACAACAATACAAAGTTACATTTAACAGCAAACAATTTATTATAATCTCACCTCTGAACATATTAAGCGCTTTAAGGAGGAAACCATGCCGACACACCGCAACCTCCATGCCCTCTTCGTCCAACTTGAAGGTCCTCCTAGAAGTCTCCTTCGCTGCTGTCCACGAGGAGCTCCCACATCTGCCTTGTCCAGGTAGCTGTGATGTAAATGAAACACACTATAAACATACTGTATATACACCTTGTATTTTGAAGTTGAGGGCAGTTTTTCACCAATGCAAAGAAAATCTGGGCTGTCAAAGCATAGTAATTTAATTAACAAATAATTTGAAACCTGCCTGTTTCACAGCTTTATGCAAGACATCAACAAATGCAGACACAGATGTGTCTTCTGCGATAAATGCCCCTTCAAAAAACGAAGAGTCGGAGCTGAGGAAGAAACGAAACAGAACATTTATCCATGCTGAATATTGAATCTAAAAAATCCAGATCAATCTATACTGGAAGAAAAAAATATCACCTTCCGTTTCGGAGAAACCGGTATAGCTTCCTGTTGCCATCCACAGAGATTGCCAGCATGTCTGGGGTGCAAGCGGGGCAGGTGAAAGGTGCACCGCAGGACAAGTTATCTTCCTCAAAAGCACAATAGGAAAACTCCAGGAAGCTGCGCTGCAGCGTGTCCCCGCACACTGGTCCTGACTGAAAGATGCGTTATATTAATTGTTACTTCGGAGATGTCTGCATATGTTAAACAATTCTATAATATGGTGAACACTTACCCGCCCACCACACTTTGTACGATGCTCCAGCAGCTTTGCAAAGGCTTGTCTGGACAGTGCCGGAGCGATGACTTTCAGTTCTCTTACACTGCTGAAAAGGTTGAGGGAATACAAAGTAGAAGAGCTGGTGGAAGCTGGCCAGTATCCACTGTTTACGAGGTCCATGAACTCTGGAGCCCACTGCTGCTGGCATGTTTGGCATGCAAACAATGGCTGGTGCATGTCATAACGCCCTTGGGTTATAAGAAAACAAACACATGGATACCTGAGCTTTTAGAAACAATCAGCTGGCACACTTTAAGACACTTGGGCTACATCTTGAGTAGAATCACACCAGCATAGTTCAAATTAGTATATTTTTGTTGGTTTATCATAGCGACAAGATGTATTCTGTAATTTTTGAGTACTGTTATTTTCATTGCAAAGCAAAGCCAAAAAAAGGGGGAAAAAGCTGAATATTGAAAAAAGATCAGAGTTTAGAAATATTACCATTGATGGAAATTAAAATGACCGCTTTGCCAGGTGACAGAGTTATGCTGGGGACTTCACAGGGACATTTTTGAGTCACTCTCACCGTTGGCAAAATACAAGCTAGCAAAGGAAAGATAAACACAAAATTAGCCTACCAGATTTATTAGACAAGTGTACAAAAGAGTTTTGCAATTACCTACCTTGGTCGTGTGAGCTGTATCCTCCCTCCCCTCTTACAAAATATGTGGATGGGGGAATAGCTTTAAAAAAGCCCTCAAGGACTGACTCCCTATCGTGGTGTGGCCATCTCCTGTGATTCTTGGTATCGCAGGTTTCACAGAACCACTGATCTGGTAGACACTCTCTGCATCTAGGAACGAAATCAATGAACCAATTTAGTCATTGAATCAACTCTTTGAAACAGCCCTGATTCCACCATAAACATGCAGTTTATCCGAAACATGAAGACATCAATTAGTGATGCACTCTAAAAACCTACAAAGTATGAAAGAACATTAATGAGATCTCACCTAACAACCGCAGGCTTGCTGCAATGGCTACAAAATGGTTGGCCAACATCTTGAGTTTGGATGAGGCATTTAAGGTGGAATGGCCTTGCCTCCTTCCATCTTTGTGAGGCTTGCTGCTGCCTGAAAGTCCATGATGATGATGCCCTCTGGATTTCAGGGGAGTCAGACATCATAGCAGAGAGGCTCTCCATGTTTTTTTCTGCAAAGACAAATATTAATTTAATTGACAAAGGACCATTTCTATGTAGACCCATTATTTCATAATAATGGGTAAATATCTTGCCAATGCTTTCAGTAACATCAATTTCAGAACTTTTCCAAATCAACTTTCCCACAGTCTAGGGCCAAATTCAGCATACTTTGAAACATGGATCAGGGTAAATTGTATCAACGTGAAAATTGAGACGGAATTCCATTGGGACAAAATTGAAACTACTACAAAAAAGTGGTTCAATAATAGGACTCAGCCCATTGTGGACACAATTCGTGGCTTTGCTGATTTATAAAAAAAAACCGAAAGCCCGAAAACCGCCACAGGTAACTAGGCACGGGAGGTCTGGCAAGCTTTCGAGTTTTTACATTTTTTTGCCAGGATTTTACATGAATGGCAATCTAGTCTCCAATGATACAGGTGTTCCAGGATTTGTGTGAACCCTGCTTTCAGATCTGCCTCAGAAAATTACCTAATAATAATTCTGTATTATGTATTTGACCATATTTTACCAAATTCCACTTGAGGATCAAGACTGGCTGCAGGAAGCTCTTCAGTGAGCAGGTAGTTCCCGATCTGGTTGTGTGTAACTACAACAGCACACAGAGGAATAAAACCAAGTTAGACCACCAATGCATACTTTTTTGGTTGAATCTACATATCTATACATTTCAAATACGGGGGAAATTACATTTAAAAAATGAATAACAACAGAACTAGGAAATAATAAATGGAAATAATAGTACAATTAACCTGTGGATGCAATAAGAAGTTGAACCATGTGGAATATGTTTATGCAGTATTTGATTTGATAACAGTATAAACATATTCCACATGGTTCAACCTCATTATAATGAGCTCATTATCTGGATACAAGTACATGTTACTTAAGTCTACCAGCAACACAACTTGATTTCTTGACAATAATGTGTAACCAATTACTATTAGTATTAATACCGGTAGCTGAGGCTTTGGGCCGCCCTCCACGCCTCCCCCTTGGCTTGCCAAGCCCTAAACACACCCTTTTTGGGATTGGAGGAGGGGCAATTTGCCTCTGCTCCTTGGATTTTTTCTGGGGGTTGAAGTGAAAATCATGATTAGTTAATTGAGAATTGAGAGCAGCTAGATGCAATCACAGACTGAATGAGTATGAGGTACCTAGGCTTATATAATAGCCTTATATAATACTGTTTTCTGATAAGCTACAGAGTGATTATTATAGCCTAAATATTTCTTCAACCATTAAGATACAATGGATAGTTGTTTTTTGTACGTGGCAATACATAGAATAGGACCCGATGTAGGCACTCTACTTCACTGCATCCGAAAATTCAACACCTAAAAAGCACCTACCCTGGCTTCAGTCAGAACATGTTCTAAGCTCATTTCAAGAGCCATCCGTCTCCCCTCCATGTAATAGCCATCTTGACAGTCGGTGACACGTGTAGTGTTCATCACAGAAACAGAGAGAGGGGCAGACAGACACTGAGATGGACAGAGGGGCAGACAGAGATAAGAGACACAGACAGAAATGAGAGGCAGTGCACAAATCCAGATAGGTTGGCGCTTAAAAGGGCCTTTGGTTGTGGTGATCTACTAGTAGGTAGGAGGTAGGTTGGTAGAATCTAAAAAACAAAAACGTTTAGGGGAAGGGAGTTAATGGGACAGAGACAATGAATTTACTTAACAATGGATAAAATATAACATTTTTGTGACTGGTGCAGCTAAATATAACTTTTTTAATGAGCACTGAAGATTTTAAAAAACTAAAATGTAAGCAGTTCTGTTCACTCGGAGTCTGGAGGACAACTATCAATCCGCTGAAAGAAGTCCGGATAATTAAACATAAGTTTATGTTGCAGGATTACAACCGTAAAAAACTGAACGGACTATTTTCTTTAGCGGAAGCAATAAAATCGTATTTAAATCAATAAAATAAACTCAATATTTTGTGTCAAATGATTTATTTATTTGGTAAGTAGCCATGTAATAGGATAACGTAGAGAGATGCGGTTGTTATAGTGAATACAACCCCGAGAGGGTGATATCAGACAAATGGAAACACCAAAGCAATGTCACAAAAAGTTCAAATAGGGCATAAGGCAGTCATGACAATACCCCAGCAACATACTTGACTAATACACTTTTGCATACATATTTCATCGAATTATATAGGCTACTTGTTCATGAGGTTGCCAATAATTTTATCCTACCTTACTCAACGACTCCAGAGGAAGTAGTAGCTAATTGGCGGTAGCGCCGTCACCCGGATATTGTTGTGCAAAAAAAAAAAAAAAACATTGCGAAAAATTAAATTAAACGAATTAAAATATATATATTTTTCCAACAGGACAACAGAAGAAACTCACTGGAACTTTAAAAAAAATTCGGAGCTTAACTTACTGTAACAAAACTGAGCAACATGCTGTATTGCTGGTGACAAAAACACAGATTAAATGTAATTTTTTTTTTTTGCTGCAAGATGCGCAATGGTTCTTTTTTTTTTTTTTTACTTTTTTTTTTATTGAATTTTTAAAATTACAGAATTCAATATCAAGTCCTTGACACATTACTTTTACACATTTTCACATTTAGTAACAATATAGTTTAAATAAAAAGAACCAAAAAAAAAAAAAAAGAAAAAGAAACAAAATAAAGGGCACCACAAACGTATGTTAAATTCATTCAGCAGAGATAGGCCTACAGATCTTTGGGCTTTTCAATTTTTTTTTTAAACTTTAGACTCTAAATATATTGTAAAGGCTGCTTATAAATGCGATAGCCTATACTGTCGTTAATGACCCGCTGATCGCTGTCAGATTCTGTGATATGAATGTCCGCATTGCATTGTGGCTAATGGGCTTAGAATGAGCCCCGCTCGGCCCGTGTTCTGGCTTACTGTAATATTTCACCGGTAATAAGACCGAAATAATATTATTAAAATAAAGAAATGAATGAATACAATGATAACATCTAAATAAATGTCGATAGATGTAGCGTTATAGTTTTAAAAATATCAATAAACAGCAAAGCAATCCAGCTTCGAAATAATAACCGAAAAAGACCGAAATAATAATTCATAATTATAATGCCGATATTATTTCAGTATATATTATTAGGCACCTTTCAGGCATAACAAGAGTATTTAATTGCTCTAGAGATGGTGCCCCCAGTGCTCCGTTGGATTGCGCAATTTGCGCAGCACCTGACGAAGTTTGACTTTGACAGTAGGAGGTATATAAAAGACTGGCAAACTGTCTTTGTTTAAAATCATAAAGGAATTATGGTTAGGGCACCAAAATGGCTAGCAGCAGCACTGCACATATATAAACCGTGATAAGATCTCGTGAATAAATGTTGATTAAACAGCTTCTCTGCTGCAGCCCGACTGGCAGAAAGAATCGTGCTGTTGCACGAAAGATGCATCCAATTGAAATGCATTAGTTTAAAAAACGTGCTGAACTTACGAAAATAACGAAATAAACGTGTCCCTGCCACGAATAAATAGATTAAATTACGTGACTAAATCACGAACTGCCGTGAGACTGGGTTGCGATGGGGTGAGATAACAATTCAGCTGTATGATAATGAGGGTTTTAGGCATAACCGCCATAAAACTCTTCGTCTTCTTCTTTTGCAGTTAACAAGAATGATCATGTAAATGTCTCCAGTTTTATTCTGGTTTAATTTTACCCTTTACCCTAAGTGTCACGATGGTTTATGAATCAGTCATTTTGGATGAGGATAATTGCGTCATTTAGGTGTAAGCCTGTGTTATTTAATTGTTTATTTCGAGAAAAAAATGATTAATTTAGCTCAAAATCAATCATGCAATGAATGAGCTCAATAAAAGATTAGTAAACATTAAAACAGTCATGATATGCAATCTTTGCATATGCTGAACCTGATGGGCTAATAAATTGATTACTTAAAATTATTTGGAAAATTGGTTTGCAGGCATGCTCTTTGATAAAGCATTACATCGGATTACATAAGCCTATATTTCTGTAAGGAAAGAGCAATGCAAATGACAGAGAAGTTTAAATTGAAAGCATTTCCAGTTTGGTTTCGATATTTTGCCAATGTCCACAGGCGTTTTGATTTTTGATTGGTTGTGCTATTGGACTGTCATGTCGCTTGATGATTTTCTATTTACCATCTGGTGTTAGATTGAGCGCGCGCTGATCGACTGACTGAACCTGTTCATTCTGGATTCTATCTGGCGTCGTTAGTGTGAATAGAGAGGGATTCGGCGCATCCAAGCGGTGCATTAATTGCATTACAATAATGCGAAATTTTCAATAATTACAGCAAGCCCTGTTTTCATTTGCCAGTGCGCTCTGAACGAGCCAACATGAGTAGGCTATTTGAAGGAAACGCCTGATACATGCACAGGTGGCGAAAGTGCATGAAAGAGGGTTTAATTGCTTTGTGGTTAGCGGTGACATTTGAGCTCTTTCGACAAGGCATTATAGTTTCTCTGGCTATCTTGCCAAATTTAGTAGTAAGCCGAACTGACAGCTTGAATATCCCATTATCAATCACGTATTAGGAATAAAGCTTATAAAATAAGGTTTATTTCAGAACTTTACAAGCTCTATATTTCAATATAGCCTATATTTGAATCATACACTGGCCATACAGCCAGATGTAGTTCATTGATCCTATTCAGGTCTGAAGCTGAGGGAGTATAAATCATAAATCATATAAATCAGCTCAGCTGCAATACTGTAGACTCCCATCTCTTCCATCCTCTGTTGTTTAAAATATATATTTTTTGTGACATATTTGTAAATTGTAGATACCTCACAAGTGTAAACTTTGATTTAAACCCTTATGTTGATAAACTGTTATACACAAATGTGATTCTGTTTATATTAGCCTGTTTTTACTTTTTGTCAATAGGGCAGTTGATAGTTATAGTAAGAAGTGAGCCATAATAATAAATATGGCTCACTTCCCATGTTTTATCGGTTAGTGTTTTTATGAAACCTTTATAAAGGGTCTTTTTAAATGGAAATTGGATGTTGACACAGACCCTGATATGTGAAACAGTGTTTGTTGATTCGCTATTATCAGTTTCAAATCTCTTTTTCTCCATTCTGGTCTGCTTTTGAACATTTGCTGAGACAGCATATCTTTCTTTTTTTCATGATGATGTATTGAATAGGTTTTGTGAGTCATATTTACACACCTGCCATGCTGATGATGGCTAGAACAAATTAAACCACAAAATGAAAGAAAATGCATGTAGAGAGAGAGAGAGCGAGGGAGAGAGAAAGTGATTGAGAGACATACCTTTTGCATCAATACTTGTTTTGTTTATGAACTGAATTAATTGTTAAAAGCACCATTTATGACAAATTAACCATAACAGAGACATGTTTGTTTTGGCTTATGTGAGCAATCACTGACAAAGCAGTGCATTAGTCCACAACGCCACATGGCATATAATATCATTTGTTTTGTAACTAGATAAATAGCAATACCACTCTCAGCACGCTTCAAATCAGCCTGTTTTCCTCAAATCATTAAACCGGGTTTATAGTCTGATGGTATCGTATTATTTGCACCCAGGAGGTTGTGTAGAAAGCAGGTTTGTGGTTTGATAGCTGTGGAAAATATTGCCCGTCTTATCTCCTCTGGTGCCATATGTCTCAAATTAAACAGACATAATAAATGTCATGGTGCAAGCAACAACTGAGCATTTATGTGTTTCATGCATTCACACTGCTGATAATAGTGCATTGTGCTAAATGTGGAAAATTACCATTCCTTGTCTCTTTTTGTGATAGAAGGGAGATAAAAGACAGGACAAGCTTTGAATAACAAGTTGTTTTAATGGTTGCTGTGAAACGATTGTGGCTTTGAATAGATTTTTCAAGGAGAAATATCTTTAAAAAATTCCAATAATCTATAAAGAACAGATAAGAAATGATTTAAAAAAAAATATATATTTATATATACACTGCTCTCCAAAAGTTTGGAAACACCCCTGGCAAAGTGTGGTTTTGGACGATATCAGCATAAATCCTTATAATTTTTTGGTGCAAATACATTAAAGAAACTTGACATTATCATTGAAGACCAGCAATAAAACATAATAATGGCAATATATACATGTCAAAGTCAGACATGCCCCTTTGCCAGCTGTGATGCCTGGTTACTGGTTTAAACTTGGCCCAGGTTTTTAAAAGATTTTTGGGTCAGCACACCGTAATACTGTAGCTTCAACAATTGATTGCCAATTCAAAGTCAATGTTTGAATAAACTGACAGCTCGGATGCCCAGATACTAATGGTGGATATTTTGATGAATCGAAAGTTTAAGTTTTTTCTATGTATAAACTGTTTATGTAATAAAATATGTTTTCGTAGTTTGTGTTGTCCCTTATCAGTTTAAAATTATCACAAATTAAAAAGGATTCATGCCAATATTGTCCAAAACCCCACTTTTCTAGGGCGTTTCCAAACTTTTGGAGGGCAGTGTATATAATAAAAAAGCTATATAGAACTAAGAAAATAAATAAATGCTGCTGTTAGTAAAACTAATGAAACTTCGTACTGTAATTACATTATAGATGACAGTTTGATAACACCACAAAACTGAACTTTTCAACTTGTTCATTCAATTTTACGATCCAGAAACTGTAACTCTGGATTTGAACGAACTAAAGTCCCAAGAGGACTTTCTGCAGTCCTCAAATCGCCCCTGCGGTGAGCAGAACAGTGGATCACAGAGCATTTTTCCTCCTGTGTCTACACCACTTCCCTCCACTCCACAGTTGTCTGGTCTATATACAATATATGTCTTCTTGTTTTGACTGTGAAGAGATCTGATGATCTGTGAGATCAGTCTGATGATCTGCCTGTTCTCATTCATTTCCAAAAAGTGAACAAAATTTTGGAAGGATGATAATTTTAACGATGTAGATGTATGAATTCTTATGGTTTTTTTATATTATCCTTGCAGATCACCAAAATCAGGTCAGACAGAACAAGAAGAAAAATAGATTTTTTTTCCTATCAGCATATACTACTTTAGATATGAGCACAAAATTCTCTCTATTTAAATAAACAAATAAATAAGGTTTCTTTATTATGAGGTTTATTATGGTGTATGTCAGCTACATTTGCTTTGTATCACCACATGCAGAAGTGCTCAGCATTGTTACTGTAAATCCAGAACTTATAAAATAAACCTGCTTCTTTTGCCGAACTGACTTATCAACACTTTTTTTATTGCCAGCACTGGAAGTGGAGGCAGATGGCCCTGGTCCACTTGGATTACACCCCTATTAAAAACATGGCAGTTTCACACTCTGCGATGCTACATTTGATCTCTGAGCCACAATCTGTCTCAGCCAATCAATATCCAGTCCATTGGTAGTGCTGTGCTGAGAGGCTGTATATCAGCAATATAAGCCACCTGTTTCACTGATTATAGTTCAGAGCTCTATTTGTTTTAGCTAAGCACCAGCAAATGACTAAAGTAGGACGGCGCTCATTGTAAAATATTCCACCGAAGAAGGTTAATTAATCCGAGTTGCTCATGTTGTTAGATATATGGCTTCACACCAAATCCAACCTCTATCAAAATATTTTTTTAAGACTTTGTCCAGTGAATATGGATGCTTATATTTCTATGGATATAAATGTGAACATAATGAATATAGATAAAAATCGGACAGTAAATAAAAGTACAAAAGGCTTTGTTACCATTATAAACATCCTCACTCAAGCATAGCGATCTGATATCTGCGTCCATCACGATGCTGGCGAGCTATTAAGGTTTCTCATTAAAATCACTAGAACCCACCCATCACCCCACTGAGAGGAGCTTGTCTATCATTCTGAACCTGTTTTGGAACTTTTCTACCATTCTCTCCCACATTATGTTGACACAACAGTATTGTTCCAGCACTCTTCTCATCCCTCACAAGAATGCTGTTACTGGCAGTTGTTCTGTTGAAACCACGATCCATGAGTGCATTTCAAGATGTTACGATCCATCGTATCATGACCTTCTGGAAGAAACCCTACTGAAAAGTACTTGATAATCAGAAATATATTAGATTGTACATGAAAATGCAGAATAAGCAAATTTCTCAGATGCAATCGACATTACTTACATTTTATTTAGCAAAAAGTGGATGTTTGAATCAGTAAATAATGTTTTTTAAAAACAACTCGATCATAGTATAAAATACAGTTGTTGTTGTTTTTTAATTAAACTTCCACTTCGATGTCTTCATAATTCAGGTGTATACTACTGCTTAAAAGTTTAGGGTTGGCAAGATTTTGAAAAATGTTTTTGAAAGAAGTCTCTTATGCCCAAGGCTGCATTTATTTGATTTTGTGAAATATTATTACAATTTAAAATATCTGTTTTATATTTTAAAATATAATTTATTTCTGTGATGGCAAAACTGAATCAGCAACCATTGCTCCAGTTTTAAGTGTCACATGAACCTTCAGAAATCATTCTATGTTGATTTGGTGCTCAAGAAATGTTATTTATAGCCATAATGCATTTCAGAATTCTTTGATGAATAGAAAGTTCAAAAGAACAGCATTTATTTGGAATGGAAATCTTTTGTACAATTATAATGCCTTTACTGTCACTTTTGATCAATTTAATGCATCATTACTGAATAACAATATTAATGTATTTAAAAAAAAATATTACTGACCCTAAACTTTTGAACAATAGTGTACATTTAAATGTCACCCCTCCTGATATTTGTAACCCTGCAATATTTATAGGGAAACAATGGGGTTGAATGAATCTGATATTTGTGTTCTCTCACCTCCAGAGCAGCAGCTGAACTTGATGTATCCAGCTAGTATGGTGCTAATGACAGAAAAAGACTAGTTCCACTTCCTGACTCGATTATGAGAGAAGACATGTGGTTGAGATACAGAACGTAGATTAGAGAGACCACCTGCAGCCATGTAAGGGGTTTAGAGCACGATGTGAGACTGAATTAAAGCATGCTCTAATCTTCCCAGAAAACATACTCTATTAATCAATGACATGCTACATCTTATCATCCACATCTTTGCCTACGAAACAAAAGTGAAAACCGTGTGTTTGATCTGCTCGCTGTACTTCTTCAATACGGAAGCTGGATACAACTAGTGATGTGACTCATTTTACCTTCAAAACTTTGTCACTGGTGCTAGTGGTGATGAAGTAAAATGAATCCCAGTGGTTAGGTACATGGCACCTTGGGGACATGGCCAAAAGCAACACATGGGGGCACAGTTTCTGCAAAGCCTTTGCCACAATGGGATTAACGTCTGTAGCCCAAGATAATCCCAGTTGTCTCCACACTAACCCACCCTGCAAAACTGGAAGATGAGATAGAGGGTAAATGGACAGAGAGGGGCAAGATGGAGTCAGAGGGCTACATTGGACTCATGAGTGATAATCCTACAGATTTTTGTCTACTTTCTTTGTTACCAGGTCAGAGTGGAAGGTTCTACTGGCCGAAGGTCTGAAAACAATTTGGGTAATCTGTTGCATGGGGTGCAAGACTACTAGCCATCTGTGGGCGTGACGTGGTCAGTAATCAGTCAACAAGTGAGATCTACGCTGCAGTTAAGCTCCATACAAGTAAATGCACTACATACTTGGAAGTCCAAATGATCTTGAATTTAACATTTCTTCCAATCCTGTATGATGTTTACTTCATGCAGGTTATAGTAGGATATGCTTTTCTCAATATGCTCAATCAGCACATCTGGTACAAGAGAGAACAAATGAAAACACTGTAAAATTACTGCTTTTGTACGATACACTGAAAAAATTTACGTTGAAACAATTTTCACTGAGATATTGCTATATATTTTCCAAATAATTACAAATAACACATTGAGTTAAATGTGAATTTAAGTAAAAAAACTGAAATAGTATTTTCTCCTTTATGAAAGTGAACCATGGTTTTATAGTAAAAGTGTAGTAACCATTTATTTTTTTGGCATATTGACTACCATTTGTATAACCACAGTTTTGCTGCAAATACCATGGTTAAACTATGGTTAGTGTAGCAAAACCATGGTTAATTTTTGGTTACCAAAAATACCCCAAAATGGTTTAGCTATACCAAAAATGGTTTAACTATACCAAAAATAGTTTAACTATAGTAACCGTTTTTTTTTTTTTTTTTTTTTTTTTTGGGGGGGGAGGGGGGTGTTATTTGTAGTAAAACCATGGTTAATATTCATGAGGGCTTGTAAAACATACTGCAAATAGATGGTAAAGTTTGTAAACAAACTTCTTTGAGAAAGCGCAAAAAGCTGTAAGTTGGACAAAATCTAGGTTGAAGGAGTTTCATATTTAGGTTGAAGTACATATTGTTAGCATGCTTCTAGCTCATTTTATCCTGTTGCTGGAAGGTTTTGGGATGCTGTTAGCATGTTTTGGCACATTGCTAGCATGTTTTAGCAAGTATTAAAATGTTACTTTGTTTCAAAGTAAACAAAAAATTACTTGGATATTGCTGAATTGAAATTCACAAAATAATTACAAAGAAACTGCAGGTAACACATTAAATTAAAAGTGAAATTTTAAAGCAGAAAGAATAAAATAGTATTTTCTTGTGAAACATAACTGCAGTAAATGTATAACATGTGAAACAAGACAATTAGTGAAATAAAATAATGAGCTTTAAAGGGATAAAAGCAAATTTACTTGTGCTGATCTAAACCTGTATGACTTTCTTTTTCTGTAGAAAAAAACACAGAGGAAGATGTACATATAATGAAAGCCAATAGGCTCCAAAACAACATTGGACCACACTGACTTACATTTTATGGGGGAAAAAACACTTTAGTGTTTATATCTCGGCTTCGTCTTGCATGTATACACATTAGTCAGAAGGATGGCCCAACTCCATAACTAAAATATGCTTTTATACTCCCAGAGGGTTCTCTCCAGAGATCTTGTTAGCCACTCTCCTAATTAACCACCAGGGTCCACATCTGTAACGCTTCAGGTCATGGGGTCATCCATTATTCAAGGACTGTGTTAATGGACGAAGCAATCTTCTTCAATTTTTTGCATCTTTTAAACTAGCTTCATGCAGACACAGAGCAGGTTATTTGAGTAGTGTAGTAGTGTTTGACATTTATGAATATTTATGAAAGTATATAATGGAATAGATGTCAGTCAGCACATTATATAATTCTGCTCATCATTTGGTACCACATGTTACCATTTTTCATATAAATCAAATTTTAACCCAGAGAAGATTTATCACAATTATGGCTGTTCGAATGGCTCTCCGAGAATGCTCAGAACCAGACTATTGAGGAGAAAATTGAATCACTTAGGAAGCTGGGGTCAGAGGAAGTGACCTAAAAGTGCTGACACACAATTACTCATAGCAAGGGTTATGTCACAGGCTGTCACAGTTGTAAAGTGTTGGGTAAAGTGTGTAGTTCATCTGACAAGACGCTGATGCAAGTGCTCCGGCTTCACGGAAGACAGTAGATGTCCATTGATTACTACATTATGACTTCATCAATGCCAAGAAAAAGTCAAACAACTCCCAAAGGAATGATGCAATTCATTTGAGAAGGGTATGAGTTTAATCATGTCAAACAAGAAACTTAAAAGGACAAAATGACAGCTGATACCAACACTTGCGAAAACTCCAGGGCCCATATTCATGAAAAATCTTAGTGCTAAGAGTTGCTCCTAATAACAAAATTCTAAGAAAATTCTTAGAAATTTAACCCCTAAAAGAGGTCTTAAGGTCTGAAATTGTTAGGAGTACGGACGAGGACTTTTAAGAGGCTTAAGAGCTTCTTTAGCAGTGGAGAAAATGTACGAAACATGAAGAGGGAGAAGAAATGTGTTGCACACAATGCATGACAGTGAGTTAATAAGACGCTACACATTAGATGGTGCAGGGATCATGTTTGTGACCGATCTTATTAGAGACACACTAACATCTCCGACACCGTGCATAAATGCCATAGCACCAGAAATGGACGTAATCACTACATTAACTACATTTACCTATTTAGCAACTGGAAAAATGCAGCTATGCAGCAGTGATGATTTGGGTCTGTCACAACCTTCAATAAGCAAAGTGATCACACAAACAATTACAGCACTTTCAGAACCTTATTTTGTCGCTGTTCATTTTCTATAAAATACGTTAAGTATGACAGCATGATAAATAAAAATAAAGAATATATGTTCATATTATGTGTGTGTGTGTGTGTGTGAGAGAGAGAGAGAGAGAGAGAGAGAGAGAGAGAGTGAGAGTAAGGTAAAACAGGAAAAATTACGCCTGTAATTTCAAAGTGAAAGCTTATAATAGACCCTACTTTTAAAAGCGCTCTTTTATTTCCTTCTTGGACAACCAACCAATCACAGTCTTCAAAAGACTGTGTCATAGCTAGCAACGGGGTCAGCCCCGCCTCCTCACTAAGATAAAAGTTTTTGTCTTTTCCTCGCTCAGAGTTGCTCTCAGATTGATCCTGAATCACTTTTAAGCTAAGACTCCTAATTAGAAATATTTCAGCTAAATTAGGAGCTCTCTGAGAGGATTCTTAGAATCTTTAAGAATACGGGCCCAGATGACGACAACTTTGGATCGTCATACAGAATTGTCTAATATTGTCCATATATAGTAATCATTATGATCCCCATCTATAATCTTTGCCTAACAGGTTCATTGTGTCTGAATGCATGATGTTTACTAACTACATAACTTACAACTGTATATTACTTTCATATGGAGATTACTTTGACACATTCATCTCTAACTAATAACTAACTAATGACTGTAACATTTAAATATGCATTTTCAGTGAAGCTGTTTTGAAACAATACGTATTGTGCAAAACGCTATACAAACAATAATAATAATAAAAAAATCTTATGCATGAAAATGTATTTATTTATTTACATTGATGTTCCACGAACAACCTTTAACTGGACTTGCCACTGGACAAAAGGCTCTTTACTATGGAAAAAGGTTCTTGAGAATATTAAAATATTCTTCTCACAAAACTAAGAAATTCAAAACTGGTCATAGAAACCTTTATTGTGGAACTTTTATTTTTAAGAGTGTTCTGTGAAAATCAGTGGGTCCAGTGTTATTGTAGTTTTTGGGCCCCATTGACTTCATTGTGTGACCGCAAACATTCTTCAAAATATCTTATGGGTTTGGAATGACATAAGTGTGAGTAAATGATGACAGATTTTTCATTTTGGGGAGAAATATCCCTGTTTGCAATGAAAGTGGGATTAATGCGATGGTTTTAACAGGAAAGCATGCTTGTCTTTCAACTGTTGTGATGTTTCAGTCTGTGACCGTTATGAAACAGGAGGCTGATGAGGCTCCTAATGAGCAGTTACCACTGAGCTTCCTGGCCAGTGAGGAAGGGGCAACAGAAAATGATGATGGCCGGAGCAACAAAGGAATAATATTTCTGTTTATCTGCTTTGGGATGGGTCAGGGGTATTTTTGGAAGGCTGTTGTTTTTTCCTCTGCAAATTCCAGGTTCCGCTTTTTTTCCGTCTCCCCCCTTCACCCCTTGTTCCCAGACTGTGAATGCACGGACGCTTCCTCTCCCTTCTTCCTATTCTCAGCCTCTGATTGCTAGGAAGCATATGTGTGTGTATGTGTGCACGTGTGTGTGCGTGTGCACGTGTGTGAAGCAGAGACAAACACGCAGATATTTAATAGTGAGGGGGAGTGTGTGTGTGGTGTGTAGGGTGTGGGGGGATATGGCCATTAAAGAAATGAGGGGAGAGTGTCAGCGCTTCCACGAGTGCCGCTTTCTCAGAAACAGCTGCTGGTAGTTAGTGTGTTAAACCTGTGCAGACGGCTCAGAAAAGCACATGCAGATGGATTTAAACTCCTATAGTTTTAATCAGACTGTGTCATGCTAAAATTACTCTGTGTTGCAGACTAAATAAGCAGACTAAAAATGGTTTGTCTGTTGGAGGACATGGTGGTGCTTCCAGGTGATATGACTTTAGTTTTCCTGATTGCATGCGTTTATCAATATTGAATATCCTGAGGATGTCTCTGCTAATTGGTGACCATCTGAAAATCCATGAATCAAGCTTATGTATAAAAACAGTAGTAAATGGCAGCATGCCCTGCTTCTCTCATAAGGCTTTTATAAACAGTTCAGATAGCTTCCAAAAAGAAGTTTGTCCAGCGATTATGATTTCAAATATACAGTGGGATCCAAAAAGTCTGACCACAATGAAATCTGGGATTCGAAATGAACTTAAACCTGGAATAAACAATGTGTGAAGTAATGATCTAAATGCGAAATAAATATTTATGGTTCTGCACAATGTCTTAGTCATTAATTAAATAAGTCTATTTCTGACATTAATCATGTCATACTGGAAAACTTGATCATCCGGTTTTACACAGACTGTGGTTATTAAAGCAAAATGTGGGACAAACTAAATATTAAGACACTGAGAATTTTTCAGTTAACTTTTCACTCAAATTGTTATGCTAATAATATAATTTGTAACGTAATTAAAATTACATCAAATTAGTTAGTATTCTTCTCAGACTTTTGGACCTCAAACTTCTCTTTTTACCCCCTTTTCAATGTTTAGTGTTGGTAAGAATCAATAATGTTTTTGAAAGACATCTCTTATGCTCACCAAGGCTGCAATTATGCGATCAAAAATACAACAGAAATGGTAATATTGTGAAAAACTATTACAATTCAAAGTAAATTCTTTAATATACTTTAAAATGCAATTATTTCTGTAATAACAAAACTGAATTTTCAGCTGACTTCAGTCTTCAGTGTCACATGACCCTTCAGAAATCATTCTAATGTGCTGATTTGCTGCTTAAGTGACATTTCTTAGTATTATAATTGTTAATATTTTTTTGAAACATTTGTTCAGGATTCTTTCATGAATTGAAAGTTCAAAAGAACAGCATTTTATTTGAAAATAAAAAACTTGAACATGGAAAACCAGACATTATGATGATTTAAATGCAAAAGAAGGGTAGTAAACAAAACTGTAATCCTTGCTATAGTGTGCCAGTGACACACACCAGTCTAGAGGATGCAGACACCAGATTGTTACTGAAAACTATTAGTGGTTGTGACCTTGGGACTGGTCATGACCTCTGCGCGTGTAATGTCCCACAGTGACGTAGATCAGTATAGACACTCCACGTGAACAGGGATATTCTCTGGTGCGTTTCACTTTATGGCATTTCTTTTAATGAACAATGAACATTTGAACATGACTTTTATTTTATCTTTATCTTCATGGATAAGGATCTGAGCTGACAACTCATTCCAGGGAAGTATGAAGAGCCTGCCACATCATCTTCCCCTAAGGCAAGACATGTAATTCAAGGCTGCTCAAAGATGACTGACTGTTCTTGCACTTTTGAGTAGTTTAAATTGCTTCCCTGAGTGACATGTAACCTAGCTAACTAACTCATTATAAGTATAATTTACAGTGGAAAAGTGCTCAAAGTGGTATTAGGATGTAGCCTGAGGAAAATAGCACATATAGTATTGCTTCAAAATGTTGCTTCTGTTTTTCTCTAAAAGAGCAACTAAATCCATAGCTCTTTGTGCCCAAATCTTTTTGTTTGCCAAGTATCTAGAAGTATTGCAAAACAAGGTATTTTTGTTAAACCAGTGTCTTGAATCAAGTTCACATGGGGTCTAACGCCAAAATTAACAGTAAGACCGAAGCTGTTATATTCTTTTAGGAACCATTTCCTGCTCCTGAAAATGTTCAACAAACCCGATTCCCTTGATGCAAATGTGTTTGACAGAGATCCAAACGGAGAGCTCAAAACTTCACACTTTCAAGAAGTCCTTTTGGGATGCCACAACTCTCGGCAATTACTCTTCCAAGGTCAGTGTTATTTCAGTTCAGGGTCATTGGGTAACACTAACAGTTGTAGAAGAGGAGAGACATGTATATGACTTAACTGAGATCATTACACCATATGCCAGCACTGTGGTTGTTTAGAGACAGCATCATCACCTAAAGCTTGCTGTTGATATAAAAACAAAGCAGTGCTGCTTCACCAACAGTTCAAGCCGCAAGCCAACCCTCTATGTTTACAGAGAAACAACAACCTCCGTCAGTCTTCTCCATCCAGAGTTTGCAGCTTTCCCTCAGGTTCAGCTGGAATACTACATGAAAAAGAATTCAGCCAAACCACACTTCAAAATTCACGCATGTTAAGTGAGCATATCATATTTTTCTAGCTGTAAGAGATCATTAATCTTACTTTATTTACATTATTTTTGGATTCCCTCAGAGGTTTTTATGTCATGACTTTGAATGAAATGAAAGCAGGCCCCGAGGACATTTTTGAACAATCCATGTTTTTTTCCAGCGGCTCCAAATCTCCTGGGGAAATGTTAACACGTAAAACAAGCAGATAAACACAAACCCAGACTATCATTTACTATAAATCTCCCAAGTGCTGTGCATCTGCACTTGACTGCAGAAACGGCACACTCCATTCTTATCTGAAAGGCCACCGAGTTCCAGTCTGTTACATTGTCAGAGCAGGGAAAATGTTTCATTTCCAGACATGGTTCTGTTTCTGCTGCGATAACCAATCTTCACTTTAGTCAGCTGTTTGTCTGGAAGCACAACCAGAGATAGGGGCACCTTGATTAATGTTTAAGATATAAATATTTATATGGGTTGCATTTCATGGAGAAGTACAAACAACCAGCACATGGGTCTTTTGAGTTTGAAGCCTGGTCGGGTGTCGAAGCGGAAGAATTTTTTGTTTACCGGTACATAAATTCACATCATCTCTTGGACAGTAAATCAACAGTATAGCAGATGTTTTGTTAGTGTAGTCTTCTATGCCTTTCAAAATGATTTAAAAACTCATAAAAGAGGGGGGGGGGGGATCTTATCTTTGGGCTATCACATTTTACTCTTGTTAAGAAAAATCATGACTCTAAAGTTGTCCTGAATTTTTCAAGCTATCTGTCATCTTATACTCTACTAAATTCTTCACATATGTTTCGGGTTTGGTTTAGGTTTTTGTACATGTAATCAGTAGTATGAGCTAATCATATGAACATGCAATACATTTAAAATACCATAATTAAATTGTGGTTTTCTATAAGCCAATAAGCTTTTGCCCTTTCATTTTTCCCTATGGAACTATGTCATAAAAATTTTTTTTATTGACTAACTGATTGATTGTGCAGGCTCATTCAAAATCAACACTTTACTTTACACCTTGTTTCTATAGACCGGTGGAGTATTTTTGGCTGCAATTTTCTCAGAGTTCCCATCGATGCTGTTATGTTATGCGTAAGGTGTAATGGCATTAAAGGAACAGGAAATATCCTGTTCTAGCCGGAACTTCCCAGTTTGGAGACAAAAGCATTTAATGATGACTTCACACAGTTAAAAAAAAACCTTATGAGTCACATTAGGACTACTGTAAAGAGATTTTTAAGGTAACAGCTCAAAGTCTAGTATTAATATAATTCATATGCATCAGAGGGAGTTGGGAGGAAATATTGGAGGAAGTAAAGAGGGAAATGGTGGCCCAGGACTGGGGGGTTGAATGTACCAACAGGAAATCACAATTGTGTATGTTCCTCGAGTCACACACTGCTACTATATGCATATATAGATTATAAATTTCACATACTGACAGATCTGATCTAGTTGATTATCTGCATTTCTGAGTCGTTTCTGAGCGGTTTTTATATCCACATCAAACAAGCACCTGTCTTTGTTTCGGCAGCTATAGGGTCTGTCTAACTAAAACGCTTTCAGGATACAATGTATATGCTATAACTCCCCTGGGTTTAATGCATTGTTCTTGAGAACACCGAGTCATGCATTTAGACATAGATGTTCTTGACTGTACTATTCACAGCTGTGACACTTTGAGCATGTTATTTTAGTGGAAAAAACTGCATCTTACTCACTAGATATTTGCAGTCCAGTAGAACAAGTCATTCAAATTAAATAAATTTGTTCATTGCAGATATGCTTTCGAAATAAGTTAGACTAAATTATGTATTGTGTCAAATTCACTTTATGTATTGTGTTTTATTCACATTTTACAGTTCAAAAGTTTGGGCTTGGTCTCGTATGCTAAAATACTGCATTTATTTGATCAAAAATACAGTTCAAACAGTAATACAGTGATACATTATTACAATTTAAAATATTGTTTTTCTATTTTAAAATACAGTTTAAATATTAATATTAAAATGCAGTTTATTCCTGTGATGTCAAAGCTGAATTTTCAGCAGCGATTACTCCGGTCTTCAGTCTTCAGTGTCACATGATCCTTCAGAAACCATTCTACCATGGTTTTATTATAGTAAAAGTGTAATAATAACCATGTTTTTTTGGCACATTGATTAATATTTTGTAACCGCAGTTTTACTACAGATGCCATGGTTAATTTGCAGTTACCATGCTTTAACCATAGTAACCATGATTTTTTGGTTTTATTTGTAGTAAAACCATGGATAATTTAAGGATGATTTGTTGCTTCATTGTCACTTGAACATGAATATTATTTATTTAAAAAAAAATCTTACTGACCTCAAACTTTTGAACAATAAAGTGTGGAAAGCAGACGGTACACTTTTAAAATTTGTTTTCCATTAAAAATTGTCCATTTTGTGTACAACATTGATCACATTAGTATGTTTCTGTACCTCAAACAGTAGCGTGTGGTGCTAGCAATGCAGGTTCGCTTCAGACTTGAACTGATAAAATGCAAGCCTGAATGTAGTCTTCTTAAAAGTGTGACCGAGCTGCAAGATCAGAAAATGGCGCTATTACCTGATTTGCATAATCAGGTGCTAAACCTCCACAGTGTGATTCCTTCTTCTTAGCTAATTCCCAAAATTACCTGACCTGCTCTCTCGGCTCTACCTTTTTTGTCACTTGTACCACATCCTGTGTGTACATATTAGCGTTGCAATGTCCCAGAGAACCACACAGGGAACACAATGCTGAGAAGGCCTTGCCTCTTTCCCTATTGTGGCCTCGTTAGGGAAATGAAAGGGGTGTTCCGTCTATACTGACCCTCCGATGTTTTTGCCAGTCCCTGCGTTCAAGGATTGCCTGGGAATTATTTCGTTTATCAGCACTATTGTTGCCGGCCACGGTATATCTCAATAATCTATCTATTGCACAAATTACAGTTGGATTGCGAGGCCTGCGGCAGGATATACAACTCACTGAAGTGGAAACAATAGGAAAGAGTCATTCCATCTTAGTCATTAGTGCTTTTATGAAGGAGCTATTTAATTAGCCACAATAGTTTTGTGTGAGAGTCATCCCCTAACAGAAGTTCACAATGCTGTGAGGACCTGTCTGGCCTTTTCACAGCTGATCGTTCTCATCCTTCAGGCCCTCCCTCCTCAACCCCTTCCCCCTACCATTCCCTTCACATTCCCATCTCCTCACAGCTTGCCTCTCTTATCTTCAGCCTCCAGACAGCTGTGTGTGTCATTGTGTTTGTCTGCACTGACTGTGTGGCTGTGTGATGTGAAAGTGGGTACGTATGTACGCATTGACATGGAAGCAGTGAGTGTAAGCGTTTTGGTCAGAGGCCATTTAAGTGCAATGTGTTTTGATGTGGTTTGCATTACATATAAGCCTACAGAAAGGGTCGAGGACTAACAAAATATTGAATTTCTTGAGAAACCACTGAGGTCTTACTCATTGTGTTTGGACACAGCTGATTTGACTGTTTACTGTGAGTCTGGGAGGTTGAGCAATGAATGGTTGAGTAAACAATTATACTGTATGCGCATGATCTAAACCGGACTTGAATTTTATCAAAACAATGGATCCGCTGATGACAATTACTGTCAGCATCGCCTGTGTACAATGTGCTATTTAAATATTTAAATTCGAAAGCTTCACTTTCGGAATGTTTGCGCGCTTGTGATTTCATTCAGATATGGGATGCAGCTTGCTGGTGAGAAACATCCTGTTTACTGTGGCCTTCCTGGCTCAGGGATCATCTTTGACATCACTTTATTGTCTATGGCCGTATTCAAGGTAACCACTCATAGGGGTCACTGTCTGATGTTCTTCCTGATTTTAAAACATATAGCAGTTTTCAGAACCGTGTGTATCAGAGGAGTGGTTCTCAATTGGGTTTTCTTCACGACCAGGGGCTTAAAGGGTTACTCCACCCCAAAATGAAAATTTTGTCATTAATCACTTACCCCCATGTCGTTCCAAACCCGTAAAAGCTTTGTTTGTCTTCGGAACACAATTTAAGATATTTTGGATGAAAACCGGGAGGCTTGTGACTGTCCCATTGACTGCCAAGTAAATAACTCTGTCAAGGCCCAGAAAAGTATGAAAGACATCGTCAAAATAGTCCATCTGCCATCAGTGGTTCAATCTGAATGTAATGAAGCGATGAGAATACTTTTTGTACGCAAAGAAAATAAAAATTACGACTTTATTCAAGAATTCGTCTCCTCTACCGTAGCACCATTTTGGAGAGTATCCGCTGGACGCAAACTGCGTATACTGTTCTGTGTCAGCTGCACCACACGGATACACTGTTTTCATTCAAATCAAAACGTAAATAAACGTAGAAAACGTATCCGTGTGGCGCAGCTGACACAGAACAGCGTACCTGACCATCAACTGTTTTATTACCAGCATTCTTCAAAATATCTTCTTTTGTGTTCAACATAAGAAAGAAACTTATACCGGTTTGGAACGACATGAAGGTGAGAAAATGAAGATAACACACCTTTTTTTTTGGGTTAACAATCCCTTTAACACACCTTTTTTTTTCTCTCTCTTGAGGGGGCACCAGTGACTTAATATTTAATTATAATAATTACTGCAGTTTCAATACTTTTAAATTATGATTCCAAACAACCCGAATTCCGGAAATGTTGGGACGTTTTTTAAATTTGAATAAAATGAAAACTAAAAGACTTTCAAATCATATGAGCCAATATTTTATTCACAATTGAATATAGAGAACATAACAAATGTTTAAATGGAGAAATTTTACACTTTTATCCACTAAATGAGCTCATTTCAAATTTGATGCCTGCTACAGGTCTCAAAAAAGTTAGGACGGGGGCAACAAAGGGCTGAAAAAGCAAGACATTTTGAAAAGATTCAGCTGGGAGAACATCTAGTAACTAATTAAGTTAATTGACATCAGGTCTGTAACATGATTATCTATAAAAGGGATGTCTTAGAGGCAGAGTCGCTCAGAAGTAAAGATGGGCAGAGGCTCTCCAATCTGTGAAAGAGTGTGTAAAAAGATTGTGGAATACTTCGGGCCCTCAGATGACACTGCATCACTCATCGGCATGATTCTGTCATTCATACTAAATGGGCCAAGGAATACTTCCAGAAACCACTGTCTGTAAACACAATCTGCTGTGCCATCTGCAGATGCCAACTAAAGCTCTATCATGCAAAAAGGAAGCCATATGTGAGCATAGTCCAGAAGCGCCGTCGTGTCCTGTGGGCCAAGGCTCATTTAAAATGGTCAGACGAGTCCAAATTTGGCATTCTTGTTGGAAATCATGGACACCGTGTCCTCCGGGCTAAAGAGGAGGGAGACCTTCCAGCGTGTTATCAGTGTTCAGTTCAAAAGCCAGCATCTCTGATGGTATGGGGGTACATATGTGCATGCGTTATGGGCAGCTTGCATGTTTTGGAAGGCACTATGAATGCTGAAAGGTATATAAAGGTTTTAGAGCAACATATGCTCCCCTCCAGACGACGTCTATTTCAGGGAAGGCCTTGTGTATTTCAGCAGGACAATGCAAAACCACATACTGCAGCTATTACAACAGCATGGCTTCGTAGTAGAAGAGTCCGGGTGCTGAATTGGCCTGCCTGCAGTCCAGATCTTTCACCTATAGAGAACATTTGGCGCATCATTAAACAAAAAATACGTCAAAGACGACCACAAACTCTTCAGCAGCTGGCAACCTATATCAGGCAAGAATGGGACCAAATTGCAACACCAAAACTCCAGAAACTCATAACCTCGATACCCAGACATCTTCAAACTGTTTTGAAAAGAAGAGGAGATGCTACACCATGGTAAACATGCCCCTGTCCCAACTATTTTGAGACCTGTAGCAGGCATCAAATTTGAAATGAGCTCATTTTGTGCATAACATTTTTAAAATTCTCAGTTAAAAAAATTATGTTATCTATGTTCTATTGTGAATAAATTATTGGCTCATGTGATTTGAAATTCTTTTAGTTTTCATTTTATTCAAATTTTAATGACATTTTTGTACATTATCAATGGATTTACTGTCGCTATTCCAGAATATTATGAATAATTGGAGATAATAATATTTTAGATTATAATCTGTGAAAATCACTGAAAGACAACATTCAAAATCTGTTGGGCTCAAAAATCTGAGGGGCGCATATTTCCTCAGCTTGAATGTGCATGACGCATCTGTTCACGACCCAGATTGTACATTAGGTAGCAACCCAGCACAGTTCTGAAGTTAATTGTAAGCAAAAATGTATTTAAAAATGTTGAAATTACAAATATTAATAAAAACTGTTCATATATTTTCTGAATTAAAATAAAAATAATTATTTTGTTCTTTAAATGTCATTTCACTGGTTTCGTGCTCTTGAAAGCCAATAAAATGACACAAACCATGTTGCAAATGAACCCGTGTTTAATGTTAAAGTAGCCTGGATTCTTTCTTTCTTTTGGCCTTGTGTAGTTTTGTTCATGGTTTGAGGATGAGGGCATGTCAAGCAAACTTTCCATGTTGGCATCTGTCTAATGACAGAATTTGTGCCAAAATACTGTAGAGAATTCATGGCCCTTGACGTCAACAACAAAATATTAAATATGGGAAATGTTCTCTATGTTTGATTAGTTGATAAGTCTTGTTACATCGAGAAGCCTATTTATTTTTCCTCCCCTAACAATGCACAACTATATAGTTAGGTGCATTTTATTATTTGCTATAGGAAAAGGGTCAATTTTTATTTCCTTTTCAAAACAGACACTTTTGGCCCAACAGTTGAAAACAACACAGCACAGAGCAGGCTATGAGCCATTGTGCGTTGGTTTATTTTATTTTTTTGTGGTTTGATAAATCGGCAAATGTGCTATATAAAATTACATTGTTTTGTTTTATTTTTGTTGGCTCACAATTTATCCAAATTAATAGTCATGAAAAAAATTGTTTAATCATAAACGGTTATGATTAAAATCAATCACCACATCATTTGAGCCCCCAGAGCCATAAAACTCTAACAGGCCATGGCATTTAATCATTATTTTTTAAAAGGGCTCTCTACACGTTTGCTTTTGGAATGCGTGTCAGAATCCCTGAAAATATTTATAATTTCATGGGAAGGTACTCGCATGCTCTAGCACACACACTCTCACACATACTACTATACATCTGCCAGCTGTGTGTACTCAATCTGCAACTTAACTTGATCTTTACCTTGTTCGATGCATGTTTATGGTCTTCACAATAGTGGCTGTATAACAACATCATTTATTCAGCTTCTGTTATCTAAATGTTTTCATTATCCACCAATTTCCAAATTAAGTTGAAGATAAACCCGGCCTTAATTTAATATCCAGAGGCAACTTCTGTCAGCACCTGTGGCCTGATATCACTATGACATTTTTAGTGCAGCCATATATACATTCAGGGCTAATAGTGTTAGATTTTAAGTTGCTTTTTTTTAATCAAATGAGCAATAAGACCTTGTTTCCATGCAACGTTGAGTCAGCTTCCTCTTCTGCCTCATCCCACCTCCTTTCCCCCTCCTCCATCTCCTAGTGCCGCTTCCTGCGTGTTATGTTTTTGAGAAGCTTCACATCCTTACGCTTTGACAATTAGGTCCTGTTACTAACACAGGAGGTTGCGTACAGGAACATCTGCGTGATGATTATTTTGAGCCCTCACATGAGGTCTCTCCTTTATTGTGCCGAGCGCTGGCTGTGATCTTGCGTGTTTCTCACCCCCATCGCCTGCTGCCTACCATGCTACCTCTGTCTGTTTGGTTCTTTAGCCTCACAGCCTTAGAATCTTATAGCCTTTAAATTGCAGCAGGAGGAACGGTATAATTGCAGGCCCACAGAGGACAGATACCCCACTATCACCAAATGTTAGCAATGCAGTATGATAACCTCCATAACCCCCACATGTGAGAGCCCTCGCCAACACAGAAAACACATGGTGCTTTTGGCCCATGTGAACATACAAAGGGGTGTATTTGGGGGTGCGTTAACGACGGGCGAGCTGGCATGCATCCCACTCCATGTTTCACACGTTTCAGCGCTGATGTATCGTCTCTCATCAGCTCCTGTCTTTCCCAGCATCTGTTGCTGTGTGATTGTTAGAAAGTGACTACTGTGCTGTTGCAGCATTGTGAAAAATTCAGAATTTATCTATCTATCTGCCCGTCTGCCAGTCATTTTATCTATTATTCTATCAGTCGTCCTACTTTTTTCAAATCAGGCTATGTCAAAGCAATATTCAAAAAAATGTTATTTGTTTGTTTGTTTATAGAATACATTTACATATGAATTTCTTTGAATGTCATTTTAATTCTAATAATTCATATATTCCTCTATATAAATATATTCAAATTTAATTATACATCCTTTTTGCTATACCTTTACTCAAATTTAAGATGTTTGTGAGTGTGAGTGTTTGTCAATGGGGGAGAAAAGTGCTAATATGACATGGTCATATTATTTTATTTCATAAGCATGATTGGCAATCCTACTTAGACTTTTCTGTTGTTTGTTTTGTTTTTGAGCCCATTTCCATTTGATCAAACTTTCAGGACAGACTAATCATCTTCTCATCTTGATCAGTTTTTCACAAATCCAATATTTGGATCGGTTGTTTATTAATCTGCAGCAGTATTAGGACGGATCCTGGGCAGATGGCTGTATGATTTCATTATTTCCCAGTTCCTTGCCATACTGGTGCAAATACAGAGAGGCTTGGCTGTGGTGTGTAGTTCTGGCGGGGATGTCAGCTCAAGGTCGAACTCAGCCTCATTTGCTTCTCATTAAGCAGTTCCAGGCATGCTCAGCCATGCCCGGTCCCACTTTATTTCCCCCTATTAGAAATGAAATTTGCGTGCCAACGGCACATGGAAAGAAAACACTAATTTTGTTGTTTTTCGATGAGGGAAGATGGGACATTGTATTTAGCAAGGCGCAGGAGCCACTGGATTTCCTCAAAGACGACGAGGTGTGTTCAATCACTGCTCCGTGTACCACCAAGCACCTTTCCCACAGGCACAGGCTCAGGCTCAGGCTGAGAGGAGCGTTACCATGGATACGCAGACTCACCGCGAGATGTGACCGCTGGTTAATTCTGATCAGGTCTCTCACTTTTTCTCCGTTCCTGTCCCTCTCTCGCTCTCTATTTCCTCTGCTCTCTATTCCCTCCCTCCATTCCCAGCCTTACCTCTGAGCCTGGGAGCGGAATTCTGGGAACATTTTTCCATGTGAAACACCGAACACCAGTCGAGGGGTGTGACGCCACTGCATTGTTTTAGCCGGCGAAAAGAGGAACCGCGCGCGATGAGGCCAAATCCTGTCCACTCCAAAAAAACAGCCACTTTCTCACACTGGCTTCCTTCCTCGCTGGACAGCTCAAAACAATCCCATAGTCGTAGGGCCCGAGGAGTGTGAACGAGGAATCAGCGGCACAGAGAGCAAAAGGGAAGCGGGCCTTTTTCTATCGGTTTATGCAGACTGTTTATGAGCCATTGAAAACAAACAAAGGGGCAACACTACTCATGCCCCCCCTCGACAGCCGCCAACTGACACCCACACAACAAAGAGTGAACGGGCATTATATCATCGCGAAACAACTAAGCCGCTCGGCTGCTGGATATTTTTTTTCACTCAAGCTGTCTTGTTGCAAAAACAATGAAAAATTCTTATCATGAAAAACGGTTGGCTGTTCCTGAGGGCAGTCTTTTTTTTGGCTTTTCGATGTTTAGCTAAAATAATATATACTGTCACCTCAGAAGTTTCAGAGATGTAGCATTCTCAGTGCATATGATTTCTTTATGCCAATTTGATATTTATTTTATATAAATGTATATATTGTAATAATAAATATTAGGCAATAAATATATTACTTATTAATCAATTTTTAAATCAAGGTTAGGTGTCAAGGTAAAAATGATCACCCACTTTTCATAGTGTTTTACCTTTTTTTCTGGTAAAACACATCTGTACGAATTCTTGTGGCATTCTAACAATGATTAAGAGTGTGGGCCGGAGGGGTCTGCGGATCCAATCAGCGGCATGAGGCATTCCCGCTCACTTGCACATGAGCTCTGACTTTTCAGTGAGGTCAGGAAACCGTCTCATCTATGAGGATAGATTCAGCTGCGGTGGTCTGTCTTCAGCTGTAGCGCTGTTCTCAGGTCAGGAGTTTAACGAGTTCCAAATGTGTGCATAAAGCCATGGAGAGCCTGCATACGTGCCTCCCCTTGCGATGACTCAGATGCCCCCCCCCCCTCAAATCATCCGCTCTCATCATCCTATTGTTTTATTCTGCGATGCATTCAGCACGTATGGACACTGACTTTCCTGACACTGACCTGCCCCCATCTATCTATGTAATATATAAGTGCACGTATATATATATATATATATATACTGTATATACCATGGGGTCAGTAAGATATTTTGGAAATAAATAATACTTTTATTCAGCAAGGAACAATTAAATGTATCAAAATTGAGAGGAAAGACTTTTAAATGATAAAAAAGTAGTGCTGGGCAACGATTAATCACATCAAAAATAAAGGTTTTTGTGTACATAATATATGTGTGTGTACTATTTATTATGTATATATAAATACACATGCGTGTGTATATTTAAGAAAATTGTTATGTTTATATTAAATATATTTATATATAATATAAATTATATCAATGTAAATATATACATGTAAATACATGTAAATATTTTCAAAATATATATCGTATATGTGTGTCTTTATATATACATAATAAATATACACAGTACACACACATATATAAACAAAAGCGATAATCACGATTAATCATTGCCCAGCACTAAAAAAAGTAAATACATTTTGTTCTTTTAAACTATATCAAATAATCCTGAAAAAATGTATCACAGTCTCCATAAAAAAATATTAGGTTAAGAAATTAAGAAATGTTTTTTGAGCACCAAATCGGCATATTAAAATGATTTTTGAAGAATTATGTGACATTGAGGACTGGAGTAATGGCTGCTGAAAATTCAGCTTTGCAATCACAGAAATTAACTATATTTTAAAATAGATTAAAATAGAGAACATTTATTTTAAATTATAATAATATTTCACCATATTACTGTTTTTACTGTATTTTGGATCAAATAAGACCAGCCTTGGTGGGCAAAACACTTTTTCAAAAAGATTTTTAATCATATTGACCTCAAACTAGGTGTAAACTAGGTACTGTGCATTGACAAGCTAAAAGTATTTTTTTTCTGACAGTGTGTATATATATATATATTGCATATATATGGTATATACTGTTGGTATACTTGGCCCTTGACTCAGTCTTCCCTGGGTGCCTGCATGCAATAGGCTTCATTCATCAAATTAAACACAGATGTTCGCGGCTGCAGGGCTCCTGTCAAGTGTCTATATTAGGAGCAGATGAGTTTGGGCCCTTGACGAGGAGTCCTGACCGAGTTTGTCTTTTTCTGAAAGTAAATGTGTGTTTACACTATGTATATAGAAACAGAACGGGTGAACAAAAACAAAAACAGCCGGGGTTGTGCGGCGTTTCCTGGCCTGTGTGCGTGCACTGTCCTTCGTCTCGCCCCACCCGAGGATGCTGTTCCTTTAACAGCTCCGCTCACACACACACACACACACACACTTCCCTGGGTGCCTGCACAAGCTGGGAAAAGCCTAGTCCTGACCGAGTTTGTCTTTTTCTGAAAGTAAATGTGTGTTTACACTATGTATATAGAAACAGAACGGGTGAACAAAAACAAAAACAGCCGGGGTTGTGCGGCGTTTCCTGGCCTGTGTGCGTGCACTGTCCTTCGTCTCGCCCCACCCGAGGATGCTGTTCCTTTAACAGCTCCGCTCACACTGGGAAAAGCCTAGTCTGACATGGCCGAATCAGGGAGCGAGCTCGGAGGAAGCACCTGTTCTTCCGCGGCCGCTGCTGTTGCGTTTATCTGACCCCAGTCACATCAGGTGGCTTCCTGGTTTGCGTCAGTTGCTGCTCCCTGAGGCCTGGCTGTCATTGGGCAGCTCTGGCCCCTCCTCTTCCTGTTGCTGCCATGCTCATTGATCTTGAGAGCTTTGTTGCTTCCTGGTTTCTGAGTGGACAGCAAATTGGTGGGTCTTTGGACCTGACCGATGGAGTTTCTCATCAGCCAAACTCTGACATCTGCAAATACACAAGCACATGCACACAAACAAACCCGCTCAGATTGTGAGATTGTCTGCTTTCCCTGTTTACATGTGTGTATATATAAATAAACATATGTATGAATGGAAGAACTAATTTAAGAGGGTGAGAGAAATTCATTAAACACACATACAGTGTACTTGCTCAACCACCTTGATGTTTACCAGCAGAGCTGTTTCTTAGTTAATGCGACACAGAACATTAGGGAAATTAAATGATGGTTGGAAAGCAACAGCAAACACACCGCTTCCTACTCGCATATACAGATCATAACATATGCTGGCCAGTTTTTATGAACCACTCTCCAAGGCCATTTGGGGTTTTGGGTGAAACAAACACTCTGATCTTGCATGCGAGCACAGTGGAGGAGGAAAAGTGGGCAGAAGTGACAAGTTATGGGTGCTTTATACATTTCAGTCCTAAAATAAAGTGGCACATCTGAGTAAACTAATAACATCAGACTTAAGTTATACTTTTCACAGTTTTATTGAATACATTAAGTTGAATTGAGCTATTTTCACAAACATTTTTGCAACTGTAGAACACACATGGTATAACATCACGTGCATTTAGGCTACAGCATGTTTTTGTGTAGTGTTTTTGTGCATACATGACACAATGTCTAATCAAATATTTAAAGGATTAAAGGTGTAGCGCATCACCTCTTTCTTTCCGAGCCCAATGTTACACAACGCCAGACTGATTAACATGTTTACATAGCAGTGTTGTTATTGTTAACAGAAACTATTAAAATAGTTTTTATTGAAATAAAGCTGAAATAAAATAAATTGTAAATATTAAATGAAAAAAAAACTTAAACTTGTGAAATAAGTTTAAAATTACTAAAACTAAAACTAATAAAAATAAATGAAAAAAACTGAAATTTTAAAATGTTGAAAGCACATACAAATTAAAACTAAAATTAGAATGAAATCTTAAAATATAAAACTAAAAGCCCATTCAAGATATGAATACATATTATAATAGTATATCAATAACACTAAAATAACACATCCATGCTAGACTAAGCCTAGTTACAGTTATGTCTGCTAGCCTGACTGCACAAAAACCAGATGATTTAAGTCTGACTAAAGTGTTTACATGTCATTTAAAAAAAAACAACACAAATGATTGCTTTAGTCAGACTGAAATCAGACTTTTAAAGTGCATGCAAACACACTTATCCTGACCTCACATAAACCCCACAGAGGTTGATTGACACCTCACTCAACAGTAGTGTGAGTAATCAAATATGGTGCCTCCCTTTGTGGCACTGAAGTGATTCCTTTCACTAGTAAAATCCCAAAAGGAAAGCTTTCCTTTAATCACTTAAGGTATAGATCTTTTAATGGATGGAATTTTATTGTCACTAAAGCTATATGACTAACAGGAAGTGTTTTTCAGAGAGCCCGACTGTGTGGCTATTGATTACTATGGATGTTAGCTGAAATGAATGGGACAGCATTTACAGAGTTACTGAGATCCTCTTTATTCTTTTTTTTCTGTGATTTGTAAAGTGAAAATAATTGTTTTCTGACTTCCTGTTTGTTCCTGTCCTGTCTATATCGGTCCTACTTACTGAGAATACAGACCTGTATCGTCTGTATTTTACCAGAATCTTTGTTATCTCACTTCACACCAACTGTAGAAATGTAAGACTGAAACCTCTTATCACCTCTATCAGGAAGAGCATATCTACGTCATGGCTCTGGGTTTTGTGAGATGAATCAAACATGGAAGTTATTCCAGAGCGTCATCACTCATCCTGTAAATGCCGCTTCCTTGTGTCTTGTTTTTCAGCAGGTGTTTCTCCAGAATGACTCCACCCTTCCCTTCAAAGCCGTCTTTGTTATGTCTGTTTAGGCCTGTTGTTTGTGAGACCATTTCTTGTTCTGTCCTCGCTCAGATGAAGAAAATACCGTACATAATGACACTGGGTAATTGCAAGGTAATTTCCTGTTTAATGACTCTGCATTTGATGACTTTTGTTGTAGTAAATGGCATAGGCTTAATGGTCCTCTTCTGCAGATGAAGGCCCAAACCAGATTATTCATGTTACTTGAGGGCATTTGGTCTGGTTGGGTCAAACGCAGCACTAATTTCTAAGAGACGATTGCCTTTTGACTGGGTCTCAGCGGTTCTCTTATGCTTGTGGTTTCACCCCCCATACACTCTTAAAAATAAAGGTGCTTCAAAAGGTTCTTCACAGCGATGCCATAGAATAACCATTTTTGGTTCCACAAAGAACCATTCAGTCAAAGTTTCTTTTAAAGAACCATCTCTTCCTTAACTTTTTATAATCTGAAGAACCTTCTTTCACCTCAAAGAACCTTTTGTGAAACAGAAAGATTCTTCAGATGTTAAATGCTCTTTATGGAACCATTTAGACAAAAAAGGTTCTTCTATGGCATCGTGAAGCACCTTTATTATTAAGAGTGTAGGAGAAAATAGACTCTTCATGGACTTCTCCATCCAGCCCATCAGCTGTGTCTCTTCATTGACAAAGCCAATGTTTGTGAATGAGTTTCTGAGGATGCTGTGGCCTTAAAGCTGGTTCAATAGCTGCTTTCCTGTCATTACCCCCTTCCCCCATCCCAACCTGGTCTTTCCCACTGTCTCATTTCCTTTCTGTGAGTGCCACGTTTTGTGGGGGTCCGATAACAGGGGCACAGTTCCCATGGATATTCCCTATGGGGGAGGGAGTGATATTGGCCAGGGCACAGAGAGAAACAGTCACTACATATATTATATTGAACATAAAGATTGGCTGTGAAAGCAACTTAGCTCTCAGGCTCTAGCGCCAGTTACACCAAATATAACTAATATGTGCAACACAAAAATGAAAACAATCTCTGCTTCTCATAAAATGGATTATAGATTCCAGATGTGCTTTAACAGTCTACTTCCCTTTAATGCTGTAATTCATTTGCTTTGTTTTACTCTTTTAAATGCCATGGACCCTCAAATATGATTATCCTTATGTTCCCTATTGTAAAATTTAAAAGGCAGTTTTTTCGTATATAAAGACCATGTATAAAGATCTATACTATGCAAATTAATAAATATGTAAAATAAGATTTGGGAAATATTTAAAATATTTAGCACTGTACTGTTAGACCTACTATTTGTTTTATTACTTAATTTTTTTTTCATTTTATTTAATCTTATTTTGAATTTTTATCTTATTTCATTTCATTTCACTTTATTTTATTTTTTTACAGTTCTCTTGTGGCCTTCCAGAACCCATTTTCAAAACCTCTTGTTTAAGTGAATGAGAGCATCTTTGCATAAAAAAAATGTTGCTGTGTTCGAAAACTAATGGTACATATGTAAAATTCCACAAAAATATTTAGTCAAGTTATACTTGCCTAAGAATTTGATAAAACCAGTTATTTTAGGAGTTTCTGTGTCAAGACTAATACCTTCATCTGCTGCTTCCTATGTATCTCACTAGGTTTTGAAAAACATAGCTATCTGTCTATCTGCACAATGGAGTGGTATGATGTCATTGTGTCACAAATTTATACATAAACAAAAGCAAAAGCCACTTAGTTTGTTTTCTTAGGAACACTGTGGGTCCGCAGTGAAGCTGCCAAGGGACAGGGAGTGGATATGCCCTCCGATATAGAGCAGGGCCCTTGCCCGTCAACAAAGCAAAACCAAGCTTTGTTTCTGGCTATAGTTATAGTCTCTCCTTATTTCTTTGACATCAGCAAGCAGTTTCCTTTTTTTTTCATTCCAGACATCATAACCCCAGGGGCACGATGGGCTGATTTTCCTCTGCTTTTTGTTTTATCTCATAATACATCTCTCAGCACTGTTTCTGTAATTGCATTGCAGTTGTATAACACCTTGTAGTACTGCTTAAAGGCTAAATTCCAGATAATCAACAGAGGGGTAGTAGGGGGCTCCTTGTGTAGCATCTGAATCCCCCCGAGGACAATTATAAATCACAGGGTAGATAAGACCTTGTCTGCTTTTCTGTATTCTTGCATGTGCAGTCTTGTCTAGATCTGAGTACACTGGACTGTGATGAACACGATATGTTGTTCTTTGGAATCTTGTAGAGAAATACCACAGACATAGATGCATGAATTATCAGAAAGGCCTCTATTTTATTGCCCATGGACCTGCTGAGTTTAGTTATACTATACCATTGGCATCAGTTTTTTTTTTTATATATAAGAAATTAATACTTTTATTCAAGGATGCATTTTATTTTTCAAAAAGTGAATATAAAACAAGATTTCTATTTCAAATGAATGCTACTCATTTAAAGTATCACTGTTTCCACAAAAATATTAAGCGGAACAACTGATTTTAATTTTTAACACCGAAAACATTTAAAACATTTTCTTTTGCACCAATTGCTGATTTAAATAATAATATTACAATGATTATGAAGGATTATGTGACACTGAAGACTAGAGTAATGGCTGCTAAAATTCAGCTAAGAAATAGAAAACTGTAATAATATTATATATATATACAGTATATAAATTGATTTATATATATATAAAAATATATATTTTTTCTGTTTTCAGATCATTACTCCAGTGAATTTTCTAGTGTCTTCATTGTCTTCATGTCACATGATCAGAAATCATTCTAATATGCTGATTTATAATCAATGTTGGAAACAGTTGTGCTGCTTAATATTTTTTGGTACCTGTGATACTTTTTTCAGGATTCTTTGATAAATAAAAACTTAAAAAGAACAGTGTTTATTCAAAATAAAAAAGTTGTGTTATAATATAACACTACTATTTCAAAAGTTTGGGGTCAGTAAATTTGTTCTCTCTTTTTTTAAAGAAATTACTACTTTTATTCAGCAAGGATGTGTTAAATGGATAAAAAGTGATAGTAAAGACTTATATTGTTAGTAAATGTATTCTATTTTGAATAAATTATGTTCTTTTTAACTTTTTATTCATCAAAGAGTCAAAGAACAAAGTATCACAGTTTCCAAAAAAATATTAAGTAGCACAACAGTTTCAACACAGATAATAAATCGGCATATTAGAATGACTTCTGTAGGATCATGTGACACTGAAGAATAAATCATATTTTAATAAATCATATTTTAATGTATATTAAAATAGGAAAACAATATTAGAAATTTCAATAATATTTCACAATATTACTGTTTTTTCCCCTGTATTATTGATCAAATAAATACAGACATGATGAGCATAAGAGACTCTATTAAAAAACATAAAAAATCTTACTGATGCTAAACTTTTGAATGGCAATATATATTTAATTATGTAGCCTAAATGCAGCCTTGGTGAGCAAAAGAGACTTCAAAAACATTTAACAATCTTACCGACCCCAAACTTTTGAATGGAATTATGGTGGCATGTGCACACATGCACACAAAAAAAAATCTACATAAAAGTACTTTAACAGTACCACAGAACATTAATGATCAAATGGTAATACCATGCTAGTGAATGATTTACATATCCAAAAATGTCCAAATTGCATTATCATGGAGGCATGTCAAAAAAATACAATTTTTTGTGTTGTGAGAATCACAATAAATACAGATAACATCATCTTATATTTCAAGAAAAGAGGACGAACCTTTGATACTAGTAAAAACAGATTGTAAATGGCGTCAGATTAGAAAGTCATGTCATTTGCAACATTTTACACTTTGACAGGACTGCAAAGTTTTTGTGTTAAAACAAAGAAGGGTAATTCATCCTGCTGTCTAATATTAGTAAACCAGTCTCTCTCTGCATTCCTCTGTATGGCGCAATGTCAAGAACAATAAAACCATCAATTCAAAACGCTTTTTCAGCTTGGATCTATTATTACTGGCTAAAGATCTCATGGCATTCTCAGAAAAACATGAAAGTAGGTCCACATGAGGTCATGTGTGAGCAGAGGGTGTTTTTTGCTTTGTTGAAGCCCAGAAAGTGATCAGCAATCAGGGGCACAACTGTCCTGGGATTTATATTTAAAATGTGAACAGCGCTGAAGACTATTAGTTATGACTGTAACAATTTCACATTGAACATGCGTATGACATTAAATAGACCATCCTGTAAATGATTTCCTCCCTTTTTTGAATTCTCATGCTTCTGACCTCACATCTGTATGGCTGTCATGATGAAAAAGATTCAATATGGCACGGTTTGTTTTCTCATAACTGCTTTCACCCAAACATTTATGTGGTAATAGAGAGGAAAGGACTTACAGAAGGCTTTGTATTGGAGTACTGGCCCGTGGCTGACAGGAACGTGACGTCGGTCATCCCTGTTCAGTGTTACATGGGGCGGTTCCTCACCCTTCAGAAATACGGGCCAAAAGAGCAGCTTTTTTTTTTTCAGATGTAGACTGCATATCTTGGCACATATACAACTGCATATACTCATATGTTTTTGTTTGCATTACTGTGTTTGTGGTAGTTGAAGCCTCTGGGCATGCCTGTGTTGAATCTCTCATTGAGGTCCTCATAGATCCATTTCACGACGCCCTTCTGCTGTTCTTCATCAAGAATATACAGAGGTGATAGAGGTGAAAAAGCACTAGGAAATCATATTAAAGTACTTAAGCATTTTGAAGTTAAATGTCTTTAAGCAATAAGTACTTATCAAAATGAATTTAAGCTAAAATAATATAAAAAATGTAAAGTAATTTTAGAAATTAATAAAACACAAATACAATTGATAAATGCAATTAAAAAAAATTACAAGTAGTGTGGTACTCCTATTACCCAATATGCTTTGTGACTGCGATAAAGACAAAACAAGCCCAAAAAAGTTTACAATGCTTTTTTTTTTTAAATTATATAAATAAATTATTAAAATTAAGAGGTTGATTAGAGGAAGTAAAATAGTTATAATATACGTAAAATATGTAAAAGTTAATAACTGATGTTCTCCGCGAACATCGTTCTAAGCTCAGGGCTGCAGAAAGGGTATGGCGCAAATCACAAAATCCTACTGACCTTAATTTATATCGATCACTCCTCTCTGACTTCTCTGCTAATATCTCCACTGCTAAAAGGACATACTATCACAACAAAATTAACAATTCGCCTAACTCTTGCATGCTCTTTAAAACATTTTCTCCCTCCTTTGTCCTCCTCCTCCCCCTCCTTCATCAACTCTAACAGCTGATGACTTTGCCACATTCTTCATTAATAAAATTACAAACCTCACAGCACAATTCTCCATACCACAAACTGTCAAACACATCTTACCAACAAACATACACTCGTTCACATCCTTCTCTCCACTCACTGAGGCAGAAGTCTCTAAACTCATCCTTTCCAGTCATCCTACTACTTGTCCGCTTGATCCTATTCCATCTCATCTCCTTCAAGCCATTTCTTCTGCAGTTGTACCTACACTCACTCACAACGTTAACACATCCCTTCACACTGGAGTTTTTCCCTCAGCATTTAAGCAGGCTCGTATAACCCCACTTCTTAAGAAACCCACTCTTAACCCAACTCTTTTAGGGAACTACAGATCGGTTTTCCTTCTACCTTTCATTGCAAAAACACTTGAACGAGCTGTGTTCAACCAAGTCTCTGCCTTTCTCACACAGAACAACCTCCTGGACAGCAACCAATCTTGCTTCAGAAGTTGGCACTCGACCGAAATTGCCTTGCTCTCAGCTGTTGAAGCCCTAAGACTTGCAAGAGCGGCTTCCAAGTCTTCATTACTTATCTTGCTGGATCTGTCCGCTGCTTTTGATATGGTCAACCGCCAGATCCTCCTGTCAACCCTATTGGGAAAGGGCATCTCAGGAACCACACTCCAGTGGTTTGAGTCTTACCTCTCAAATAGGTCCTTCAAGGTATCTTGGAGAGGTGAGGTATCCAAGTCGCAACATCTAGCTACTGGGGTGCCTCAGGGCTCAGTTCTTGGACCACTTCTCTTCTCTGTCTACATGGCATCACTAGGTTCTGTCATTCAGAAACATGGCTTTTCATATCACTGCTATTCTGATGACACTCTCTACCTCTCATTCCATCCTGAGCTGCTCGCATCTCAGCATATCTAGCAGACATTTCTTGCTGGATGAAGGACCATCACCTTCAACTCAGCCTGGCTAAGACAGAACTGCTGGTGGTTTCAACAAACCCATCACTTCATCACAATTTCACCTTCCAGTTAGGCTCATCAACCATAACTCCTTCAAAAACAGCCAGAAACCTTGGAGTTGTGATTGATGATAAGCTGAATTTCTCAGACCACATTGCTAAAACTGCACGGTCCTGCAGATTTGGTTTATACAATATTAGGAAGACCAGGCCCTTTCTTTCAGAACATGCAACACAACTCCTTGTTCAAGCTCTTGTTCTGTTCAGACTGGACTATTGCAATGCTCTCTTGGCAGGTCTTCCAGCCAGTTCCATCAAAAATCTACAATTAATCCAAAATGCCACTGCAAGATTAATCTTTAATAAGCCAAAAAGAACGCACGTCACACCTCTGTTCATCAATTTGCACTGGCAAGCAATAGCTGCTCGCATAAAATTCAAGGCATTAATGTTTGCCTACAAAACCACCACTGGCTCTGCACCCCTTTACCTAAATTTAGTACTTCAGACCTATGTGCCCTCTAGAAGCTTGCGTTCTGCAAGTAAACAATGCATTATTGTACCATCCCAAAGAAGCACAAAGTCACTTTCACTGACTTTTTCATTAACTGTTCCCACCTGGTGGAATGACCTGCCCAACTCAATCCGAGCAGCTGAATCCTTAGCCATCTTCAAGAAACGGCTAAAAACACATCTCTTCCATCTTTATTTGACCCTCTAACTCTAGCACTCTCTATTCTAATTCTATTTTATCTATCTGTCGTCTTTGTATCTAATAGTCTTCTTTGTATCTGGCCCTCTAACACTAGCTTTCTTTCTTTTTTTTCTATTCTATCTACTTATTTTCTTAAAAAAAAAAAAAAAAAAAAACTAGTTTTTTTCCTATTCTACTTGTTTTCTTTCATAAAAAAAACTTGCTACGTGTACTGCGTTAGGCTAACCAAGACTTGTCATTGCGCTTGCATATTGTTGCTCTTTTGTTGGTTTTGATTGCTTCTATTGTCCTCATTTGTAAGTCGCTTTAGATAAAAGCGTCTGCTAAATGACTGGTAAATGTAAATGTAACTGTCCTTTAACTGTAAAAGACTGTTAAAATTGGTTAACAGCAAGTTCCTTTACTATATATGGAGAAAAGCTGTTCAAACCTTACCTTTCATGTAATTTTACAGTAAAATACTATTAAATGTAATATTTAATTTTTAGAAGTCCAAAAGAAAAAGTCTTATAATTTATAATGAAACCCCATTTTGTTTAAATAACTGTGTTTCTTAATAGTTTATTTTTTTATTTGTTATCACTTAAGTACATTAGTGGTTTATGTTAGGTCTTATGTTATTTTATTAATATGTAAAAATCAGGCCCTTTCTGACAGAGCATGCTGCACAACTTCTTGTCCAGGCCCTTGTCGTTTCTAGGCTGGACTACTGCAATGCTCTTCTGGCTGGACTTCCATCAAACCTCTACAAATGATTCAGAATGCAGCGGCACGACTGGTCTTCAATGAGCCCAAAAGAACCCATGTTACACCTCTCTTCATCTCATTGCACTGGCTACCAGTGGCAGCTCGCATCAAGTTCAAGACACTGATGCTTGCATACAGAACGACCACAGGCTCAGCACCCTCCTACTTCCACTCACTATTACGAATCTACATCCCCTCCAGAAGTCTGAGATCTGCTAGTGAGCGACGCCTTGTGGTACCATCACAGAGAGGCTCAAAATCACTCTCCAGAACATTCTCATTCACCATTCCTGGATGGTGGAATAATCTTCCCACCCCTATCCGGAATGCTGGATCCCAGTCAATCTTCAAGCAACAACTGAAAACTCATCTCTTTCGGCACTACTTGACTTCATCCTAAACTTGTTCTAAAAAAAAAAAAAAAAAACTTTCCCTTTATCTTTCTCTCCTTCCCTTGCTAGCTTGTACTTATTCGAACAATGACTAAGACTTGGTGTTACGAGCACTTCCTCTGTCTGATTGCCTCTTCAAGATGAATCGCTTTATGTATTCCCCAATTGTAAGTCGCTTTGGATAAAAGCGTCTGCCAAATGACTAAATGTAAATGTAAATGTATTGCATTATTTTTGTGCCATGTGTTTTACTATGATGGTGTTTTGTATTTTTGTGTATGATACCCTTATTATTTACATCAGCTTGTGGAAAAAAAACTTGTGATGAACTTTGCTGCTTCTTGTGTGTTTCGCTTTACCACTGCTATGGTAGATGTATATGTCAGTATATGTCAGTAGCAGCATGCCTTGATAATTCCTTCTTTGATAATTACTCCATTTTTTGTAAATAACAGTTTTAAACTGTAATATTTACAGGTTGTTCTGTAAATATATTTTACTGTATTTCTACAGAATTACAATCACAACTGACAAGTTTTTTTCTGTAAAAAATGATTTGAGTTTATAGATTAATAAATGTTGACTTTTGGGAAACATTTGAGTTATTTTCATCCATTTTTCCTACATTTTGCACTGAAATACACAATTTTATTAGCGTGTAAGTTCATTAAGAAGAATCAAAAAGATTCATAATGACATACAAGAAAAAAAATCTTTCAAAGTGGTTTTTGCCTTGAGTAGATTTTTTGATTGGACAAATGCATATTTCTTCCATTATCATTCCATATTGGCACTACTTTTGGCAAGATTTCTCAGTCTGATGATTAATCTCTGTTTCTTCAGTGTTTCAATCAAATCCATTCATGATTAGTATGTGTATGTGTCTGTCACACTTTTCTCTTTATAAATGGATTAATCTCCCTTTTGCCACAGTGCCCAGATGAGAGATGTTTATGAAATGGTTTTATGCAGAGAAGGCCACCCAGTGCCTCTGTTTGTTTCCATCTGTACTATGCAGGTGCATTGTAGAAAGACAGGCCAAATGGAATGGAAGGACAATGGAAAGCTGGCATTAGCGAGCCAGTGGAGGGGGACCAGGTGCAGTCCAGAGCTGCGATCAGACAGGGTGGGTACATAAATAACCCTGTTAGTGTGTGCAGAGTGGCATTATCGCTCCCAAACTGCATTCTGTTAAAGTGTGCTAATAATTAGTTGATTGATTGTATCCCAAATGGTTACACTTTTTGAAAATGTGCAAAATATTTCCCTAAATATTTAGCTGTTATAGTAGACCACACATAAAATATGCTACAAAGCAGCTGGGATAGAGATTAAAATTATTTATTTTGCATCATAAAAATTCTAAATTGCATGCAGAAGTTGCGTTTATTAATTCAAATAGACCACAATGCACAATTACAGCACTGTTTCCTACTCTCACTGCCGCCATGTAGCACCAGCTTCAATAAAACATTAATGGAAGAAAAATAATCCAGGATATCACAGTGTCTAATCTGCCGGTCCATTAGTTTGTCATGTTTAATGCATAAATCAAACAAGATTCTTTCGGAAAGCCTTTTCCGTCTGTATGAAAATCAAGACAGAAGGCATATATCTCATTTCCAGACCGAGCAACATGTGGAAAAAGAGCCATCAGAAGTGATCGTGTGACACCTGCAAAGTCGTTCCCTCTGTTTGTCCTTGTGTCTGTCTGCGCTGCAGTGCCAGCCTTGTGGCCTTTGATTGTTGATGGTGATGACAGCTTTGAGGTGGGACGTTTATTTTTCCACTATTTTATCGTAAATACAGCTCACGGCTGCCAATGACGTAAAACGGTTCACAGACCCGTAAGCAAGATATTCGAGTGTGAACAAATGCTGCTTCAACTGTAAAACATGCTGGGATTAGCTGCCTTTGTATATATGAGGCTGCAAAAACCATTGAAGTAGATGCTGATAAAGCTGAGTGAGACAATAAAGAGTCCTTAAAGAAAAACATGCTCAAGCATGTTTGGAAAATTATAAGCATGATTGGTTCTGTTTGGTTCACTTATCAGTGTTGTTAGTTCATGGTCCATCTGTGAAAGTGAAAGTAACGTTTCTAAACCAAACAATAGAGAGAATTAGAAGAAAGCTGTCTAGTCAGCTGCCTCCTACTGTTTCACTGCTCCATATACAGCACATTGACCTGTTTTTATACCTTCACCCACATCCAGTGAGGTATAGGTCACATGAAAATAACACTTGTGACATTATTTACTCTAAAATGATTGAACTAAAGCTTTTTTCCATAAATGCTTGTCAAAGATTTTCAGTCTTTTCCTCACATAAAATGATAAAATGGCTAACTATTTTATAATGCTTGAAAGCTCCTGGTCCACATTCACGTTCATTACTGAGAAGAGGGCATCACAAACATACTTTGAACTTCCACATCAGAAAGTCATACAGGTTTGGAATGACATGATGGTTAGTAAATAATATAACTTTCATTTTTGGAGTGAACTTGTCTATTGAGAGATAATCTAATGCTATCATTGAATTTTACATTACATAATCTCACACAAACAGAAAAAAAATAATTATAGTACTTCTTGCCATTCAGTCATTCAGAGAAAAACATTATGATTACCATTCTGAAAACATACATTATGTCACCTAAGACATGTAACTTTGATTTACACACTGCCTCTAGCATGGGGAGCAGCTTATTGGTTCGTTTTTTTCTCATCTATTGAAAGTTCTTCTAAGAGATGGATGGAAACCAGGTGCTCATTTAACAATAGAAAAGACTTTTAAAGTTTTGGACGTAACTCAGGCTGACAGAGTGCATGTGCATGCTGAGCCTGGCATGCAGCTGTATCCGTTTGCAGGGAAATTTTAAGGTTAGTCAATTATATTACATCTGTTTCCACCAGAGTCCAATAAGACACAAGCTTTGATGAGGACATCACACCATCGCAAGATCTGTACACAACCAATGTGTTTTCAGATCAGATCCAAAGGCTCAGTTTTCTTGCAGTTTTTCCAAATAAGATGTAATGTTGTAGAGTAATTTCCCAATTTTGATGTTACTATTAAAGCTCTCTGAACTGCCATACCTCATAAAGTGGGAATGAATAAAAGAAGAAAGACAGAAACGATTGTGTATTCAGTGTTGTGGCACACTAAACATGTCGAGGGGTGAGAACCAGAAAGGCGTAAGTGACATTTCACCAACTTTACAGGAGGGCCAAAACAAAAATCTGACTTTGTGTACTGATTTCAATTGTTTATAATAAAAATTTGTACACTCATGGATGACAGTACTTTTGCCAGTAGAAAGAGCTCATTAAGAGCTTTCATTTGATATATATATCTCCATTTCACCAAAAATGTCACTTATTGTGGTTCTCACCATACTTCTTACTAGTCTATTCCTTTGGCAAAACAACAGGCTACTTTAGCCATTTGAAACCTATTAAATATATTAAACAAAGGATTATATGAGAGATATTATTCACAAGAATGTAAATGTGTAATATATCATTTTGTTAACTTCAAACACTTGCACGGGAAAAAAATACAAATGTGTTTTTGTGCATGTCTTTGAGGCTCATTTTCCCAAATAAGAAAACATGTTGTGGGAAATAAATAAATAAAATTCAAAGTTTGGAGGTTGACTGCATGATGTTCAAAAACACAGTTAGCTTTTAACCGCAGTACTGGCAGTACTCCTGTAGCTGTAATCCAGTTTAGCTCCTCTCTAAAGCCAATGAACTGAATTCATTTGATACCCCTATCAAACCTGCCCTTCGCCGAGGGCCAGTACCACCATTAAAACTCCTCCAGCAAACGTTAGTCTGTAAACTAATTGCATTTAATGACCACACATTTCTATGGATAGGTTGTGCTTAATCCCACCACTGTAATCCTGGACTACAGGAAAAATGAGAGGAGACATTAGAAAATAAGAATAAACTTAAAAATAAATAAATAAATAAATAATCAATCAATCAGAAAAATTTATATTTTAAAATCAATGAATTATAAATTATCAGTCAAAAAGTAAAAAAAGGCTTGAAATAACTGAAAAACCTAATACGAATTAATTAAAAATTCTCAAATAGGAAAACTATAATATTAAATATTTATCTATTTTTAGGCATTTTGTCCATTCATTTTTTAAACATATTTGTAATTTATTGTATTTTTTTTGGACTATTTCATAGTGGTATATATATACATACACCATATATCAGAATATACAATTTAAAATATAAGGTTAGGTTTAAATATTTAATTTAAAATATTCTTTTTTAAACACGTTCATGTTGGTATTTGCAAATTTGCTCATGATAGAAGACAATGTATATATATATTTTTACTGAATGTTATTTTATTGTAATGCCACCTGCTTTGTGCTGTTGGCCATGCTGGTGGATACAGAGAAACAAGAGAAGCAGAATCCAGTACAGGGATCAGAGAGCTCAAACTCTGAAACGCAGCTCCGGTCTACTGCTGACTCATTGTGTGTGCCAAGTTTCCCTTGCTGAGTTGTACAACTTGAACGCTTCAGTGGCTGTTGTGTCTTTGCTCCTCTGGGGTTGCTAGCTTTTGTTTAAGTGTGTGAATATGCAATGTGTTCAGCTCCAGTTTGCTCTGTTGTACGATGACAGATTTTCTGATTTGTTGATTGCACAAATCCGCCAACGCTGGGGTCACAACCTTTGAATGAGTGAATTTCGATTTCAAGTATCTGCTGTCACCAAATTTTTCAACACCACAACAATGTAAACAGCGAGTCGAGAACGCCGACGGACAGATGTAATAAGCAAGCAAGAGCAGTAAGTCTTTGTTTACACAAGCATGTTGGCCACATGTCCCAAGCTCCACGATGGCAAGCTGAATTGTTTATGTGTCCCGTGAAGCTGTGTGGGGTTCACACGAGGTTCAGCATCAGCGTGGACTGCTTTTTCACTTATGTTTCTTCTTGTTTCTTTCCCCAGGCTTTCTTCCTCATGGCAATATAACAGCATTGTGTGAGAGGGGCATTCATGGTCATAACAATGTCGGGGAGTGATTGAGACCTGTGGCGTGTTCTCTGATGGTTAGTTGTCGTGCTGTTCAGTCATTGCAGTTGAACACACAGGGGACACATTTAATGTGGCACAGCTCTGTTTCACCATTGTTCTTCTAGGCCATAATGACAGATTAGGCCCTAAAAAGCACTAAACTACGTCTGTGGGCCAATACTCCACATACTGAGAGAGTGAATTCCCATCCATGGGATCCTGAGGAGCTTAATTAATTACTCTTTCAATTTACAATTTAACGGCATTGTGTCTGACTGATAAACATTGCATTAAGCGTAGTTTGGCAAGCACATTTAAACAATGGTTTCTGTATCCTGGGGAATATAGACATTTGAGAGGTTGGAAGGAGTGACAGGAAGTAAGTGAGGCCAATTAGTTAATGAAAAAACATTGAGTATAGTAAATGTACTCAGACCAAGTGACTTGGTATAAAAATTCTGATATGATCTACATATACTGTATATACATAAACACAATATATATTACACACACATATACTGTATATCAGAGAAAACAAGACATGGTAGAGTGACATGACATGAGTCCTAATGTGTGGAAAAGAATGCTTTTTTGGAGATGTTTTTGTTAATGTAGTGTTTGTATGCATCTTTCACTGTATTTGCTTTGTATGTTACCCTTTGCTAACAGTGTATTTACACAAAATGATAGATCTGATTGCATTTTTATTATTCAAACCTTCACATCCTATAAATCATTTAAACTGTAGCAATAGGCACTTTTGGATTTTTTTTTATAATAGATTTATAAAGTTAATGAATATGGATTTATAGCTCTTAGTGCAAAAAACAATGACAAATCAGCTGTGCTGAAATCCACTCCCCTCATAAAGTGAAAACCAGAACAATAAAATAAAACTGAGTGGGTCATAAAGGGAGGGTTTTCATCAAAACATATTCAGGCACACATTCATTGGCGTAGAGATGAAAATCTACTGGCACTGTGAAAATGAAATCCATTCTGTTCTGTTACATTTGCGATAATGACCTCATCCTGTTTTAGATTAATGTAAATATAACGTTATTGCTCAGAATTATGTCATGATATTGCGCTTGTGGTTTTTGGCCTTAGCGTGCACCGTGGAGTCCAATGACTCAACGATCAGGACATATTACACAATTATATCCTCACTCAGAGAAACCCATTTGTAGTGAAAAAAGTCAGTAGACTAGGGTGAAAAATTACTCTCAGGTGTACGTCTGGCCAAAGCTCTCCTCCCATCTCCATTAGAAACAAGGGGATGATTTTGATGGGTTGAAGGGTCTCAAGTTACCTAACTAAGCCCGTGCACCAGATGCTGAATGGCACTTGCACACAAGTGCCAAGTCGGGGTTGGTAGTTTTCAACAGCCATGAGGGCGTTTCCTGGCAAACGGCTGTTTAATTTCAGACGATAGTTTCAGCGTGAACAGAGGCTCAGACGTCAGATAAAGGCCCTCAGCAGCCTGACCAAACAAACAAGCATTTGATTATTTCACTGCACACGCCAGGGCTGTTTTGTAGTGAATTAACAGGGCCACTCATGGCACAGATAAGCCTCGGCCCTCTCCCTTGTGTTTTCTTAACTAATGCTAGCGCCCCAGAAGCGCGTTTAATCATTTTTAGCTATGTGCAGAAATCCGCCGCGACACAGGAATAAAACGTCAAAGCAATTTCTCTGCCAGCCAATTCACACGTCCTCCTTATGTTTGGAAACCTGCGAGTAATCAGGGATTGAATGACAATGTATATTTTGCTTGCTGGCAATTATGGACGATAGTCTGTGATTGCTCATGTAATTTTACACAAGCTTCATGTATCTGCCATGGAGAAGTTAAAGCAGATTTTTTTTTTACATTTTGAGCAGATTATTTGCACATTTATCTCTTCACATATAGTCTTGATATAACACAGACTGTAAGAAAAAGAAAGAGAGATCCATAGAGGCTGAATATGAATCATGGAGTTCATTACAAAAAGGACTGCCTCCTGGCCCAGGGCCAGTGTGAGTGCAAGTTTCAAGACACTGTCACTTGTCACTTTATGTATGTAATGTATGTACTGTATGTATGTATGTATTTATTTATTTATCTGATCATATACTTGCATTTTTTTGCCCTTACAAATTAAAACCATTTGATTTTAATTAAATATTCAGCTGATACTACTATTACTATAATAATAATAATAATGTAAAAATAAATATTAAATAATTAAAATAAATTATGAACGATATTTTTAAACACCATTATTTATTTTTAAAACATTTGATTTTCTATCAAATATTTAAACTATAATAATAATAATAAAAATAATAATACATGTAAAAAATAAATATTATATAATAAATGTTTATAAAATAATATTATATGCCAAAAGCTGAGATGTTTCTGTGTGAACATGGTCACACTTTGTGCACATTTTTCTCACATTGAGAAATAAGGCAGCTTGCTGTCTGCAGTGTGTATTATTGTACGATTAGAGCTGGGGTTTGAAAACAAGCAGGGTCTTTAATGACCCAGCGATCAGTCATCAGAGCCGTTCAGTCTCACTGGTCATCATCACTTTACAAAGGCTCTTAAAAGCTCTAATTCTGTTCTCCATTAGTCTGGCCCCTCTATCTCCCCAGTTCCTTTAGCAAAGACCCAGGTTCCGTTCCGCATTACCCAGGCCCTCGTATCACCTCAGCCCCGTCTGTTATTTGTGGCTCTCCCCTCTGGCGGTTCATATTGATTGAGCCTTGGCACTTTTTGCCCCTTTGATGACTAAAGTAGACTGCTGTGATGAACCCTGTACAGCCTGCGTTCCCAAAACCCCTCCCATCCCGTGGTCCCGGAGCCCTGAGAAATCTTTGCGTGGAGCAACAGGAAACACTCGAACATCAGGAAACCAGCTTGCGTTAGAGGGAGGCTGTGTTCCTGTTGTTGTCATTGTTGTCACCGTGGCTGTTTCAAAATTAATATTTTCCGAGCTCATTCCGATTTCAGAATAACTCTTATGCAGGCTTGTTTTACTGTTATAGTATGAGTAACTGACATGATGCTGCATGCATGTTTCCATACTATATTATCGAATGCAGTTTCAGTTTCCTGAAAATCCATTTCTGCTGAGGAACATGTTGGGTGGCCTGGGACAGTCATATAAATTATCATGTAGCAAATCTGTGCCCTTCTGTCATGTTTTGGTTTTGTTATCTCTTGAGTAGCTTATCTCGGCTACTTTGCGAATGTAGCATATGAGGATGAGCCGTATCTCATCGTTCAGTTCTGGCCCAAATGTCTCATTCTCGCTCATGCAGTGTGGCCCATTGTGTTTGGGGCTTTTTACTAAGGCAGGCTTTCCCCGACCAGATTGCATCATTGATGTCAGTGATGAGCTTGGAGCAGAAAACAAAACATGAATAAAAAAACTGAAACAGTTAGCCAAACTGACCTCCTTTCTAAAGGGGACACGCCATGCTTGCCATGCTGGAGATAATTTCATTTGTCCAACTGAAATTTCCACCCTCTGTTGCCATTTGGCACAACAATGCTATAGTGCATTATTACCTAAAAGCGTGGTCCATCTAATGGATCCTGAAACCTGGAAATTAGATTTGGAAACCTGGCTCATTAATCATCGCATCTTATACTCTTTTGATGTGATTTCTTTTAAAAAGATGTTAGATGTTGAGATGAAAGGATTTGGAGACGGTGCTGGAAGATGAGGACCATGATTGGATCTATTATTACTATAAAAACATCTTTAAAGATCAAGGGTTGTGGTAATATAGCATTAGAAATATTCCATTATGAATATTGTTGTTCTGAACTAGTGTTATTTTAGTAATATACTATTATAGTATTTATGAATATTTTCAAAAAAAAAAATCAGATTCACTTCATTTTGGTTTTAGTAATTTTGTTGTGTGTTTCTGTCATTTTTATTACTATTTGTTTTGAACATTTCTATTCAGGATTTCTATTTAGGATTTTTTCATTTTAGTACTTAAATTCATATCATTTCAGTTTTTCAGGAAACATTTCTAGTTTTAGAAATTTATTTCTAAAATTAATTATAATACATTTATTTTATTTTATTTATTTTTCAGTGTTACTTTAATTACCAAAAACAATTTTTAATAGTTTTGGTTTTAGTTATCGATAATATCACTGTTCTGATCCTCTCAATGAAAACATCTGAAAATGATAAATGGAAGAGTATAAAAATAACAACAATGGAGAATGGAAGTTCAAACCTCTGGTTATATGTGTTTGATGTGGTAAACTCACAATGCAGATCACTTTAAACTAAGTAGCTATTTAAGTTTTATATAGTGTTATGCTAGTTCCCAGTATACCTCTCAATACTTTTTAAAGGCATAGACACATTTGGAGGAAAGTAACTGAATGAGAATCTGAAGGTCATTTAAGTGGCAGGAAGCACTGGTTTACTGTTTGTTAACTGCTTGAAGTCTTTCCAGACTTTTCTGAGAGCCAGTCGTCAGTGAAGTTGCATCACCTTCATTTTATGATTGGGCAGGCGAAATTGAGTTTATGAGTAATACAAACATAGGACCATATGATTTCAAACAAACAAACATAGGAACCTGCATGTTCTGTGTGTCTGTGTGAATGAATGGTGCAGACGCACGGTTTTGTTTACTACACACAAACTGAAGTGTGTGTGATGCTTGCGGTGTTTTCAGCCTCTGTCGCCTCACTATACGAGTAAATGAATACATAAACAATCTCTGGAACGGCTCTGAGACCCATACGGAAATCTGATACATGGCCATATATGAACATATATATATATATATATATATATATATATATATAAATAGCTAATATATGTGAAGATAAATGCACATAATGTGTAATTCAGTTGTTTGCTGGAGACATACATGATAAAGTATATGTACAAACATGTGGATAACGTTTTAAGTTCAAAAATTAAATTTTTCTTTTTAATTTTTGCAGATAATGTAATAGCCTATTACTATAAAATGAAAGGCCACTTAAGTATGCTTAAAATAATACACTTTCTTGACTGTTTCTTGACAACTTAATTGCACTTTTTAAAAACGCACTTTGTAAGTCACTTCATGAGCATTTGACCATTTCATTTGAAAAAAAAAATAATAATAATGTCATATCATATTAAACACAAAGAAAGGTCTTCACAGCAACCCATCAAAATAAAAGTTTGGCTTAACTTGAGGAAACGGTGACAGAAATATATTACTTAATGTAATGATAGTAGTACTACTACTAATACAACTATTATTGAAATGTTATTTTTAAGGAATATTTACCAAAAAAAAAAAAAAAATGTATTTACCAGAATTTATTTACCAGAAAAAAATGTAAATACACAACACAGTATTCTGAAAAATAAATAAATAAATAAAATAACAATAAATTAATTTTTAAATAAAACTACGATTTTGATTACCGTATTGACCCGAATATAAGACAATGTTTTTTTCAAGGAAATTCATCTGAAAAAACACGGTCGTCTTATATTCAGGGTCTAGACTTTGACATGTCAATAATACACCCACGACAATAGGTGGCGCCAAACACGCATAAAATGAGTGTGCCATGAAATAAGTAATGTGTGTTGTATAAAGATCGCGAGTGAAAACAAAAGAAAAAGAAAAGCTTACAGTGGCGTGAGTCGTGACTGTCATTAGCCTGATGGACCAAACTTCCTCTGTAAGTGATTTTAAAACATAAGACAGTACCCAGATTTGAAGACTACAATAAGATTTCACTTCTACTGTTTATAAAAATTTCGGTAAGCTACTATGAGTTGGATGGACTAAATGTTATATAATTCAGATGGGCTACCTGTTATTTTTATGGTATATCAAAAAGTATATATTTTTAAATGTTATTGTTGGTACATTTTACCAGTATTTACCATACTTTCAAAACAAAAATTAAAATAGGTAAAAATAATTTAAGAAAAAATGTGGTTTACAGAGAGAGAAAAAAGATCTGGATCTTTTTGAACCAAGATCTTTTGAAAGATTTGGTTTTCAAAAAGCCGTTTTCCAAAAGGTACATCTGGAAAAAGGGGGGTCGTCTTATAATCAGGGTCGTCTTATATTCGGGTCAATACGGTATTATCAAAATAACCGATTATTAAAATTGAATGAAACCATTAAAATGGAATCCAAAAAAAATATGGAAAACAGAATTTGGTAAAAATAAAACTGAATTTGAGAAAAAAAGTATTTCATAGGGCCTTAAAAAAATTATTTTTGTTAAACTTTTAAGAAATGACTGCTAAATTGTGTAAGTTTCATGATTTCAATTAATTAGACATGTTGTTTACTCACCCTCATTTTGTTTCAAACTTGTATGACCTTCTTTCAAGTTTGAAAGAATCCACTTGATTGGCTCTATGACTCTCTCCTCTCCACCTGTAGCTGGTGTGTGGTGAGCGCACTGGCGCCGTTGTCCTGTGGCTGCCGTCGCATCATCCAAGTGGATGCTGCACACTAGGAAAACATATTGTCTCAGTGTTTTAAATGCATCTTCATATTCATTCATTCATTCTTTCTTCTATGGAACACAGAAGAAGTTTTAAAAATATGTCTCAGTGTTTTTATCTATAGTATAAGTCAAACCCCATTGCTTTTCACTGAATGGTTAATAAAATATCTTCTTTTGTGTTTTGCAGAATAAAGAATTCGTAAAGGTTTGGAATGACATGAGGCCCAATAAATGGTGACGATTGAGGCTTTTCATTGCAAATTAATGTGAACACTGTAATTTAAAGTGTTCTCGCTGTCCGCTCTACGTTAAGGAAACAAAGTGTATCTGGATAGCTGTTCAGATTCCCGCTGATGTGTGTCAGAACACTGTTCAAATAGATGTAACAGAGCAAGAACAAGCTGTCCCATTAAACATGTACCAACAACCATGAGTAGCATCAGGTCATGCCAAGTGCTATCAGGTGGCCAGCCACAAAAACTCAGATGCGCCACGAGCCAGCTGCGTGATGTCATTTGCTATTATTGACCTGAGGACATATCATCGCTTGTATTGTGAAAAAATTAAATGTGTCTCACTAGCCACACAATCTACAAAAATATGATACAGTGCGAATTGGATTTGCAACCTAAAAAAGTTCAATAAATCTTCACTTGATAAAGGGAACTAAAAATACGTAACATTTTCATTTAAAGAAAACTTTCCTTTTTATTGTGTTTTTTTTTTTAAATAATAAAAGATGTAATTTATTTTATAGGATAATCAGAAGCAACATTTTTATAAGCGTTTAGTTCTATTGAATTAATTTTTTTATAAACATAATAAAAAGAACTGACTAATTATTTTTAGACAAGCCAGAGAATGACTCGACTAGTCTCAGCAAACAGATAAAAAATCTACATCATAGTCATAAGAATTTGATTTAGCATCACACATTTCCCTGTTTTGTTGTTTGTGAGGATCACCAGTAGTCTCTATCCGAGCCCAAATGTTTAATTTAAGGAGTGAGGAAACCGTGTAACAGAAGAGTGTCGTGTAGAGAAAATTCTGTCAGAAAAACAAAAAACTCATCACTCGTTGGATATGGAAGTGTAAAATTTCACACCAGTTGTGGGCATCTTCCCAGCTAAGATGTAACACGCTGCAGTGTGCCAGCGAGGATGGAGCTGTTGTGATGATGCAGATAGAGCGGGTTGATGTTGTGAACGTGTGTTGTGTGCGTGTGCACGTATCGTGGTAATCTGAATCAGCCGTGAAACCCAAAGAGGCTCATCTACCAGAACGGTTAATTATTCAAGGTGCTTTGGCTGAAAACCTGATCGCCTTAGGAATCTATTAGGCACCGTGAGCACCAGTGCTTGCTGTGAAACTACAATGTAGAGAGAATGGCCACTGCTGATATACTGTACATGGTGTAATTGAAAACCAGGCTTTTTGGGGTGGCATGTATGCTTAAACAGGGAGAATTAAACATCGTGCCAAGCCAATTCAATACAGGAAAGTATCTGGTTGAGCCTTAAAACCACAACACATGCAATGAAATCAGGCTTGTTACAACTTTGTTGTAATTAGAATTTATGGTTTCGCCTCTCTGGAATGGAGATTGAGAACGAGCGAAAAAGAGGAGGAGAAAGGGAGAAAGGATGGTGGAGAGAGAGATACAGAGAGAGGCTACATCCACACGCAGTGGAGTATGACCTGTTTGCTAAATACAGATACGTACAAGCACATTCGGTTGAACGCGTTAACTTCCATATTCAAGGTTTACAAATAGATTGTTCTGGAATATGGACAGCATGTTTAACAGACCTGTATAAATGCATTTATGAATGCTCAGCTTTAGAAGCTTAAAAATCTTTATAAAATCTTTCTATTTATATAGTTACAATATACCATTTTTAACATTCTATCACATGCACTGTACATTATAATACTGAATATTTGCACAGACACTGACACATATTGTACACTACAAAAAAAGTTTGGAATAAATAAATCCTTTTATTCAACAAGGATGCATTAAATTGATTAAAAGTGAAAATAGAGACCTTTATACTCTTACACTGCTTTATGTATCAGTTTCCACAAACATATTAAGCAGCACAACTGTATTCAACTGTGGTAATAATAGTAAATGTTTTTGAGCATCAAATCATCATATTAGCATGATTTCTTAAGGATCATGTGACACTGAAGACTGGAGTAATGGCTGCAGAAAATTCAGCTTTGCCATCACAGGAATAAATGAATATTTTAAAATATATTAAATTAGAAATCAGTTTTAAATTGTAGTAATATTTCACAATATCACTGTGCTTTACTGCATTTTTGATCAAATAAATGCAGCCTTGGTGGACTTATTCAAAAACATCACTGCCTCAAACTTTTAAAGGGTAGTGTACTGTAAGTAACATCTTCAAATGTAATATATAACATTAAATAAAAAAACGATCCAATAAATACAATAAAATCAACCTATTAATTACTTGAATTTAATATGTTATTAACTTCATTAATTCTATAAGCTGAATGATTTGTAAAGATTTGACATCTCAAAAGTTGCTGATATGTAAAATGCTTACATTTTTTATCTTTGTCAACGCATTAACAACACTTTACATATGAATACCTACGATTACTAATTATGTTGGTTCTGGAAGAAAATTGGCCTCGGACTCGGTTACTCATCCATACAGACTGTATTTGAGTTGCTGTTGTATAAACAGAATTTGAAAGTCACACCTGTTAGTAAATACGGTTGCCATCCCAAACACTGACCATGTGAACGCAGCCAGAGATTGCAGAATTTAATTGAACATGTGAAGCACACGTGGATCCTTTTAAGTCTGTCCTAAAATTCTTCATTGTGTGCAGTCAACGATGCTTGCTTCCCCTTTAGTTAAATAGAGGAAAAAAGGAGCAGATCACAGGCATCTGACCATCTGCTCCCATTTCTCCCAATAGAAGTCCTTTTGCCCCATCCGAGGCCTCAATTTCATCAACAGTGGGCAAAAGACACCCTAGAATTAATCTCCCTCTGCCTCCAGTAGGAGAGGGGAAAAGGACTGGGGGCGACCACAGAGCAGTGCTTTGGTTGTGAAAGCAGTAATTTGTTCATTCACTGCTGTGGAAAAGCAGCACCCGGGGAGCACACTCTCGCTCGCTCTCCCGCTGACACAAAATTACTTGGTTCAGCAGAGCAAGTGCTGGTGCAATGTAACATCCATCAGATCTGAAGAAGAGCTTAGGCCAGGGGCATCTGCTCTCTCACAGTTACACATGGAGTCTCATACTGTCCTGTTATCAACAGTATTGTGTTGTTTCTTTAGTTCTGCAGAACCAATCACATCTGACTCCTTCACTGAACTGAGAGTGATTTTGGAGAAAAATATCATTTGAAATAAACCAGGAACCATAAGCGTGATGTATACTTCAGGTTTGTGACTGGTTGTTCATATCACAATGTGTAAGTAAAGATACATATTCACAATTGAGTTTTGTTGTAATAAATTAATGGAATTCTAAAAAAACAAAGGCAAAAGAAAAAATAATAATAAAGGTTACTGTCTATCATATTAAGTGCAGTTTTAAGGTTAAATTCACTGTAAGAGAAACTTTTTTTGAATTACATTTTGGATGACATGTTGGATAACCATCATTAATGTAATTTTTTTTATAACAGGCAGAAATATTCTTACAAAACAGACTGATGTTTACACAGCACAAATGCATTACTTAAAGGGATAGTTCACCCAAAAATGAAAATTCTGTCATCATTTACTCACCCTCAAGTAGCTCCAAACCTGTATGAATTTCTTTGTTCTGCCGAACACAAAGGAAGATATTTTGAAGAAAGTTTGTAACCAGGCTGTTTTGGGGCACCATTGACTCCCATAGTAGGAAAAAAAAATACTATGGAAGTCAATGGTGCCCCAGAACTGCTCTGTTTCCCACATTCTTCAGAATATCTTCCTTTGTGTTCAGCAGAACAAAGACATTCATACAGGTTTGGAACTACTCGAGGGTGAGTATATGATGACAGAATTTTCATTTTTCATTTTTTGGGTGAACTATCCCTTTAAGGGTTAGTTCACCCAAATATGAAAATTCTGTCATAAATTACTCACCCTTATGTCATTCCAAAGACATAAGACCTTCGTTCATCTTCGGAACACAAATTAAGATATTTTGGTTTAATTTTGAGAGCTTACTGACCTTGCATAGACAACTGACACGTTCAAGGAAATGTATAAGGACATCATTAAAATAGCATAGTGGTACTCTCGTAAATGGTGGCAGACAGACTGGAAGAGAAGAAATTGTTGAATAAAGTTATTTTAGTGCACACAAAAAGTATTCTCGTAGCTTCATAAAATTACGATTGAACCACTCATGTCACATGGACTATTTTAACAATGTCCTTACCTTTCTGGGTCTTGAATGTGTCAGTTGTGTTGCTGTCTATGCAGGGTCAGAAAGCCCTTGAATTTGAACAAAAACATCTTAACTTTTTCATTTTTGGGTGAACTATCTCTTTAAATCATTATAGTTTATTCACTAAAGCATGCCTCATGGCCTCTGTTGTTAAAAGTAAGGAGCTATACACACTCAGTGAACTGGACAACCATTTTTATTGAGCAATTCTGTAATTTATAAACTAAACATTTTATTTGTCTCCTAATTGTTTCATTCTTTAGGAGCCAATAGCTCCTTCATCAGTTCTTTTGTCTGGAGCCCTGCATCTAAAACTGTCAAACCATTAGCCTCCCTTCAAAAAATTCCAAACAACAATGGCATTGCAAATGATCTTCATATGCTACTTCAGATAAGACCTTAAAACATTTAGCAATACCAAACAAAAGAATTGAGAATTGAGAACAAAATCAAGCATCCATGGTCAATAAACACAGAACATATTAAACTTTTCCCTATTGGGAAAAAAAAACAGTAAACCAAATAGCTTATCATTGCAAAGAGGAAATGAGCTACTAAAAGAGATTGAGTGATTTGGTCACATGCAACTAATGAAATGAAAGCCTTGGAGGGCCATGGGCAGGTTTCACAGGTCTGGAGATAAGAATTATAATATTCTGGCCTTAATGAATATTCAGACACATCTGGTTGTGCAGGAGAGATAACAGTGGGTGGAAGTCAATGATGGGGATTGCCCATCATTGCTGCTGGAATTGAAGCTCTGCATCTGGTTGGGCTGGAAGCTTAGACACAGTAAGCTAGCCAGTCACCCGATGAGTTGCATCAGTGCCAAAGACCCAAGAAGCCAACAAACCATATTGAATGTCTGACTTACTGGGTATTTGAGGACTCCAGATAAACCACCGGGCATTCTGGGCAAGAACTGATCAAGTTAGCAAGGTTCAAGTCAACGCACTGGCTAAAATTCACAATGAGGCTGCAGCAAATATCAATAAAATGACAATTGCATGTTAAAAATAAGCCAGAGGAGCAGAGATAATGACACATCTGTTTTATTTTCCATCATAAAAGCCATTCTCTCAAAATGGTGTCAGTACATTAGGGCTGTTTGCATCCATTACTTTGTGAGAAACAGGCTTGCATGTTTGCCTCCTGCCATAAATTTTAGGAGCTCCATATATTTCCTTATACCGTGTTATATTTATGAGCCCTAAATAATGCTGATAAGCACCACAAAAGAACAAACAGAAGATGTCCTGCTGCTGTGGAGCTCCTAGCACCTTTATTTGAGTGATTTCTTAGTTGAGATAAGGACAGAGTAATATTTTGTGCATCTACTGGCTCATCTCGTCTCACTTAAGGGCCTTGAGTTTGCTATCACAAAGTCTAATTCTCTGTTGTCGCAGTCTAGCAGTTAATGATCAGAAATTCTAATCAAAAGGTTTGGAGTTCAATTCAACCAGGCACTGGAAACTTACTAAGATTGTGGAGGCGATGCCAGGATGTGCATAGCCTGCCTGGAGGAACTTGAGGAAACTGAATCTCATTGACCCATGACTGGGACAAGGATGTTCCAAAACCTTTATAAGGAGAACACAAAGCTGGTCATGTCAAATGGAAATCGAAATCATGTTTATGTTCTTTATATTAATCATTCACTGTTTAAACAATGCATTTTTTCCAGAACAATGTTACAATAGTGCAATGCATGTGTGGATTATTGCTGTTAATGTTAAACAAATGGATAAAATCATTCCAACTATATAAATTTATGGAATTTTAATTAAAAGTTAACAGTGTTTCATAGCGATAAGCATAATCAGAATCAAATAATTTAATGAAATTCTTGGCAAGCATGTTAAAATGCTCACTCTTATTTTTAAACAAAGAAATTTATTGAAGTAAACAGTTTTATCTTTTTTCCACTATATTGCAACAGCTTTTACAGCAAATTCAATGATTTAGTTTACAGCAAGTATACAATCATTTTGGTCAGATTAAACTTTTTTTAATCTAATTTTCTTTACACAATTTTATATTTATATATAATTTGCCATTTTAATTTGAGTCTAGTGATAACTACTAGTTATTTTAAGCTGTAAACACCAGATTCGGGCAGACCATAGCTTAGCATAAATCAGCACAAGTCCTCTCAGCTTTCATTTAGTTTTTCCTGTTTGCGCTGTAAGCCCATACAAGCTGACTGAAAAAAAATATATAGAAAACTTGTTGCCCTAAAAAAGTTTATTTTGTCTTGTTGAACAAACAAGACATTAGTATTACACTTTACATTGGGAAGTGCTAGTTCATTAAACTAACATAATCTGTTGCAATAACTAAAATTTTTAACTCTTTCTTTCATTTTATTTAAATTTTCATTTTATTCAAATTTAAAAAACGTCCCAACATTTCCAGAATTCGGGTTATATTAAATTACACTAAAGTTAACTTGAGTAGAGCTATTCAGAGCCATTGAGTAGACCAAATTGCATTTTTTTTTATTATTATTCAGCTATCAAAATTGTTCCCACATAACAGCTTAAAAGATTGCTATTAATCACTTAAATTTGTATCGTTCCCATTTTATTCCAAATCTACATATTAATACATTACATGACATGCTATCATATTATCACTTTCATAACGCCAAAATAGTTGCTGTTATTGTTTTTTTTAAAGATGATTACATACCTTCCTTTGTATTATTTAAATGTAATATTAATAATATTATTAAGTTATTATTATTAAATACACTACATAATGTTATCTGTTATAAATCTAATGAAAGTGTTCGGATTGGTCCAAGCTTAGATTGCAGAAAGTGTTCGGATTGGTCCAAACTTTAACTGTTTTAATGACCCTAAAACATAAAACATTTTGAAACTGCATACAGACCAATTCTGTGCTAATATCTTTAGAACTTTAGACTAAATCTTATTCATCCAAGTTATCTTTTAATAACAGCTTGAAACCCACATTATTTGCCCTTAAAACACTATATTTTTCACGACTCAACACAGTTTAAGGACATTGTGCTTCTGTAGAGATGCAGATCATCCCTGCATTGACGGCATCAGCATTTTCCTGCCTCTTTTTGTACCACTAATTATCACCTCTAATTGAGCAGAGGGGAGAGATTCGTGCTCCTGATCTCTCCAGGGGTTACCGCTCATCATTAAACACTCAATATTCCATTAACTTGGCCTGGCACCTCTGCTGCTTGTCTGGTGCCGGGCAGGGCAAGCGTGTAACACGGCCTCAGGTGGGATCGTTAGACCTGGGCTGTGGCCGGGTAACCAATCTCGCCTCATTTGGGAAGCTTTCATTCGTTAGTAACAGTGCCGCTGCTGATGTCAGTCAATGGACATTGCTTCATCAGAGGAGTGTGTCGTCTCATTGGAGTTGTGTCGCTAATGCAGTTTGCCCGAGGGCAGTATCAGCAGGTCAACTAATTAGGCTGTGAGAGGATGTGTGGCCCACAGCACTGCATTTCAGTATCTACGGCAGATCCTCAAGACATTTATTATCAGGCAAAGAGCTTCAGCATAATGTTGTCTAGTACTTGCCATCAAGGTCCAAACTGAATGTTTGCAAAGTGCCAAATAAGAGTAAAAACTGGCTTTGCCAAGGTAAATAAATGTTACATGCCAGTTAGACAGTAACACTATTAAGAACTAGCAACATTATGCATAGTTTGTCGAATTGAAGAATAATATTTTGCCCCAGAGTTCAAAGATAATTGCATAGTAAAAAAAACATGACTGTCATGTCCATCAAGCCAACAAAAATGAAATGAGGAACAAAATCACAATAACTCATATTGTAGATACACCTTTTACCCAAAAGACTGGTTGAATTATATATATATATATATATATATATATATATATATGTATATATATATATATATACACACACACACAGAGAGAGAGAGAGAGAGAGAGAGAAAGAAAGAGATTACTTATGAATTGTACAGGACAAAAAAATTGTAGTTGGTAACAATCTGGATGTAGTCTGACTGCTTTTTGATTACTTTTGACCTAACTCATTTATCACGTAGACCTGAATGTGATTATTGTGTACAATATTGATTAAAAAAAGAGAGAGAAATAAAATAGATTTATTTTGTTTTAATCCGCTTCATTAAATTTGCGGATGACACGACTGTGGTGGGTCTCATCAGCAACAGAGATGAGACAAACTACAGGAGCGAGGTGAGCCGCCTGGCCGGCAATCTCTCTCTGAATGTGGAGAAGACGAAGGAGATTGTCGTTGACTTCAGGAGAGTGCACACTCAGCATGCTCCTCTGACCATCAATGGTGCGACCGTGGAGAGAGTGAGCAGCACCAAGTTCCTGCGTGTACACATCACAGAGGACCTCTCCTGGACCAACAACACTGCAGCACTAGCCAAGAAAGCACAACAGCGTCTCTACTTCCTCCGCAAACTAAGAAGAGCCAGAGCCCCGGCCCCCATCATGTGCACCTTCTACAGAGGCACCATCGAGAGCATTCTGACTAGCTGCATCACTGTGTGGTATGGCGCCTGCAACGCGTCCTGCCGCAAGTCCCTTCAACGGATAGTGAGAGCAGCTGAGAAGATCGTTGGTGTCTCTCTCCCCTCCCTCCAGGACATTTACAACACCCGTCTCACCCGCAGAGCCCTCAGCATTGCAGGTGATCCCACCCACCCGACACACAACTTCTTCAGTCTGCTTCCATCAGGGAGGAGACTGAGGAGTCTCCAAGCCAGGACAAACAGACTGAAAGACAGCTTCATCCACCAGGCTGTCAGGAAGCTGAACTACCTCCCGTCCTTGCCCCCCCTCCCCTCTCTTACCCCACGAATCACTGAACTCGGACCCCCACCCCACCACCACCACCCACACTCACACACACTCAGACACACACACACTCACACTGAGACAAGCACCGGTCACTTGTACAGCATTGGACTGACCTCATTCATTCAACTACCTCGTCTGGCAGTCTGAATAAAAAGGACTGCTCCTTTTCACTTTAAATAGTCTTATAAGCTCTTTGCACTGCACCATCTATATTCTGCACTGTTTGTTTATCATCTCACTGATTTGCACTATCTGCCATGTGCCCTATGCCACTTTATCCATTCTTTATTTAATGTTTTATTTTATTTTTTTCCTACATGTCCTTATTTGTATATTTGTAATAGTTGCATTTTTGTGTATGTATGTGTGTATGTGTGTGCATGTATGTATGTATATGTATATATATATATGTGTGTATGTGTGTATATATATATATATATATATATATATGTATGTATGTGTGTGTGTGTGTGTGTATGTATATATGTATATATGTGTTTGTATGTGTGTGTGTATATATATATATATATATATATATATATATATTGTTTTGTACTTATCTGTATTTTTGCGTTCTACTGTTTGTGTTTAGTGTTATCTGTATGCACCAGGGAGTAAGAGAGTAACGCAATTTCAATTCTCTGTATGTATGTACGGTACATGTGGCAGAATTGACAATAAAGTTGACTTTGACTTTTGACTTTGAATATCATTTCCCAAAACTGGAAAAAATGTAGGGTGATCATGAAAAGCTAATAATTAATGAAATAATAAAAATGTCAAAAGCTTGGGAATCCATACATTACATGATCAAACATTAATAAACATGAAAACATGACATTACATGGCTAAAATTCTCCCAGGCTTGAAATATTTTTGCCCAGACTTCCAATATTAATAATTAGTAAGATTTACATTTACATTTACGCATTTAGCAGACGCTTTTATCCAAAGCGACTTACATTGCATTCAAGTTACAGTTTTACATTTGATCAGCTCTTGCTTTCCCTGGGAATCGAACCCATGATCTTGGCGTTGCTAGCGCCATGCTCTACCATTTGATCTACAGGAAAGTAAAAGTAAGATATTATGAAAACAAAGTATTTCATAGCTATTACAGTGTTTAGTAACTTAACATAAATATAAGTCTTATGTATATAAGAGGTAGGTTCATTTAGAAAGTAAAATTTAAAAAAAAGAACTGGGGTGAAGTAATAAATTCATAAAAATCCATAAAAAATTAATTGTAATCTGGTTATGAGCATTTTAAAATGTAATCTAATTATAAGCACTTAATTTGGGAATCTGATTATGTAACCCTGATTATGAAATGTGTGTATATATATATATATATATATATATATATATATATATATATATATACACATATATTACTTTATATACAAATTACACATGACTGTACTTCATAGTCCAGTCTACTCTAATGCATTTTTACCCTGAAAAACCATTACCTCTGTATATATTTTCTTGCATTTGGAATTGCTTTAATCTTTGATAAAGGAAGAATTTAGAGTGCATTTGACTTAATGCCCTCAAGATGAATCATGCCTGTCATGCTGTCCTACTCCCTAGATAAGGATTGAGCAATGTGGGTTACCACACTCTTTTACTTGAGTATTGTGTGTGTGAATGTGTTTACCACACAATTATAGAAGCATCCTGGTGGATATCCTCTTGTCTCCTCCTGTTTTCTACTACCACTCTGTGTGTGTGAAACCAGATATGGACGTGTTGTTTATTGTTACACAACCATCTCTCACCAATTTGTGGTCAGTTCGAGGGACTGGCCCATTTCTACTAATGTTTTTCCATACTGGATATCTGACACTGTTTAAGGTAGCCTGTAGAAGCATGTATACACTTGTACATAACGCAACGAAGGGTTTAAATCTGATACCGTTTTACCAGCGACCTCTCTCACCATCATTTGTCTTCTTTGTCACACAAACACCATTTTCTCACTGCTTCACTTCCCCATAATAATCTGTGGACAACCTATTCATACAAAGCAGGTGGTTATGGGAGCAAAAGTCATTGGCCAAATCTAAAATTACAAGCCATCTCGTTTTTTTCTCTTACCAAACCAGCGATCCACAGAGAAAAACATACTCTGGTCATAGGTGTGCCTTGTTTTCCAGGAAAGTGATCAAAGACTTCCTTTTCTCACAGATCAAAACGGCACTGCGAGATATTTATTGCTTTGTTTGGCACTCACGCCGACACGTCCTCAGAGAAGAGGAAAACGTACGTGCCTGTGCATGACACTGTAAACCGACACGTAACAGGGAAAGCGACAGATGCAGCTGCAACTGGGATTATGACCAGAAAAAAACTCTAGAGGGACGGATTCATGATGGATAGACAGCCCAATTCACCCTGCAGACAGAGGAATGGTGTCAAGGTTCAGTGGTGAAATTTGCACATCGTATTTTCTTCAGGCTTCAGAGCTGCTTTTATCATCTACAAATATCCAACAATGACAAGTACAGGCATTATTTGTCTCAGATTTCTTCATTTGACTTTCATTTGTGCTTCATACTGCTGTTTTCAAAGCCTAAAAAGTTTAAAAGCCACTTTGTGCATGTTGCTCTGACGTGTTATGTTTATAAAAAATACTCACACAAGGCGAAGACTCCAGTCATATCAATGGCTAAGAAAAAGCTATTTTATTCTATAGTAGTCAACATTTGAATTGGATCAAAAAAGTTCATTAAAGTTGTCCTAAGACAAGAATGCATTTTGGTTTTAGGTTTAGGACAACTTTTATGAAAGGTTTTGATATACTTCAAATGTTGACTACAGTAAATTATTAAACAAAGGGGCTGCAATTTTAAGATCACATGACCAGCAGGTAGCTGTGTTTTTCAATTTGACCAAAGCTAGTAAAATATACCCTGCAAAAAATATTCAGAATTTTTACAGGAAAAGAAAGGAAAAATGCTACAGTTAAAACCTGTTAAAGGGGTCATCGGATGCGACATGCACTTTTACAAGTTGTTTGAACTGAAATGCGTGTTAGCAGTGTGTGTAAACAACCACCCTATGATGATAAAGATCCGCCCAGTCAGTGTTTTTTTTTTTTATCATAGCAGTAGCATTTACTCCCGACATCTGAGCCGCTGAAGACGCAGTGGATTACCTTTGTTTTTGAAGGGAATGCGCCCCCCGATCTACCTAAATGCGTTTATGTTCACGCAAATCATTCGTGATCCAGCCTCACATACAGATGAAGTGAGTATAAGGTTATTTTATGAATCCTTGCAAATGGGAAAGGTTCCTAATAATGTGCTAGTAAGCAAGTTCTGCGGCTAAAGTAAACAGTATGTGAACGGCTCCTCACCCCACAGAAGAGAGGGGCGGGGTCAGCAGAGCTCATTAGCATTTAAAGGAACATGCACTAAAACAGGTTACTGAAAACTGAGCTGATTTTGACAGGGTAAAAAGGGTGTTTTTTTACACTACCATTTAGAATTTTTAACCAAAGTATGTTATAGACTTTTCATTAAGACCCTAAAGAATCATATCAACTTGTGGAAAATGGGCATCCGATGACCCCTTTAATAGTGTAAGTTTATTAACTCTATTATGATTATATTTATTATATTACATTATATTTATTATTTATTAGATTATTATGATGGTTATTAGTACGTTAGTACATTTTATGGTTAAAAAACAAACAAACTAACAGATTTTGGTAATTCAAGTAGACTGGTATATTAACATTATAGAAATTAAAACTAAATATTTCATTAAGTTGTAAAACAATACAAGCACCAATAAGCTATTCTGTAATACCTGAAACTTGAAAATATAACAGGATATTTTTACACTGTAACAAACATCCCAAAAAACCAGCATGAAAAAAATAAAAATAAATTTATCATGATTTTAGCTAAAGAACTAAGATTATGAATAGATTTCAAGAACATATAGAATATAAATTTTTTCCTGAATAAAACCAGTTTAGTGGTTATCAGCACATTTTACAGGTTAACTGACAAAACAGTGTTTTACAGGATACTGTAACTCACTCAGCTGAATGGCTCATTTTGTTTTATTATGACTCTGATGACATCATTACATGTTGTTTCTCTTCTATATTGCAGCTGGTCTATTGTTGCAACTTACTACAATAAATTAATTAATAATGAACTGGCATTCCCTATTCATTGAGCGCATTGTTTTAAGGGCCAAACTGAAAGGCAGAGTTTTGGCAGCTGGAATAAGCACACACAAACATGTTTGGTTTCACCAACGTGCTCAAAATTGAGGTCAGCGCTTGGTGAAGGGATGTGCCCTGAATAGATTTTCAGTCATTTTTCAATAGGATCAGTGACTAAGCTAATTGTAGATTGTTCTCATGACATTATATCGGAGCTGTTATAACAAAGCCTAGTGGCTAAGCGAAGCAATACATCCGTTACTCTGCTGCAGGCCCTCTCTCTCGCTCGCTCACACACACACACTCAATTCTCTCTCTCTCTCTTTCTGTTACTCTGCTTCTGCCTCCCTGGCACCACAAAAGGGACATTTATCACCATGGTGACAAGCAGAGAGAACAATACTCACTTTTGGGAAGCGGAAGGTCTTCTGTGGCTGATATTATGCTTAGAATATGTTGGATTTCCTCCTAGAGGGTGAAATGGCTCTTAGATGAGAGATGGGTTGGCCCAATGAAATCAAAGGTTTTGATAAGCGACCCCATAAATTATACAAATGCCAAACTTGCCCCGCACCAGTTATTTTACAGTGCTTCCCTTGAGATCTTCCATATATCTCACTATCAGAGCTGTCAGCAGGTGTAGACCTGTCGGACTGGTCTCGGGAAGGAAAACTTTGAATGAACGAAGAGCAATAGTCTACCTAAGTGAGAACACAATGCTAAAGGCACCAGAAAAGGATTAGCAGGTAGTCCAAGAGCAAAACCCTCTGTGTGTGTGTATTGTTTTTATCTGAATGACAGCGGGGCCACTTCCCATGGCATGTCCTGAGGGTCATGAGTTTACCCTGCCAAACCCCTCCTTCCCCAGGGTTTGTGGGCTTTATGATCCCTGTGTGTCCCTCTTGTATACACCCTGTCCTGTACAGCCCCCCCCAGCTCTCTCTCTCTACCCCACCAGCCGCTCTCACCCAGCTCTCTGTGTTTATTCAGCCTCATCCTCCACTCCGCCAGCCTAATAAAGCCCCGCTTGTGCGTCCCTCGCTCCTACTGGCCAGACACTCATGCGATTCACAACATTGAAGAGAATGAGTGAAACGAACACACGCCGTACATTCACATGTGATCGCATGCTGCTTCCTCTCTATAAAGCTGTAAATGTGTCATTAATATTATTATTTAATATTGTATATGTAGGAAATTAATATCTCTGACTATCTGTGTCAAATGAGATAGTGGGGTCAAACATGATCACACTGAAAAGGTAGGGATTCAAAATCAGATTTATTGAGGTTCTGCACTATTTTTACATCACTAGTTGAATAAGCAAATTTGTGACAGATCATGTGACTCTGTACAATGGCCAAAGATTTTATTTGGATCAAAAAGGGGACAAACCAAGGCCTTCAGGAATGAATAAAAAATAAATAAATAAACTTTTCACAAAAATGTTCTGCTGATATAATATTACATTTACATGTAGTCATTTAGCAGATGCTTTTATACAAAGTAACCTGAAGTGACAAATGAGAACAATAGAAGCAATGAAAACCAACAAAAGAGCAATAATGTTTCGGTTATGTATATGTAGCAAGTTTTTTTTTAATAAATAAAAAGAAAATAAGAACAGAATAAAAAATAATAGAGAACGCTAGTGTTAGAGGGTAATTTTTATTAATGAAAAGAAAACAAGTAGATGGAATAGAAAAATAATAGAGAACGCTAGTGTAAGAGGGTTCTTTTTTTTAATAAAAAGAAAACAGTAGAATAGAAATAAAGAGTGCAAGTGTTAGAGGGTCATGCTTTTTTTTAAATGAATTTATAAAAAAGAAAACAAGTAGATAAATAGAAATAGAATAGAGTGCAAGTGTTAGAGGGTCAAGTTTTTTTAATAAATAAATAAATAAATAAAAAGAAAACAAGTAGATTAAAAATGGGAATAGAATAGAGAGTGCTAGTGTTAGATGATCAAGTGTAGATGACAGAGGTGTGTTTCTAGCCGTTTCTTGAAGATGGATAAGGACTGCTCGGATTGAGTTGAACAGGTCATTCCACCAGGAATGCATAAAAAAGTTACAAATTACATAAAGATAATAGAAATCTTATACATAATAATACATAATACATTTAAATGAAATATTGTTAAATATTTTAAGTATTTAAATGAATAAACTGAAGCATTTTAACTTGTACTCCTGTACTTTATACATGTAAAACTTTTGGACACTGTACAAAGTGGTGACATGAAATTAATTTTGTTGTAACCTATGTAGTCAGGTTTATTCAATTAAATTAAATATAATTTTGACTTGAATAAAACCATTGAATTTAGATTTTTAGGTTACCTGATAAAACTGTTTTAAAGGCCCTGTTTGACAATTCCTCAGTTTGTCATTGAAATATTTTTTCTCCCTTTCCCTCATGAGACAACTTTATGTCTGATGATTTCCATACTTCATCTCCAAAATCAACAAAGAGCAGTCCCACAGCAGGTTGAGTGAGAACAAGAGCTCTGATTAGCTCCGTCTCCTCCGCTGACAGGCCGTTCTCATCAGAGGAGCTAATCCACTCCATGGCTGCTTTGGAGGAGATTCCATCTCTATTCCTCCTCAAATGGCCATCATTATCTCAGCCCAATCAGTGTCTCGGTTGTGAATGACAAGCTTTTTTACTGATGGGACTCATTCTGGGTAGACCTGACTACATGGAAACATGACCTCCTCGCTCTTCCACGTACCCCCATGGGACCACCATTTCAGCTGCTGAAATATTCATGCTGTCGAGGAACACGCTGTACTAGCTAAGGTCTTTAAAGACATTAGACAAGAGAAAGTGAGCAGAGAGAGACAGACGGAGAGATACTCACATGTGGAAAGGCTGCATGCAGTGCTATTTCACAAAGACCTACAGTATATGAATAGGAGAGCAAACACAGCTGTAAGCTGTAAGTTAAGTCGCTGGAGAATTCAGGAGATCTTTGGGAATAAGAGGAAGATGAATACAGAAGGAGAGGAGAAAGGGAGAGGAGGCAGGCATGCTGGCCTGGGGCCCTCTGATAGCAGCGCTCTAATTAATAGGTTATGAAAGCAGATGGAGGATGCGGGATGTCAGGGTCATTAAACTGCCTCTCTGTTTAACCCCCCTCCGTTCCCCCCAAACACATACACACAACACCCGCCTCCACCTCCATCTCCTCACTTGCTGAAAAACAGGCCTGGCTCTCTTTCCATAAAAAGGAAAATAGCACAAAAAAAAAATACTCGATGGAAATACAGACCATGAATGAGGAGGATGGATGTTCTAGTCCCTGGTGGCACGGTTACAGAAGATGGTTAACCTGAATTACTGGAAAGAATGTCCAGATAGCTGTAAAACCTGATCATTACAGACCATGAGATTCACTCATCGACCATCTCAACACTGCTACAGTGTATGACTAATGAGGATGAGCGATATGGGTTCTGTTTTACCTGGATCCCAAATTACTTTCAGGCTAAAACCTCAACCATTCTTCTGTCTTCACCATACTGTGGAAAATCTATGCAGTCTTGTTATTGTTGACTAAAACTAAGACTATTAAAATTTAATAATAATACAAAAAAGGAAATAAATTAAATATTTTTTTTAAATAAAATATGAATTTGAAGTACTAAAATTGCTAAAACTAAAACAAATAAATAGATGAAATAAATAAAAAAGAAATAAAGCTAATATAAATATTTTTAGAAATCTAATAAAATGACAACACAATAAAATTACTAAAACAAAGATTAGAATGATAGAAGCTAATTTAAACATATATTAATCTTATATAGATTTATATAAGATTAATAAATAATCTTATATAAATAATACTAAAATAACACTGTCCCTTTCTTGGTAACACAATTCTTTGATTATTAAACTAATGTTTTACTCGTCCTCATGCCATTGTCATTCCAAACCTGTGATACTATTTCTTCTTTGGAAAACTAAAAATCCCAATACGGTACAGTTTTTTTTATACAATTACACCAAATGGAGACTGGAGGTTTTTAAGCTTCAAAAATGAGCTTCAAAAATGACAGTGTAAAAGTTCTGAACACTGTAGAATGAGCTGTGACAGGATAATTGAATTAGTAAACTAGGCAATCGGATCAGTCTGATTCATGAAGGAATCATTCAGCTCAGCACAGATAAGCATATCAATTTATAAGATCTGACTAAAAAGAATGATTTGTTAAGGACATGGCTACTTCTCTCACAATTGCGCCAGAACTATGTCTAGTTTTTCAGTCCCCATTTTTTGAAGTTGCATGTAAAATAGCAACTAGCAGAGTCTTCGTAATTGCTGCTTTTGTGCTGCACGGAAGAAAATGAAAGACATACAGGTTTGGAACAACATAAGAGTGAGTACATTTTTCATTTCTGGGTGACTATCCTTTTAACTCTAGTCTGTTCTGCACTATATCTCAGCTCTGGCCCAAATCCAGATATTAAAGATGGAACTTTACTCTATTTCCCATGAGCCATATGAGTGCACCATCCCCAAACAGCGGGAGTCATGATGTTGAATGGGCATCCAATCTGCTGACTTGTGTTTTTACTGTCACTCACGTCCCGCTTGAATTGGGAAGACAAGCAGAGAGGCCCGAAGGCTTGGGCAAAGAGCCACGATATCATGCAAAAATGGACACAGAAGACAAAAATACTTCCTCTCTCTGATCTTCTCTTCCTTTTCCATTTTTACTCTCTGGCTTCCTTTCATTCCCCATTTCCCATCATGTTTCATCTGAGGTCTATTGTTCTCCTCACCATCTTGAAATATTTTAAAGATCCCCCCGCAGGTCACTGGTGCAGTTTTCAGGGCAAACTTGCTTGGTTTCACTCTATAACTCAGAGCTCTGCCAAATATCTTCCTCGTTCGGGAGGTTGACTCTCATTTCGAACACCAGCTGGAGGAAAAGCACACAACAAGCGCTGCCCTCTGTTGGCCAACGTAAGAGCTGCACTCCATCGACAGGTCATGCCAAACACAGTGCGAGTCTCATCTGTGTTTGCACTACAGGCCTCAGATGCATTCATGCGTGAACTGTGATCCACCATCAAAAGGGCACAGCTTTACCAGATGATTCCCATAAATTACAAGCGGCATCTTGTTGCAGCTTCCAAATCAGCACGATTCCACACCATCTTTTCAATGCGGTAGATGTTGGGAAGCATGTCCACAGCGGCGGCTTGGGTTGTGAAGCACTCTTTAGGTGGAGTGGGCAGTGTGTGGGAGGCGGGCTGGACGGAGGGCGGACGGTGCGCAGTACCAACGCTATCAACTAGCCGCTCGAGTGGCTTCATTCCCTAACGCCTCGGCTCAATCAGCATAATGAAGCCATCGCACGCTTCAAACGCAAGCGCACACTCTCTGAAGTGAGATGATAGTGCTAGGAATAAATTCATAGCCTTTGGTTCACACACACAGAGGTGGCTAATGGCTGTGAATATGACTTACACTCAGAGAATGGGGGGACTTACTCCACATGGTAAATTAGCCCTTCTCCGCAATTAATAATTCATGTTGCCCAATTAATTATGAAACGATCTGAAACCCAAAGCTAGTCCGGTAGGTTTGGAGGTTGCCTAGGAACGGGTGACCCATATTAAATGCCACCATTGTTTGGTCGTAACTGGAGAGCCAGGCTTCCCATAGGGCACCGGCCCCCAAGAGTATTGTGGTGGAGAGTAAATAAACAGAGGCTATATCATAACATTTGTTTTGAGGTTGATCACACAGGGTAAACAAGTATGCGTGGTCAATTATTCATCAGTGACGAGCAAGAAATGTCCGGCCTTGTAGAATCCTCAGAAAGGCCCTCCAAAACAAGCGTTCGGACGCTATTGGGGTCGTGATAGTGCAGTTAATGGTCACTTATATTTTAAGCTGTTATGTCCAACTGTTACACCAAAATGTATTAAAAATGGCAAGATGTAATAGACCAGGGGAAGGATGGAACGGTTCCCCTTCCTAAAATATAATGGCAGCTATATCATTTCATGTATAGAGACAGGAAAGAAAAAGAAAGCATCATATTAGAAAGATAAGTTGTTTCCAAAATTACAATTACAACATTACATATTTCAATAAATTAATAATATTACATAAACTATTCTTTTAAAATAAATGAATACTCAGCAAGGATTCATAAAAGTGACAGTAAAGCCATTTATAATGTTATAAAAGATTTATATTTCATATCAACGTTGTTCTTTCGAACATCACTTTTATCAAAGAAATATAAAAAAGCATCAAAGTTTTCACAAAAATATTACGCAGTACATTTTTTTTTAATACAGATAATAATAATAATAAATGTTCCTTGAGCACAAAATGAGCATATTAGAATGATTTCTGAAGGATCATGTGACACTGAAGACTGGAGTAATGACTCCTGAAAATTCAGCTTTAATAAATTACATTTTAAAATATATATTAAACTAGAAAAAGTTTTTTTTTTATTGTAATAATATTTAACAATATTACTGTCTTTACTGTATTTTTAATAAAATAAATGTGGCCCCAAACTTTTGAATGGTAGTGTATATAATATGTATACAGACAAGAGTGCACGCATGATGATTTTTTGAACAACAACATCAGTCACTACGTGTTTTTGCACATGAACTCCTCACATATCACCTATGTACCAGTGCTTCTCAACACAACATCCGACAAGGGAGCAACATTGGACAAACGCTGCTCATAAATTTAGAATCTGTTTTGTTTCCATCCGATAAAAAACAAGCTCAAAGAGGGCATCTCTGGGAGCACATCCTGCCCCTGGTGTGAGGAGGTGGAGCAAGAGGCTCTTCCCAGCATCTTCTCAGCACTGGCCAGAGCGTGGCGAGCGAGGCCGAGAGAGGGAGATGAAGGAAGATATGAGCTCCGTGTGACCAGACGGCGGGTTCCTTCCTTGCCAGCCTGAGAAACAGGAAGCCCATCTCGTTGTTCTTCCATTATTGTGACTAACAGGAAATGCAGAGGTCTTCAAGGAGAGGATGGGATGGGGCAGAAGGAGGTGGTGGGGAAATTAAGGCTGCAAGGTAGTGTGCAGTAACTCAGCATCGTCAGCAAGGACATATAGGCTAGGCTTTTCCACAAACAAGGCAGTGAAGGTGGTCGCTGACAGTTTAAGGTGTTGTAGACTTCACACCTTCCATTTAGAAGTTTTATTCACCAAAGGAATCTCACTTGGTGCTGGTGTTGCCATAAACTTAAAACAAACCAGAAAATAAAAATAAATATATATATATAACTTTACACACTGGACACACATTTTCTCCAAAAGACTATCAAAAATGAACATTGCAATGTTGTCTCTATTTTGACCTCAATTGCACATACAGTTAAAACATTAAAAACACTAAAGGTCATGTTTCTAATTATTATAGTGTATGGACTTGCTCTCAAGTTGTGCCTATTTTTGCAGAATTATGAAAATATAATGGCAGCTTTATCATTTCAGGTATAAAGACATGAAATAAAAATATTATAAAGAAACAAACATGTTTCCAAGATCAAATAATTGGCTTTTATATTTATTGTTTTAAGTTTGGGTTCAGTAAGATTTTTCTTTTGAAAGAAATAAAAATTGTATTCAATAAGGATGCATAAAAAACTAAAAGCAACAAAATCCCAAAGTAAAAACTAAAAGCTGCATACAAGCTATATTCCCTTTACTTAAATGAACTTGTACAAGACTTGGCCTCATTTCATCATTTTATGTGCATTCATGCTCCTCTCTCTTCCATTATACTGTATGTGTCCAGTTTTATAGGGTAGTTAAAAAGCTGTTAAAAAGTTGAATTATAGAGTCATTTAAGATATACAGTGAAAAGCAAATATCATGCAGAAATAGCTTTTGTGTAAAACATTAAACTTGCATTAGTTAACTTACACATACTCTACAGTACAATGCAGATCGTTATTAAAAACAGATGCTTCTCTTAAAATATTTTACTGCCTTTCAAAATGAGGGAGATGAACATCTTTAAAACGAGTGAGCATTTTTAGTGCTCTACTGCCATCCCATGGCTACCAGTATAACTGTCTACATTACAATCCACAGTGGACATAGATTTTAATCTCTAAAAATAATCCCTAATTCTTTTTCTGTAAGGGTTTTATCTTCAAGTGCACTCTGTGATCATTGAATGGATTCTTGATCTTAGGCCTATCAGTATGAGGAGGCCCTCCAGGTTCTTAAGCAACTAGCAGGTGTGAAGTCAGCAGTTGAATTCATATGAGTTTCCTTTTTTGCTCCCTGTCTAGTTTTTCCCCCCTAGGAGGGGAAATTCAGTGAGTGTGTTCTTTTGTTCAAACGCTCCAATGCCACATGTTACACTTCCTCAACCCAGATGAACTCTTGACTCATGGAATATTATTGAAAACAGCAGTAGATGCATTAAGTCGACCGGGAGCTGGAGGTTGATGATATACTGCTCCAATTCAGCAAATGGGGGAACATTAGTATCTCAAATTGAGGGATGGAAGTTGCAGGTTGGCCTGTTTAGATTCAAGGTGCAGCACCGTAATGTCACATGGAGTTATTATGGGTCATGGGAACCAGGCGAAGGGAGAGCGTGGTGTTTATGTGACAGGGCTTCCTATTTGAACGTGCCCTGCTCTCTGGAACCTTAATGGCTTCCCTTTTCCCAGGCTGAGCTGATAAGGCTGTGGGTTAGGGCTCACAGTGCACTTCATAAGAAGAAATATGCCAGTCTTTACACATACAAATCACAAACATTAAGTAGATTTAAGATCGCAGGGTTAAAGGTTATGTTTAAAGTATGTTGACATGGCTCAGAGGAATTCCACATCAATTAAAGAGATTGTTCACAAAAATGAAAATTCTGACATTATTCAAACATGCTCCAAATATGAAGTTGCTTCACATTACATTTTAGTGGAATGCAATAATTTATTAAAAAACAATCTTTACAAAGCTCTTTGTGTCCATACAGCATCACTTCACAGTGACCATATTTGTACAAACACACACAAGACCAAAAAATATTCCATTCGTGGCTTTTCTCATCTCACGGGAAGGAAAGATCATCTGTGAATAATGGCTTCAGAAGACTTGAAATACACAGTAACATACTGTACAAGCCATATGAACTACTGCTTTATGGTATTGTCCTTTTCAGAGCTTGACACACAGTGCATGGTCACTATGAACTGTCATAGATTGGAAAACAGCTTTGTGAAGATTCTTCAAAGTTGTTCTTTAGCATTCCACTCACATGGATGGTAGGGATGACATGAAAGTTAATGACAATTTTAACATTTGGGTGAAACATGCCTTTAAGGCATCATAAAAAATATATAATATTATGCACATAATTATTTACTTAGTAAATTAATCATTTATAGGCATTCCGCATTTTAAGCTTCATGCATATGCAGAATGTGTGTTAATATAGGGAACACATTTACATTTATGTTGCTAGCTGACATGTTCTTGCTGAAGTTTGCACAACTGATGAGGAGAATATGAAGCAGATAAAGACTGAATTACATGGCTGAAGGCAGTCTAAACTTTTTTCTAAAGTTTTTTGTAGAGATATTGCTTAAAACATTTATCATGGACAGTTAAAAGTATTAAAATGATGACAGATATAGTTAAATGTTTTCCTCCACCAGGTGGTGCTCAGTCTTCATCTGCTTGTGTTGTGTGCATTTCAATTTACCATAATGTGACCCACCAGGGGGGAAAAAACTGTTTCCATTCAGACAAAATGTAATTTCAGAAATATAAAAAATAAATCTGAATAGCAAGCACGATGCAAATCACATCATGTAAACTGCTTGACTGATGTTCACGCTAATGTTGGCTATTTAAAGACTCATCTCAGTGCCTTATTGTACGTATTCTGCACCAATACGATGATCTATTATAGAGTACATACAATCCAGGAAGGAAATCTCACTATATGCTTTTAGTCTAATTGAATGCTCTCCCAGGAATTTAGTTCATTTAAGTGAGCAATCCTAAATTCAGTAGTCGAGGAAAGAAAGAAGGCTTCTGGGTAATTTCCCCAGTGGATGGGCAACTGAAGGTCAAGCCCTTTGCTTCTTTTTATTAAAAGTACTTTGTCTCTCTGCTGTGTGTAAAAGTATCACAGACAAACCAACAAAATCTGTTTTCCAAGATAATGATCACAATTTCAAATGTTCTGTCATATATTCTCCAGAACTTCAAGGTGATTGTGAAGCCACTGTAGTGTGAAACCGCTTTGGTAAATCACTTGCTGTGACATTCTGCCGCTGCTTCCTCAAAAAGTAGATTCTTCAAAAAGTAAGCGATATTCTGCTACTCTCAGAGGACAACAAAAACCCCATCACATCTGAGTTCAGATGGATTTTATATCAGTTCAGTAGAGAAAATTGTAAAAGATGTCTAGTTTTACTAGCTTTCTAAACTTTCTATCTGAACAGGCCACACAATACAGCCATATATTGGTACTCCAAAAATGCACGCCAGACTGCTCTTATTGTGATTTTATTTCCCTGCGCTGCCTGCCGACAGCTTACCTGCAGGGTTTCATCCAAAGCCAAATCATTAGCATAAACGACATGCTGCTACGCAGGCATCTGTTAATGAAATGGTGATGTGTACAACTATCCACACCAATTAGATGCTAATTGAGAAAGTAATAGACGGACAGGGATGGACTGATGCCTGCAGAGTGATGTAAACTCCATTCTTTACAGCAATATTTATATCTCTCGCCCTGCCGTCCTCCACTGGATCTGATTCAGTCCTCATCAGCTGGGACAATGCTACTGATTCTGAACCTGATGATTGTCTAATCACAAAACCTGTAATTGTAATCACAGGACTTTGTATATAGGAAAATGGTGATATATATGTAAGTAAATAAGTATATGGAATTCATAATTTATGTAATTTTTCACCCATCCATGATTGAACCCATTTAACTGAAGAATAAAAAACAGTAAGCTCACGTCATTGTCTGATTCTTCGGTAAGTAATGATGATAATGCTATTCATCCACCTTGAATTTCAGTGTAGTTGTGGTCATTACCGACAATACAATGTTAACAAACTTAAAAAGGTTAGCCAGTGCAGGGTCTGCTAATTGATGCAGAAGTTTTTAATGAGGAGCAGTGAGAAATGGACAGTAAATGTCAGGTATAATCGCTCCACCTCTTGCAAGGGGAAATGTCAAGGATCTGTCGCAGGAAGGGATCGCGGGTACGCCAGTGCTGTCAAGGTGGTCTGCTTGTGGGTTAATTTACTACTGGATAATTGCCATAGCCTTCTAGTTAACACTGTTTTTTTTTCACTGTGAATATTATTACAAAGTTCAACCTCACTGGTGAAGTAACCAGCATAACACATGCCTAGTGAAGAACAGTGGACTGACTATGTAAGCCAAACATTGTTTTACTTGAGAAAGACTCATAGAGTGGCCTGTAAGTCTACATAAAACACATTGTTCCATATTTATGTAATAGATCTTTCAAACACACATCATCATTCTGAATTCTCCAATTCATAATCCTATTAGGGCAATAATAAAATAAAAAGCCTATGAATAAAATTTTCAAAAATGTAAACATGCAAATATATATACTGTAAATTACTGAAATTGCTGTTCTTTTGAACTTTCTATATTCATCAAAGAATCCTGAAAAATCTATTATGGCTTCCACAAAAATATTAAGCAGCACAACTGTTTTAACTATTTGATAATAAAAATAAATGTTTCTTTAGCACCAAAGTAGTATATTACAATAATTTCTGAAGGATCATGTGACACTGAAGACCAGAGTAATAGCTGCTGAAAATTCAGCTTTGTCATCACAGGAATAAATTAATTTTTCAAATATTTTACAGTAGAAAAGAGTTATTTTAAATTGCAATAATAATTCATAGTATTAATGTTTTACTGGTAACACTTTAGAATAGAGATAAATTCTCACTACTAACTAGTTGCTTATTAGCATGCCTATTAAAAACATCCCCAATCCTACCCAATCCCTAAACTTAACAACTACATTACTAACTATTATAAGCAGCAAATTAGGAGTTTATTTGTTGATTTAATGGTTTGTTATTAGCGATGACTGGACCTTAAAACCGTTTTCTACCTTTTACTGTTTTCTTTAAATATACATTTAAACATACAATAAGAGACTTCTTAAAAAAAAAATCAAAGAACACTACATTTTCAGGGTTTTTTTTTGTGTGAATGAGCATATTTTAGCTAAACGCATCTGTCATAGGACAAATCATAGATTTGTCTGAGATCAAAGTCCGAAGATTTCAGTCATAACTCAATTTTGACATAATGTGTCATTACTTTGTTTTGCCTTTGCACATACTACAGTAGATTTGAGAAAGCTGATTAACTAATATTTGTCATAAGACACATTGTACTATTTTTTCCCCCCAAACATTTCACTCATTTAGTGTTTTCTTTTCTATTTCTTCCTGGACCTGTTTTATCAACAAATGGTCGATGGTTTTGTATCGGCAGTGCCGTAAACGTCCAAATGAGGGCAGTGACATTCAGTAATTGTTCTTTGTGCTTGTGGCTGCTTTGTCCTCTTGTCAAGAAAGTTTTTGATTCCTCAGCTTCAATTATGAGAGAAACCGACAGCCGACTGAATATACAAAGAAGTTTAATGGTTATTTCATGCCTAATTATAAAGGCATGCTGGTTCATAAAGGGAATCAATTAACTGAATTACATAGTTTGAAGACATTAGACTATATAAAGAATGCAGGCAAACACGTGTTCATGCTTTTTTCTCAGATCAATCATAAGAGAGACTTTAAGTTTCTTGTAGCGCTGCAAGGGAAGAGGTTACAATGGCTGCTGCGACCAAATCTGAAATAATTTTTCCTCTCCACCAGACTCACATAGATCCTGAACTCATAAATCAAAATGGCCTGTCTGTACTGTACTTGAAGGACAAAGAGAATGGGAAAGTGCCCTTTTCATTTTCCTCTCTCTTTTGGACATTTATGTAAGCAACATAAATGTATTTATTTGTGCCTCCTGTTTTACTGGCAAGCACAACAAACAGCAAATGAATCATTTTCACATGGAGCCACAGCTCTGTTCATCGCTTATTCTCTCTTGCAGTGAACCAGGAACATCAGGGCCATTTTGAAGATGGATTGGCACTGTTTTTGAAGAGCTCTCGCAGACATGGAAGTGGATTTACAACAGGGAAGCGGCAGTATGATCTAGGGGGCTTTGATGCCATGTGGAATGTCATATGGTGATTAATAAATTTAAGTGACAGAAATGTCTTCCTTCCCAGGGAAGCAGGGGGTGTCTGCGGGATAAAGTCAGCCAATGAGGCCTGCGAGGTGGAGAACTCACAGCTCAAAACAGGCCCAAAAATAGAAGCATGTCCAACAGAGTTGGTAGCTGGATTTGAGTGCATTTATACCACACTGTAGAATACATTTTTCATGTGCAGGATGCTAGAAAACCACTGCTCAAGTCCCTCATCACCATCATGATTAACAATATTAGCATCCTGCCACTGTTTTCATTTTCCTATGAGGAAAAGAGATGTTTTTTTCCTTATAGAGTTCTCTATAGGGTGCTAGCAGTCTTGTGAATAAAATCTGGGCTGTAAACCAAAAAAAGGAACAAAAAAAAGGGAAAAATGTAACCCTAGGGTGAGGGCGAAGAGTCGATTCCAAAATACTGCAGGGTTACTTGAACAAATTAGTCTTAAATGATCATGTGGAAACTGTTCCTGTAGTCTGCTGATTAGTGTATTTTCATGTATTATAGTTGCTTTGGATATTTTTTTTCTTATGAAAACTAATTAAAATTTTAATGAGGCATCCTGAGAAAAGCTTTCTACCAAACAATTATAAAATCAACTGATTGTCGATAAACACTCTGTATTTTTTATTTAACGTAATTATAACCTTTTAAAAATAATTATTGAATTATATAGTATACAAATACAAATTGGCATGATGAAAACAAGAAAGTTCAAAAGATCATAAACAATTATATAACTGATTATAAGAACATTATATGAGTTAAAAGAGATGTAAGACAAAAAATCAGGATTTTGGAGAAGTCTATGTATTTTAAGCTACATGTAGGCTCTCTGTGGGTTGGAGGAAAACTCATTTGGCTAATTAGCTTTATGCTTAGTGGTTCAGAGCATTTGTGCTTTGACAAACACACATATACACACACACTAAATCTTTTCAATTCTCACTCTATTTATTTAAATAAGTGTGCATATGAGCCATAAAGGGAGAAAGAGAGAGCAAAGTGTGAGAGAGAGAGAAATCAGGCAATTAAGTCTGAAGTTTTGTCAAAACCAAATACCTCTTTAAGTGTCATCTACCTTGTACAGGTAATTGATGTCAGGAAATAACATTCTGAGAAATGCTCTGCACAAGGTCATGTATATTTAAAAAGCTTAAGTTGAGCCCTGACAACTGTTTGTTTTTAACAAAGCCACTGCACATTATTTGCAAGACTCTTAACGCATCCACTTTTGAGTGCTTAACTGTTGCATAACTTAATGCATAACAGATTTTGAAAAAACAGAATAAATGTAATCTTAACGTAAAAAATCTGAGTGAAATCAAAGATAAAATGCCATCTGAGACTTTGAGTCAATGCTCAGAGCTTAGGCTTCAAGTGTTGTTTTCTGTTATATCTTCAAAAAGTACACTACGAATATCACACAGTGAAGATAATTTGTTTTTGTTTTTAAATATAGAAACTAACAGCAAACAAACAAACAAACAAAACAAAAAAAACGTGAAAACTGATATGTTAGCAAATTTTTACTTGCGTTACAATGCAGGGTGAAAATGTGAACCCTTAATTGTTTGACAGTCCATTACAATCAATAACCTTCACCAAGCATTTCCTGCTATTGCATATTGTACCTGCACAAGAGTTGGGAGGATTTTGCATCATTCATTTTTATAAAACTTCAGACTCAAGTATTCTGGGATGTCTGCTGTCATGCCAAAGTTGAGGTCAGGACTTTAACTGGACCACTGCACAAGTCATTCTGTTGCTATTTACTCTTGTGCTTTGGGTCAATGTCCTGTAAAACCCAATCCATACTTTTCCACCCATAGACTACTGTTAAATGTGAAATGTGGTTTCTGTTAAGTTTATTCTTTAGCATGTTTCTGATGAAAAAGGAAAAGCAACTATAATGAACAGTGTATAGTTGTGAGAATTTGGAAGACAAATGTTTAGAATATTATAGAAATCATACTGAAAGAAGGTGTTCTAAAAGCACTTATCCTTTACTGTGAAACCAAACAAGAACTTTAGGACTATATATATATACTCAATACTTTCCACCTAGAGTCACACAAAAGACCAATGTAGACTGTATGTTGTTTTCTGTAAAAGGCTGCATACCTGAAAGAAGGCATCAGAACAATGAAAAATATCAACCTTGGCTTTGAATAAAAATATGTCAGATATGCATTGTTTCACAGTCATTGTATGAAATATATTGTACACTGATCTTTACACAAAAAATCTCTTAAAAACTTTCTTTGAAAGTTTTTTCAGAAAGGAAAATTTCTCAAACAGAAAATCTTTCATTTAGACCTGGTGCCTATGTTCAAATGAACGCAATCTGAGAATGGATAATAATTGCTTTGAAAACTCAAGATGTAAGTGTATTCAAGAATTGATCTCACCTCACACTAATGGACATAAAGTATCAGCACTGATCATTAACAATTAAAAAGTTTCCAATACCACAGTCTAAAGCTATTCAAAGACCCTGAGGTTATCAACAAATAGTTTTACTGTGCTTTCTGGGGGTGGAATGTTGCAAAAACATTTATTCTGGCCCGGGGAACTGAAATGTGAAAAATGAGTTGCCTATTATCTTTGCTGTTATTGCTGCAGATTATTTATAAACTACACTACTGTGCAAAAGTCTGTGCACTAGTAAAAGTGGTTTTAAGTCAGTTATTTCTATCTTTTGCTGTAGTGTGTTAGTAGGAAATATTTATTTACATTTCCAATTATTCCTTTTGCCATTAATTGTAATAATCCAATGAGATTTTTGTTTGCACAAGGAGTCCGACAACAGCCAGTGCTCCACACAGAGATTGGATCTCACCATCATACGGCCCATCTGGAATGACATGAAGAAACAGAACAAATTGAGACAGACTAAATCCAGAAGAACTGTGGCAATGTCTCCAAGACACTTGAAGAAAACTACCTGCAAAACTACAGTACTATGAAAAGTTTTAGGCACTTGTGCAAAAATGCTGTAAATTGAGGATGCTTTCAAAAATAATGTCATTATTGATCAATTAACTGCTATTAACTAAATCAAATCAACATTTGGTGTGGCTGAGTTTAAAACACCTTTTGTCCTAGGTGCACCTGTGCATTTTCAGTTAGTTTTGCAGGTAGGTTTCTTAAAGCGTCTTGGAGATGTTGCAACAGTTCTTCTGGATTTAGTCTGTCTCAGTTTATTCTGATTCTTACAATATACATATCCTCCAGACATGCATGTGTCTCCTCTTCTTAGAGCTCCAAGTGTAAGATTTCATTTCAGCCCCTGGGAAATTAGCCAGCAAAGGCTTGAAGAAACCTTGCATATATGTGATGAGGCAGCTCATTAAAGCTGACACAATAGAGCTGGTGTCTTTAGAAACACCAACATAACATTTAACTGCCTGGGGGTTGACAAGGCCATGTCCGAAGTGTCCATCCAAAGAGAGAAGCCAAGAAAAAAACCTCTATGAGATGAGAGGTCAAACCGTATTTAATTTCCAGTCTCCAATGTGATTTTTTAAATATATATATATATATATATATATATATATATATATATATATAAAAACAGTTATTTTCCTCTAATTTAAGTGGCATTTCATTGCCTGTATCATATATAATATTACACAAGACAGTATTTCATCTGATCGTTTAGAAGGTCACATAGAGATTTAGGAGAATAATACCTTCTAAATGAATATCGGAAGAGCCACAGGACGTGATTCAGACCTTCAAAAAGCATCATGTCCCGCTTTACAAAGCTCCAGCTGGCTCCCTTTCACACACAGCAACCAGCAACTCCAGATGGAGCTTGCTATTTAGAAGATCCCAAGGTCTCCAAAGCCTGGTGAAGAGGAATAACACGAGGTCGGAATGCCTAAGAGACCGTCCATACAGGCCTTCCGTCATCATACAGACAGCAGGGGGGAACAGGAACGGTTGTGTGACCTTTCATAGCACGTATTCTATTAAGAATGCAGTCTGAGTCACAGCCAATCGAGGCTCTGAAAAACAATCTCATATTGGAACAGAATGATGTGTTCCCTTAGTTTCATGCTTGATATTACAGGAAGCTGCTCTGCACACCGATATATTTCCTTGAAATACTGAAGATGAAATGGGCAACATAATATCAGAGTATTTACTGCAGAAAACACAACAACGGCGATCAAATAGGACTCACAATTACCATACTTGACTATCACAGCGGGGCGTTCGACCCAGACCTCCTGCGGCAAAACAACTGTGGTATCTAACCATAACCAATGCCCTGCATGTGATGAATCAATAATCCATTAAAATATAATATCTCTGTGTAATTGGATTTGGGAGCTTATGTTTTTGCAAAATGTTCTCAGGCTCAAATGTAAATAGGGTCCTGCTACGTCGAAAACCTTTGTCTAAATGTAGACCCTGAGAAACATCATACGGAGAAATGAAAACAGAAAGCCTCAGGGATGCTTCCAGCTTGTCTTATGAGGATGTATCAGCAGTGGGCAGAGTCTAGTTTATGAAATCATAGGGGGTAGTGATATCAGCTCCCCTGTTCGCCTCACTATTGTACAGGGGTAAACTTTTGTATTATTACCATATAGATTGTCTGTCTGTCTGTGTCATTTCCATTTTGATGGAGGCTGAGCAGGGATGACATTATAGAGTGTAATATACCATTTCATGATGGGTAGGTGGAGCAAGTGTGGAAAAAGGGGCTTTGGGTGCCGTGGTTCATATTTTTTGTCAAGAAAGTAAAGGCAGAATATCTAGCAACTCCACTGAGGAACCTCAAACAACAATATCTGCACTCAAGTGCACATAACAAAAAATATAGTTTAAATGAATCAAAGAAATTACATTATAGGGTCATTTGTCAATGGACATTTCATTCTAAAACCCTGTCATACAAATATTATTTTTCTGTCAAACAAATTTGTAGTGTAAAGGTACTTATCAGATTTAAAGTGAAGCTTATAGTATCAAATCTTTATGATATTCTTAATTTCTTCATGCACTGATTATTTTCATTTTATGGCCAAAAGCAATAAAAAGACAATATAAAATTTTTATCCTGTTATTTTTCTAAAGTTAGTAAAAAATATAAAACTAAATACTAAAATTAATAATTTTAAGTGCTACTAGCAAATTAAGGCATCACGTCAGAATATTGCAAAATATTGTAATATCCAATTTCGTATGATATCAATAAATAAATATTTTTCATTATTAGAAGCCCTGTTAATTAGCATTAGTACTTTTATTCAGCAAGTACACATTAAAGGAATCAAAAGTGAAAGTAAAAGATATTTATTTATAAAATTACAAAAGTAATAATATTATCTTATTTTCATCAAATGCTGTTCTTTTAGATGATCTTCTATTCATCAAAGAATCCTGAAAAAATGGATGAAAATTCAGGTTTGCCACAAAAAAAATAACTCACATTTTTAAATATATTAAAATAAAAAACAGTAATTTTAAATTGCAATAATATTTCACAGCAGTTTTTACTGTATTTTTAATCAAATAAATGCAGCCTTGAGCATTATGTTCTATAGGCAAACACTGGAAAAATAAAAGCTCACAAATGTCCATGTGAAACATTCATTGTTTCTCATCCTTTTTAATTAATCTTTTAACTACTGACTGCTGCTTCTCACTTAATGGATTTAAATCCAGAGAATGAAAACATTGGCCAGCTACAATAAACACTGGCATGCGAGTGTTACTTTTAAGACTTCAGGGAGTTCAATGATTAACTGTTTTCTCTCATCAGGGCAAATGGATCAAATTGTTCGGTTCACTGACAGTTATCGGTTGCACTCGCTCACTCTTCTCAGATCCTGTTTTGCTAAACCCATTAGGAATAATTGGCCATAGCTCTTACAGACGGCTCTAATAAGCCTGTTTTTTCTAGACTCAGAGGTCTTTTGCTTACATTTACTGAGACACAGAGGCTGTATAAAGGCTAAATTAATTTGGGCATTTTTTTAAAAGTAAAACTTTCAGACTGAAACCACAAAGGCTCTCGGCTCCACAGCTCATTGAGTTCACATATCCTTCAAATTGGCATGCACACAGGGTTCTTACTGCAAGGTACAGCATGGCCATTGTGTCCAGGGACACTCCGCTCTGACTTCAGGCTTTTGGAGCTCTACAGTAATCTATAGGATTATACAAACAAGAGCTGAAGGCTTCAATCTATAGCATTTTCCATCAGGAAAACCCAAGACATTTCTGTGTGCAAAAAAAGAAGAAGAAGAAAAAAAAAATATTTTCAAGGTTGCAAACCCTCTTGGTGCACAGAACCAGAGCAAGAGGTAAATTGGCTGTATGCTGAGGCTTTGACATTTCTCAGGATCTTGAAGTTTGATGGGGAAATACCATTTAGAAGATGATGAACATATTAGTGCATTTTTCCTTTGCTATTCAGTCTGTTCGTCATCTGGAAAGCCTTAATGGCTGTAAAAAGCATTTGCACAGTACACAGAGTTGTTTTGTGACCTCAAAGGGGCAGACGGTAACCTTGCTGAAGTCCATCACCTGAAAGAATTTGAGCCGGTGGTGATGGGAAGCAAACAAAACTACAACACCTCAGTAAACACTGGAGAAAACCTTCAGAATGAGCAGACGAGTAGCTGAATGGCCGTTAACTTCATGAACTCCATCTGGTCTGACAGCTGTTCATTTTATTTACTCCTATACTCATGTTGATCATAAATTTTAAACATGTCCACCAAACATGTGGTGTTTCATCTTTGACATCCAACGATGCACACAGCATAATGTAATAGCATTGACTGTTCAATTGGAATCACTCCAGTTCTCTATGTTTGTGCGTCCCAGGCTGTCAGTCTGTGCATTAGTGGTGGCTAGTTCAAAAGTCATGTGAGATGACATACAGTTCATCCACAACACGAGTCATTACTTTAGTATATTGTATAATTCTGATGTAGGATAACTAGAATACTGTTGTTTAATGTTGCCATAAAATCAAAACTTACAACTGTTTTATGGAATTTTGAAGTGTTTATTATAATGATTTATCCGTGCACATTACTATTATTATTATTAGTAGTAGTAGTATTTTAAATGTGTGCCCTCATAATTAAATAATTAATTAAATCAAAACATTTAAGTCAACATAAAATAAAAATGGACAATTCTTATTTTTTATGGAATATTGCAGTGTTTATTATAAATGATTTATCCATGCACATCATTTTTAAATTCATGTTCCTTCATAGTCTTTAATCAAGCTTCCCCTCCCTCTCACAACCATATATTTTCTCTGATGATTTCTCTGATGATCCCTCCCCTCCAGCAACCTGTCACTCAGATAAGATCACAGCAATTAGCAAACGTCAACAATCCAATCAACAAATCCAATCAAAGTTCCACACTACATTTTTTCACAACTTGCATATACCTTAAGCAGAGAAGACACATACCTGCTTGTCATAATTATTCAAATAAATTGTGTGCATATGCATACATCTACATAGAATATATTTATGAAGTATGAAGTATTTAAAAAAAAAAAAAATCAATCAAATTAAGGCTACAGTTGTCGTCCTTCGAGTGTGTTCACCTGCATTGCTCCTAAGCACTGGAAACATCTCGAGAGACCTGCAAGGGATCAGTACACAATCCCTCTACTTGAGATGATTACAGAGGCAGGTAATAAAGCCCGGTCATTAGAGAGGATGCTCTGTTTACTCTGTGCAAATCAATTACCCACCATTTATTTGCTGTGTAAATCCCTTTGCAAGTTACACAAAGAATTGTCACCCCCGTGATCGGTTAGGCACACCTATGGGTTGCTTACTTACTGTCATCACTCTCTTTACCTTCATATTCTGTTGATTGGAGGCTGGTGAAAAACTGATATTACTTGCAAACTGTCGCTTGCAATTTATTAAAAAATTGAGGTCTGTCGGCTCATACGCTGAATATACGGTAGTTGTGAAGCACAAGGTGAGGGAGCTTGTTGTGCAGGTGATGCCTAACCTGAATGTGTCAGATTGCACATCTGTTCTTACTAATTAGAACCTGAAGTTATGACTACATACCTATTTACAATACTGCAGTCTGCCTTTCACAGCAGACCATTAATATCTCTTATCTTGCTGTGTAAATGCATTGCCTGAGGGTGATTCTATAGACGTGGCTCTTTGGATGTGTTGAAAAAGTACTATCTATTTAGACAGCAACTTGTAGGGTATGTGCATTTATAAGTGACTGAATTCACATAAAGCTAAACTTTTCACACTTATGTAAATTCACACTCTGGAGCTGCACTGCAATCTGCACAATTCAATTCATCATTTGGATGATGAATTGATCAATTTGTCTGCAGTATTGCTGATTCAGACGCTCCAGTTTATGGTACATGATCCAAAAAGTTGATTTATAAGTTAAATGACAAGAATCTAATGTACTATATTTATTTGCTTATGCTGCACACTTGAAATTAATCACTTCACAGCAACTGGCTGTTTTTGTGAAACTTTTGACAAAGACCTTGGCTCATTACAATGTTTGTACTTTATAATGTTTGTATAAATGATTTTTTTCTATCTTTCCAGCAGTAGTACTGAACTACTAAGAACTATACTTCTGCTGTCTGCACTGTTGACAAACAGCATTTCAAATTAAAATTCATTCAAGCCTGTTTAAAAATTATATACAATCATTTTAAATCCTATAATCCTATCTATCTATCTATCTATCTATCTATCTATCTATCTATCTATCTATCTATCTATCTATCTACTAACTAACTAACTAACTAACTAACTATCTATCTAACTATCAATGGAATTAATTTAATATTTTAAGTAGGAAAACATTAATAGAAAAATATGAAATCATGTATTTGTGTTCTTTGGGCATTACACTCTTTATTTGTGCTGTACTGCTTTCATTCAGTCCCCTCCTCCACTGCGGTTGCTGTAGCAGTGGGTTGCCAGCTAATGCAGAATATAGCTGCATACATTACCTGTTAGGTATCACCAGCACACCTCACATTTAACTAAACACAAACCCTGATAGTTTTACCGCATACAAGTCACGTCATGACCGTCTCTGCCTACACCAAAGCAAAACACATGCATCTGTTCCTAACAGCGTCTTCTCTCCTCTGTGAGATGCTCAACAGATCTAGATGATGCATAGAGAAGAGGATGAAAAATGATGTTACTGGTAACTGCCTGAGGGAGGTAGAGCTTATCGGACTGAATCAGGAGGAGCAGTGGTTAGTGGCCTCCATTCGAGCGTGGAGTGGTGGAGGCAGATAAAGCGTGACGGCCTCTACTCTTCCAGATTATCTTCACAGTGAGGAGAACTCCTCAACTACCCACTATCACACGGGGAGCCCTTTATCTCCTTTAAGTCATTTATTTTGGAGATGAAATCTAAGCATCTGGCAGTACCAACACCGTGTAAGTGTGAGAAGAGTTGAAAGAGACAGAGGAGGGCAGAATTAATGCATGGAAGTCAATAGAGATTTTTTTTTTTTTTTTTTTGCAGGTGCTGTGTCTGGATGAAGTGAGAAAACAAAGATGATACATTGCAGCACATGCAAACAATGTTTTTGAGCTGGATTAATTTAGGCATAACAGAGCATCTGGTATTTACATCTATTCTGAGCTGATATATGTATATGTGTGTGTGTGTGTGTGTGTGTGTGTCTATATATATATTTGAATTCCCCCCCACTTAAATAGTAAGTGATGCTTATAGTCACAAAATCAGAGACTCTCCCCCGCTAAAAAAAAAAACCCATACAAAAAATAAAACCAATCGACATCTCCTCTGATCATTGTTTATTAGATCACCTGAAATAGATGTTACTATCAGATGTAAACAAGATCTAAGTCCAACAATGCATCAAGAAGACTAGAAAGGTCAAGATGCTGTTTTATGATGAGATGTAGTTTGTGTGTGTGTGTGTGTGTGTTTGCGTGTGTTCCTTCTTTAAAAGCAGTAACTGTTTACATAATATGTTCATATCATATCTGGTGCATGAAACACTTCCTAAAACAGAACTAATATGGCAGTCCCATTAGCTTTTAGATAGTTTAGCTAGTTTTCAAAGGCTTCTTTGTGAAAATGGCTTTGTCATCCTCAACAGCATGATTTCACCAAGCAGACTGCAAGCGATCCGCTTCAACATTTGAATATTGTTTGCATGAGCAGGCTAGTCAAAACACAAAGCAAATCATCTCAGCCAGCATTAGAGTTTCAGACAAGCTTCATTCATGCCTTCAAAGCACTACAGACTCCATAGTGAGAGAACCTAAGCGGTTTCTAATGACGTGCTGAAAAACGGCAACGGTAATACTGAGCACAAATTAATTTAAAGAGGCCCCTGTTGTACGATGCAAGAACAATATAAGGTCCGTTCAAAGCTTAAGCGGCACCGCTACATTTGTGCTATATCGCTCTGTACAGAAAGCAGCGGCAGAACGCACCAGCGACAAAGGCAAAGGTGTTTTAATGACAGGTGGGCAGAAATCCCAGCGTGGGAGTTTAGTTTAGCGTGTGAAGAAGGGTTCGTGCAGCTCTGGGCTCTGACGCTTATTCTGCAAAGGCCGGTGTTCCACTACTCAATTTAGCTGGCTCGGCTGTCAGAACGCTTTAAATAAACAGCTCCGACAGCTCCCACGGAAATAACCCTGACGTCCTGCCAGACTATTGTGCTTCTGCGCACTCCCTTTTTGCTTCCCAAAGGACACAATTTGTGTTCTGCGCATTATAAGTGTGTACGTGTGTATGAGGAAGTGAAACAGTCGATTTATAGGGTCACACTATCAACCCCATCTCCTTTCACAAATGGAACAGATCTCATAAGCGCTGCTGCAGCAAGGGCTTGTGGGAACACGGAATGTTATTGCAGTCACATTGCATGTTTCTCAGAGTGACTGAGGAAAACAAACAGATATTGATCTGAAAAGTGAAGGTGCGCTGCGTGTGAGTGACAAAGAGAGGCTTCTGTTACGAGACAGATCGAGGGTGCGTTGGGATATTGTCTGAAGGTCTGAGAGCTCAGGAAGAGGTTGATTCGAGTGTAATCTAGAGGGTTAGTTAAGGGGATTTATTCTGTGCATTTCATTTGCATTAATTAACAATTATATGACTTAAGTATCTTATAAAATATACACCATATGCATGCTCATAAAAAAAAATCTTAATCAGAATTTACTCTCATTTTCCACTTAACATGTCTAATCATGCATCAGAAGTTCAATTATATGAATATAATATTATACTTGTTTTCAAGTTATATTAAATAAATTAATACATTTTTTGTTAATTTTGTTTTTATGCCATTGGCAAATTATTTGTCCTGTTCTTAACCATAAAAAAATACTATTTGAATAAAATAAAAATATTTGCACAAGTCTTTTGAAATTCTGGTTTAAGTATTACTCTAACAAAATTTAAATAAAAAAATTGCGTAATATATCAACAAATCTTATTTTTAAAGACAACCGCTGTATAAAATGTCTATTTCAGAGCAAAAAAACACATTACCTTGTTGGTCTTTTTAAAATTCCAGACGAAAACTACAACCCAAATCCCGTTAATGCGCTTTGGGTTGAGTTTATTTTTAATCCTCCGTTTCTCCAGTCTGCAAGGGGAATCTTGCTGATACCTTTCCATTTTCCATGGAGTTTCATAAACTCTTGGACTCAAAACATTGAGATTTAAGGTTTCTATCGAAACTTTTAATACATACCCTCTCATTGTGAAATGAGATAAGACAGGCAGGATGCTGAGATTTGAAGTTTTTCTAGCTTCTGTTTACCCACTGGGATCATTTTTGTACATTTTAGTCAAAGGCTCCAGATAAAGGCCCTTTGCTGATAAGCGGTCTCTTTTTATTTGACCAGTTTGGAACTGTTTGTTGTCTAATTTATATTCCTGATGATGCTTTTTGCTGCTGCTTTGAGATTAAATTCTGTTGGCAGTGAATCCACAGATGCAAAACAAAGTCAAGCCTGCTTCTATAATCAGCGTGAGTTGATAAACTACCCTCATATACTCTGTGCACATGCAAACATCCATATGGTACAGCCCAATCCTATAACAAACAGCATAGCGATTACTGGCACAGGATCAAAATCTGACCATACTGACTATAACACAAAAGAAATACACAAAGAATAAATAAAGGTGCTGAATACAGACGTGCAAGCTCTCCAAGAGATTTAAGGCAACCAAATGACCCATTAAACAGCTACAACATGATTATTCCACACAACAGCTGAGATAACAGCTGACATATCAATGCGTTTGTCTATTAAACTGCATTTTAGGCAGTAAAACATGCCCTTCAATGTATGAGAAAGAGTGCATCATCATGATCAGCCATTTTACTGGAGAATCTCAAAGCACTGCCAACAACACTCGGCACAAACAAGGGATGATTTAAAAGACAGCCGATCTGAAGGTGTCGGAGTAGAGCTCTTGAGAGCACAAAGATAAGGTGAAAGCTCCACGTGATAATAGTCTTCATTAGAATATATCTATGCAACTCATATCAAGACTCTGGGTGAAAGTAACTGCTCTTCTCCGATAATAATGCTTAGACACCTCAAGGTTGCTGATAAAGCAGAGGTGCCGGAATATGTTTTTAAGAAGGAAGGAGTTTGCAAAGTACAGCAGTGGTTGGGACATTATGACATACATGGCAATGGCTTACCTCGTGAATAATAACTCATGCTGATGTTGCAGTGACTGTGCAATCACTTAATATTGCTCATTAATATTCATGAGCCATGATATGACTGGTAGACTCACCCTGCAGATACACTTGTGCTGGTCTTGCATATGTTATTCTGTAATTTCAGACCAGCTTTACAAGTTTTTACTGGTTTGATAGATGTTTGTGAGCACACGTATCCTAACTAACATCTCCAAGCTATGGATTTGCTCATTTAATATCTAATTATGGTTAGAAATAAAACATAAATAAAAAGTTAAACCAATTAACATAACATTTATTGTCTACTTTTCTAATATATTGCACAAATTTTTATTTACTTTCTTACATCTTATGCCAAATCATCACAATTTAAGTGCATTTTGATGCCAGAGTCTGTCAGAGTCCGTATTTTCTTATTTTTTAGGGCAATGCAGGGCATTTTACCTGTTGGTAATATCAAGTGCTAAAACTATAGCGAATTATTGTCTGTACCAGAAATGCACTTTAAGTGCTAGCCAACAGAAGCGCATATTTTAATATTCACCTTATAAGTTCAATTGAGTGAGCTAAAAGTGGACCCTGGCCCCTGTGCCTCTGTCAGACAGCACTAACTGAGAATGCTACATCATTTACTGACATAGCTTTGAGTGCTGTTCACCTGAAGCCAGATAGTCCGGAGTAAAAGCAACCTCTTGAGTAGCAGATAACACATTTCATTGACAATGCACCACTAAACGCAGAGTTTTCGGGTCAGACTCATTTGCTGGTGCAGCTTTAGCATTTACCTGCGGACTCTTCATGCCCGTCTGCTCTTTATCTAAAGCAATTCTTAGCTGTATTAATCTCCTCAAAAACCGCTCATGTGTCCTTGCTCCTTCCGACTTAGTCTTGCTGATTCCTCCAGAGATGACGGTGATCTGTCTTTCTGAGAGGAAGAGGAGGAAGAAGAAGGTTGGTATAACATTAAAACTTAAAAACCTAGTAGACTGCCAGGCAACTGCCTTCAAAGAACTGTCATGTAACCTCATAAATGACTGAATTCAAAGTTAACTGTGCCATACTCTAATAAGCATGAAAAACAAATAGCAGCACACAAATATAATGTAAAATAAACCATTTCATTAGATTTAACTTTAAACTGTTTTCAGTAAAGCTGGGTTGCCAAGTCATTTAGTGTTTCCTGCACAATTGGGCTCCTTTTAAACTGTTAATGCAGGTTGTTTTTTCCAAATGGGTTAAAGATTTGACATATGCATAAATTATAAATAACCAAAAAGCTTGTATTGAAATATTTACTCTACCCAATTTATTTTATAAGAATGTTAAAACTGCACAAGATGATGATACAGAGTAAAGTGCTTATTTTAAGTTTTTATAAAAAGAGACGTGTTTATTATTACTATACTATATAGTAATACTCCATGTGAAATTGTGTCTATGCATAACACTGACTGTAAAATATGTATTTTAGATATGAGAGTGGCATATTTTGAGTTGGACTTGTAAACAAGTTTAATTGGGGATTGCTCTAGTTTTGATCAGGCAATAACTGGTTTTGTTACATTTGTTACATTTTGTTACATTCTAATAAGCATTAATATTTGTTATATTGTTGCTATACATGTTGCTATAAAATAAATGTACACACAATGTGCTTAACTTCACACGTTGAAGTCATAAATACAAGTTCTTGTAGCTGGTTTCTTGCTTTTTATTGATATATATTGTGACATATCTGGCTCCAGATATTATTTATTCTACTCAGTGCAGAGTTTGTAGAATATGTCAGGAAAATAGAAGATAAAAACAGAAATGAACACATCTGCCACAGGTTGAGCAGCAGAGTCACGATGACCACAAAGTTTTGTATGCTATTGAGACTTTGACATGTAAATTGTACCTAGCATTTGTATTAAATATATAGCCTAAAGAGGTCATACAACATTTCCAGATGAATCATCACCATTAAAAACATATGTAAATCACAACTATAATATAAACGAGTAATTTATGCCTCTCGCTCCCTGAGGTTCTCATTGCCGCCTTCATGTTGGTCTTGTGAAAATGTCATCAAAAAGGGCCTGAGGCAGAGAGTCATGTCTAATTACTTCACACAGCACACATACAGCTGATAATACTGATGTCACAATTTTGACAGCTCAAGTACACCCTGTGTGGGACGATACACTTGGAGATGACACATGGTTTCAGGTTAGCATATTTGTGCCTTTACCCAAAGCCATGCATTAGGATTTATCGGACAGGCATTTTTGCATGTTGCGTTTGAAATGCTATGCATGCGTGATAAAGGCCATGTTCATAACCTTGTATTTTCATCATATTCTGTTGCCATGGTGAGTCTATCGATTGGAGCAGGGCTTTGTTGCTGAATGCTGAGAGGTGTCATTTAAGCCAATAATGTGAAGGACTGTCAGTCTGCAATAACAAAGAGATAGTGGGGCTTATTGGTGTTTTGCTGTCTTCTGAATGTCTATATCCAATTGAAAGACTAAGCTGGCCTGGCGGCTGGCGTAGATGCTTTTCCATCTGTAAGTAAAAGCTGAATGAATGAATCCTCAACATTATTGGCTGTTATCAAGCTCATCCTATCATTTATTGATACACAGTGTTTTTCTGTACCATGGAGCTGCCCATACACAAAATTAAATTTCCATATATAAAATATGATTTAATATGAAGTAAAAACACAAATGAAACCTATTAAACTGGAAACTGGAGCTTTCCTGTAGCTCAAATGGTAGAGCATGGCGCTAGCAACGCCAAGATCATGGGTTCGATTCCCAGGGAAAGCAAGAGCTGATAAAATGTAAAACTGTAACTTGAATGCAATGTAAGTCGCTTTGGATAAAAGCGTCCGCTAAATGCATAAATGTAAATGTAAACAATGTCATATATTAACATCTATTATATTTAGGCATGTGAAATTTGGATGTAATATACATTTATATAGATAACTAAAATATATATAAAAAAATTATTACAAAAAGGCAGATATATATACAGTGGGAAAAAAAATAATATTTGATCCCCTGCTGATTTTTTACATTTGCCCACTGACAAAGAAATGATCAGTCTATAATTTTAATATATATATATATATATATATATATATATATATACTGTATATGTCATAAACTTAAATAGGTTAAATATCTTCAATTTACCTAGAGAATGTACAAATGCTATCGATAACAAATGACAATATAACTCTTGATATTTCCAAATGAGCGCTATAGTCACAGAAACACATATAATATGTTTTAATCGACCTAAAATACTTTAACAGAAAAATATCTCTATCCATTGTTTCATAATAAAAATCAAATCAATAGCACAACTACAATGAAGAAGGCCAAACAAGAACAGAAAGCCCTGTACATCCCGACCTGAGTCTGAACATATTTCACAGCTCTGATAATTTGTTTTGAGTTCAAATGAATCTCAGGGGAAAATAAATGTTACAAAATGTAACAAGATTATTTGGAGGCCAGCGTTGAATTTTCTTCTAAATATCATCTACCATTAGAGATGTCTTAGTTCTTCCCCCGCAGACCAAAGAAATGGTATGCGCTTCAGTGAACGCTCCGGCCTGAACCCTGCAGAGCTGTGGGGGGGAACTTCTCTAATTCATTCAACTCCATTAGAGGCTCATCTCATTTATCCTGGTGACTGGTCCTGCTACGGCGGAGCACAAAGTCATCTCTCCATTTATTTCCATTAAAGTGCATTGAAGGATGAGATGCATGTTCATAGAAGGTAAATGTGTTTACAAAATGGGAAACTTATGCATTTCAATTCCACAAGTGCAGCTTTATAACCACAGTACCAAAAGTTTGGGGATAAAATAGTGTTCATGTTGCATAAAACTAAAAAATATTCATAAAAATACCACATGCTCTGAATTGAACTTTATACTTTAATAATCATTTAGCTAGTTTTACTATGCCACTACGCAACCAGGCATAGCTAATTAGAATATAAATCCATGAACTAGGCCAGCACAGATCTCATTATGAACAAACGTTTCATTGCTTGTCTTTATTTATTCCATCATTTGAAGTGCTGATTACATTAATGTCGTCTACAGTATGACTGATTTCGATTTATTCCAGGCAATGTTTTATAATGAAGAAAATATACAACTCTAAAATCAGAGGTGAGCACAACCATAACAATATATTTGAGCAATAGGCCCATCGCATCAACCTGCTTATGAAGCCTTGGTTATGTCAAGGATTATGAACATGTTTATGGCAAAGATAAACCCAGAGGAAGCCATTTCCTCATATTTGTTTTTGTGTTATGTATGGTGCACGCCCAAATAAACCAGACTGGGGAATGTTCAAAGACAAAGTTGAGAGAAATAATGCTTAATCTATTAGCCCAATGTTTTAATAAAGATTTACTATTTAAAAAATTGAATATTACGTGCAGTCAAAGGCTAAAGAGAATTACACAATTTAAGGCTTAATGGGAATTTAGTATCTCTGAACTTTAATGTTTCTCTGGTTAGACGTCTTAATTTGGAGCATTAATTTAATTTCATAAAAACACAAGAGTTAGAGTTAGAAGAGTTAGTTCAGACCGTTTTTTTTTTTTTTTTTGGTTGCGGCCAAGTGTGAGGACGTGGCTGAGTCCTTAATAAATGCAAAAATATATATATTCATAGCTTTTTTCAGGATTATACACTATTATAGCTTGCCATAAGCAGCCATTCCCAATTGAATAACATGAACAAAGCATTTACTCTAAAAAGTTTTTCACCTAATTAGTAGGTGGTCTAATAAATATATGAAAAAGTTTGGGAACCCCTGGTCTAAAACGACATTTTTCTTTTTGTTCCATTTCAAAATATGTCATCTAAATAATATATAAAACTAGCATTCATTTCAGAAAGAACAAAAATTCTTAGAGCTGCTTGGCTCATTTTGATGGACATTTGGTCATTTATACTTCAAAAGGCAATTTGCTGTGAAAATAACTTGAGGCAATTTCAACCGAACCCCCACAGAAATTTAATCTGTGCTGTCATTGTTCTCTAATAAATCAATGAAAAGTGAAAAACATGTATAAATGCACTAAAGACTCATTAAACATTTGGAAGCATTTTATGCATATAAAGACTTTTTCCAAACCTGCCATAATTAAAGAATACTTTCTTTGTGAACCAATTAAGACATTCCCTTGTAAATATGTTCCTGTCAGTATAGATATGAGAGATGCTGAGGGTTGAACACTGGGGTTGTTTATTATCTGTAAACAAGGAGCAATTATTTTGCCTCTGCTGTGAAGAAGTGATTTGGCCTTGTGTTGGCCTGTGTCACAAGACATCGAATACAAAGTAAATTAATTTCTGTGTGTCAGCACACAGAAAATCAGATGTAGCGGCAGACTTGGACAATCCTTAGTGATTAGCATGAAAAAACAATTATTTGTGGATTAGAATGCTCCATTTTACAGTGCTGAAATTAATTAGCGACTGCACACCTCTGTTCATCTGTATGCACAAACAGCTGTGAGCTCATATTGGTAATACGAACCTGAACTACAAAAGACATACGCACCACCCCCCTCTGTCTATCTTTCTCTCCGCCTGTCTGTTATTTCTGTTCCCCATCATTGTATGTAATAAGGCCACCGTCACCCTCACAATCACTGTCAATGTCATCGCCAATGTCAGTGGCACTCATCACTGTATGTCTGTTTATTTTCAACACACTTTGTTTGCTAGTTTAAAAAAAAAAAACGTGTTTACTACAGGGCCGTATTGCCAGAGTTTCAGTATTTTCATGCTTAAACAACCACATACAGCCTCTTTGTCCACAATCTACCAGGACAGCTGCCTGACTGCTTCACTTCACAGATATTTCACTGTGTTTTCTCAGGTTTCTGACGATCACAGTAAATAAACAAACAAACAAATATAATCATAATATGTAATTAAACAGCATAGTAGAGACAATTAGTGTTTAACAAAAACTTGGCTTTAAAAAAATACTATATTACTATAAAAATGATTATTGGAGAATATTTTAGAATTCAGTCTTTCTATTATAAAAATGTAATGATTAATTTAATGCATTACTTGCCAATTCTTTGTAATATTATTATTAAATATTTTAATTTACTGGCATTGAGTGAAAATTGTTTTTATACCATTTTTTTAGTGTATGGGCAAAGTATCTAGTGTAGATCTATGTAAGTAATAACTGAACAGTTATCGATCAATATGTTTTCATTTATCAGTATCTGTCAATAGTGGATATATACCAGCTGGATATTTAATATGTTTAGATCACCTTTAATGTCATCTAATGCTCACTTAATGTTAAAATCTTAAAAACAACACTAATATATTAATAACACTCCACAAAAAAAAATACTATAGTAATTTATAGTAAATACTATAATATAGTTTTTAACCATACTATAGTAAAGTGTATTATACTGTATATATTATAGTATTTACAACACTTTGTTAATGAATGTTATACAGCATACCGTGAACTGATAAACTGTAATAAATACTAGAGTATACTTTAGTTTTTACTACAGTAAACTGTAGTGTATTGTAGAATAATATACTCTATATTTGTAGAAAACTTAGTACAGTATTGGGTAAAGTAATTTGTTTATATTACTATAGTTGTTATATTACCACAGCAACTATAGAATTAGCACAACAAATTAATTAAAGTACTTTACTATAGTATGGTTCAAAAACACTATAGTATTGACTATAAATTACCATAGTATTTTTTGTAATTCTAAGTAAATCTCAAAATTCAATATGATTTTTCACTTTATTGTCAGAATAATTGTTTTCCATTTTTTCATACTGTACGTTATAATGCCTAAATTCACTTATAGCACTTAATGGTTAATTGTTTTATTATTTATTTTTACTTTAAGAAGGCAAAATAGTAGAATTTTAAAATCATTCATGAAATGAAAATAATTACTGACTTCAGTATATGGGCCAGTATGGTAATAAAGCTATTACCAGTCCAAACCCATGAAGACAGTTCTGCAAATACCTGCCATTAATTTCATTAAATAATTACCACCAGCTGGCACCAAACATTAATATTTACATGTTGTTTCAAAGCTGTACCAGCCAGCTAGCAATAAAATTAGCAAATACACCATCATGGCCATTCACCCCATGAATATTTCAACATTATTTATATAGCATATGGTCATTACTCGGCTCAACTCTTTTTCATCTTGACGTGAATCTTGACTCAGGAGACAGGACAGGATGGAACAGAAAACAGCAGGAACTCCAGAGAATAATGACACTCATTAATAGCGAGTTGGAGAAGACTGATGGCAATGTTTTGAAATGCGACGCAGTTGAAAGTCACTCAGAGCTGTCTCTCTCCGAAGGTTTCAACTCTGAGGGCGCTTCCAAAGACGTATGCCTTCAGCTCAAAACCATTAGCACTTCCTGTTGTTTGTCTCTATCTGACCTGTATTAAGATTTTATAGTTTTGTATGCCAAATAATGAATTATTTACCATATTCCTCCATCATGTTTTACGGTAGACAGATGAACATCTGTGAAAATCCCTTTTTACTATATATTTTTCGGGATGCAGGCAGGTTCCTTATCAGATAAACAAGCAGCGCAAACAGCAACTGTGGGTTTTTTATCATCAGACTGAAATGAGACAGTCTAGTCATTAGCAAGGTAATTTATGTGATAGCATAATAGTATGACTAAAATTCTTCCGGATTCTTTTGTGCACACAAATGAAAAACAATATTATACATAGCTTATGTGGTCTCTACTCTCATCTGTCTCTTTCTCTCTCTCGATTCATAATTCAAAGAACCTTATAGCATAATAAACAGGGCTCTGCCATGCCAAAGCACTGATACACATAACACAATACAGAATAGTACAAACACATAGGTATCAGTCTCTCTGCCGGTTTGTTTCCCTACAGTCTCTTAAGAAATAAGACCGTTGGGATGGTTTGTGTCGAGGACTCTGGGATCAGATACCTGTGAATCAGAGGGCAGGAGTGTGCTGGTAGTGAGGGGGTGGGTCGAGAGAAGCTGTCAGCAGCCGGATGATACATCGTTACAGAAATCTGTAAAATGTACATCAGGTATGACTGGGTGTGCGGTGCAAGGGTACCTGGAATGATCTGCTCTGACAGAGTCAGCTAGGTGTATGATCCTGCTCCAGGCTAACAACTGCACAAATAAAGCACAGCTCATGTTTTGGAAAAACAAACATTTCGGTGATTTACAGCTAATACTGCAGGGGTTTTATACTTTAATGAAGGGTTTTCAACATTGTTGATACCAAGGACCCTCGAATATGATCCCATTGCTGATGAAACTGCACAAAACACTTTTTAATGTGGGCAAAGTGCAAATCAGTGCAAGTTACCTCACGGTTGCAACATACTCATTTGAAAAAAACGTGACTCTACCTATATACGTTATTTTTGCAAAACTCCCAGGTTGCAAAACGTTCATATACATACAATTCGCTGCAGTTTCCAGCTGAAATGAACACTAGTTATTTTTTCATTTTCACACAAATTATGATTACAGTGGCTATTTATTTATGGCTATTTATCATTGTATTATTTAATGATTAATACAACTTCACACAGTTTCACAATATATACTATGCCATGACTTCAAATAATTTTACCACAGTGCATGATATGTAAACTAATACATTTTGATGTTACCGTCATATAACCAGCTCCTCTTGTATGGCTTTTCATTCTGATGTAATAAACTTGCTCAGTTGCTTACTCAGGTATGAGTCCCATGACTTATCAAGTCACAACACTCAAAAGACCTCAAAGACTAGTAGAAGATAAAATGGCATGGTTGTTCCAGTAAATGTGTTTTTAGCTCATGTTTGCTTTTGTTAACATTATCAGTAAGGTTTAGGCTAGGGACACTGGATATTTCTCTTTGAACATGCCAAAAAACCTGTAAGAAGCAGCGTAATATTTTTCAGAAATGTCATCAGACACATTTTATCAATGTTATTAAATGAGTCTGGGTAGATATCTTATCTGTGTCTGGTGTTCATGTGCCAAATCCTGTGATGTTATGTTCAAATGCATTTAGACCGCTCTGAAATTACCTGTCAACTTATTTTATCAACTAATTGCTGTTTGCTGGCACTAAAATGTTAATGTTTACATGTTGTTAAAAACTGTGCTAGCTAGGGAAAAACATATTTACTAATAAACTATGACAGTCATTTACTCCATGAACATTATTTATGTAGCATATGGTCATTACTCATTTGCTCATCTTAAACAACTTGAGACTTGGCTCAAATCTTTTTCATCCTTATGTGAAATGTGACTCAAAAACTCCAGAGATGTCTGTAAATGGCACTCATTAACTGTGGGTTGGTGAAGACTGATGGTTATGTGTCAAATGCAATGAAATGCCACACAGATGAAAGTCAATCAGAGATGTCTGTGTGTGCTTCTCAAGGAAGGATTTGTGGCAATATTTTACTCAAACTTTTTTGAACTCTTAATATGATGATTTTACTGTGAGGGACCCCCTTCCTAAAATAAAGGCATTTATACAGAAAGAATGAATGATATTATCAAGACAATATGTGCTTGATGATTTGGTTTAATACTGTCATTGTATTAAGGCCATCATTTACAAACCAAAATATTTGTACGCATTTTTATTGATTTATTGTTAAAAATAAGATATTGTTAGATATATAATCTTGAAGATAAACATTCTCAGTTTTAAATAGGCAGAGCCCTTTTCAAAAATCATTTTGTCAGTCCGTTTTTTTTAACCCACAGACTTCCTAGCACCCCCTTGTGGTCCCCTAGGATCCCAATTTGACTTTTGGGTGGCATGGGGTTGGTATTGCAAGCACTGATATTTTGTATTGCATTGAGATAAATGAAAAAAAAAACAAATGTTGAAGGATAATAAGTAATAATACAATATTTAGATACATTGATATTTGCATTGGCATGCATTTTAACTCCAATAGTATATAAGCGTATAGCTGAAAATGCATGTAGTGTTAGGTCTGATTTTTGATTTTTTTATTCTAAACTCATAAAGTTAAGACAATTCATTAGCATTCATTCAATCATCAAATCACCCCAGAGAATGTACAGCCTACCACACTGGGTCTTTTTTATCAGACATGCTTCTTATCAGTAATAACTGTAAGCAATTTAGCACTAGCAGTGCAACCGAACGTGACAGGTAGTTTGAATGAGATTAGTGGAGAAAAGGAAGTATTTCTTGGCAGCATTTCTCTCTGCAACCTGCTGCTTCTGCAGGACAGAGTCGATAACGGCTGCACAGCCCATCCCAATGTAGCATCAGTTATCCACCATCTTTGAGAGCTGAATATATAAGAGAATTCACCTAAAATCTATTTAGTTTTCAACTAAATTGACTAAACTGAGTTGCAGCATCATGTCAAGCATGACCGATTCCATTAAGGAAAGTCATTCTCTTTAAAATTTGACAGTCTAGTTTGCAATAATAAACAACACAATGTAAGCTATTCTATTAATTCAGTTCACATACAGTTTTCTTCTGTACTTAATCAGTTTGTTATATAGTAAATGTCTATTGTTGATCCTTGCTGTATTGATGTTGTGCATTTTCTCTCCTTCTCAATTCTATACAATAGGAACTGCAAAATTAGTTCATTAAAATGCTAAATTGTTTTTCCTCAAGGTGAATGTGTTGAAAGACTGACAGTATATAAAGTGCATAATGTAGTGTACTGAGCCAATAGCAAAGTTAATCACCTTATTTTAAGAGAATAGATGGACACAGCCTGGTTTGGCTCTATCTAAATGTTGTTTGTCTGAGAATGACATCTTCTTTTCATCTGAGAAAGATTCAGAGAACAGACTGCTCGGCTATATCTGGAAAGTGACTCATCTGCAGTACTTTCAATCACTCTCACCTTAAATCCTGACGGCAATAGATCAATTTACACCTTTCAAGGCAAAGCACAAAGTAGTCGGAGTAATAAGAAGTCCCAGAAGTCCAATGTGCAGTAGGATTAAAAGTAGGAAAAAAACGATTAGTTGAAATCTGGATTGCACAGTCCCGGATACATTCTGTGCATTTGAAAGCTATCCCGAATGCAACACATCCACTATTTTAATCGCAAAAACCATAGCTTATATATTCTGCTTTCTCTGATATATTTCTCTTGGCTTCATTCTCTGAATATTTGTCGTATGATTTCACAGGAGCAACAGTCATTCTGCGTGTCATTGAGCGCATCAAACTGTGTGAAATCAGATAATGTCCTTCCCTGCTCTGCTGACACGGAGCCCATTGCCTGCTGGGACTCAGCAAGGTCAATTAGCCATGCTGATTCTTCAACAGCCGGCACAAACACAGACCATTATCAGTAATGGAGTTTCTCACCAGAGTCTGTTTGCATTGCACTGACCAGGAGGGTAACCGGTTGCATGTTGGTTTTGTTTGCCGCTTCCTCTCTCTTTCTTTCACTCACTCATTCTTCCTCTTATATGAAGAGAAAATGTGGGGATAGTGAAGAGACTTAGTTGATCAAATCAGTGTGTCTACGGCCTGCGATACTGAGGAAAGGGTTCCTTTAAGCCAAAGCCATCTAACACTTAGCCATTTCTTCCTGAGGAGCTAAACCATGGGTCAATAAGAGCAGCAAAATAAACCACAAGAGTTGCTTTCTCTCATGGCTGATGATTAGAAAACAGCCCAGAGTCCTGATAACGGTTAATTTAGACCAGAGAGATGAAGAGACCGTTAGAGCAACAGAGCTACAGTATAGCGTGAAATGCTGCTTTTGATTTTTATGGCTGTGATAGATAGATAAGTGAGTTTTATTATTAAAGATTACCAAGATAGCAGATGAGCTTTATAATTATAGTTGAAGCTAAGTGTGCAAAATGGCATAATTCAGTTCACAATGCATACATAGAGATGTATGAGAAATAAATTAGCAGTTTAAATTATAAAAGCTACAAAACTTTTGACCTTTCTGTGTTCCTTTCATAAGCATGAGTTGTTTGACAAACCAACAAGCAGCTAGCAAGGAATATGTGTGTTAACCTATGAAAACAATCATCAACATCTCACTGCCATGAGAAACCCTCCTTTACAACTGCATATGAATCAATCTAGAACAAGAACTCTGAGAGTGAATCATGCCTCTCTGTTATACTACAGTTATTGAAAATGAAATTGGAGGACCTCAGCATTAATAGCACTGTAATATTGTTGCTGTGTTCATCTTCTTGCAAGGACAACTATTTTGTACATTGCAATGAATTATAAGATAATAAACATGTAAGACACTTTCACCTCAAATCAATATTCCATCAATTACCCATTATGTGGTAAAACGCCATGTAATAAGTGATATGACTGTACTTTATCGCTTAAATGTTCATCTAGTTTGAACTTGTTCATTCATCTTGGCTAAAAACTGCTTGCTAACAACTGTTTTTTTTGTCTTTTTCATGGAAGCTTTGCGTATAGTGAGCAAGCAGAAAAAAAAAAAAAATCGCAAATCAATATTTTGTGTCCAATTATTCACTTATTTGGGACGTAAGAGGGATAATGTACTGTACATCCAGCTGGTTGTTATTGCAAAATAAACCCCTTCTTATATTATGATAACAGCTAGCTGGATGTACAGTACTTTCTCCCTTACTTAGTAAATCTGACTGCGTATATTCGCATATATACAGTATACTTCTGAAAAGTGCTATATACTAAATAGCAAATCTCAACTGCTTGATATTTTATATCATTGCATCACATTTTTTAACACTTTGGAATTTAAACTTTACAGCATCCGACCCAAATTAAATCATCACTGCAAAAACATACTTGGCAACTCATGCAATGTTGTGAATAATGACCAAAACAATATCAATAATAAAAAAAAAACACTAAGCCTATGGACTTAGTGGCCTTGTGGCACAGGGTCTCCATTCAGCAAAATGAAATGTTGCAGAGAATAAGGATCAGGGTTTTCGTACACTGCTGAAAACACAGTGAACAATAATACTACCATAAAATTGCAATTGGGAAAATAAGATTTAATTGAAAAAAAAGCTTGCCAGAAAATAATGCTCATTTATCCGGTTTGTGATTTCCCATCATTCTCTGTGGAAGCATTGATAAAGCATCAATTCCACACCTAACATGCATCGTTTGCTCTTCATTTAGTTGCACTCACACTAAAAGCTTCCTGTGTTCGCCACTGAGTGAAAAATAGAGAAAAACATAAAATTGCCCAATGCATCTATTTTTTCAAGCCAAAATCACTTGAATGCCCATCATAGTGTAATGACTTCCGAAGTACAAACCTCCAAGGAAGACTTGTGAAAGGCCGTTCCACTGTTTTAAAGCTGAGCTTCTCATCTCAAACATAAGAGTGCAATCAGGACATTTTTAGAAACCCACTTTGCTCATGTACAAACAGAGAGGACGTAGCTAACGCTTCACAAAACATCACGTGGGAAGCCTGGGAAAAGGAGGATAAGACTTTCGAAAAACTAGCAGAGAAAGAGTGAAAGAAAGTCAAGAGATAACATGAGAGCAATGTCATACGAAGGAGGCTCAATGAATATTCATGCTTCTCAGTCTTCAATGGGACTTCAACATCATAGACTTCCCATTCCTGCTTCTTTTAGCTCTTTTCCAGCTGATAAGTGTCTCCCAACTCTAGCCCATCCCCAACGGTTGCCACAGAGATTCCCAGTCTCTCCTGAGCAGTAATCCGCTGCTTCCAGAGGAGGCTGGGGGGCCTGAGCCCCCCCTCTCGCCCCAAGCTTCCTGATCCAAGCTCTAATTCCGCGTGTAATTTCATTAAAGTGAAGCGCATCTGCTTACCCCAGGAGAGACTGTTCTAGAAATGATTTGGGGCCCTTACATGTGTATCGCTCCTGTGATATGCACACATACGCTCTCAATTATATTGTCATGCAAAACGGATGAGCAAAAGAAAGCACCTGGCCTACTTCATAAAAACTACGTTTTGTGTTGAACAAAAGGCATTCTTGCTTTTGTTGAAAAAATCGCATAGGTAGAAATGGCATTGAAAAAGTTTGACGTGCTTTTCACACTGCAGTGCTCGGTTTGTGTTGACTTTGGACTCTAACTGAGCGTCTCCTGCTCCAGTAGCCATGAACACTGAGGTGAGGGGGCTACAGACCCAGTGTAGAGCTTCCACATCTGATTGCTTCACAGGAAGCAATGTCTCAACCCACACAGCAAAACTACCAGCGAGGTCTCCCACATTTACTCCTCAAATTCAGTCTGTAACCATGACGACTGCCTGCACCATCATTGTGTAAATCTATTTTTCTTTCTTAAGAGCTTTTGATTTCCAAACTGCACGTCATAAAAATGAGAGCTGATGAGGAGAGGATGTGCTCTTCTGCTGTATCATTGAGGCTAAGTGTACACTTGCTCTGTTCTAAACATAGTGTGCTGCCATTCGAGGCAGCATTTTAAGATACTTTATTTTGACCAAAGTATTTTAACTAGGGATGCATCGATCCGATACTCAGGATCGGTATCGGCTCCGATCCGGTCATTTTCCGCGGATCGGGTATCGGAGAGACAAGACCGATCCAAATCCGATATTGTGTGTATACTATTCTGTGTTATTGTTAAGCCCGACGAAAGCACCAAAGCATTATAAAGCACCATAAAGTCAAAGTCCAAGTGTTCTGAAGCCGTTTCATAGTTTAATGTGAGGTAACGTTACAGATTAATATTTAAGTCATTAAATTCAAGTTCAGGTAAACTCTTCTCTATGCTGCGGCTGTCCGTTATCCTCCGTTCAGCGTTCAAACTGCGTGTTGCGTTCGGTTACTACAGTCAAAACAATGAAACTCTCTCCAAGAGAGCTCAATAACTGCGATTTAAAACCGTTAAAAGAAAAGGCTCAATAAACTATCGGCAGATTTAATAAGCTACGCATCAATATCTCTTTCCTCTGTGCTTTGAACTTCTCTGACCGGAGCTGTGCTGTGACTCCGTGCTGCTTCAAGCGCATCATTCTGCGCACGGGATGCGCATAAGCGCTTTGTGCCGTTCTCTATTGGAGCTTTTCGTATTATAATACTTTTGCGCAATGAAATTATTTATAGCGTTTCTTGTACTGTCCTATCAAGGCTATTAATAATCTAATGTATAGCACAGTAATGGAGGCAGGACTCCTCTATCATATGTTGCTGCCTTCATTACTGTGCTATATATTTAAAAGAAATGTCTTTTAATTTTGTAGTTTATATTTATAAATAAATACATTTACTTGTTTTCATTAATGTATTTTACAACAATGCAAAGAGCAATGTGTAACATTTTACCAGATTTAGTCCTTCACATATTCACTTTTATTTGTTCCCCACTAAATAATGTTATTTCACTAAATGTTTAGATTTTATAAAATTGTGCACTCATGATTTTTCTAGAATAACTTTTGCTGCTAAATTATCCACTAACCTAGTTTATAATATTATTTTTGTCATAGATTATGAATGGGTCTGTTTACACCTGCACGTCATGCGTTTTCTCTGATCTGATATCTATCTGATTTGTTAAAACGTTTCCATTTACACTTGGCCACATAAATCTTCACAAAATGGATATAAATCCGATCTTCAATTCCCGCGCTGTATATAAATTTAACGAAGTTCACGTCAACGAAATCAAAAGCGCTGCATTTTATTAATTATCAGCTCATTTCCAGATCAAAGACCGCAATATGAGAGCGTGCGTGGCATCAGCACTGGAAAGATAAGCCTGTCTTAAGCCCGATTCGGACGGTAATTGTTTCTCAGGGGGACGTAAGTGATTTTCACCATATACAGGGGGTAGTTGGTGATTTAATTGCCGTCCGAATCCAGGATGTCGGTGTTTTTCTCTCACCACCCCTGTGAAAATCCCCGGCCGAATTACCTACTGTTTTTTGACAAACACCAAGGTCGTGTGGTAATTTAATTGCCGTCCGAATCCACATCTCTGAGTTTACGAGAAGAAATCGATTCAGAATTCAGTTTAATCCCTTTTTGAGCACTCCCGAACACCGTAACGTTACTGCAGTCAGGCCAGCCTCCACTTTGAAAAGCACGGTCATTCTAGCCGCCACGTTATTTTGTGTTGCGCGCATATACTAGGCGTTGCGGTAATAGCGTGTAAAAACTCAGAACAAAGGAAAAGTGATCTCTGGCATTAGTTTATTGAGCCAGTTTCTGTCAATAATGAATAAACGAATGAACGAATATATAGATAAACCAATAAATGAAATCAATGAATTTAAAATAATACAAATGTTTAAAAAACGATCTGATAAAATGAAAGTGACTTAAAATGTTGAGTAATATTAAATTTCCAAATAATATGAAAATACCTGTATGACAAATAACAAAATAAAAGCCTTTCAAAACTTGCATATAACCACATTTATCTGTAAATTCACATAGCTCTAAAAAGGAAACGCCCTGTTTCCACAGACCAGTTTCAATTCAGATTGACAGTCCACTACCCCAGGGTGTCACTCAACCAGTTTCAAGACGATCTGATGTTGAATTACATAATACAAGCCCTCAAAATATTATATTCTACCTGTTCTGCCTGTGATTTTGGATAGCTCTAAAAAGGAAACGCCCTGTTTCCACAGACCAGTTTCAATTCAGATTGACAGTTCACTGCCCCAGCGTGTCCCTCAACCAGTTTCAAGAGGATCTGATGTTGCATTGCATAATAAAAGCCCTCAAAATATCATATTCTACCTGTTCTGCATTTGACTTTGGATAGGTCTAAAAAGGAAACGCCCTGTTTCCACAGACCAGTTTCAATTCAGATTGACAGTCCACTACCCCAGGGTGTCACTCAACCAGTTTCAAGACGATCTGATGTTGCTTTGCATAATAAAAGCCCTCCAAAAACTCATATTCTACCTGTTCTGCCTGTGATTTTGGATAGGTCTAAAAAGGAAACGCCCTGTTTCCACAGACCAGTTTCAATTCAGATTGACAGTCCACTACCCCAGGGTGTCCCTCAACCAGTTTCAAGACGATCTGATGTTGCATTGCATAATAAAAGCCCTCAAAATATCATATTCTACCTGTTCTGCCTGTGATTTTGGATAGCTCTAAAAAGGAAACGCCCTGTTTCCACAGACCAGTTTCAATTCAGATTGACAGTCCACTACCCCAGGGTGTCACTCAATCAGTTTTAAGACGATCTGATGTTGCATTACATAATAAAAGCCCTCCAAAAACTCATATTCTACCTGTTCTGCCTGAGATTTTGGATAAAAAGGAAACTGTTTCCACAGACCAGTTTCAATTCAGATTGACAGTCCACTCTCCCAGGGTGTCCCTCAACCAGTTTCAAGACGATCTGATGATTGCATTGCATAATAAAAGCCCTCAAAATATCATATTTACCTGTTCTGCCTGTGATTTTGGATAGGTCTAAAAAGGAAACTCCCTGTTTCCACAGACCAGTTTCAATTCAGATTGACAGTCCACTACCCCAGGGTGTCACTCAACCAGTTTCAAGACGATCTGATGTTGAATTACATAATACAAGCCCTCAAAATATCATATTCTACCTGTTCTGCCTGTGATTTTGGATAGCTCTAAAAAGGAAACGCCCTGTTTCCACAGACCAGTTCAATTCAGATTGACAGTCCACTACCCCAGGGTGTGTCCTCAACCAGTTTCAAGACGATCTGATGTTGCATTGCATAATAAAAGCCCTCAAAATATCATATTCTACCTGTTCTGCCTGTGATTTTGGATAGCTCTAAAAAGGAAACGCCCTGTTTCCACAGACCAGTTTCAATTCAGATTGACAGTCCACTCTCCCAGGGTGTCACTCAATCAGTTTTAAGACGATCTGATGTTGCATTACATAATAAAAGCCCTCCAAAAACTCATATTCTACCTGTTCTGCCTGAGATTTTGGATAGCTCTAAAAAGGAAACGCCCTGTTTCCACAGACCAGTTTCAATTCAGATTGACAGTTCACTGCCCCAGCGTGTCCCTCAACCAGTTTCAAGAGGATCTGATGTTGCATTGCATAATAAAAGCCTCAAAATATCATATTCTACCTGTTCTGCATTTGACTTTGGATAGGTCTAAAAAGGAAACGCCCTGTTTCCACAGACCAGTTTCAATTCAGATTGACAGTCCACTACCCCAGGGTGTCACTCAACCAGTTTCAAGACGATCTGATGTTGCATTGCATAATAAAAGCCCTCCAAAAACTCATATTCTACCTGTTCTGCCTGTGATTTTGGATAGGTCTAAAAAGGAAACGCCCTGTTTCCACAGACCAGTTTCAATTCAGATTGACAGTCCACTACCCCAGGGTGTCACTCAATCAGTTTTAAGACGATCTGATGTTGCATTACATAATAAAAGCCCTTCAAAAACTCATATTCTACCTCTTCTGCCTGAGATTTTGGATAGGTCTAAAAAGGAAACGCCCTGTTTCCACAGACCAGTTTCAATTCAGATTGACAGTCCACTACCCCAGGGTGTCACTCAATCAGTTTTAAGACGATCTGATGTTGCATTACATAATAAAAGCCCTCCAAAAACTCATATTCTACCTGTTCTGCCTGTGATTTTGGATAGCTCTAAAAAGGAAACGCCCTGTTTCCACAGACCAGTTTCAATTCAGATTGACAGTCCACTACCCCAGGGTGTCACTCAATCAGTTTTAAGACGATCTGATGTTGCATTACATAATAAAAGCCCTCCAAAAAACTCATATTCTACCTGTTCTGCCTGAGATTTTGGATAGCTCTAAAAGGAAACGCCCTGTTTCCACAGACCAGTTTCAATTCAGATTGACAGTCCACTCTCCCAGGGTGTCCCTCAACCAGTTTCAAGACGATCTGATGTTGCTTTGCATAATAAAAGCCCTCCAAAATATCATATTATACCTGTTCTGCCTGTGATTTTGGATAGGTCTAAAAAGGAAACTCCCTGTTTCCACAGACCAGTTTCAATTCAGATTGACAGTCCACTACCCCAGGGTGTCCCTCAACCAGTTTCAAGACGATCTGATGTTGCATTGCATAATAAAAGCCCTCCAAAAACTCATATTCTACCTGTTCTGCCTGTGATTTTGGATAGCTCTAAAAAGGAAACGCCCTGTTTCCACAGACCAGTTTCAATTCAGATTGACAGTCCACTACCCCAGGGTGTCACTCAATCAGTTTTAAGACGATCTGATGTTGCATTACATAATAAAAGCCCTCCAAAAACTCATATTCTACCTGTTCTGCCTGAGATTTTGGATAGCTCTAAAAAGGAAACGCCCTGTTTCCACAGACCAGTTTCAATTCAGATTGACAGTCCACTCTCCCAGGGTGTCCCTCAACCAGTTTCAAGACGATCTGATGTTGCTTTGCATAATAAAAGCCCTCCAATATCATATTATACCTGTTCTGCCTGTGATTTTGGATAGGTCTAAAAAGGAAACTCCCTGTTTCCACAGACCAGTTTCAATTCAGATTGACAGTCCACTACCCCAGGGTGTCCCTCAACCAGTTTCAAGACGATCTGATGTTGCATTGCATAATAAAAGCCCTCCAAAAACTCATATTCTACCTGTTCTGCCTGTGATTTTGGATAGGTCTAAAAAGGAAACGCCCTGTTTCCACAGACCAGTTTCAATTCAGATTTACAGTCCACTACCCCAGGGTGTCCCTCAACCAGTTTCAAGACGATCTGATGTTGCATTGCATAATAAAAGCCCTCAAAATATCATATTCTACCTGTTCTGCCTGTGATTTTGGATAGCTCTAAAAAGGAAACGCCCTGTTTCCACAGACCAGTTTCAATTCAGATTGACAGTCCACTACCCCAGGGTGTCACTCAATCAGTTTTAAGACGATCTGATGTTGCATTACATAATAAAAGCCCTCCAAAAACTCATATTCTACCTGTTCTGCCTGAGATTTTGGATAGCTCTAAAAAGGAAACGCCCTGTTTCCACAGACCAGTTTCAATTCAGATTGACAGTCCACTGCCCCAGCGTGTCCCTCAACCAGTTTCAAGAGGATCTGATGTTGCATTGCATAATAAAAGCCCTCAAAATATCATATTCTACCTGTTCTGCCTGTGATTTTGGATAGCTCTAAAAAGGAAACGCCCTGTTTCCACAGACCAGTTTCAATTCAGATTGACAGTCCACTACCCCAGGGTGTCACTCAATCAGTTTTAAGACGATCTGATGTTGCATTACATAATAAAAGCCCTCCAAAAACTCATATTCTACCTGTTCTGCCTGAGATTTTGGATAGCTCTAAAAAGGAAACGCCCTGTTTCCACAGACCAGTTTCAATTCAGATTGACAGTCCACTCTCCCAGGGTGTCCCTCAACCAGTTTCAAGACGATCTGATGTTGCTTTGCATAATAAAAGCCCTCAAAATATCATATTATACCTGTTCTGCCTGTGATTTTGGATAGGTCTAAAAAGGAAACTCCCTGTTTCCACAGACCAGTTTCAATTCAGATTGACAGTCCACTACCCCAGGGTGTCACTCAATCAGTTTTAAGACGATCTGATGTTGCATTACATAATAAAAGCCCTCCAAAAACTCATATTCTACCTGTTCTGCCTGAGATTTTGGATAGCTCTAAAAAGGAAACGCCCTGTTTCCACAGACCAGTTTCAATTCAGATTGACAGTCCACTGCCCCAGCGTGTCCCTCAACCAGTTTCAAGAGGATCTGATGTTGCATTGCATAATAAAAGCCCTCAAAATATCATATTCTACCTGTTCTGCATTTGACTTTGGATAGGTCTAAAAAGGAAACGCCCTGTTTCCACAGACCAGTTTCAATTCAGATTGACAGTCCACTACCCCAGGGTGTCCCTCAACCAGTTTCAAGACGATCTGATGTTGCATTGCATAATAAAAGCCCTCAAAATATCATATTCTACCTGTTCTGCCTGTGATTTTGGATAGCTCTAAAAAGGAAACACCAATTATTATTTTTTTTAAGGTAAAGTACGTAAAACTGTTTATATATATATATATATATATATAAAACAATTTTATGTACTTTACCTTAAAAAATAATAATAATTGTAACACGCTTATGGCCTCCGGTGAGTTTTGACCGTAGCACATAGCAACTCCCATTAAAGTCAGAGTTTCTGATGAAGTGGTCATTTTTAAAATTTCCTTACAATTTTTTTTTTTAATCGAAAATTGCCAAAGCACACCATAGGGTTAAATGTTTCAAGCAGCCGTTCAGATTTTATATTGGCAATGGTGTTCAGCACAGCGCCAAAATACTTAAATACTTAGACCTAATAAGCTATTTATTTTCATTTTTTAAAATATTTTAATCTGTATTTTACATTAATTAACATTAGTTAACATTAGTTCATTCATTAATTACCATAAACTGCCAATGAAAAATTGTTCTAAGCATTCACTAATTTTAATTAATTTCAACATTTAACACATTAAAAGCAAAAGTTTAACTTTATTATTTAATGAACCTGAGCTAACATGAACTAACAGTTGTATATTTTTAAGTTTCAAGTTGAATTTATCTATATAGCACCATTTACAAAAGCAATAAATATAACAAAGTAAATAAAAAAGTCAATAAAGTCACAGCTAAAACCCCAATTACATTAATATTATATATATATATATATATATACATATATACATATATGTATATATATATATATATATATATACATATATACATATATGTATATATATTGGACCAACTGGAGACTCAATTACACAATACAACAGAGGTGTAAAAAGTACTCAAAAATTTTACTCAAGTGAAAGTACAAATACTCAGTGAAAATTTTACTCAATTATCTGGCCAAAAACATACTTGAGTAAAAGTAAAAAAGTACAACTTTAAATTGTACTCACGTATTAAAAAAAGTAGAAGTACTTTCTTTTCTGACAGACATTCAGAAATTTGGTTAAATGGAGAAAACTAAACAAAATGCAATGACACAGGTCAAACAATTATATCTAGTGCAACAACAACAATTAAAATGCAGCACAGCGGAACACCGGAAAAAAAATACAGGGAAAGGATTAAAAGGAAACTCCATCCTTTCCACCCTCATGCCATCCCATGTGACTTTCATTTATCAGATGAACACAAACTAAGAGTTTTCGAAAAAAAAAATCACGTGTATGGGACATCCAAAAATGACACTTCAAAAACTACACAAAGTGAATATGACAGTAACTCATGCAACCCGTTAATGAATCAGTGTCTTCTTAAGTGAAATGATAGGCTTATGTAAGAAGGATACAAATACTAATATTTTAAATTTGGCCGTCGTGTTCACTTTGTGTGGGTTCTGAAGTGGTTCTGTTTTGCATTATCTGGACTAAAAATATTTGCTTGTGTTCATCTTAAAAAAGAAAGTCATAAACATCTGGGATGACATGAGGGTGAGTAAATGATGAGAGAATTTTCATTTTTGGGTGAACTATTCCTTTGAAGAGCAACATGTGATGCAGAGGCTAGAAACATATTCCACACAGAATACAAGAATGTGTTGAATTAATGAGGAGAGTCATAGAATTAAAACATACAACATTAATGTTTTAAAAGGCCACTTTTTTGTGTGTTGTTAATCTTTTAATTATTTATTTGGGGCTTTTAGAGTTTTTTTTTTCTCAGCAAATATTGATAAATAATTATTTGTTACTATTTAGATTAATTAATGAGCAAATCATGTAATTATTAAGATAAAAAAAAAAAAAAAAAAATTGACAGTCCTGATTCCTACTCAATGTGTCATATAATGACATATTATAAATACAACTTATCCACTACCTGGTGAGAACATCACTAAACAAGAATTACAATTAATTTAACAAACAATGCATATTTAAACACTTTTGGAGATTTTTAATTAAGAAAATATTTCCACAAAAATATTAATTAAATTAAAGTATTTAAATTCTCATCACTGATTTTATTTGCACTCAATCTTGTGCATTCAGCTAATATATTACACAGCTAATGGCTCTATCAAAACAGAACAAATAATGAATAAACATTTTTTGGGAAAATGCAACTTTGCTACATCAATATGCTTCCTCGGATTTGATGGTGAACTTTTGAAGCCAGACATTTACCTGATGAAAGTCATAAATGAAGTAGAAATATGTGTGCTTGATGCGTGAAACAATGATCATTGGTTCTCACATCAAGCACGCATGTTTGAGCTTCCGTTTATCATATGTAATGTGCATAAGATAAAATAAAAATGTAATGTACTTTTCAAGATGAAATAAAATTGTAAGGAGTAAAAAGTACTGTTTTTTCTTCAGAAATGTAATCAAGTAAAAGTACAAGTAGTCAGTTTACATTGTACTTGAATAAAGTACAAATCCCCCAAAATAATACTTAAGTAAAGTAATCAAGTAAAATTACTCAAGTATTTTACACCTCTGCAATACAATGAATTACAGTAATCTAAACATGATGATATAAAAACATGAATTACTCTCTCAAAGTCTTGAAAAGAGAAGAAAGGCTTGATTTTAGAGAGAAGATGGAGATGAAGGAAACAGGATTTAACCACAGAATTTACTTGACTATCAAATTTCACCTTACTGTCAAGCAAAACACCAAACAAAGTTTTTAACAAGGGTTCTGGCTTGGGATGTAACAGAGTGATTACTGAGATATTTTAATGGAATGCCACTAGGGAGACCACAAAAGGATAATTTCAGTTTTCTTTTCATTAAAGTAGAGAAAATTTAATGACATCCAGATTTTGATATCCTTCATACAAGCCAACAAAGTATAAAAGTTGTTATCAGAGCGTTTAAGTGGCAAATAAATCTGGGTAGCATCAGTGTAACAGTGAAATGAGACAGTGCTTCCTAAAGATGGAGCCCCAAGGGAGCATATACAGAGAGAAAAGTGTTGGAGGACGTATTGATCCCTGTGGGACCCCCCAAGGGAGGTTAGCAGCTGAAGACATGTGGGTGCGTAGTCGAACTGAGATCCTCCGGTCCTTTAAATAGGATATAAACCAACCTAAAACAGTTCCTGTCAAGCCCACATAGGACTTGAGTTGGGCAATGACAATATTATGATCGATCATATCAAATGCAGCAGTAAGATCTAAAAGCACTAATACAATACTATCACCCTGGTCAGTTACCATACAGATATCATTTAACACCTTTAATAAAGCTGACTCGGTACTATGAAATGTTTCTGAATTTAAACAAAGAATAATAATTTATTAAGACCATATTGTAAAGTGTTACCTATTATTCTTTATAATTCTTTTGCACTTTAAATTTTTTTTTTACTTTATACATTTGTGTATTGATTTATTGCATTTAAATGTTCAGTTCTTTTTGTTATCAGAAAATAATTATTTAAAAGTTTTTTGCAACTAAATATAACTCACATATATGCAGCTTTAGCTATCTATTCAAATTGGCTTAGAAGTTTCCAGTGACCACTTTTACTTCATATTGATAGTACATGTGATCTGAGTGCCACGCACACAATGGCAGCACTGTTTGATGCAAAATTACAAAAGAAAAACTAATAAAAATGTTTTGACTATCAATTCAGATTGGTATAAAAAGGAAACTCCGCTTTTCACATACCAATTTTACTTCAGATTGACAGTACAGCATCTCAGACTGTTGCTGATGTCAGGACTATTGATGTACATTTTTAAAATAAAAGCCCTCTAAAACATATACGCTGTTTTGACTATTTGTTCAGATTGGTTTAAAAAGGAGACTTCCTGTTTTTACAGACCACTTTCATTTCTGGTGGACAGTACAACTCTTAAGAGTGTCACTCACATAATTTCAGGACTATCTGATGTTGAATTACAAAATAAAAAGCTCATATATTACCTGTTTAGCTTACAGATTTAGATAGCTCTAAAAGTAAACTCCCGTTTCCACAGGCCAGTATCACTTAAGATTGACAGCACATCGCCACAGATTTTAACATACACAATTTCAGGAGAGTTTGATGTTTTTTTTACATTGAAAAAATGTTTAATGAAACTATTATTTACAGATTATTTACAGATTGATTTACAGATTATATGTTAAATAAATAAAGAAATAAACATAACAAAGGCACACTATTGTTTTAAACTTTTCTTCAAAAAGGGATTTAACAGCACAAGCTGCAGTTCCATTCGGCTGCCCTGGCCTGTTTCAGGTCTTCTTCTGCCATGTCTAGGCACTCTTCATGGTACCACATATCACAGCTCTCACACTGGATCTGGAAAATGAGGAGGTGATAAATACTGAGCATCACAGTTTATTAGTTACTTATGGCTTTGATCTTCAAATCAGCTTTCAACACTACTACTGATGTTACTAAGTCAAAAACCTTACCCAATTTGTCAGAGGAGGCCCAGGTCCAATTGGCTTTGCCATGGAGCACATGGCACAGTTAGTGGCTTCATTGAACACTAAAATATAAGCATACATATCAATAAATTAATAACAATAAGGAAACTCCCACTTCGAATTTCACGTAACAAGCTTACAATAATTTCAGAATACAGCCAAAATTACATTGATTCCTGTTTTTTTTTTTTTTTTTTTTTTTACAACAAACAATTAACAACAAACATCTATATATTTAAATAGTGACTAAATGCAACATTTAAATTAGACCTTAAGACAATGCACGTGGTACAATGTGGGTAACACTTTTAAGACTTCAATCAGTCCATAAGAATCCCCTTCTTCAATGACCACTCAGGTCACTCTCTATTTCTGTGTTTGCTGTTTTTATCTTTTTGCAGATCTCATACAGGCTACATCAGTAATACTGCGCCACTGTTGCATGGCAATCATTGAGCAAAACACTGCTGAAGAATGCCACTGCTCGGATGAATTATTACTTTATCAGTAAGTTGTATCAGTAAGTTATTTTAGTCACATTGTAGTTTGTGAAACAATTCTCACTATTAACAGCTGTAAGACATTATAGTCTGCCTCGACCCAGCTTCCACTCCAAATTGTATATTAAACTATTCTCCTTTCCCTACAAAGAGCTTAATTATCATAGAGATAGTTCTTCCCGATCATAATAATATGTAAATAGTATCTCCGGAGTGATAATTCTTCACTTATAGCGTGGGAGCAACAGTAGGTCATCAAGAACCATCTGCTGACCAAAAGGGTACACGAAACAACTGATAGGGATTATGTTTAATCTTATCACCTTAACATTTGGTTGTTCCCACTTGAAAGTCCACCAAAGATGAGGGAAGAACAGGTAGAATATGAGTTTTTGGAGGGCTTTTATTATGCAATGCAACATCAGATCGTCTTGAAACTGGTTGAGGGACACCCTGGGGTAGTGGACTGTCAATCTGAATTGAAACTGGTCTGTGGAAACAGGGCGTTTCCTTTTTAGAGCTATCCAAAATCACAGGCAGAACAGGTAGAATATGAGTTTTTGGAGGGCTTTTATTATGCAATGCAACATCAGATCGTCTTGAAACTGGTTGAGTGACATCCTGGGGTAGTGGACTGTCAATCTGAATTGAAATTGTTCTGTGGAAACAGGGCGTTTCCTTTTTAGACCTATCCAAAGTCAAATGCAGAACAGGTAGAATATGATATTTTGAGGGCTTGTATTATGTAATTCAACATCAGATCGTCTTGAAACTGGTTGAGTGACACCCTGGGGTAGTGGACTGTCAATCTGAATTGAAACTGGTCTGTGGAAACAGGGCGTTTCCTTTTTAGACCTATCCAAAATCTCAGGCAGAAGAGGTAGAATATGAGTTTTTGAAGGGCTTTTATTATGTAATGCAACATCAGATCGTCTTAAAACTGATTGAGTGACACCCTGGGGTAGTGGACTGTCAATCTGAATTGAAACTGGTCTGTGGAAACAGGGAGTTTCCTTTTTAGACCTATCCAAAATCACAGGCAGAACAGGTAGAATATGAGTTTTTGGAGGGCTTTTATTATGCAATGCAACATCAGATCGTCTTGAAACTGGTTGAGTGACATCCTGGGGTAGTGGACTGTCAATCTGAATTGAAATTGTTCTGTGGAAACAGGGCGTTTCCTTTTTAGACCTATCCAAAGTCAAATGCAGAACAGGTAGAATATGATATTTTGAGGGCTTGTATTATGTAATTCAACATCAGATCGTCTTGAAACTGGTTGAGTGACACCCTGGGGTAGTGGACTGTCAATCTGAATTGAAACTGGTCTGTGGAAACAGGGCGTTTCCTTTTTAGACCTATCCAAAATCTCAGGCAGAAGAGGTAGAATATGAGTTTTTGAAGGGCTTTTATTATGTAATGCAACATCAGATCGTCTTAAAACTGATTGAGTGACACCCTGGGGTAGTGGACTGTCAATCTGAATTGAAACTGGTCTGTGGAAACAGGGAGTTTCCTTTTTAGACCTATCCAAAATCACAGGCAGAACAGGTAGAATATGAGTTTTTGGAGGGCTTTTATTATGCAATGCAACATCAGATCGTCTTGAAACTGGTTGAGTGACACCCTGGGGTAGTGGACTGTCAATCTGAATTGAAACTGGTCTGTGGAAACAGGGCGTTTCCTTTTTAGAGCTATCCAAAATCTCAGGCAGAACAGGTAGAATATGAGTTTTTGGAGGGCTTTTATTATGTAATGCAACATCAGATCGTCTTGAAACTGGTTGAGTGACACCCTGGGGTAGTGGACTGTCAATCTGAATTGAAACTGGTCTGTGGAAACAGGGCGTTTCCTTTTTAGAGCTATGTGAATTTACAGATAAATGTGGTTATATGCAAGTTTTGAAAGGCTTTTATTTTGTTATTTGTCATACAGGTATTTTCATATTATTTGGAAATTTAATATTACTCAACATTTTAAGTCACTTTCATTTTATCAGATCGTTTTTTAAACATTTGTATTATTTTAAATTCATTGATTTCATTTATTGGTTTATCTATATATTCGTTCATTCGTTTATTCATTATTGACAGAAACTGGCTCAATAAACTAATGCCAGAGATCACTTTTCCTTTGTTCTGAGTTTTTACACGCTATTACCGCAACGCCTAGTATATGCGCGCAACACAAAATAACGTGGCGGCTAGAATGACCGTGCTTTTCAAAGTGGAGGCTGGCCTGACTGCAGTAACGTTGTACTTCGGTGTAATTTACATATCATTTCTGAAATGCTGGAAAGTATTTAAAAGAACAATATTAACTTCATGACTGCTCAACCACAGCGACTGGGAGCAGAAAAAGAAGAAAAGCAAATAAACTTTCAAATGGGTCTTTATTATGGCAGCAGCAGGTATGCAATACAATTTTAAAATGTGTATTATAAACAGATATATATCGCGTATAATTATATACAACTATAGCGCCTCTATTTTCCTATTTTTAAACAGGAGATTTAAATAATCAAATAATAAATATTATAAAATATGCTTGGAATAATAAGAATACATTTTACACAATAATAAGAATACATTTGTAAATAAAATTCATTTTTTTACAGCAGACAATCATGTGACTGGCCACGTGAGCAGCGCGTTCCCGGGTGCTGAGGATCACAGAACTCGCTCCTCCACTGTGAATAAATTGCCATCCGAATGCATGAGTTTTATCACTGAGGTGATATGTAAATTTATTTTTACAGACGTCCATATGAGAAACAATTACCGTCCGAATCGGGCTTTTCATCAGTTTCATTCGCGGCAGTTTGCGCGTCTGCGATTTGCTCTGCTACTCATCCGCGGTGAGGCTTGTTGCATTAGCGCAGTCATATCTGACTAAAATGTCATATAGCCTATAACACGGTCTCACACGTTTATTATTTTTACATTTTGGGAGGAGTAAAATTCACATATGTGGTTTCAACAACCAGATGCATTTACACATGTCCAGTTCGTCTGGAATGCGGCCCAGACCTCCTGAAGTGTTTTGAGCGATCGGATTTATATTACAAAATGCAAGTGACCAGGTGTAAACAGCCCCTATATATATTTTCATGTTATTTTTCATTAAAATGAAGTTGTCTAGTAGATTGTGTTTAACACACAAAAGAGTGACACAGAAGTATAGAAACTCTACATTGATAAAAAAAAACACCGTGTTTCAGGTGTACGCACTTAGAAAAAGCACATGTTAGAACAGCATACGAATAAAATGTTTAACAGGCAAGGCTTTAAAAAAACTGCTCTAGGATCGGATCGGAATCGGCGATACTCAGAATTTTCTGGATCGGATCGGATCGGATCTGAAAAAATGGTATCGTTGCATCCCTAATTTTAACCAAAACGGGTATTGTGCGTTCACTCCATGCCATAATTACTGTATCTAGATGACAGCCTGGGATGCTCTACTCAGAGCTGTAAATGTTTATTTGCAGATTTTTCTTGCATTAAGACATTAAAAATAGTCAATTATAGGAAATCAGAAATATTAAAAATTGCTGCTAATGCCACTATTTTGACTGTTTACGCATGTGGTATAAGTGGGAGCTATCAGAAAATTCTAAATTGTCACAAGTTGTAATTATGAGTTCTACAAGGACCAGAACACTTTTTAGAAGTCAGAATCCCAGTGAGAATAATTACGATCATTTTGACATGGCGTGAATACACATTTAGAGTACTGCACAGTTAGGGCGTGTTCACACTTGGCGTAATTTTTTACTAGAAAAAGTTGACAAGAGCGCTTTTTTAGTAAAATAAAAAGCTGCCGGCGTTTTGGTTACAAATAGCAACCGAGGGCGTCTTAGCTGCAACGGTAGCCTATAGCGCTGTGTGCTACAGAAATGTCGGCTTTTGAAGTTAACTGGGAGGGTTATGTCGGTTCACAATGTTTGTTTAGTCCAGGAGCTCCGGTTGGCTGATGCACGGTTTCATACAACTCCTTGTGCTCCGAAACTGTGCGATTGTTTACCGGCTGACATCTGCATCTTCTCCTTTTTTCTTGTTGTTTTTGTTGTTATGGAACGACTCGCTACTCGCTTGTAGCGGTATGAGATTTTCTATGATAATCGTCTCAGAAAATATCACGGTTTCCGGTATCAAGTCGGTATTAAACAATCAAAACAGGTCACATTGTGTGCATTATTAATCAAAATTTCATCATTGATTATATATTAGCAACATGAAATCTGGTTTGACTGGATACTTTTATGATATAATACAAATATACTATCAAAAATGGTGGTAATGAAATTAATGCATAAAGCTAACAATTTAATTAATGCTTTAAAATGTAATAAATGAAAATAACGTTAGCACGTTTTCGTAAAGGGCTGCACATAAATTTACCAAATAAAAATGAGGGGGAAATTAGTTTCTATAAATTATTATTATTTTAGAAGTAGGCTACCTTCGTATACTTTTATTCGGGTAGTAGTGAAGAGCTTTGAGTGTCATGTAGACAGTGGTTTTCTCAAATATCCAAGTGAGGCTCTTAGTTTTTGTCCTCAATAAGACAGCAGGTAACACTATGAGCGGCGCCAGCGCGCATACTTGACTTATACTCATTCATTCACAGAGAGACGCGCAAAACAAACAGTTTATTTTTATATAGCAGTGTTTTTGGGCTTTACAGACACTAGAATGTGAAGACATCAATCCATCAAATCGCGCATTTTAACATTGCATTGTCAACGGAATACTCTGCATCACGGAAATCATAAGTTTAACCTTTTGGGAATAACTCTGCAGGACTGTCTAGGTAAACATGATGTGTTTCCTCTTTTTGCAACCACAGTTTTTGCGAACTCTGTCTACCTCGACAAATTTTCTTTATATCCAAAGTATTCCCATACTGAAAACTTATCGACGTGGGATAGAGATTAGAGAGAACTGCCTCTGTCTCTGAGTAAGTACTGTGGGTGGACACAGTTAAGTGGAAAGTTGTTGCCTAGACAGGTGAATTCATTTTCTCCCAATACCGCAAATCACCGTTGATGTGGTATATCTCACCGGTAATACAACCCTACTCGATAGCTGTCAAAAAGGCGCTTGATAGGGCGTTTTTTTTTCATTATTTTTTCTTGAAAAGACAGAAAAAGGGCGGTGGCGTTTTACGCACTTTTTTGAAAACACGTTTACTCCATAGCAACAGTGTGTGAACAGCTAGCAACATGCTCTCTAATTAAATAAACAATGAGTTGAGTCTCCTGAATGATGTTTGTGTGGCAAAACTTGAAGAGTCCAGTGATGCTGTGTAGGCTAGGTTAGGCGATTAGACTCCTTATAATTCCTATAGTTCCATATCCAAACACTTATCTGTTTCTGATGCTTAATTCATTAAGGGTCTTTTGAAATCTTAAATATACACTTTTTTTAGTCTTGAAATTTCCTCAGTAAGACACACAGTTAACGACAAACATCTGATGCTACTAGATTTATAGATATCTCTTGCAACAGGTAAAGTAGCTCAAGGCAAATTGAAGTTGCTTGCTGGCGGACAGTAAGAAATGGACTCTCTTGTCTTTCTCTCAAGACAGAAGACACACATTACCATCTAGACTAGCACTAATGATGGGTTATCGCCTAAGTCTTAAAAGTTAGACAACTAAAATCATAAAATGGGACTGACATGACTCTGTTAATACACTTGATGGGTCTTGTCTAATCTAGTAATTGATGATATAAATAATGCCTCTCTGAATGTGTCTCATGGTGATTTAGTGTATAGTGAAAGACTACTTCAGAGAAACTTTCTCTCTAGAGAAACTTTAGTGTGTTGTGCTCAGTGTTGGGTGTAACGCGTTACTAAGTAACGCGTTACTGTAATTAAATTACTTATCCACTGAAAAAGTAAAGTAAGGGATTACTGTTCATTTTTAGGTAATTTAATTACAGTTACTTATAAAGTACTTGCGTTTCAAACAGTAAATAATTTCAACAGTTCTAAAATCAATATTGAATTTGAAATGTAAATGTACCGTCTAAAGATAAAATTGAAAGCAGCGCTTTAACCCTCCGCGCGCCAGCTCATTCACTTTCAGATTTCCCTGATTCAGAGAAACCTTAAATACTCAGATAGCTACATATAAGACTAAAATCAATAGAATCTAAAAAGCTTGAATTTTACTTTTAAATGAACGAATTCAAATAAAAAAGGAATATTTCTGATTATGTAATCACTATGAAAGTATAGCTAGACCAGTCTTTCCCGTATCTGAAAGCTAGACGTTTCTACTTTTAAATGAACGAATTCAAATCGAAAACGAATATTCCTGATTAAGTAATCCGTATGAAACTAAAGCGAGGTACAATCTTTCCTGTACCTGAAAGCCTGAAGTGTCTACGTTTAAATTAACGAATTAAAATCGAAAACGAATATTATTTGATATAATCCGTATAAAACTGAGGTACAGTCTTTCCCATATCCATACCTGTAAACCCTCCCGTTTTTCCCGGGATTCTCCCATATTTTACCATTCTATCCCGCTGTCATCCCGTTTAAATATTTTCCCGTATTTTTAATCTTGCTATAAAAAAAAAAATCCCACTGGACCTATTTTATATGTTTGCTACATTCACCTCCGGTAAAACTCCCGTAATTTGTATGGCCCAAACCTCATTATATGAATAATCAAGTCAATATATTCCAAGGTTGTCCAGTTGCAGATCTTGTATGAAGAGCATCCTTCTCACACAATCGACACATACAAATTCCCTCAACTTGGCAACTTTACAACCCAGTGATGCTGTTGATATCTGCGCACTGTGCGCAGTAGTGATGAGCGGATGGCGGTTATATCCGCGGGTGCTGTGGATAATCCGTGGGTCGGGTAATAAAAAAATGCATTCTGATTATTTGCGGGTGGGTCGCAGGTGGATAAGATAAATCATTAATGATGCAAATATTAACTACATTTTCTAAAATACGAACGTGTTTTAAATATATATTTTTTCATCAGGCATACGATTTCGTTTGTGTGTGTGTGTGTGTGTGTGTGTGTGTGTGTGTGAGCGCTGCAAGTTTCAAAGTCAGGTGCAGCCTTTGTTTACTCCTCCCCCTTCCCCCATAGACACGCACCCAAATCATTTCTGTAATTTATTCTTACCTAGTTAACATGTTATTTTTACATAAATCTGTACGGATTTTACTAGTTGGGCTTTTACTGAACATCTTGCCAAACTGAAATGTATTGTTTAACTTTTAAGCTTTTTTGTTCTGTTTGCTAACCAAAGAAGGTAAAAAAAAAAATGTTTAAGTATTACAGTTGTTTTAAAGCTAAAAGGCTAAACTATTCTATGTTTGACTCAAATTGAAAGAATACAGAGTTTAATTTCTATTAAGGTTTATATGGATTTTAAGATGTAGCCTAATTAGCAATTTGAATAATTAAGTTACTTATTGAGTAACTAAGTTACTTTTCAGACAGAGTAATTAGTAAAGTAATTTAAATACAATATTGATGAAGTAATTAGTAACTGTAATTAATTACTTTTTGAAAGTAACTTACCCAACACTGGTTGTGCTTTATGTAGTTTTAATACCCCATCAAATCTGCTGACACAGTATGTAGTAAAAGACTCTGCTGAAGTGTATTGTATATAGCTGGAATTCAGGATAGCTCCCATTAGACCTGATTTCAAATGCTCTTGAAATTCATAGAGTAAAAAGTCATTCTAAGATAAATGTACAGGTTGACTGTACGAAATACAGCACGGTCTAATAACTCTACCGACAGTGCAACAGCTGGTTGTGTCACGCTTCACAGCTGCGTGGTTTACTTTAGACGAGCTTTTTCAAGATTCAAGATTTTTATTTGTCACATACACGATTATATAGAGAATATATAACCAGCAGTGAAATGTGAGTAAGCTTAAGCTACCCAGCTAAACTCCATTCCCAGAGGTTTTTGCTGTCTATGTTAAGGAAACATTTTCAGCAACATGAATTTATATGTATACGGTTTACATGACTTGACTGACACATAGCCCAGATCTGTCCTCAACTGAATTATAATGAGATCCTTCTAATACATTTATAACCGGCAGGTAGTTGGAAGCTCAAAGGCTTTCAAAATAAACTGCTTGTACAGTAGTTCCACTGGTTCCTGCACTGCAGTAATTTGTTATCTGAAACAAGGTTACTCTCAAATCCCTCAATAATTATGTTGCAAGTACTGTCAGTCAAATCCTTCCCTGTAGAGATGCATAACAGTCTGCCTGTGCTGATTAATTTGACACTTTTTACTTGGGAAAAGTTTTTCTCTTTCTTCCTTTCTGTGTAGTAGTTATTTACTACTTGTATTGCCACAATAACAATACATTTTTCTGAAGGATAATTTCTGAAGTTCACTCTAAAACATTTTACAAAACCGTATAATTTCTCATTATTTCAAACACAAGAAATCGCGATGCAAATTCACTATCAAATCATCCTTTTAGAAGATTTTTCTCATTGAAACTGTTCCCAAATTGCACTGAACTGATTCATTCGCAAATTGTGTTCATCGGATTGCAGCCCATCTAGAGTCAGAGATTTAGGTTACACATGACTGTAAGTAGTTCATGAACTAAATAGGCTGTAAAAAGACAAGCCGTTTAAGCTCATTTTATGGAAATGCTTGAATATGGACATTCTCATTTGTCTATCACTGTACACTCTCAGGAAAATAAAGCTACAAAAGCTGTTACTATGGTATCCTTTCAAAAATGACACATTTGAACCTTATTTACCCCTAAAGGGTACATATTAATACCTAAAGTGCACAAATTAGTACCTAAATATATATTAGTAACTTTTGACAGGGTACAGCCCCATGTGACAGCTTTTGTTTCTTTTTTTTTCTAAAAAGTGTATTGGAGTAGGCTACTTTAGTTAATAAGTAAGGCATCAGAGTTCAATTTATAAAGACTAAGGGATGTAATGAACTGAGAAATTATGTTCTTCAACCAGTCAGCAGTTTTTTGGAAAATTATTTAAGATGGTAACTGGGTTGTGATATCGAAAGTAATTCTTTGAGTAAAGCTGCCCTGAGGGTATACGTATCTCTTTTTTTGGGGGGGGGAAACAAAGCATTAAATTATGGACTGGATTAGATACAGCATACACTTTGATCAATAGATTCAATCAACATCAAACTAAATCCCATAAAGTGTGAAACACCATTTGCATATTTAACATGGTTTCAAATAATTTTTCAAATCCAAACATATTTTCTTGTCAGAAGTGTGATTTTTATTGCAGATTGTGTAGATGTGGATTCATGAATGTCCAGTTGGGGAAACTTGTGGAAGTTTTCCCCTATCAACTTGAATGAATCCATTAGTTAAGAATAACAACTGAATGAAATAGAATGGGGGACAATGACTAACGATGTTATCTTGACACTGGCTGCTTTGACTATTTAATAGTTTGGCTGCTTCTGTAACCCTCGGATGACCTTAACTTACTTTGCTATTTGGTGATTGTCAAAAACACTGAGTAGTTACAAAATGACTTCCTCTTATCGGTGGGATCACACCAATGTCTCTCCGTGACTGAGGCCTCAGCCTGTCTCTCAAGGGGTGGTCTGCAGCAGTGCTTGACAGCCGTGGCAGATAACAGTGTTTACTTTATGGTTTCTTTCAAACAGTAGTGTGCAATAATTTAACCAGCTAGCTGTGTCTCTGCAGACGTGGGAAAGATAAGATCACTCAGTGTTTAAATACAGTTACAAAGATGGTCATTCAAAGGCAGTTTTAAGAGCAAATAATGCTCTGTTCATTGGTTCTCTGAAAGTCTTATTTAGTGTGTTAAATGACAGTGTAGAGATTCTGTGCTAACTACTAAACTCACTTCTGACACTGAGAGAAGCTGTATGTCACTTTATGTACTGAAACACACACACACACACACACACACACACACACACACACACAAACGTCCCTACAATCAGAGAAACATAACATTCACAAATAAGGGAACAGTTTGTACAAAGTGTGCTTTTGACCCTAAAACACACTCTCACTAGTTCACTTAATTAGTCTAATTACTACTACATGTTGTTGTTGTTGTTTTTTATACATAACTACTACATAATTGTAATTTTTCTGAAAGACAACATTGCAACCAGATCTCAAATTATGTTGACAGCATTCTGTGGTGGAAATTACCTTTTTGTAATACAATGATTCTTGCTATGGATAATTTCACAGCTAGCATTGTTTATGTACCCTAAATACACACAATTTAAAATAGATTTTCATATATTAACATTATTTGAAAATTACAGCTTGGTTGGAAATGACAAACAATAAAAAATTTCTTAATTACTTCTTTTGTATTCACACATTATATGTCAAATTTCATGTCAAGTGTGCTCTTTCTTTACACTGATTTCTAAGGAAAGGAAAGGAAATGTGTTGGTTGTGGTGGAAATAATGCCACAAACTGTAAAATATATGTATAAATATTACTATTTTATGATGGATTTTCATATATAAAGCCTTTAACTAGAACAATGGCATGGAAAAAGTTCCCATTTTTATGTGAACTTCATATAACAAAAAGGGGAAAAAATCTATTAAAGCTGTTAGTTTTAATAAAAATCAACTACTGGGACTTAAAAAGTGCTTGTAGTTGAAGAAACACATCCATGAGCTCATTTTTGCAGTATGTACTTAAAGTATGAAGAGACTCAATAGAGACACAACAATTGTGAGGGTACAATGTCTCAAATTTAATCTTCCTGACTTTCAAAAAGATGAGAGCACTCTCAAAATAAAAACACAGAAGTATTCACTGCCTCTGAATAATCATTGTCACATCATTGCTCGATTGTACATTGTCTGGAATTCTGAATACAAGTTTAAATCCTGTTACTTTATCACTTATTTCTTCAATGTACAAAGAATATTGAAATGACATGTCAGTATTCTTTCTTCCTTTTTTCATTTTACACCCCAAAGAGTTATTGATATCCCCAAACAAGCATCTTATGCTCTGCATTGATCCAACTAATTCAAAAAGTCCTTCGTCTGGCGACACTGATTACTTGTAATTTAGAGAACTAATCAGCATCATTTATTGTTGTTAACACCCAATCACCAGGTGCCGTTATTTCCACTGGCCAGAGACAATATACAGCAATCCTCATGAATAGAAAAGCAATGCAAGCAGCCCATGCGTTTCCATTATGTGTTGTGTTTTACATTTAAATAGACTTTTCAGCACTAAATGACCTTGTTAAGTCGCCCTACGGAGCATGAAAGGACGAGTCCACACTGTACCTCAGCGGTCGATGTTTTAAATCATGACAGAAGGTGATAAAGAGGGAATGAGAGTCAAACCAAGACAGGATTATGAGTATCTGAAGTTCTCACTGTGCTCTGACCAAACCACTGGAGTATGTTACAATTTCAAGTCACGTTAGTCAGAGCACTTTGATCCTTTTCTGGTCACATGACCAAGACAGATTTTAAAACACTCAATCTTTGAGAGCTCTAGAAGGCTGTTTGAGAGTAACTGTAATGCTTGAATTCTATATTTTAAAATAAAGGCTAAAACAGCACAAACCAATGATTCTCTGGGGCCCATGGACCACTAAAGGACAAGACAGATACTCTTAAGAAGAAAGGTATCCCTCACATTAGAAATTGAATTACTGGGAATTTCACAGTCCACCTGCTCTTGGGAGTTTTTTTTATTTCCTCCCCACAGGCAAGAAGCTCAGACAGTTAGAAAATTATACGGACACACATGGGCTCCACACAAGTGGCAGATGGACTTTTAGTGTCACTCCAAGCCTGTAGCGTTTTTTTTTTTTTTTTTGCGCAGCATAGTCCTAATCAATCGGATTCCTTTATTTCCTTCACTAATTAGGCACCGTACTTTCACATTACTGTAGTCCAACAACCTATGCCGGAGGGCAAAACCAAGGAGATATATGATATGATACCTAGCGAGAGTGTCCATTAACATTTACATTCACCTCAATAGCAGTTTCTTGGCCGACACAGGACCCCCAGAAAATTTGCAACGTGAAATCCGCCATCTTTGTTCATGGGCATTCAGTTTTGCTGCCAGTTTATTTTTGAGCCATAAATACCACTCATGTTTTTATAGTTGATGGAACCACATAGGTATTATTCGTCATTTGCCATGGAAACTGTATATTCCATTAAAGGGATAGTTGACCCAAAAAAATTCTAGTTATAATTTTTGGTGGAACCATCCCTTTAAGTCAATTTAGGGTGTATGAATGCTTGTTACCGCAGTTTCTGCTGACACATTCAATAATTAAGGTGCCTGCAATAAAAGACACAGCTTAAACATACAATCTCTCTGGTTATATCTTTCGTTCTATGTGTATTATAAATTGAAGTAGATTATCAAATATTAGTTCATGCGATTCTGGGGGAAGAAAATAGATAAAAGATATTAAAAATGAAAGCATTTAATCTATATGTTAATGCAGTCTATATGTGGACATCCAAAAATCCTACAATCTAAACATCTGCCTGAATGACTTTCAAGAACAAGTGCAGACAATGCTGACAATCCGGAACAGTATTCCAGTCATTTTGGACCTCAGAACAGCCAATATCCAATATAGGCCTAATGCTGCATGGGAGTTGTTCTCCATCTGCATATATTGACAACTGTGAAAAGTAAGGCTGAAAAGACTGAAATCGTGTGGAAAACGCTACTTTCCTTGAGCACATTTTTGGTTTTAAGTGAACAATACAGGCACCCTGAAACGTCTTTATAAAAATGACTTCCCAGCAGAAAAGTGAATGCATTTACAGCATTAGTCGCACCTGTCTGCTCTGGGAGGAGGACTCTTTTACATTCAGTTGGCCATCCTGAGCTCATTTGAAGAGTCTCCCCTCCTGAGTAGCCCTCGGAGCAGTTTTTAATTATACCCTGTCATTCAATGTGATGAGACTTGCACAGGTACAGCCCCACAGGTGGTACTGAGGCACAGAGCGGTCACAGCTGCCTGTTATAACACATCCAAACTCCAGAAAACCATAGCATGAGTGTAAAATGCAAGTACAGGCCGCTAAAACCAACCATATGTTAGGTACTGATGCACTATTTAGGGGGTCATGGGTTACAACAGCACATGACCTAACACTTGTTTACCCTTGGAATGATTTGCTGAGCACTTTTTGTCGCAGATGTCGAGAAAAAAAGAAAAAGGACCTCTCTTCTCACTGAGAACATGTTTCTGTGGCGGAGTATGAGTGCCACTGAAGAATAAAATGGCGGAAGCAATTATTTGTGTATTGGATCAAAAACAAAAAAGTAATTAAATTTAGTTACATTTCAAATTGACAAATGATATTTTAAATGCAACATTTAAGCTGCATTTGTACCAAGCATTTACAAATTGCTTTTAAAATTCAGTTGAAAGTTCACTGGTTGTTTTCAAATGTGAACGATCCAATTTTAATTCACTTGATGAATGGATAAAGAAAAGCAGCTGGAAAATGTATTAAGAAATGAACTGGAAAATGCTTTTTGCTACAAAGCAATTTAAAAGTTGCATTTAAAGAGTTAAGTATTTGTATTTTATACAAATACATTTAAGTTACATTTAAATGTAATTTTAAGCATGAATTAAAATAAACAGTCTATTTATTTGTCATTTGGAACAGTAACTTGACACCTTCCTTTTTTCAGTTGTATTATACTATATTATTAAATATAAATTAGTCTATTTAAAGTCTATTTACAGTATTTGACAGTTGGAACAGTAACTTGACACCTTCCTGTTTTTCAGTTATATTGTTAAATCTGATTTAAATAAACAGTCTACTTGTCAGTTTGAAAAGTGTTTTATTTATTTTTTAATCACTAAAGTGATAAACTGTCTTCCACATTTCTCAGAAATGCACCACACTTAAAAACAAGCCATCTATTAATAACAGTGCACTTGTCTCCATAGACTGTTAACATCTTTTAGAAAAGCACAGAAATAAGCTACAATACTTCACATCCACATGATGTTTAAAAGGATAAGGTTACTCCAGTCTATTTAGAGTAAAAAGCCAAACTTATCAACTGTCTTGCCAAACTCAAATGGAGCAGTTCAGTGAAGAGTGAAAGCACTTTGGCAAATAGGTCAGAAACTACTTGTGACTGTCAGTTGTTAAATGCATCTCTAAAAATGCAGAATGCCATTATGATGGTAATATCCATTGTGTTATGAATATCCTCTTTAACGCCACATGGCTCATCTCAGTAGCAGTTCCCAAGATGCACTTCACTATTTAATCTCTCAAATTCTTACAAACAGAAGTAGGGCACCTCACCTCTGGCATACATTATACCAACAGATCTCATTCATATATAGAGTATGTATATACACAAACACATAAACACACAGTGTATGGGTAAGAACAGATTCTGTAGTAAATCTGACAGAAATTTAGAAAATATTTAGATAATTAGTGAATGTTTTGCTTACAATAAACCTATACAAGTGTGCAAATCATACAAGCTACAATGCCAAGCGTATACACATCTAAAAAATAAGAGCCATTACATCCGACAGCTGCATTTTAGCACTCTTTGCCATATTTTTTGTGATGTTTCCATCATTTGACAATGATGATGAGAGAATATTTTAAAAACAGAGAAGTGGGATGCTTCGCAAAATCTGCTGAAATTAACATACCATTGTTGCTGATGTCAGAGCACTCAATCACCGTAAGTACTGTCGCACATGTAGTGGGTGCCGAATGCTGCGCGCTGTTAATTATTCTGTTTATAAGCTATGATGGAGGATAATTTCGTTTTGTGCAGGTGCGACGGCCCTTAAAACTAGCCCAACATTTCTGTGCCATTACAAGCATATCTATTTTGTCTCATCAGAAAAGATAAGGTGTCCGATGCAATTACAAACACATAATTAGATATCCTAACATGATGGATTTCACAGCTTGCATTGAGACCCATGCTGACTAATGTGAGCAGACACAGACAATTCCTCTTCATTAAATCTTTCCTTCGTCCTTTACAACCATAACCCCAGAGAGGGATTTTCATGACATCGTGACCTCTTCCTGCTATTTGTATCCTCCTCATTACACCGTAACGTCTTCATTGGGTTCTGAAGGCACGGCACCGGTGCGGTGCGGTGCGTTTGTGCTGCCAGGACGAGGGTGAAGAACACAAGTCCCAGAAGCAGGTGTAGCATTGGCAGCTGCACCTTCTCTGAGCATAGAAAGCAATTAGTTGGGTGAAACAATCAGGACTGACCAAATACTCAAGTGCTAAACAACACTAAGCACTTGTCCAGAGCAAGATTTCCCAGTTTGCCTTTGGTAATTGAAGTGAAACGTGTTGTCCAAATTAGAGTTTAATTCAGTGTCCCTGTAGCTTCAACAGTCAACACCAAGGTCAAGGTTCAATTCCCAGGGAATGCATGAACAGAAAAAGGGTTGAGCAAAATTCAAAAATGAAGACTTGTCTTCTTTTCAATTCACATTGACACACCAGGAAGTTGAATAGGAATGTATTTTAGTTCATCGTAAATACACTTCCAGTCAAGGCTGCAACACTGTAAAACAGTGATATTCTGAAATATTATTACAATTTAAAAGAACTGTCTTCTATTTGAATATATTTTAAAATGTTATTTATTCCTGTGATGCAATTATTAGAATGATTTCTGAAGGCTCATGTGACTGAAGAGTAACAGCTGCTGAAATTCAGCTTTGGCATTAAGAGGAATAAATTACATTTAAATATAATCAAACACAAATCAGTTATTTTAAATTGTAATAATATTTCACAATATTACTGTTTTTACAGCATTTTTGATCAAATAAATGCAGCCTCGGTTAGATCACAATTATTCCAAACTTTTGACCGGTAGAGTATGATGAACTACGTAAATGCAAAATCTATATGAAATTCTCAGTTCAATTTAAATCGCAGAATTTAAAAGCGTTTTCAATTCTATTCGGAACACTGCTTATAAAATGCCTACTTTTTTATTTTGATCGTTGCCATTTTAATTGAATTTCTATTATTCAAAGAGTGTTTACATTGAAATACATTCCCGGCAAAACCTGCATTAATTCCAAGATATTCCCATCAGTAATATCCAAAAGAATCAATATGAAGAATGAGTTATGAATAATCAAAGCTAAAACAGAGACATGGGCATTATACATGAGCTATTGTCTAGTGCTGTCCTCTTTCCTTCACATTGAGATGAATTCAGACAAATGCAGATGGGATTCCTTAAAGTTTTTGTGTTGTGTGCAGAAGAAAACGTTAGCTATTTTTGTTCCTGAGATGGCCACAGTCCAGAATTTTTGTGCTGGGAAAAACAATTTACATATTGATTACATTTTAAATCTAAGCAACTGCCACAGCAAGTGCAGACCGTCCCTCCACACGGTCTTGACTCTGCTCACAAATGTTTATTTGCTGTTTCTGTCTGCCAGATGGTCCACTTCACTGCTTTTCTAAATATGCATATACCCGTCTCTTTTATTTTCCCTTTTCTTTTCACTAACACTATAGGAATGTCGACAAAGAAACATGCTCTTCTTTTTCTTTGTACTGACGGATTGTTTTTTAATTGTTTACTTGCTCTTAATATAATCTAAGTTTAGGTAAGTGTTTATAAAGAAGAAGAAAAAACCCTGAAACTTTTACAATAAACTGTAAACATTAAACATGAATTAAACAGTAAACATGAAAATGCAACTAAATAGAAATAACAGTAGATAATAATTGTTATGTTGCTAAACACTTTTTAAATTATACCAGTCAGGTCATTAACTTTGGCAGCCCTAAAACAGTAATGCTAATAAAATAAATAAATACATTTAAAAAAAATAAAAAATAAATAAAAAACGTAAAGATACTGTATATTAACCCTGGTAAGGGTTATTATTGTTAACTAAACCTAAAACTATTGAAAATTTTTATTCAATTGAAATAAAGCTAAAATAATATCTATCTCTCTGAAGAGAGAAAGAGAAAGACATATAGAGAGAAAGAGAGTAAGCTTTAGATGAAAACGAATAATGAAAATGAAATATCTAACTGAAATATTTTGAAGAACTTAGCTGAAGAACTAAAATAACTAATCGGAAATAAATAAAAACTAAAACTGGAAGAAATCTACTGAAATCTAAAATAAATGAAAAGTTAATTAAAAATATTGATAAAAACTAATAGTATATAAATAGTACTAAAATAACACTGACCCCATGGTTTACACAAGCAAAATAATATTTACAGTAAATATTGCATTTTGTCTGTGTAGATTTTACTCTGATTGAAAGGCTGATGTGCAGCTCACAGAGTCAGAAGAACACTTTTTTTTCGTGAGGCCCATAATATGGCTTTAGAAGTGCCCAGAGGGTCATCAGCACTCATTCATCTGACTTATGGCTGTTTCCTCACAGGAGAGAGCTACAAGAACGCGGTTAAAGTGGGCCATTTGTATGTGCCAGACAGCGAGTTCATGCAGCCTAGTTCTTTTCACTGCGCTCAGTGGTCTGTAGCAGAGCCCCCTGGGAGCTATGTGTGGCTGCGGTGAGGAGCTGACACCAGCTGAAACACCTGATAAACTGAGTGTGCCATCAAACCCAAACTTGAGGTATTACATAGGGTTGATGAATACGGGTGCGGGCCACAGTCTCTCACCTTTTGTGCTATCAAAAGATCTTCTGTGATTTTTCAAGTTGGCAAAGGCTTTGAACTTGTTCTGTGTTTTCTTCGGGCTGTTAAAGGGGGTCTGCTACACCGTGGGAGTGTAAAGCTGGTGTTCTCAGTTCAGTCATCTATCCACACACCAGCTACTGACATCAGTCAATCAATACATTGAGCACAATTATGTGACTTTTAGTGACAATTACATAGAATTAACTGATGCACACTGCTCCAGATCCATTCTGCTAAGTGTAGGAAGAGTTACAGTACTTTCAAGATGTGTACATACAAATACAATATAGTATGTTAGTCCCTCTCACAGAAGAATATTGCTTGTTTGGTATAGAAATCACCCATAATCTATATAGCTTCAAATGAAGCACAATGTTGCATCACAGCCCAGCTACAGTACATGTTATCAGAGACATAACAATGTGTTATTACATGCTATATATGTTTAAAAACTAGAATTTAAGGAGTACATATTCAACATGTTGAAAACCTGACACAAATATATAACAAAAAAAATCTGATAAACCAAGCAGAGCAAATGTTTTCAACTTTTTTAATAAAGAAATATTTTTTGAGCTCAAAATCAAAGCTGAAAATACAACTTTACTAGCACACGAATAAATTACATTTTAAAATATATTAAAATATAAAACAGTAATTACATTTTTTAATAATATTTCACAGTATTACTGTTATTACTGTATTTTTGATCAACTAAATGCAGCCTTGGTGAGCATAAGAGACTTATAAAAAAAAAAAACATTTAAAAATCTTACCAACCCCAAACATATATTAGTTCCTTTTGTGCTGGAGCACATACATTACAGTTGTCACTGAGACAGAAAAAAGAAGAGAGAAAGAAGAAGAAAGAAAGTGCTAGACTAGAGAATGAAGTGTAAAATAAGTGAGAATGAAGTTAAAATAAGTATCTACATTTACAGTAATTACCTATCTGCTCTGTGTCTTCTCCCTCATATAAATGGTGACAAATATAGCTCGAGTTGCTGGAAAGGGCTGTGAAAAAATTATAAGAGGCAAATTAAGAATAATACTTGCAATGAAGCAATCTTTCCTGGACTTGACAGCAATGTGAACAATGCATTCAAGTAAAAAAAATTGATAAAGATTGGTAAGGAAGACGATTTTGTTATAATGTCCAGGACACAGACTCTACATTACATGAACTACAGAACACAACAGTGATACATTCTCTGTTACAAACGCAAAGGTCATCTAGAGACAGTGAAGAATGTCATAGACATGGATAAAGATGATAAAACTACCATCACTGGCTTTTGCTCTGATGAAATATCAGGAAATTCAATGTACAGAATATACTTCCAATAATCATATCGCATATCATATGACAGCAAAACTGAGTATAGTGGATAAAACATGACAGAAGAGGATGTTTACAGATACCTTCATGTCTGCCATCCACATTAAAAATAGATGAGACCCTCAAGTCTCCAGTCCCAGAATCCCTATTCTGGCTGACCTTGGTTGCAGTAAGCCGCTATAAAAAGGTACTGATAAGTATATGTCTTGGCATTAGGCTACGAGTATCTACTGAGAAACTGAACAAACACTTTCAGTGCTTCAGCTTTTTCTCCATTTGTGAGATTGATTGCTTAGGACCTTGAGTCAGCATGATATTACACAAACGGTAGAATCAGTCACTGGAACATGTTTCACTGAAGGAGAGTTTGCACAGATCATGACCTGCTTCAGCATTAACCACGTCACCACAGCAATGCCCACTGGATCAGCACAAAACAAAACAAACCTTGAAAGAACTCTTGACAGAGAGCAGAAGGAAATCTTCAAACTAAAATAACGCTACGCATGTTCAGCTAACAAATCAAGCTGTTGTAGGGAAATCTCCAGCAGCGCTGAGATACACCATGGACCTCATTTCAAAATGTTCATTGCTTGGAATGCATCTGTTACTTTCAGCTGAATTCCAGTGATGGAAACAGTGCTTTATTAATGATGCTGTATACAATAAATTTATGCAGAGAAGTTTTACTCAGACTTGACTTACTCAGAGTTAATCCTTGGGTACGAGATATGCAAATAGAGAAAAAATGCTACCATTCAAACGTTTGGAGTCTTTTATGCTCATCAATGCTTCATTTATTTTATCAAAAAAATACAGTAAGAACAATAATATTGTGAAATACTATTACTTTCTATCTTAATTTTTTTTAACCGATTTTGAAAATCTTTACTTGTCACACAATTTCTGAAACCTGACACTCAAACAGCAGAAGCACACACCAAATCTGCAAAACCATACACTACTTCTCGGCATTTGACTCAGTTCTCAATTTCATAAAACACTTTTTGCAAAACACAACACACAAAAATCTAACAGGAAGTATCTTCATTTCCTTTTTCAAACACAACCATTTAAAATGTCACACTAATTCATCAGTGCTTCACACTAACATGTACAAACACTCATTGCTTTACTTAACCCTAATGGCTTTAGAATAGCCCTATAAATAGGCCACAAGTCAAGTTATATATTTTTTTCAGTTGCTTCTTGATGCATTTCTCAGATCAAAAATGAAATTTTCAAAACTACTTGTTCAACCTCCACATCATCTAGTCACTTGTGCACATCATAAAAGCAGTTTCTCGTTCTTTTGAACTAGTTGCGATTGCTTTCATGCAATAGATTATGTACATTTGTCTGCAGTTTCCTACATTATCAGTTGCTAATGTCATGTTGCTCAAAATGTATTATATAGTTCTCAGAGCAATAGTCAGACCACTAGTAAAAGTGTAACTGTGAATTCTATCCAGTCTCTTTCAATCAATATCGCACATACAGTAATGTGTGAATTTGTACTTTTGAAATGGATAAATGGCATACATAAGAAGTGTAGCCTTCTGCATTTCAATACAGTAATTGTCATCCAAACTGTTGCCATAGTTTACATCAGGTAATACTAACAAGAGTGCACTGTTATATTGACAACATGACTAAGCATTTTGACTATCTTGTTTGTGAACAATGACACAGGGACTTTTCATTCTGATGGCACTGATACTGTATGTTCATTGACATAAATACTTACTTTTGAGAGACGAACTAAAGATTTTGAGTATGTTACAGGCTTTTGCAGGTATTCCATTGTGTGGTGCTGTTTGTTAAAATTGTTTTGAGAAATGCACATACTTCTTTGCCAGTATTAAAGTAAGGATGATTCGAGAAATACACCAAAGCGACTGAGAAAAACTAGGTTTTGAACAATGGATGCAAACAATGTCTTTCTTTCTTACTGTGTTATACTGTATTCACAACCACTAATGCTTATAGCAAAAAAAAAAAAAAAAAAAAAAGAAGAACTGTGTGTATATGATATATCCAAAAATATAATATTATGGCAAAGGTGTCTGCAATGTAAGACAAATGTTTGCTTTTGAGATATGTTTGTGATATTTTGAATGCAGTGCTTCATTTTGCAAGAGATGTGAGGCATTTTGCATTTTGTGTGTGCAATTCTTGGATTTCTGTGTAAAGTTTTGAAAATGTGTGTAAGCAGCTGAAAAAAACTGTAATATGCTGATTCGGTGCGCAAGAAAAATTAACTTTTAATCACCATTTTTGAATTCATTTGTGGAAAGTGTAATATTTTTAAGGTTTCCTTGATGAATAGCACATTCAAAAGAGGCTGCATGCATTTGAAATATCTTCTGTAACATAATAAATGCACGTTTGGTCAATTTAATGCATCCTTGATGGAAAAAAAAATATTAATAAAAAACATACTGACCCAAACTTTCAAATAATATATATAAAATAAACAATGGAGACTTGAAGTCTGGGGGAAAAAAAATTATCATCTGGATTTCAAAATTGAATTTAAAACCAGAAATACCTAGAAACTAAGAGTTATGATTGAAAGGAATGACTTAAAATGAATATGAAATTCTAAAGCATTTTAGGCAAATTTGTGACACTGAGCATGTGAACTATTTTTCAGAAAATGTCAGATTTTCTTGCTTCCATTGAAACAAAAATCATAATAAATAAATAAATTTGATCTTTGTCTATTTGATGTAAGCATACATATTTGGCTTTGGTATAAACTGAAATAGCACCAGGTATTTTGTACTGAATAATGCTAGATCAATCAGTACATGAATGAGGCAAATAGCACACAGTGGTCAGTGTTAATCTGCATGTGAAGGAATGAGCACAGGCACAGTTCCAGGCTAATAGCAGAAAAACACAGATATTACCCATAATGAGCTATGCCACCAGTTTCTGCTCATGCCAGGTACTCAATAACCTTTTCTTCTTTTTCATTGTCCATGTGCACATGAGAAACGTAAAGTACTGCCACACCAGATACTTCTAACTGTCTTCTTAACGCCTTACGTGCACATCGAGGCTTGCCAACAGTCACCACCAACAACAACACTGCTTGTTTGGACACACAACAAAGCCATGGTTGGATTCACTGCCAAATCTGCTGCTGAAAGGGTAGAAACACCAGGCTTACGATGCACCCAGCCAAATAAGCGATCTGCTTACATAGACATGAAACAATACAGCTGCTTTATTTGCGTGCATTTCAGAGCACATGCATTATGCATCAGAAAACATGCATAATTTAGGGGAACAAGCAGAGGATATGTCTGGTGCTCAGCCAAAGCTGCTACCTCCTTATGGAGCGACACAAAACAAATTCCATCTTGTGGAGGCAGATGGTGGACAAGGTGACAGGGTGCCTCTTATCCAAATTGCAAGCACTTGAGTGAATGTTGTCATGGGAACCTGGGCGAAAGGCGATTTTCGGATATCCCTAGAGCTCGGTCCTGGCAAAGAGGCCAAAGGTGATCTGGTGGTGAGGCTGTGGAGGTGTGCAGATGTTGACAAGTGGAAAATCTTCTGCCATTACAGAACAGATTTTTATTTGATTGGTTGAGCATACGATGATGAATGTGTAACCAATATCAAATCAAATATCATTAATCAAAGCTGAAAACAAAAGTGACTCACTTTTTCGATAAGTAGCGATTAATGATCAGCAGTTAGTTTGATTGCAACATATAATCATTGCTGTTAGTATTCATCGTCTGTTTGATTACGTCATTAACTGATTTTTACCGTACATTTTGGCCATATGTACATCAACTTGACATAGTCACCACTGATAAGCTACTACTAAATATATTGTAGAAACTTAATTTCCTGTAAAGCTGCTTTACAACGATTTGTATCGTGAAAAGCGCTATACAAAAACTTGAATTGAATTTAATTATTTACAATCCGTATTCCGGAAATCTTGGGGCGTTTTTAAATTAGAATAAAATGAAAACTAAAAGAATTTCAAATCACGAGCCAATGTTTTATTCACAATAGAACATAGATAACATAACAAATGTTTAAACTAAGAAATTTTACAATTTTATGCACAAAACGAGCTCATTTCAAATTTGATGCCTGCTACAGGTCTCAAAATAGTTGGGGCGGGGGCATGTTGTTAACCATGGTGTAGCATCTCCTCTTCTTTTCAAAACACTTTTGAAGACATCTGGGCATCGAGGTTATGAGTTTCTGGAGTTTTGGTGTTGGAATTTGGTCCCATTCTTGCCTGATATAGGTTTCCAGCTGCTAAAGAGTTTGTGGTCATCTTTGATGTATTTTTCGTTTAATGATGCGCCAAATGTTCTCTATAGGTGAAAGATCTGGATTGCAGGCAGGCCAATTCAGCACCCGGACTCTTCAACTACGAAGCCATGCTGTTGTATGTAAAGGATTTACCCTTTTGCATTGTTTAATTTAGCTCTTTGGTTTAAGCTTTATTTTAGCTTTAGGGAATCTTACGATTTGATATTGATATGATCAATTGATATTAATCAAATCGTCCAACTTATACCTTATCTAACAATCGTCCAGCGAGTTGTTAGATTTCAGTATATGTTTATTCTCGTGGCCACGATATAATAATACAGAATTATTTAAATAACCTTATGACAGTTATGAGCATAGGTAACGTAATCTGGGCAAAGTTTTGATTTGAATATTACACAACAGAACACAGAACACTTCTCTATAAATCAAACAAGAGTTTATTTGCTATCTTACTACAATACATGAACTAAGCTAAATAACACAAAACAAAATACATACACACAGGCAATGGATTGTTGCAATTGAGAATGATTAAAATATAGCACTGTTTTGCTATTTCCACACGATTTTACCCGTGCCAATCATCAAGAGGAGAACTCTAGTGTTTTTACTTTAGAGATAGATACGACCAGTTCCAGCGGAATAGAGGTTGTTTGATACTTGCTTTTAAGTTGAAATGATCTGTGTGGCTTGAGGGAATCCCGCGTGTCGTCGTCGCGTGACGTCACTCTGGGGATGTTTGGCTCTGGGTGCTGTTTGACGCTCTTGAGTTCCTTTCGCGTAGCTTCAGATTTTCAAGGGTTTCTTCAGAGATTTGACTAAGTGTTGGTTCAATGTTCAAACTCGGCCAGATGTTAAAGGCTGAGAGCTCTTCTGGAGCAGCTCCAAGTTTCAAGTTTCCAACATTTCTGGAATTTGGGTTGTAAATATTACAGCTAATGAGTTTCTTTATCAGCTTTGTCTGTTCTTTGCAAAGTTGGCTTTGTTTGATTGCTGATAATACATGTAAAATCATTCAGTCTTATAACTCTCTGGTGGGTTTTAGCCACTCTAGACCTTAATCTTTTGCATAAAAGAGGATGCTTGGAGCTATTTTGTTGAAGTCTCTTGGAACTCTGAAAAGCTAACATACTGTTCACTATATATTTGTTATCTGAAAAACTGCCAGTGTATCCAACTTGTCATTGGAAGCTTACTCAAAATGCATAATTTTCATTTTTTATCAAAGCATTCTGCCATTTCAGTGCAGTCACTACATTAAAATACTGCCAGAGATATATTGAAAGAAATCCCTAAGAGCAGTTATATGTAAATATCATAAATATGATGATAGCTCTATGAGGGACTCCTTTCCTAACATTTAAAGGCAGATATATATTTTCAAATATAAACACCCAATTATATGTGAGAAAAAGCATAGACAACATGCTGTTTGCAAAATTAAGAGTAAATTTCATCATAAACATTGTTCTGAGGCATATGCATAAAGCATATTGCTTTACAGCCCCTCAACGCACAATGCACCTCCCTGAATACAAACACAAAGTACTATTGAATGTTCTCTTTCAGACCTAGCTTTAAAATAAACAATAAAACTATAAAATAATTTGTATTCATAAAACATTTCAAAAACACTTTAATGTTTTTTTTTGGACTTTTCAAAGCAGACTCCAGCACTCTTTTGATAGTCAAAGCAAAAGCACTTTAGATGGCACTTTAGAGCTTCCCTACATTAGTGTAAGCATGTGTAGCGCAGATGAGTGGTGACACTGGGTCACACTGCCTTAGGGACACCCTGACTCACCACAGCTGTCAATATTTACTAAAAAAAAAACAGAGTACATCCAAAACAAAGAAGCAAATGGGCGTAGGAGCGTACTGAAAATCTATAGATGTTGATTTAATACTAACTTTGAAGTTCATTTAAAAGGCAAAACTCAAAACCACAAACTACGGTAGCAACTGAAGGAGACTGACATGAATCATTCCAGCATGTTTGATTTTGCACTAGGGCTGGGCGATATACGTATATAAAAATTTGATATCTCGATATTTTCAAAATTTTTACAATATTCGATATATATCTCGATATGTTTGCATTTGCTTTTAAATAATTAAAAAAAAACATGATTTTCTTTTGCCCCCATTAAAAAACAACAAAAATAATTTAGATAGAACAGCTATTGTTACAAAGTAAATACAAAATGTTTAGTGCAAATTTAAGCATTTAAAAAAAATCTAGACCAAGTGATCACTTACTACTTTTTATTAAATGAACACATGTATATGTAACTGAAGTAATGCAAAACAAGTACAGAACGTGCATTCTGTCAACTGTTTTAGTGCATGCAATTCACAATTTACACTGTGCAACTGGGGGAAATAATTACCCTGGGATAAGTATTTATTTATTTTTTACAAGTTTTTAGCTAAGAACACAAATCTGTCAACTGTCTCTGGTTTAAGAGAAGCTCTGTGTTCCCACAGGCACTAAAAACCCTCTCAGATGGGGAGCTAGTTGCTGGAACACAGGTATTTCTTAGCTAATTTTGCAAATTTGGGGAAAAGTGCCTTATGGATGATCCACCACCATGAGCACAAATCAATAGAATGTGGACTCATACACGGTTTATTTTACCTCATCTAGTGTACTGATACATTATAGGCTTATATATATATGTATATATATATATATATATATATATATATAAGTTAAAACCAAAGACTTATGCACTCTCTCTGTCTATATTATGGAAACTGGTAAAACAAATGAAAAATATTATAACGGTGAAATTCCTAATAGTAATAGTAATTCCAAATTGCAATAGACTATGTTTCTCTGTTCAAATAACAGCGGTTGAGTAAGTGCATTTATTCAGCACTCACAATCGCAAACAATACAGTCGAGATCTCATGACAGAACACAGACTGGTTGAGTGACACTTTCAAGATGCTAAAATCCAGCTTGTTTGTCGGTGATTTCAGATCATAGGCGGCGGCGCTTCCGCAACGAGGAGCGAGCACGTGCGCATGGTTGCCAGATTGCTAAAAATAAACAAAACACCGGGCAGAAAATGTATCCTTGTAACAGGGAACCTCTGACTCGGGGATTTGAACTCTTGATATCTGGCAACCGCACTCATGAAAGCTACTCTTGCTCGTCTCTTGCGCGGTAATACTTAAGGGGGACATACTATTGGATGTTCGGCGCGTTCTTTTGGGAAAGTATGCTTGAATTTGAAATATTCTATATTCACAGATATTTTCAAATTTGACATCGTAGTCATAATTATTGCGATATTATCGCTAATATTCTATATATCGCCCAGCCCTATTTTGCACTAGGCCTATTTAAAAGTGCTTGTTTTCTTTCATTTTTTCGCCATATGGAATCAGTCACGTGACTAACCTTACCTTCAAGTTGGAAATATAAGTTGTAGCCTAAACAACACAAAATGGAAACACTTTAGATTAGGGAACACTTTTCACTCTTAACTACCGTAGTTGCTATTTCGCATGCATATTACTGGCAAATTGGCTGCTTATAAAGCACATACTAATTCCTTATTCTGCATGACCATGTTCTAGATCCATTAACTTACTCTATACCTAAACATAACTACAACTACCTTATTTACTGTCAATAAGCAGCAAATTAGTTAATAGTGAATATGTGTTCCCTAATATAAAGTGTTACCCACAAAATAATTATACTGTGAACAATAAACCCAAATAACTAAATCTGGATTTATCACTTATTTATACATGGTATTCAACAAAAATGTTTAGTTTTCATAAAATCCCTGAAAGTTTAGGGATGCACTTGTTGTCTATAAGCTGTTCCATACATCACACATTTCAAATGACTGAAACGCAACAAGTAAAATTAAACTAATGCGACAAATCATTCATTCCATTCACTCCAAACTTGTTTTCTCCTTACTAATCTCTATATAGATTATGGATATACTATATTATATATCACTGACATGCCCCTCACAAAGTCACAGCTCTACAACGTGTATAATCTTGAATTTTGAGTTTAAATACAACTTTGCTTAGCCCTTCATATGCTCAGAACTCATAATTATAATATTTCCAACCTCACTTGAAGGGCATAGGAGTAAAACCAGAAAAGATCCTCACAGATTTTGAACAAGAATCTTTGTTTTGTTTGGGAATATTGCAATCAGATACATGTAGTCTCCTTCATGAGGTGTGCTGTTAATCAATTAGGACAGCTCAGCTTTGATAATGAGCAAATTACCATCCCTAATGCAATAAAAGGTTTTGAACACATAGATGGCATTGCATTCTTCATATTGTTACATCCAAAATGAGGCGTAATGGCTGGTTTGCCCTCATCCGACTTTTTTTAAATGAGGTGCACTGCAGCATCATGAACATTTGCCAGAAATTGACTGAATTAATATCGTCTCCCCATTACAATTGAAAATAGTCCAATCTGAAAGCCCCTGATAATATGCAGCTGTGCTTGGCATTAGTGTAAAAGAGCTCCGTTTGTCAGTTTCCTAGCAACCAAAAGAACTATATTTTCACTGCATGTTGTTCCTCTTTCCCCGTGATGTATTCACATGATATTTATAGTGTTGGCCGAACTACATATGGTATCTGCAAACCAAGCATTGTTGTCAGACCCTTCTATACAAGTCGTCTTTCACTGCGAACTGCCTTCTATCGGTATATACAAACATGTTTTTTTCTCATTTTCGTCAAATACATGACAAAAAAAAAAAAAAAAAAATACACAAAAGCACAATAGATATTACAAATAAAGTGGGAGTTTGTTAAAAAATCGTTCATTCTATTGTTTGAAAACTATAAGACCTAACAGATTTCAGCATGACCCTTTGTCTATATTATTCACTAAGCAATCAGTTCCTTTTAATTCTGAGGCTCTTGAATAAAGCCCGTGTCAGTTTTGATAGAGGCTTGCTGATGAGCCTTTATTTATCACACAATGCCTCCATAATGACTGAGGTCACATATGAAACACAATGAATGTACGCCAAACTATGAATCATTGTTAGGATATGCATAAATGTGCATTTATTATGTATTATGATCTCTAAAATCGATTATATGGTGGGTGGTTCGAACTTATCTGATGTGATTCAGCTTGAGACTGATGGATCCCATGTAGTCACATTCGTCAGGATGGCTGGAACGGAGGCAAGGGTCAGTCAAACCAACTCAATCTCACAGCAATTTATACATTATTGACAAGGGGGCTAATTCGTACAAATTCGTATGACCTCACTTGTACGAATTCATATGATTTGTGAAAAATCTTACATATTTTATAAGGTGGCAAATTCGTAGGAATTAGGGCTGCCCTCGACTAAGGATTTTTCTGGTCAACTAGTAGTCATTCATTTTAAGCATTAGTCGACTAATCGCACGTTTATTAATAAAACATTCGAATCATTAAAATGAGCCTTTAATTGCCTACATAGCCTAATAAGCGCTCAAGCACACACATACAGCTTGCCACAGCGCACCACAGAAGTAATGCTTATGAATTTGTCAGGGAAAAACAGTAAGGAGACTGCATGAACATTTTAATAATTTGATAAACTAGAGCTTTCTTTGTTTTTGTCACGAATCTGGTCTATGAACTTCCGTTTACTCACCACCAGAGGTCACTCGCTCACCACATGGACTCTTGCACTACACTAACTGTTGCATGTCACCTCAGACTACAATTCCCATCATCCATTGCACTGACCACACACACATCTGATTACACTGTTCACACAGCTGATTGCACTGATCACACACCCTACATAAACCATGGACTTCCTCTTCCTCTCTGCCGAGTATTGTATAGCGTATATCACTCTCCTAGAGATAGCATACTCTACGGAGCCCACTCAGTTATTATAGTGTTTTCTTGTGTTTTGATTCTTGCCCGTGTTTCCTGGATTTACCCTTTGCCTTGCCATTCGGAATCTGTTTGCACCTCTCTTGGACTATTGCTCGTGTACCTGGATTATTTCTCTGCCTTGCTCTGTTGGATATTGTTCGCCGATCGTTGACCCATGCTTGCCCTAGGATTACTCTTTGTCTTGCCTGTGATGTTCATGTTTGCCATTGCATGAACCTTGCTTGTTTTGTGACCTCGCCTTTGAATAAAACCTTGCAAATGGATCCGCATGTCTCATGTCTTGTTCGCCCCATACGGTTTTCGTGTTTAAGAGATGAAGTCGGCGACACTGACCCGTCATCTCTGCAGGAGTGATGCACCTGTATGCATGTTTCATACGGATTACATTATCTGAGAATTTGTTTTCCATTTGAATTGGTTCATTTGAAAGTAGACATTTCACTCTCTATAGATATATTTTAATGTCTGTAAGGCAAAGATATACACGGAGTTTCACGCTCAAGTTCACAGAGATCAAGATGGCAGAAACCGCATCATGTTTGCTTTCATATCACAAAAGTGCATTTTGTTGTTATTGTGAGTGCGCATATATAAACAGAGTCTTTACAGATTTGAAAGATATATTACTCTTATCTGTATGACCAAAAATGACGGAGTATTTTAAGAGCAAGAGAGCGCACCGCCGCCTTCATCTGTCCTGCAGTGATCGCTACTGTTCAGCTTCCACACTCCAGACGCTTGAACAGCGCACATTTCTCTAGGATAACATGAGATTGAGCGTCCATGTAAAGTTGCTAATACTTACATATTTCAGATGATAAGCCATATTTGAGGTTTATGAATGATAGGCAAGCATTTAGATGTCCTGCCCGATGTACTGTATTACCATAGACTAGCCGATAACGATCTGTTAGTCACAGACTGTGTGACTTCGCCTGTGGATTTTTTTTTTCTGACTAAGCGACTAATAAAATTTTGGTTGACCAAGCCTCTTCTGGTCGACTAATGGTTAGTCGACTATTAGGGGGCAGCCCTAGTAGGAATTCATATGGTTTGTGAAAAATCTTAAATATTTTATAAGGTGGCAAATTCGTAGGAATTCGTACGAAGGACCACACCTAACCCCGCCCCTAAACTTAACAGTCACAGAAATCATACAAAATCGAGGTTGTACGAATTTGTATTAGCCACTTTGTAAAATCAATACGAATTGGCCGTGAGATGGTCAAACGGTCTCGCGAGTCTGTCATCATCTTCATAACATGGCTGTCCTCTACATCTCTTTCCAGCCTCAGGGCAGCATTGCTGTACTTGACCAAATGCTTCCGTTTAGCACCTCATGATGGTTTGCACTCCGTCATGTTGCTAACCCGCTGGCTATTTCTGCTCCATCTGCCTCCTACCGCCAACAGACCAGCTGACTGTTCAGCACTGGGATGGAAACACGTGCAGGTGCAAGTCTCTGAATGTCAGTCGCAACTCTGACTATGACAGCGGCACATTTCAAAATGTCAAATGTTTGTTTGGGTCTAGTATTTTAGTTTGACACGTATGTGGGAAAAAAGACAAAACTGTCTCCCTGCAGCCAGCGAATAGTGATCACATTTATAGCACTGGCCTGATTATTTACTCAGCTCTAGCTTAGGGGGAGGGCATTGTGATGAGGATACATTTGTACTTCTCCAGCAGGTGCTCGAGCTGAACTGACCTAAATCTGCTCCGAGAAGAGGCATTGCCTTACAATGAAATCACAACAAGCCGCCTTCACTGCCTCTTTGACTAAATCATCCTCAGCAATGTCAAGGGCTACACTGTGAATATGCAGAAGTATGACAACATCATGCAAATGAACATCCATATAAACCGGATAAGTGTCTGGAGGTTGAATCTTTGCTGACTTTGTGCAAAGCTGAATATCTTAAAAATGCCTACAATGGTAGAACTATCGAGAATAACGATTAACTACCAGGGAGTAACAAACTAAATGCTAACTTGGTAGTGTGGCACTAGCTCAACTTTTTTCAAAATAGTATAGCATCTCCAGTATTCATATGCAATGATTCAAAAGCTTAACTTTGGAAAAGTAAATACTTTATTTGCCAAATGTGCAGCAGCACAGCAAACAGCTGTGTCTACTTGTTGACAAAGAAAAGTATTTTTCTGCAAGTTGCCTAGTGGTTCAAAACAATAAAACACTACATTGCAGTGTCACGTTGTATTGCGCACATTGCCATTCAACAGAGCGAGCTGAGGCAATTATCAAACACACTCTCTTAAAATGTCTTTTGAGTCTTTCTCCAAAACAGCTTTAATCATTTTAGTGCATCAGTTCATTCTGATGGTTCCTTTAAAAGAAACTGTTTAAAAAAAATAATCACTCAGTTGTGTTCCTGGAACTCCCTGCACAGTATTTTAACAGAGACATTTTGAGTTATATTGTTTACTCTTGAATGTGCTTAAGCACTAAACCAGCCTGAAAAATATTTTTTGGCATGATTAGAGCTTAAGAAGAGTAATTTATGAACTCTGAAAGGTGCTGTAAGCGATTTCACTGAATTAGATCTCTGAATTAGCCTTCCCTTCTCCATGAGTCTTTTTTGCAGTTTATAAAGCTTAAGAGTGTCAAATATGTTATTTTTTAGGACAGCTTTTAATGTTCCACATAAAATCTGCTGAATTATACATGACTAAGTTTGGGAACAGTAAAAAATGTAAATGTTTTTAATAGAAGTTCTCATGCTTACAAAAGACAGCATTTATTTGCCGTTAATATATTTTAAAATGTAATACAGTCATTACACCGGTCTCCAGTGTCACATGATTCTTCAGAAATCCTTCTAATATACTGATTTGGTGGTCAAGAAACATTCCTTATTACCCATATTTGATAATTTTTTTGGGATACTTTGATGAACAGAAAGTTCAAAAGAACAGCATTTATTTGACACATAAATATTGCATCCTTGCTGAATTAAAGTATTAATAACTTTCAAAATAGTTTATCATAGTTAATATATTTTCTACTAAATTGGCTTCAATGTAGTTAGCCCTTTTTGTTAGAAACTTATAATTTTTTTTAAAAGTGTAGCTCCATGTACTTTAAATGATCAGTACCTTGTAGTTTTATAAGCTACAGTTTCTTAGTAGCTTCCTCAACAATCTGTTGTGTTGGAGCAGCATTGTGGGATACGTTAGGTCTGTAAAGTGTTCCTGCCCATGTGTTAGGGATAGGGACGCAAAGGGTGCCAGGGGGTTAATTAAAACCACTAACCCACTGAGGAGGAAAAGGTAAGAGGCTCTTGGCATCACGGCTGACCTGTGCAAATGACGCTCCGCCTGCCATGTTCAAAGGCAATTTACATCCCTCTCGAAACTATGCAGCTGTCAAGCAACATCCCCGAGGCTCCTGCTGTCACTTCAATTATCACAACCTAAGGTGCAGAGTAGCGCCCTCCCATTCCTGTTCCATCTGGATTGCCCAGGAGTAAGGCATTGTACTGATGAACTCTGTCAGCAGAAGGAGAAAGACAGCAGGATGTCAGAAAGACAGGAGAGGATTCATTGGAAAACACACAGATATGTGGGCACAAATGTGACCAGAGGGGAAAAAACACCGCTCCAAATAATCAGTCAACAGCAATGGTTTACTGGCAACATTTAACTGTACCGCAAGGTGTGTACAGAACACAACCCAGAGAATATTTGACACCATTGCTGACAGTTATAGTAGCATTTGAATAACTCATGTCGTGGTAGAGATATCAGCCTCAATAAAGCTGCCTCAGTGTTTTTGCCACAGAAAAATCTTAAACATCTCCTCTTGGTTTTTAAAGCAAAACCACGCAAACAAGGTTGCTGTAGCAAAATAATAAAATTAAATTAAATTAAATAAAAATATGCATATAAATAAACTAAAAATAAAAAAATATTAAATATAAAATTAGATGTTTCAATATCAAAAGAGGAGTTCATTATGAGAGTGGCCATCTTAATTTTAAAGCAAAATCATGCAAACAAGAATACTGGGTATTAAAATAAAATAAAAACGTTTTAACTAAATAACCAAAGGAATTATGCAAATATTTTAAAACCTCCTATTGAGTTTACTAAACCAAAATCTCACAAATAAAGTTGTGGAACAAAATAAAATAAAATAAAATAAAATTTAAACTCTGTTTCTGTAATTCTGGCTGTGAATTGTTCCATAACTAGCAATATTGAGATGCTAAACTGAATGGGATTTCAATATCAAAAGACAAGAGGAGTTTATTATGAGAGTGGTGATCTCAAGGGCTTGGGTCAAGGATGTATTTGATTGCAATCAGTAGGACACAACTCATCTGGTTTTTCCTCATGTAGAGATTTGTACTACCATTCTACCTTCAAATGAAGTAACACACACAGAATTGTGTTGAGGAGAGTCCTCGTGGGTTGTGCTGGATAAACATGCATATTGTGTTGTGGAGTGGAGAGGCATGACCTTAGGGTTAAGCAGAAACCTCGTGAAGGGATGGCAGTAGGTCAAGATATACTTCACGAGTCTCCTCAGAATGAGAATATCAAATGAGTGATATGATCTCATTCAGAAAGAAGAGAAAGAGGAGAAGAGTTAAGCACCGAGAGGGAGAGATTTGCAGCTATTCATTTATCTGACATGGTTCATTTGTGATCTTACGAGAGATCCTTTGCACCTTCTGTTTTTGCCCCCTGGGCAGCGATTGAAGTGCAGAGAGAGAATTGCTGTATGTGTCTGAATCAATACTCTTTGACATATCATGATTCAACATCAAGAGTCAATCTCTGGTTGGATGAGTTGACGTACAGACTCAATATGTGGAATCCAGAGCAAGATAGCAATTTTGTTCCTATTATTTAGGGAATAATCAATACATGGTATGTGCTTGCTTTCTCTGATTCTTTACATTACACAATAGCTGAGGGTATTAATCAAAATGCAAGTGAAATAAAAAAAAAAACAGTATCACTGTATATGTCTGGGGGGGACCTGGAAAAAACAGAGCTGATCAAAGCTCTGCCAGACCACTGGATGCCCTTCATGTGTCCCGCTGTAGTTGACCAGCTAAAAGGATAGACGCTTTGAAAGGGGAACAAACGGGATCTCTATCTCTAACAGCACAGAGGAAACACAATAAGATGGGAAAACAGGACTTTTTTTGATGATTTTTTTTTGGGCAAAGTCTAATAGAGACTAATATGTGCTGTGCGCTTTCCTCCCAATTACAAAATAAACACACAACAAATTGAGAAAACAAGAGTTAAGAAAGCATCTGAACTTAGCGATGTGGATATGTTTGCATGAGCTCTGCAATTCGGCACTCCAGTCAACAAAAGTCACGCCACATTTATTTATATATAGCACTCTATACAATAGATTGGTTTAAACCAAAGAGCTTTACACTATTAAACATGAAAAAAATAACAGTTAGAGTGTTGTTTTCGATTAGAATTACACTTCAACTTGTGATCCTTTGAGGGACTCAACAGAGGAAATGAACCGGAGAAGATTTCCACATCAAAAAGGACAGAGTGGAGCGAACTTTTCCAGAAAACTTCATTTTGTCTTGATTTCGTTCTTTGAGTTTGCTTGAAGCATATCTGGGCCTTAAGAAAGACAGAGGCTGATGAAGGGGTTTCGGACAAACTGTTATTAATTATTTATTTTCACAGAAAGTAAATATTTATAGGCCTACACAGTAGTCAACATTTGAAGTGGATCAAAAAAGTTAATCAAAGTTGTCCTAAGACAAGAATGCATTTTTGTTTTAGGTTTTAGGACAACTTTGATGAAAGGTTTTGATCCACTTCAAATGCTGACTCGTGTGTGTGTGTGTGTGTGTGTGTGTATATATATATATATATATATACACATACACAGTATATATACACTCACACACATATACTTTCACTTCAACTATTTATCATGTTTAGTATTAGGTGGTAAAGTATAAACACTTTTAAATTTTTTCAACAGCAGCCTGTGAGAAAAAACAACAAACACTTGATTTTATACAGTATCTCAGTGGAGGCACTCCATGTTCTCATTTCCATGTGAATAGGATGTCTACTTTGTCTCCTCTTTGTTATCAGAGGCTTACAAAGCCTGAAGATTAAATGGGTCTGTTTTTCAATTGTAGATTGTGTTTGATGTACACGTGTCTCAAAGTATTAATTTAGACAATTAGAGCTACATGAAACTTTGAAAGCTCCTCAGAATAGACAAATCCTTGGATCTCTCAACAACATGTACTTGAACATACAATCATTCATGTTGCTAGGATTCTTTTTTACAAGATCAAAACAGTATAAATTGCTGTTACTCATGAGCTCCATAGCAAATTTCTGGACCTAAAAGTTCAAACAAATAACTGACAATTGCTGACAATTTAAGACTTTAGCTTAGTTCAATTAATAAAAATGAATGAAAGAACAATATTCATTTAATCAAGCCCTGCATGTACTGTAAATTCCACACAATGACCAAACTGCCCATTTGATGCATCTGTATATAGATTAAAAATGGCACATTAGATGCAATACTGCGTCCCTACATCTACCTCTGAAACACAATAAAACTGAAAAGACATTAAAAGTACCATTTTGGTTTCTTAGACCGCCACAGTAGCAGAACCCTCTGGAGAACCTCCAGGCACCCTCTCAAAGAGGACAGTCCTCTGAGGAACTGCATTACTGCCAGACCTCTAAATAGTGGCAATGGGTCCTTCAGTAACCTCATTAAAGAAAAGACTCTGAGGCACTTGAAATATGTAATGGAGTTCCTCAAGTACACAATATGTTACGTTTTTTAAATATTTTTGAAAGAAGTCTCTTATCCTCACCAAGGCTGCATCAATTAGATAAAAAATAACTTAACATAACAATTTTCTATTTTTAAAATATAATTTAAAATGCAATATATTCCTGTGATGGCAAAGCTGAATTTTCATCACCCGTTACTCCAGTCTTCAGTATCACATGACCCTTCAGAAATCATTCTAATATGCTGACTGATATTCTTGTGGAAACTGTGACACTGTAATTTTCCTTACTGAAATAAAACAACAACAACAACAACAACAACAACAACAACAACAATAATAATAAAACAGACTTGCCTCAAGCTTATATGTATAATATATACAGTATATATATATTATTTTACCGGCCATCTTTTGCATTACTTGAGATATCCCACAACAGCTACAGCATTTCTCCTTTCATGACACTCCTTAAATTCTCTAGAGATGCCACTGCAGAGATGCCACTGGTACTGTAAGAGACAAACACTATTTTTAGCGTCATATTTCAGTATGATATTCATATAATGCTCTAGAAGTGTAGATCAAATGAGACTTGTTGATGCCACACAGTTGTGCAGACAAAATACACTGTAATTCAAAAGTGTTTCATGCACTGCTACGAGATCAAAGGCTTGAAGGCAATGGATTTATAGTAACAGAGTTCCTGCCCACTCACAGAGCCGTCTGAGCTGCTGTGGAATCCATTAGCACATTACACTGTGATCTGGAGAAGACGACCAGAAAAACCCATCTCGCCAACTCCCATCTTTTCTGCCCTAATGCAACAATAATAAAGAATTCTGCTCAGACCAAGCCAATGTGAGGAGAGGGAATGGAGGAGAATACGAAGAACAAGAGATCATTTTCCCTTGTAATGTGCCGACTACATGTTTTAAAGGGGACCTAACGCACACAGTTTCACCCAATCTCATGTTAATCTTGAGTACCTATAGAGTACTGCATCCTTCATATCTCCAAAAAGTCTTTAGTTTTATCATATTATTTATAAAAGAAAGATACAGATTTACGATTCTCTCCGAAAAAAGCCGAGCTCCTGGAGGCGTGCCGTGTGGGCGGAGCTAAAGAGTGACGAGCACTTGCGCCGATCGCCAACAAAACAGAGACATTTGATGCCGTTTCACTTACCATCTGCAATTCTGAATCATGACCGGGATCTTTTATAGCTGGGACCGCTCCATCTTTCAGTATTAAACGATGTGCAAATCCAGCGTTGAACTGGGCCTTGTTTATAAAACGTTCGTCAACAAAACACTTGAGAAACTCCATTGCTGCCCCGGAAAAACAAACTATATCCACTGTTCACGTAACGGTGGGTTCTTTTGGGAAGCTGAACAAGGTTATCTTTCCCTCACAACCAAAAACACACTTCTTTAGAGTAGGGTTGCACGATACACCGGTACTACGGTAGTATCGCGATACTAAAGCTTAAAAATACCCGCGGTGCCATCGCATTTTTTAAACGGTAGTATCGTCCATAAGGTAGTACCGTAAGATATGTAGTATGCACGGCAGTAACACGGTTTAAAACGTTCATTTGAACATGCATGCCAGCAGAAACATTACAAGTTGATTGCCAAATGTCTTTCTGCTGTGCTCTGTGTAGTTTAGTCTGTGTATACGCTTTATATGGTATTGAGTGTTTCCTGACGCTTCAGTTCAGTTTACAATGAGAAGTTGCACTTGCGCGTCGTTGTTCATGCTGCAGTTTATCAGAAGAAAGGGTCTGATTCAGACCGTCTGATGTCATTTTAAAAAACAGCAGATCAACCATCACTTATTCAACATCATAATATCTTGCAAGAAAGTATTATCGCAGGTTTATTAATTTGACCACTTCTAGAACAGCTGTAATAGTTAGTTTCTGGAAGCATCTTTGCGATTACGAATGCAGTTCCATTCATCAACATAGCGGCTTTGCACTTGGTTCTTATCATTATATATATATATATATATATATATATATATATATATATATTTATTCATTTATAATGTTATGTTTTAATATACATGCTGCTAACTTGGAAATTTCAAGATATGCGAGCAAAAAATGCTCCTGACAGTTCGGCAATATGACACGAGCAAGAGTGCTGTTTTTGTTTCGTTTCTGTGTTCGAATCCAAATCCGCGTTGTCTCTGAATCACTGATTCACTAAGCCATTCATAAAAACAGTCATTTGATTCGCTTCTGAAGGATTCAGCCGTTTTGAAAGAATCGTTTGAATGGCTCAGTGATTCAATCACGAACTTCTGCCACCTGCTGGCCGTTTTAAGTTTCCCATCTAAAAGTAGGCATATTACATTATTTTCCAACATATTTCTATATTCAGAATTTAGTATTTAAAACATTAATCTCAGAACTTTATTTATGCAATTATAAATACAGTCTAAATGTATAAATGCACATCTAAATGTCACTTCATGCAGCTTCTGTGCAGTTCTAAGATGAGTTTAGATCATTTCATGGATAACAATAGCCAGTCATTCATTCACATTAATTAAGTATTCAGAGAAAAATATTGTCTGTTTTCATTTACATCTATTTATTTATGAAATTTTGATTCATTTTGTAGAATTTAATTTTAAATTAACACAATACTGCATGGTATCGTGATACTACTTGGTATCGTGATACTTCAGCTGGTATAGTATCGTAAGACATTTTTATGGTATCGTGACAACCCTACTTTAGAGACATTCTTCCCGAGCGAGTCCCGTGCTGCCAGCCTGCCGATTGAACCGCGTTGATGGGAGCGCTCTTGCTCTCGCTCCGGTCGATGCGTGCACGGGCGCGATCTTCCGGGAGAAATGCCCATATAAGGAGTTCCACCGTCATTTACGTCATCAAGAACAACGATCGAAAAAAACTCTCCGAAACTTGTACGAACCCGGAAGTGAGATTTTTGGCACAGAAATACTCTGTTATATGTCCAATTTTTTTTTTTTAAACTTTGTCCATGCTTAGCATGAGAATCCAACTCTTTAACAGTGTAAACAACTCTGAATGCATGAAACAGCATTGTACCAACCCCCCCCCCCCCCTCTTTAAGGCTTATACTAGATGCTTGAAAGAAAGAAGAGAGGTGAGGAAGTGCTACAAGGAGGAAAAACTGACCTATTCTGAGATGATAGTGGAGTTTAGATGAAGGTCAGAGTCTTTAAATCATTTATCGGCAATTACCAAGCAACAGATATTTTGTCTCCTATGCCTCAGTTCATACCCCAAAAGGTTGTATTTTGTATCTACTGTAATGAGAAGTGGAAAAAAAATGATAACCCTAATATCCAAAAGCTCTTATTAAGCAGACAGTGTCTACATTCATGCAATACATCATGCAGAGAACCGAGATGAAAGGTTGTCCCTGATTAATAATGACCCCTTTTCTGTGCTATTAGGCATTGGTGAATGATGACATCAGGGCAGGTAGGTGTTTCATCTCCCAGTGGAGACTATGCTTAACTCCCTTCCCCTGTATAAATGAGTGGCCCTCCCTCTCCGCACCTCAAGATGAATGTCCCTTAGCCTGCGTTCAGAATTAATAACAAGCTGCAAAGCGCCGCAAAGACCCATTGTGCATGATGAAGACTTCAAAATGACTTTTAAATGAATGCCTTATCCATCAATGCTGTGAGATCTCCCTAATACAGGACGTTTTCGCTGTCTTTCTCATTCTCTCACCCTTTTCACGGTTGGTTTGTGCTCTTATTTGCTCCAAATTTGCAGGGGAGTGCTTTGCATGGCTATGAGGAAGGTTTATGCGCGTGAAGCACCAAAGTAGGGTAATGAAACGGTGGAGAATGTTCCACTCCAATGGATGCTGTATACTTGAATTCAAATATTTCATGCCTGAATGATAACTTATAATACCCAATGTTCGAATAAGCACAGTATGAGAAAAGTCAGCGGGACATTTGCTATGAATATATTTTTAAATATTAACTGTCATATTTAGATTTTATGAATATGATATTAGTACTGGACAAAGTATTATTGTATTGTATTGTTTTGTTATTGTATTTTAATACTAATAATACCTGAACAGTCAGCTACTATATACTGTGGAAAAATGTAACTGCAAACAGTTACCTTGCATACATTATTATAAAATAGTTGAACATTTCACTTCTTTATAGTTTAACATTATACTTTATATAATTTTACTGTCAAAGTTAGCTATATTAAATTATTGTATTTTTTCTCCCCACTTTTATTTTGGTTCTTTTGCTTTCTCACAGATCCCTAGAACAACCGAGGAAAAAATGCTGTAACAAAAATGCAAACTTGTAAATGTTTCATTGATTAATTTATAAATGTTTGAGTCATTGATTCATTTGTAAACGTATAAACCAATATAATTTAAAAAAAAAAACATTATAACTATGTAATAAAAATGATAATAGATACAATACATAAAAAGATATAAAGCGCACTATCCTGAGTAATGTCTGCCATTTAATAATACTGTAGGCATAGTGTTAATTGCATTGTCAGTGATTACAGATAAATCAACAGTTAACTAATTATGTTCACATTTCTTGAGCGGATCAATTTAAATTCTGACAAGTAAAACAAACTAAGTCAAAAGCAATATGTTCCTGCTTCCTTGGAGATGGTTTCTCATAAAGATTATTTCTTTGTGACCAAAAATAGTTTGTTGCACAAAGCACAGAAGCAGCACGGCTCTATTTTATCCCCTTCCATCGTTTGTAAGTAACTGAGGCTGGAAGCAGAAGAGTCTTTTGCAAGAGGAGCAGAGGGATTCATTAAAAATGATTTGTGGTCGAAGTCAAATTTCAAGTATCTTAGCTCTGGCAGCATATAGGACATTGTAGCCAAACTGAAGATGGTGCTGATGTACTGAATGAGAATGGCTGTGATGCTGAAAGGTAAAGGGGGTCCCATAGTACATCTGTTTTAATGTGGATAGGAGCTTGTTTGAGGGAGATCCCTTAAGCTAAACCAGAGGCATATATTGCATGTTTATATTCAAGAGCAGTTTTTCCATACTTAAGTGTTTTGTGTGGAACTGAAGGAATATTACAAGTTAAGGTCAATTTACTACCACAACACACTGAGTTATCTGTTCTCTAGTTAGCTGTCTCTGTGTCGTACGTGGTCGCTTGGCAAGCATGAAAAACAAGTTTTATTTAAATTCTGAATATATTATCGTATACAGCATGCAAAGAGCGCTCCCTTTAAATTTATTAAAAACTGTCACTCATTCATCACGATCTTACAAAGTTCCGTTTTAACCAATGAATGTGACCACACAATGAAACTTTTTTTTTTAATGAAGTCACGAGCATGAAAGAACTAGGCGCTGGACAAAAAGCTGTGAGTGCGTGGATTCCAACCTAACCACCTGATTGGCCATTGCATTGTAGAAATCAACAAACATGTCTGTGATTGGCTACAGGCATTCACTTTGCTCCCCTCAGCGAAAATGAATTGTAAAATCATTTCAAAAGTCAAAAGACTTTCATACTGGCATGCCTGGCCGTTTTCATACTGGCATGCCTCAACTCAGAAACTCAGGCTAAAAGAAAATCCCAAGTTTCCCAATCATAATTACGAATTTGCGATGACATTCATAGGCATTCAATTCTCATTAAATATGATCTTTCCCACATGACTTTAACCCTAATACAACAGCGTAAATACTAATAATATACAAGAAAATTAATGTAGAGCAAGTGTACAAATTTCTGCTTTTAAATCCTTCAAAAATTGGACCTATTCACTTCCATTTAACATGCATACTGTAACTGCAGTAAGCTGCAGTACAGAACTTTTGCATTTCTATCACCATCTCTGAAACAGAAAATTGCAAGTTACTTGGAGTTATTTTTTTATATTGGTTGTGCTTCAGCACTGCTCCTGTGCACGGATGAATCTGTGATCACCACAGCCACAGCATCTGTCATTGTACATCCACAAACTGCAAGAAGTATGTCCTACTGAACAAGTATTATATCTGCCGCTTTTGTTCTGACCAAATGAAAATGTAAATGTTTTAAAATAAATCACTTTACTGATGTTAAGATCTAACGATTTCTCAGTCAGATCAGATCACACGGATCACAGAGCAGAACTGCTCTCTTCCATAGCTTGCAAAAATTAAGTCAATTTACCACAAAACAGGAAAAAACAACAACAAAGGAAACTCAATACCTATCTAAATCAAGCACAGTGCTCTAATGATAGCTAGCTACACATTGAGCCACTGAAAAGTCTTACCTGCTCAGCAGAAAAAGAAACATCTCTGCCTCAGTATTTAATCCCTTCAGCTCTTCAGAGTTGTCGCCACTACTCAAAAGCCATGACGATATTTACTATCATTTTAGCGCAGGTGCAGGTTTCTTGGTTTTGACAACAGGTGATTCCCCAAATTATAAATCATTATTATAAGATTACCACTGCAAGCCGACATAAGGTAAGGAGACAGTTTTTAACTTTGATCTCTTATGTTAAGTACTTGCAGAATAATTGATTTTTGTTCCAGTTACATAATGCAGCTCAACCAAGGAAAGTCAAAATCATTTTTTGTGCTAACATTGACACAAATGCTGTTGCTCGAACTACTGAACTGAAATGAAAAATATTTCTTTAGCCTCAATGTTGCTAAGTTCTTGTGCTGAAAGTGTGAAGCATATCTAGACTCAGATGCACATAATAATGACAACAGCTTCAAAAATGATTATATTAATATGGTTTCTGCACAGAATTTACAAAATATTCAGCTCTCAAGGAAAAATCCTTACTAACACATGGTGGAAGGAAAATATCTTGCGTACTTGACATCACTCAAGTCCTACACAAATAAAACTGCTTGAATTGGACAGGCACTTCACATGCAACATAAAATGTCTATTTATGGCACTTCAGCCGCAGGGTCTCGAATTTGAAACCCAAAGACACCTTGAATTCTCAAACCATGCAAAATTGTTTAACTAACATCGCAAATAACCCCAGCTGTGGCATTCTCAAGTGTTTACCAAATGATGGCATGTCACCTTTCTAAAGCTCCCTGTCTTCAAACATCAACAGCAGACGGAACAATCTCAATTGGCCCTCAGTAACTTCAGACAAGGCTCTGACTGATTTGAGCTCTAGTATCGGGGTGTTACTGTGCCCTAGCTTCTCAAGGCAGGTCACTCACATCCATCTGTCTGAATGATGGTTAAGGGCTCTGTTCCTGCCACCGGCCCTTCATTTTCTCATCTCCTCTCAACCTCTAAAACTCACAGTGGAGTGGAACAGCAGACACTTCATTTGAGCTGACATTTAAGGTCCCAAATTTAGCAGCTGAGCTTTGGGTTTCTCCTACATGCTGTCTTAATGCAGCACAACCTGAGCTTTGTGCCTGAAGTACCTGTCAGGTTGAATCAATGGACTTCAATTGATTCGTTTGAAATTTGTGGTCACCATGAGCAGAAGGTGAGAATGAGAGATTGTTTTGTCCCTCTCCAGGACAGGCTACAGGTTTTTGGGTTAGCTGGAAACAATCCAAAGCCTGTTGCCTGCAACATAATCTGCAGATACAATGAGTAAAACAAATGTGTTCTTAATAGAGGAGGCCAGAATAGTTGTAACACGCATGCGTTGTTATAGAAATTATATTAACAGAAAAAAAAATTATATATGACCAGTATCCTCCAGAGGTGATACTAGGAGTTGTAAGTTACAGAACTAAAAATTTTTTTTTACATATTGTTACGTCCTATGAGTAAATAAAATTAGTTCTGGATTATAATTTGTTTTATGCATCAGGTTTATGCATGTTAAATGACAGAACTGGTATCATTTGAAAAAGTTTACTCAAAGCTTAAAAAAATACAAATACCATGGCAAGTTGTATTACTACTTTCTCCATTTACTTCTGTTGGACCAGCAACTACTGAATAAAATAAAACAGTGATTAGCCCGATATTTGACACAAAAATTACTAACCTGCCCATACACTGGGCATTTTTTACATTTTTCCAACTTGTTTTGTTTTAAAAAAAAATTTGTTTTTACCTTTTTAAATGTAAATACAATTGAAAACGAGTGGAGCTGGAGGAAGGTGTTGATGTAAAAGTAATTTTAATTAACAAAATAATCACATGTACAAATAGTCCAGGTTTTCCAAATTACATTACAACTCATCCTTTAATTTGACATTAATTTACAGTTTGGGATAAACTGTAGATTTGAAAGTGTAGGTAAATTCTATCTGTAGTGTAAATTAAAATTCTGTTATCATTTTTTCACCCTCATGTCAATCCGAAATCTTTATGACTTACTTTCTGAGACATTTTTTAAAAATATCTTCTATTGTGTTCCTCAGCAGAAACAAAGTCATATAGGTCTGAAACAAAGCGAGGATGACAGATAATTTACAGACTTTTAGATAAGCTAAGATAAACTAAAAACACTGTTACACATGTTAAAAGCAAAAATTGTTACAACCAACCAACCTCCTCTACTCAAAGTATTAGGGATGAAAAAGTGGATACATTAAATGAAGTAGTATATCCTGAAATGGTCTTTGAGCTGTTGCGGTCTCATTTAGGAAAATGATCCCTTATATTTGATGAATCTCCTCCGTTTACATCCAGACGTACTGTGCTTCCATGGCTCTGATGATAAATTCCCTCATAAAAAACATTTCTCCCTTTAGCATGGAATGCAAACTGACGGAGTTTATGAACTGTGTGTCCTTTATTTCTTTCATTTGCATTATTCACTGAGGGTATAATATCGAATAAACGAGTGCTCCACTGATTTAATAATCTCAACAGGTGGTTGTTGTTGCTTCCAGAATGCACTGCAATCCCATTTATGAACCTGTCTATTTGTATTTCATATAAACTACAGCCTGCATATTGCAACTGATAGCTTGATTATTTGTTTAGGATTTAGTCGGTCAGGAAAATAGCAACAGTGAATTCACTCCTTTCTTCTTGGCCTTACAGAAATAGATGAAGTGTACATCCCTCAACACTCTGTAGCTGTGCGCTGTGGTCATAGCCGTAATCTCCTTGTGTTTGCTTCTTCTCAGAACGGATTAAAGGAACGGATCAATACAGAGCTGTTAACAGACTGAGAGGAGAAGAGAAAAACAGCATTAACAGCTTAGCAGCAAATATGCAGGATCACTGCGACCACCATGACAACTGGAACTGGAAGAAAGAAACGACCATCTTACTCTGAAACATGCACATTTTATCATTTATTTTGAACTATTAAGGGAGGCTATCTATTTATTTATTTCCTAAATGCCACATTAAATTGATTGCTGATCACCAAAATGAATTTGTTTCATTATTTCTGTCATTCTTACCTTTTGCTTTTAGGTAAAAGTACACAAAAGACACAAGATCATCTTATGAAAAGGTCACCGATTTATTCTTATTGATTTCTTGTGTTGTATCTTATTATATTTTTGGAGGAACAAATAGCTATTTTTGGTAAAGACAGCCCTTCTGTTTTCTTTTCTGTTTGAACATCTAACTTTATCCACTCTTATTCCCAGAGTAAAGTCATATGTATAATTTGCAGCTTTACTGAGGCCATCAGTACAAAGCAAATAAGCAGGACCCTACCTGGGTGAAAAGAGAGGCTTCCCGCTTCTTATCATACTTCTGTCATGACTTACCAGACAAACAGCTTCTGCACACATTTAAATGAGCAATTTAAAGAAAATATTGTGCTTTTAATGTCTCTCCCAGGACCTCTTCACATACCCTGTTGCTTAAAACAAGCAACAGGAAGGCTATTTTGAACCTTTGCATTTATGGATTTCAGGCTGTATGAAATACAGGTGCATCTCAATAAATTAGAATGTCGTGAAAAAGTTCATTTTTTCTTGTAACTTATTTCAAAAAGTGAAACTTTCATATATTTTAGATTCATTACATGTAAAGTAAAACATTTCAAACGTTTTTTTTGTTTTAATTTTGATGATTAGAGCTTACAGCTCATGAAAGTCAAAAATCTGTATCTCAAAATATTAGAATATTTACATTTGAGTTTCAATAAATTACCATCCATACAGTATAAATTCTAGGTATCTCTTGTTCTTTGAAACCACAATAATAGGGAATACTGCTGACTTGGCAATGATCCAGAAGACGAATATTGACACCCTCCAGAAAGAGGGTAAGTCACAGAAGGTCATTACTGAAAGGTGTGGCTGTTTACAGAGTGCTGTATCAAAGCATATTAAATGCAAAGTTGACTGGAAGGAAGAAATTGTTAGGAAAAGGTGCACAAGCAACAGGGATGACCGCAAGCTTGAGAATACAGTCAAGCAAAGCTGATTCAAACACTTGGGAGAGCTTCACAAGGAGTGGACTGAAGCTGGAGTCAGTACATCAAGAGTCACCACGCTCAGACGTCTTCAGGAAAAGGGCTACCAAGCCACTTCTGAACCAGAGACAACGTCAGACGCATCTTACCTGGGCTGTAGAAAAAAAAGAAATGGACTGTTGCTCAGTGGTCCAAAGTCCTCTTTTCAGATGAAAGTAAATTTTGCATTTAATTTGGAAATCAAGGTCCCAGAGTCTGGAGGAAGAGTGGAGAGGCACAGAATCCATGTTGCTTGAAGTCCAGTGTGAAGTTTCCACAGTCAGTGATGATTTGGGCTGCCATGTCATCTGCTGGTGTTGGTCCACTGTGTTTTCTGAAGTCCACAGTAAACGCAGCCATCTACCAGGAAATTTTAGAGCACTTCATGCTTCCTTCTGCTGACAAGCTTTATGGAGATGCTGATTTCATTTTCCAGCAGGACTTGGCACCTGCCCACACTGCCAAAGGTGCCAAAAGCTAGTTCAATGACCATGGTGTTACTGTGCTTGATTGGCCAGCAAACTCGCCTGACCTGAACGTATTGTCAAGAGGAAGATGAGAGACACCAGACCCAACAATGCAGATGAGCTGAAGGCCACTGTCAAAGAAACCTGGGCTTCCATACCACCTCAGCAGTGCCACAAACTGATCACCTCCATGCCACGCCGAATTGAGGCAGTAATTAAAGCAAAAGGAGTCCCTAGAAAATTGAGGTCACATAAGACATTGATAGTATTTAAGATTTAAAAGCAAAAACATGAAGCTCATTATTTGAACTATAAAAGTGTTCTCAGTTTTTACAGGCATTTTAAAGGGGTCATCGGATGCAAAATTCACTTTACACGTTGTTTGAACATAAATGTGTGTTGGAAGTGTGTGTACACATCCATCCTATAATGATAAAAATCCACCCAGTGTTTTTTTTAAATCCCCTTTCTCAAATCAGGCTGTTCTGAGGTTCCTGTCAGAATGATGTACATCTGCACAGACCGCTCCCACGATAGTTGATTGACAAGACGTCTTACCTTAGACCTGCCCTGTGTGAGCTGAGAGCTGTCCGCCATTGTGTCGACTCCGGTGCAGGGGAAGACAAAATGTCTCAGATTAAGCGATTGAGGTGTTTTGTTGTTGGATGTAATAATGAATATAGCAGTCATCATTAACTCCTGACATCTGAGCTGCTGAAGACGCAGAGGATTAACGTTACTTTCGTTTTGAAGTGAATGTGCCGATCCCCGATCTGCCTAATGCCGAGTTCATACTGCACGATTTTAGCCCGATTTTTCACTCGCCGACAGGTTTTGATAAATCGCGACAAATGCCGAGATCGGAGGCAAATCGGTGCTCGTTCACGCTAGTGACAATCGCGCAGTGTGAATTATCAAAGACGCAATCTGAGGGAATCGCCGACACGTCGCCGACACCCGCAAAATATTTGCCATGCTAAATATCTGGAGCTGTCGGCGATTCACAATCACGCTGTGTGCAATGATTTCTGACTGAAAACTACATCGGCGATGACCTTCAGCCAATGAGAGACAAAGATACAGGGCTGAGGGAAGTTCGGGGAGGAGTTATAGACCAGAATATCAGTATTTTAAAAGATATATGTACAATTATATCATACAGAAACAAGCACAAACATTTGCTTGACCAGCCGCAACATCGGCATTACTGCAAAATTATTATTTACCTCTCTTTGCAGAACACACAATCCCTGTTCCCTGCATCTCCCTCCTGCATAATCTGTTTTTCTTTTTGTAGCTGGAAATCAGCGCACAGACAGTTTGCGGGCTATAGTTTTTTAATACTTCCAGTCTCGCTCGAGAACTCCGGTCTGACGCACACGGGCTCTCGCGTTATTTCCTTATCACTTCTCACGTGTGTTTTGTTGTGAAACCTAGTTTGTGGATCAGAGAGAGTTGTCGGTGTTTCTTCCTATTGTGAAATCGTGCAATGTGAAACCCCCTGTCGCCGATCCATCGTGCAATGTGAAAACAGCAGCGACTGAATGCTACCCCAGATAGTCATGCAGTGTGAACACGGTATAAGGGAGTTTTCACACCTGGCCCATTGTTTCGGAACCTGGAACGTTTCCCCCCTTAGCTCGGTTCGTTTGGGCATATGTGAACACGGCAATCGCACTCGGATCCGCACCAAAACAATCGGTCCGAGATCGCCTGAACGAGGTGGTCTCGGCTCACTTGAAAACGAACTCTGGAGCGGTTCGGTTGTAGTGAGAAAGCAATCCGATCCAACGCACCGACGAACTAGGCTATATGACACTGTATAATGGATAATTACGTAAGTTCCGTGAAAAGCAGTGGGTGAGCACATCTTCGCCATTCAAAATCAAAGTGCGCCTTTTCATTTTATTATGCCGTCTTAATTCTCTTCGTAGTAGGGGCATTTTTAACAATGTTTTGCCGACGAATCCTGGACTCCAGCTCAAAATTATAAATTAATAAATATATCGACAGCTACAAAAAAAACAACAACAACAACACAATAAGCCCTCAAAGCTGTTGTCGTTCCATCCTGACGTGTGTGTGTGTGTGTATGTGTGAGAGAGAGAGAGCCTGCGTCCCAATGTGCATATTATCCATCCTAAATTCTATGTGATATTAGTAATTTTCAATACGATTTAGGGCAGATAGGGTGGATAGTATGCACATTGTGATGCAGGGAGAGAGTTTGTTTGCCTCTCTTTCCATATGAATCATTATTGTCATTCCAGCTCCGTGGAACTTTGACCAATGAGAGGACAGTTTACTCGCATGTGACTTGTATTAACAATTTTGGTCAGTTTAGAAACTTTGCGGTGTGAAAGCGAACCGCACCAACAATAAAAAGCAACATTGTAATAATTTTAATCCCTGTTTCGGAACAAAGCAATCGATCTCCAGGTGTGAAAACACCCTAAATGCGTCTATGCTCGCGCAAATCATTCGTGATCCAGCTTCATCTACAGTAGTGAGTATAAGGTTTTTTTTATGAATCTTTGCAAATCGCCTTTTCTAATAATGTGCTAGTTAGCAAGTTTTGTGGCAGAAGTTTACAGTCTGCTCGTCACCCCATGGAAGAAAGGGGCAGGGTCAGCAGAGCTTATTAGCATTTAAAGCAAAATGGACTAGAATGGCTTGCTAAAAACAGAGCTGATTTTGACATGGTAAAAAAAGGTGTTTTTTACACTACCATTGAGACATTTTAACCAAAGTATGTTATAGACTTTTCATTAAGACCCTAAAGAATCATATCAACTTGTGGAAAATGGGCATCCAATGACCCCTTTAAGGTTTTAGGTGTTATATTTTCATTAAAACAAACTTGGAAAATTGGATATAACTTTACACAAAAAGATAAGTTATTATTCTTCTCATTAAATTAATGTTTACTAAAGACTTAAACATGATATACCAAGAAAATGCACTAATATTACTTTATAGGAGAAAAACAAAATATGGTGGAGTAAGTCCTTCCTTCTAAGTAATCGGTAAATAACTGGTCAAATCAATGTGTCATCACAGCTGCCATTGGAAGCTCTGGTTGCCATAGAAACAGTCAGTGTCTTGAGACGTGTGCTTAGGACTGCATATGCACATTGGCTGGACCAACCAGATATATACGCTTTTTAAAGGAATAGCCAACCATGAGCATTTCGTCATAATTTACTCATCCTCATGTCATTCCAAACCTGCATAAGTTTCTTTCTTATGTTGAACATAAAAGAAGATATTTTGAAGAATATTGAAGAACCAATCTGTTGTTGGACCCTATTGACTTCTATAAAGAAAAAAATACTATATGGAAGTCAATGGGGACCATCAACTGTTTGATTACCAGCATTCTTCAAAATATTTTATTTTATGTTCAACAGAAGAAAGAAACTCATACAGGTTTGGAACGACATGAGGGTGAGTGAATTATCACAACATTTTTTTAGGTGAACTATCTCTTTAATGCTATTTGAGCATAAGAAACGTTAATTATGGGACTGTTAATGTCAGATTTTGTTGCTGATTTGAAATTATTTTGTTATTTAAATGTGAGTGTGGCAAGCAGTTTTTGAGATTTCAGGATTTCCCCATTTAAGTAGATAGGACTTAGGGTGAATCCCATTTCTCTGTCTTACCCCTTTCCCTTACCCCTTCCCCTTAGTTTTGCGCGTTCACGTGAGAGTAAGGGCTATCCCAATTCTCGTTTTGATCGAGGGGTAGGGCTAAGGGGAAGTGGTAGATACCCCTTAAAACCAAGCATTTTCGCGAGCTTACTTGAAACCAAGGGGTACCCAGCCGGCAACCGGCAACAATGTCGGCCAGATCATCCAGAGAGTCCCATTTTCGGCTTAAATAATTTATTTAAAAATTACGACAGTCTTGTTTTGTGCTCTACACAGTCCTGTACATATATATTTGCAACCATGTTCTTAATTGAAACGTTTTAAAAAATCGCTAGTTTGCTACGCTAACGTTACATCGCTGATTTGCACAACAATCGCAAAAACATCACTAATAAAACCCACGCAATCGACATACACACACTTGCAGACGGCATCTTGGAAGTTTGTGATCAACACTTGTCACCTCTGGTGACGTAGCAGCCAGCTAGCGACGATGTACGATGACGTAACCGTAACCAAGTGGTGTCTCATTTCATAGGGGTATGTTTTCACCCCTAGCGCTTACCACTTGGTTTCGAGGGACAAGGGCTAGGGGTAAGACGAAGGGGTAGGGGAAGGGGAAGGGGTAAGACAAAGAAATGGGATTCACCCTTAGTCTTGGATGCCTGAAACAGCTGCCCGGAGGCATTGCAAATATGCCCACCAAATTAACTAACTTAATTTGAAAGGGACTTTGATGTTAACACAGTCTTGTAAATATACTATTGAATCACATTTATGGATTTGACCCATTCACTTTCACTGTAGGTGCTTCAGTGTACCCTGTTTTTGTTGTTCTTAGAGGAAAATAGGTGCAAGTTAAAGTTCATTATGGTAATCAATATGCAAGTGTTGTTAATTACGCTTAACTAGTAGTGAACCTGGAATAATCCTTTAAAATTCTGGCAGAACTGTGCGTTTACTGTTGGGAAGACTAAGTTTGGAGAGCAGGTGTCTGACAAGTACGTTTCACAATCATTTCACATCAGCAAATGTGAAATGACATGAGCTAGGTTGCAAAGAGTCTCAGGGAAACAGATTACCCAGTGTTTTTTTTTCTTTTCTTTCCTTTTTTTATGAAACGGAGCTGAGAAAGCTATGTGCAAACATTACTCTTTGACAGCTGTAATGAGCCAACAACCAAACTCATCAATGCTGGATGAATCCATGGGGCAGAAATCTATAACTCCCAGCTACTGCGAGTAATTTGAATCCCAGAGAGAAGAGTGTGTAATATGGAGGAAATGACTATTGATTCGGTTGGGCTAGTGTGCATACCACTCCTTTCTGCAACACACAATCATTTATAGTGATGTTTTAGAAGTATAATAATATGAGACATTGTCCCCTTGTGTATTTTCGTCTTCAACAGCATAGTGAGACCTCAGGCTATTCTATCAATGTCTGGCCCATTAAATTCTCCTTGAATCGATTGAAAAAACCTACATTATGTGACCCTAAAACTTGGGAGTACCATGACTCTTTGGCCTGTGGGTTAGCAGTCATCCAGAAAGTTTAAGTCGACTGCTTCATATTATATCAAGATACTCTGAAAACACAAACGACAGACTTTAAGCTGTTTTGACATAAAATGTGTCTCATTACAAGGCACATTGCGAGAGCAACCGTCTGATGGAAAATAAATATGACATCTTCATCTCTCCCATATTTATAAGTATGATATGAATGGACTTGCAAGAGTCTTTTTTTTTTTAAAGAATCCCTTAACATTCTGAGATCAGATGCATGAGGTAAAATAAAGAAATAAAAAAAAGACATTGTCAGTCTTATGTCTACTCAGGTGTGATCTATACAGCTTGCAAGCGTTTGCTGCCTTTGTGTGCGTTTTGATGATATCTTCTGAACTCAAACAAGTCTCCAATAAAATACCAACACAGGAAACAGGAAACCCTGCTCACATTGTGCTGTTAATCAAAATAGATGTAATTTTTTCACATTGTGATAACCAGTCAAATGGAACAGTATCTCAAAAGTAATTTCAAAGTTCAAAGGGTCTCAAACAAGTGCATAATCAAGGGAACCACTCAAGTGCAACTCAATAACTAGAATGTTTTGACATTTAATTTAACGTTGCTCAGGCTGAAATCTTAGTTTTGGCACTGAGTTTAATATCTTGCATTGGATAACTTAAGGAAAAGAAAGCTAATAATATGGAGGTACATGCTACATGTCATTGCACTCAGATTAACCACTCAAACTGATAACTTGATAATGACATTATTTATCTATCTATCTACTTTAGATTTGCAGTTGAGAGAAAATAATGTAAAGCATGCCTGTCACCTGCCTTTGTACGTCTGTGGAACATTGGAGACAAGTCTTTCATGATGGCCTTGACAAAGACTTTGGCAGTAACTAAAATCTCAATGTCCTGACAACCACAGTGAGTTTATAAACTCTCAGATCATTGCTCCTGGCCTTGATGTTTCTTGCTTCTCTTCGAAAAACATGCAGACAGACTTTTATTCAGCAGCACAAGAACGTCAGAGCTCAGCTCAGCTACAAGAATATGATTAAGGTCAGTCCAATAACAGAAAGACAAAAAAAAAAGTTAAAAAGACAACCCAAACACATAGCCTACATAAATCCACAACTCTCTTACAGTATGCAATGAAGAAAAATAAATGGTAAGTGTGTGTATTTTATATTTTATATACTGTATATTATGCATGTATGTTTTAATTGCAATAATAAGCCAACAATTTATAGTACAGTTTATATTACAAAACATCTATAGTACAATTTATAGTACAAAAACCATGTGTACAAAAACCAAATAGTGGTCTGCAAAAACGTCTCTGGGTTACACATGTAACCTTTGGTTCCACAAAGGGAACGATACGCTGCATCTGAAAACGCTAGGGGAATGCCTTCAGCGTGACCGGCTCTGAATACAAGTGTAATCTGTCCAATGGATGGGCGAGACGTCAAGGGCGAGGTGACGTAATGACCAGCTGGTATAAAAGCACGTGCGGTGAAACTGGCGTCAGCTTCTAGGAATGAAGCAAGCGCTGGCAGGGATGCCGGAAGTATGGCTTCGAGACGTAGCGTCTCGTTCCCTCGAGGAACCAGGGTTGCATGCGTAACCCAGAGACGTTCCTCTTCAGGAACTCGAGCTGCGTCCGAAAACGCTAGGGGAGCGAGATGCCCACTCCGCCAGACTTTCAAGTCCCTGCCCAGTGTGTATCCCTGCGGAGCACATCTAGGGTGAGAGGATGGAAGAGCCTGGAGTGGCCCGCATGTCAAGGCCATAGAATCTAACAAAGGTCAGGGGCGTAGACCATCCCGCAGCGTTGCAGATGTCCTGTATTGGGACACCTGCGAGAAAGGCCTTAGAGGCCGCCAAACTCCTAGTAGAGTGAACCTTGACTCCTATCGGCGAGGAGAGATCAGATGACTCATAGGCAATGTTAATGGCATCCACAATCCATGGACTGAGGGTCTGTTTGGAAGCAGGAAGACATCTCTTAGGGGGACCATAGCATACCAGCAGTTGGTCCGCCCTTCTCCACATGGCAGCTCTGTGGATGTATGCATCCAGTGCTCGCACTGGACACATACGATTAAGCTTTTGCTGGTCTGGTTCCCTGAAGGGAGCAGGACTAAAGGCCTGCAGTAAGACAGGCTGTGACGTGACATAAGGAACTTTGGGGACATACCCTGCACGAGGGTACAAAAAAGGCTTTGGCCATACCAGGCGCAAAGTCAAGATGAGTGGGGGCCACTGAAAGGGCCTGCAGATCCCCAACTCTCTTTAGAGAAGAAATCGCCAGAATAAATGCAGTCTTCAGAGTAAGATGGCGATCAGAGATCTCCTCAATAGGCTCGAAGGGAGGCCTACAAAGAGCTTCCAATACCACAGCCAGGTCCCAAGGGGGAATACGAGACCGTACTGGGGGCCTTAGTCTCAGTGCACCGCGGAGGAAACGTGTAACCAGGGGTTGTCTGCCCACTGACTGTCCACCAAGAGAGGCGTGGTAAGCCGAAATCGCCGCCACATAAACCTTCAAGGTGGAGTGGGTTAACCCTGCCGGAGAGTCGAGCCTGCAGGAACTCCAGCACTGTACCAACCGGGCAGTTAACTGGGTCAAGCTGGTGGTCTCCGCACCATGAAGTGAAGAGTCTCCACTTCAGGGCGTACAGTTTCCTCGTTGAGGGAGCTCTGGATTGGAGGATGGCCTCAACAACCTCGGTTGAGAGGCCGGAAGCTATGAGCTGTGCCCCCTCAGAGGCCACACCCACAGCCTCCACAACTTCGGGCGGGGGTGCACAAGGGTGCCCCGTGTCTGTGAGAGGAGATCCCTCCTGACGGGAATCTCCCATGGAGAGCCGTCGAAGAGAGAAATCAGGTACGAGAACCATACTCGGCCCAGCCAGAATGGGGCTATTAGCAGCAGACGGACCCCGTCCCGGCGCACTCTCTCCAGAACTCCGGGGAGCAGAGCGATCGGGGGAAAGGCGTACAGATGAAGCCTCGGCCAAGTCTGTACCATGGCATCCAGCCCCAGTGGAGCCGGATGAGTCAGACAGTACCAGAGGGGACATTGCGATGTCTCCTGAGTCGCAAAGAGGTCCACCTGAGCCTGGCCAAACACTCTCCAAATCTGCTTCACCACCTGTGTGAAGCATCCATTCCCCGGGCCTCGGCCCCACATTGAGATGCCCAGGGATGTAAACTGCTCTCAGCGAGAGGAGTTTGCCCTGGGACCACAAAAGAATCTGGTGCGCCAGCCTGTACAGGGGGTGCGACCGCAGACCTCCTTGGCACCGCCACGTGACCTAGATCATGCGAAGCGGGTTTCCCCTCGGGGAGAACCCCTTGGTCTTGAGCCACCACTGTAGGGGTCTCATGTACAGCAGGCCAATAGGTATCACGTTGGACGCAGCTGCCATCAGACCCAGCAGTCTCTGAAACTGCTTGACAGTGAGTGACTGGCCTTCTTTCACTCTCCTGACTGCCGTGAGGATCGACTCGATCTGAGCAGGGGACATACGTGCCTGCATCGTGGTTGAATCCCACACCACACCAAGATAAGTGGTTCTCTGTAATGGAGAAAGCACACTCTTCTTGGCGTTCAGTCTTAACCCCAGCACTTTCATGTGAGCGAGAACAACATCTTGATGTTGAGCCGCCATCTGCTCTTATTGAGCGAGAATCAACCAATCATCGATGTAATTGAGTATGCAGATGCCTTGTAGCCACAACGGAGCTAACGCGGCATCCACACACTTTGTAAAAGCTGGTCAATACGTCACCTCGCCCGTGACGTCTCGCCCATCCATTGGACAGATTACACTTTATTCAGTTTATTCAGAGCCAGTCACGCTGAAGGCGTTCCCCTAGCGTTTTCGGACGCAGCTCGAGTTCCTGAAGAGGAACCATGCATATCTGTAATCACATCACAAGTGATCATGCATTTAAATTCTATGTTGTCTTGAGGCCTTTTCTCTTGCACATAAATAGTTAATGTTATCAAAGATAAGTCAAGCTAGTTTAGCTAAAATCTAAAAACTTATTGATGAATTCATACCAAAATACAGCAAAATACTGAGTTTGACTGGATGCACTGCTTTTGATGTAAACAACTCAAGATGGAAATACTTTTTTTTCCCTTCGTATTGATAAACTTGATTTGCCAGACAGAAATAAATAAAGCTGAACATGACTGCAGGTCTGAGCAGGTGAAACCCCATGACACCTAGAGTACGTCTAGCGCTGTCAAAACTAAAATATTGATTTAGACCTTCATTTGTAATACTAAAATTCTCTTCATCCACAAGATTTTTTTCATGCAATGCTACAAGGCTGACATATTCTTTATTAGTAATCTTGCTGTGATTCAGTGGCTTGAAGCTCTGATCATCACAAAACGAAGACTGACGCAGAGATGCTAATGGACTTTTCAATATCTTGGTAAAGCTCACTTTTTAAATAGGTTGATAAAACCAAAGAGACTTCATTTGTGTTTTGGCTTGATAAAGCTCAGTGGGTGTGAATTGGCATTCAAGTCTAATTCCTTTCATGAGTGCTTAGAGTTAATGCGGCAGTCAAAGCATTAACTTTGAAAGAGACAGGCATTTAAAAGACCCATAATTATAATAAAACACTTTGTTCTACACATTCGCTATTTGCATTATATACTTTTTTGTTCAATCAAAATGTGGACTTTAAGCTCATAGACATTGAAAGCTGGATGATTCCATTCCTTCTAACTTCTTGCTCTGTAACTTGACAAATACGGTGGTCTGCCCATTCATGTTTCTCTTTTACATTTTCCTTGTGCTTTTCTGGATGTTGTCTAGCCAAATATACCTCAGATCCAATTGTTCTATTGTCACTGTAGATACAGAAGCAATTTAGACATAACTGATAACAATACTCCCTATCAGCAATATGCACTTTGTAATAATCATGTTTCTTTCATTTTAGATTGAGCTTATGAATTATTAAAGCAACAATTTCTACAGCTTATAATTGTTTTTATCTTGTTTCCAGATCTGCTCAGGTCTAACTTGTTCTGTTTCTAAATTCATATTTTTATTTGTATTTTACGGTAATGGAAAGGTCTTAACAAGGTCTTTGTGATAGAAAGATTGTAATTTCTGCAATTGAAAAACTTAATTGCACACTGATTAGCTTTAACAATTTTTTCCTTAGGAACTTTCAATTTGCTTTGCTATTAGACTGAAAGGATAATTAATAAAAAAAAACTATTTTGATTATTAATAGAGAAAAATTATTTTCTTGGTAATATATTAATAAAGAAAAGCATTTTTTTTTCTTGGTAATATTCATCAATTCTAATGACAGACATGCTGGGCAATTGGACATGCCTTGATTATTAAAGGGATAGTTCACCCAAAAATGAAAATTCTGTCATTAATTACTCACCCTTATATCGTTCCAAACCCCAAAGACCTTCGTTCATCCTCGGAACACAAAGTGCCATGGTACTCTCATGAACATGCGTCAAAGACTGACAAGGGAGAGAAGAAATAGTTGAATAAAGTCTTTATTTTTGTTTTCTTCACGCACAAAAAGTATTCTTGAAGCTTCATAAAATTAAGGTTGAACCACAGATGTCTGATGGACTATTTTAACGATGTCCTTACTGGGCCTTGAACATGTTAGGTGCATTGCTGTCTATGGAGGGTCAGAAAGCTCTCAGATTTCATCAAAAATATCTTAATTGGTGTTCCGAAGATGAACGAAGGTCTTATGGGTTTGGAACACAATGAGGGTGAGTAATTAATGACATAATTTTAATTTTTGGGTGAACTATCCCTTTAGGTACAATGATTTGGTGGTTTCTGATCAGAACAGGTTAATTTAACTATGCGTAAAATGCAAAATGCAAAGTCCATCATCATCAAGATTCAGGTCAGGTGAAGTGAAATTAAGATGTGAAATTAACTGTAACGTACATTTTGGCCCAGCCAATGCAATGAGGGGTTATTGCTTTGGCAGATTAGCATAAAAACAGAAATATTTTGTAGAATTAAAATCTGAAATCTGTTATGAAATGTATAATAGAATGACATAAGTATATTGCACAACATTTAAGATAAAAACAGCTGAGAATTTCTGAACACATGAAAGCTACTATAATTAACAGTATACAGAAAGGGAGAACTGCAAAAAGAAGTCTGTTTTTGTCTTACAAATAGCCTCCAGTATGGATGACTCTGTGCCAGTTGGTAGAGCATCATGGAACAAGCAAACAGCACAGAGAAAACAGTTGGAACTGCTGATGAAGAAAATCTCCCAGCACCACGAGCTGTCCCTCAAAATGTGCTGGGCCTTTAAGTTTCACTTGTATTGCAAGAACAGTACATACATGTATTTATTTCAGTGGACATAATGAAAAATTATAGATTTAAAAGCCATTATTTAAGTGCACCCGAGGTCCTTGGACTCTAGTTAAAGGAGCAAGTCTGCAGTGGAAGCAAAGGGCTTGTTCCCATGTGGCGGCACTCAAATGCATCCAGCAGAAACTTGCCTTTGAGCCGGCAATGCCCATCACCTCATCCACAGAAAGCAAACTTTAATCTGCCTCACCAACACATCTGTTTTGAAGAAAAATTCTCGCTATGCCCGAAAGCACCTACCACTGCGGGTTCACCTGTAGGGTGACCCGTGTCAAATTCCACCTCATACAACCTCTTCTGCCGGGAGCCTCTGCTGAGCAGGGGGCAGGGGAAGTGGCAGGGATGCTATGTACATGTATTTTTAGCCATTTCATGAATATGGATGATTTTTGGTAGCAAATGAGGAACAGGAGTTGGTAATAACACGCAGTAATCTGATGTGAACTGTCACATTACTTCGTACAGAATCTCTGAGAGGCCTACCGTCTCTTCATTTCACACAAAATCAAAGTAAAATAATTAATTTATTCTGCTAATGTTGTATATATAGCACATTCTCCCAAGTGCATGTGAATGAAAAGTGAATAATTCAAAAATGTTCATACAAGTAGGATCAGGATCAAAATCTATACAAAGCAGTATGAGTACAGACTAGGTTGCTGTTTATCAAAAGGGAAACACATTATTTATTAATTGTACATCACAGATTAAAGAAAAATCTCAGATAAAAAAAAAAAAAATCTAATTATTAGTTTGTTAGTTTTTGGGTCTGTAATGGATAGATCACCATAAAAAAGAAAAGTCTGTCATCATTTATTCACCCTCCTTTTGTTTCAAACCTGCATGACTGTTTCTCCTGTGGAACAAATATATATATATATATATATATATATATATATATATATATGTATATATATATATATATATATATATATATATATATATATGTATATGTATATATATATATATATATATATATATATATATATGTATATATATATATATATTGAAGAATGTTAAAGCTATTTTTGTCCATACAATGAAAGTCAATGGGTCCAAAACAGCACTGGACCGCTTTGACTTTAATTGTCTGAACAAAGAACACTGAGACATTTTTCAAAGTATCTTCTTTTGTGTTCCACAGAATAAAGAAGGTGAGTTGTTCCATAGGTTTGGAACAACGTGAGTAAATGATGACAGAAGTTACATTTTATCCCTTCAAACGTCATGAAAACAACTTGTCAAATGGCAAAAGGGCATGTTTTTCTATCAGTGGACCAAAACAGTTTGGTCACAGCTGGGAACTAGAGATATGCAGGAAAACACTTTCTGGTGTGACAGCCTCAAACCACTCTCACTTAAACCATGAGGTCTTTTCATCCTTTAGCACATGCACGTGTTTGCCAGCTTCAAATAAGAATTTTGGGATGGAAGTCTAAGGTGTTTGTTGACTTTCGGTTCCTTGGTATGTTTCTTTTGAAGAAATTCTTTGTAGCTTATATTTCGAATGTTTCATTCAGGGAATAAAATAGAAAAACAAAAACGTTTGTGGGAATATGAAGGAATGTTGTGAAGTTTCTGCATATATAAACAGGAGCTAAAGTGAATGTCTCTACATGGAGATTGTAATACACATTTTTTCTTTTTAAAATAAGTTTTTCAATTATAATATCCCTGTCTGTTTTCTTTGCACACCACAGAGATACTGAGCAAACGAGGCACAATTTATGCCCAGCCAACTATACTGCCCTTCACATATATTTTTCTATTGTACTTCTTGTGTTTCTTGATGCAATAAATGACTTTCTATTGCCCAAAATGGTCACAATGCACAGTACCACATTTTATTTTGTGAGTATGAGGTCACTGCAAATCACTTTCTGCTATTCCCTCTTGAGTTTTTTCAAGCCCAAGGCTAACCATTTCATCCGGTCAGAAGGTTATACAATATGAATGTCAACAGCAGTCTTGTTCAGGCCTAAGTTAGACAGGTCTTCAAAAATTTGTCCATCTGTAATGGCCTCTACAATGCTGAATCATTGTGTCTTCTTCTAAAGTCTCCACAATAGTGTTTGTTGAGGCACAACTGACCATAGCTGCACATTTTTCTCAAAGATTCTCTATCTGTCTGATAGCCGTTTGCAGATGGACCCCATAGAATGTACCCCAAGGATATTCATTTGCAGCTCTAATGTTCTGTGGCAAAAGGACTGAAGTAATTTCAGCTGAAATAAATTGAATCTCGAGCTCATCGGAAGCTTAAGTTAAGCCCGGAGGTACAACCGCCTTCCTCTTTCCAAGCAAAATGGACACCAGGAGAAGGTCTGAAATCTCAAATAAATGATAACGTAAACAGTGGCAGAAGGGAAAACTGAAATGAGGCTCTGCCTCGCTCAGTGAAAGTCAAATGTGCTGTGGGAGACGTTGTGATTGATTTCGGTTTAAAGCATGTAGAGCAGCTGTTTGCTCTGAGCTTGTTTGTGAAGAGAAAAGCAAAGCGTGGACACATGCCACCACAAAAGGCAGCGGTCTATTAAATGCCATGCTTTTACCCAGGGTTTACTGGCTTCTAACCACTGAATCAGAACAGTCAGGTTCTATAACACACTGTGCCACAGACACATCCTCCTTTGCACTTTTAATTACCATCCCTCTGCGATCTATTTTGACCATGTTCTTATTCTCCCCAGAAATGATTCACTGAGCTGACATCAACTCACCGTTCAGTCGGGTATCTTCATCTCACTCCTTTTTTCGTCCTCCCCCCTTTTACAGGAATTTAAATTGTGATCCGACGGAGCACATGAAAGGGTATTTTGAGGCACATCATTTCTGCTCTCAGACACAGATACGTCGGAGCATTTCCCTCCTGCTGTATCCCCATCTGACTCTTACTTTTTATAGAAATACAGCCTCTTCTATTTTTCTATTACTTTATGTACATTATACAGATGGCTGAAAATAGCAAGAGAAAAATAGCCAATGTTTCAAAATCTCTCTGATTCGATCCTTTCCAGTTAGATTAGCCTACCTTTCAAAAGCACCGATCTTTATGTCTTCAGTCTTATCTTACACATAATTGGGTAATTCCAAGAAATGGGTGCCATATCTGTTTTGAAAAGGTGATTTTAAAGCGAATTTCATTATAATGATTAACGAATAACGAATGTTAATAAATTGCATCGTGCCATCTCAAGCCAAATTAAAATCGTTACTGTAGGTACGTATGCCTTTAATAGGGTTTAACAGCTGTACTGTTTATTTAGTCATTAACTAGCCTTGTGCAAAGATAATGAAACTAAAAGGTATTTATTCAATTCAATAGCCTACCTGTTTTAATTTTTTACTGTATAAAATCATGTGTTAACCATTTAAAGGGTTGCCCCTACTGATATATATGAAAAATATAATAAAAAGTGAGATTGCATCCTGAAAGAATGCTGTCATCATCAATAAAATGTCAACTTAATCCAAAATGTTAATCTACATCTACATATAAAAAATTATTCTCTATTAAAAAAAAAAAAACTTTTCATGGTCAATGTTTACATGTTCAGGAGTGACAAGGCTCCCTTTTCATAGAATGACCCAATCATGTCCCTTCCTCCTAGGGTTGTCCCTTTATACAGAATGTCCATCTACACCACTTTTCAATGGACCTCTAACTCCTGGAAAAAAAAATAAATACTTTGCTGTAATATTTATCGTCAACATCCCAGCGGAGCTTCCCTCACAAGATGTGAAATCGATACGCTTTATAGCCCCAAGATCTTCGTCCCACGCAAACCTGCCGTATTGTGTTTTATATCGGCTAGAGGAGAGTCAACGGAAACACATCGACGCGCGCAGGACACATGGTGCATATTTCGCGTCCTGTTTGGAGGGACGCACAACGGAAAGTCCGTTCGCTCCGTCACGGACAGCATTTTCACCTTGTTCTCTCAGAACGAAACATACTGACTTTTATGGAACGGGAACTTGCAGCTTTGCGCAGCAATAATCTGACTAAGGTGACTTGATGAATTCATACAATAAAATCAAGAAGCAAGAGAAAGATTTTTGTGGTTATAAAGCTTCTGACAAGAAAGTTCGCGCGGTCCTGAACAGCTCAACTGAAAGATGCGCGCGGATTCATTGTACTGTGATGTGCGGTGTACAGTACGACTCTTTTAAGGCTTTACCGTGTTACTGTCAGTAATATTACCTGCTTTTTATCAGGTACTGCCTCTATTTAGTAAAGGCGGATATCTGTTGCTCGAGAACTGCTTCAGCCATTAACGTTTAGCAGGTTGCTCATTGTTTCAGCGTTCGTGTTCATCTTTAGAAATCCGAGGTATTGTTGTTTACCGAGTTTACCGGCGCCTCACGGGCTTCTGCAATGCGAGACTCGGATTCAAACCGTTTGACGTTTCGTTGGAAAGCCAGTCGACTGTCAAATTGTCACTGAATCAAATCGAATGAGCCGGACACCTGGATTGCTGAGTCGCAAGGTAAGACATGGACATTTCCAAAATAATTTGTCATAAATATGGGCTCTTACATTCAAACTGTCTCCTGGAATGAACAGATATTCTCAGTGTATCGTAAATACCTAGATGAATTACTGCTATGGGGAGTTATACTGTAACCTACAAATGTGTCAATTATAAGCAAGCTTCGGCGAGAGTGTACAATTTGAAAACCTATAAAGTACATTTTGATGCTTTTTTATGCGCTCTAGAGTGAAAAGTTGTACATTGAACAGTTGTTTACAGATACATCATAGGCTTTTACTTATTTATGTTGGTTAATTATTGTTCTTGTAAACATTATTGATATGACAGAATAGATTTATCGTTTTATGCACCATACTTCTGCCAGTTCAAGTGTATAGTTAACTACTCTGTAACACTGTCCAGTACAGTTCACGAGGAACATCCAGATGTATTATGCAAGCATATATGTATAGATAGATAGATAAACAGATAGATTTTTCATCTTTGTGCATACATTTTCATTATTGTTATTATTATCAGGATTATGGATCATTCAGCTCTCATTCTCAGCTAGTTAAATGGTAATGGTGTACTGCTAAAGATGCCCTGTAATTATTCACTGTCATCAAAGGGGAAAGGCACTCTGAAAAAGCAATTGTTCTCTCATCTTCCTGCTCTGATTTACCCTTCATCCACTGGGTGCATGAGTCACGAGCCAGGTTGTATGGCTATGAGTGAAACAACATCAACAGATAATTATAAATATGCAAATTAAATGAACACTAGAGTACAAATAGCCTCTTAGTATTACAAGTCCACATTACTTCATTCTTCCGGCCCTCTCTTGTACCAGCATTGTGCACGGGGAGATTAAATTGCATACATGAGTAGCAAAAGTTTCCATTATCCATTTTACCCGACACATTAACACTGCTAAAGTGTTTTCAGCCTCTATCCTATTAGAATTCAGAAGGGCCGAGACTCATAAGGCTTAATTGACTAAGACACTGGCAAGGGGATTTGATTGAACCTCAGCACAAGGATGAAGGTGCTACAATCAATGAGGAATGAAAGCATGTTGCACCTCTCTCTTTTTTGGATGCCTTAAGATGGAGAAGAAATGCTATTCACAAATTGTGAGCATTTACTCATTTAAAGTTCCTTTGAACAATTTTTATTGCAATGGACAGATTAAGTAACACAACTAGGTCTATGGAGTGGTTGTTTGTTTGTTCTAAATCACTGTCAGTCTGAGTCACTGCACCCATATGCATTAGTTTTATTTGTCTTGCATGAAAATGAAAATATTTGCATATCCATACTAATTACTGAGGAAACCTCCTGTGTTGTGACCCTCTTCATTAGTGACTTTTATAATCACGTTTAACACTATTAGAGATAAAAATGGAAGAGCTGAGACATCTGTGCATTGTCTGTTTATTTACTAATTATTTGTTGGTTTTAATAGAAAAAAGGTCTGTGCTTCTGTATATTGGTCGGTCACATTTTGACAGTGAAACTGTGTGGGCTGACTGGATACTAATAGGGTTATTTAACCATGGCCATTTCAGCTTTACTTGTTCCTGGAGGGTAAACAGACTTTTTTTCTATCATACTGTTTATTTCTTCCTGTACGGATGCTATTCAGACTCTCATTCTCACCTGACCTTGACAAAGGATATTTTCACACTTAACAGGTGTTTCTAGAGATGCAAATCTATAGCTGCACACACACACCACAGTCATAATGAACAGCTAAATAGTGGTTGCCATGATCACCATTTTATAAAGATGTTTCCAGTTTGAATGTTTCTGGGAAGGGCTTTAATATTTAATCTTTTCAAATTCCTCTGATAAGATTCCATACAAAACACATTCATGAAGCTAAAAAAGAAAGTAGAAGTGAAATGCACAGGTTTATTGTGAATCTTAATGGGTCTTTAAAACAATTTGAAGGACTCTCTGACTCAATTCTGTACGAAACAGTTATTTGTCATTTAGAAGACACTTTTTATCCTAAGCTGAATTGCTTCAGTCTAAATGATGAAATGAATCATAGGCAATTCTACTGTTCAAATGTTTCAACAGAGCAATTCTGACCAATTATAGCTGCCTACATACTTTTGCTTGCTCGATTGAAGACATAACTATAACATCATCTACAATAATATTGTCATGTGAAATTATGAAAAGATGCACAAAATTAAAATGCTAGCTGCCTTCAACAATACCATAAAATAAAACCCGGAATTCTGATTCTCTGCAAAATGTATTACATTTAATTTAGTGTTAAATTCAATGAAAAACAAATAACTCATTACCAGCTGCTTTCAATTGAAGGAAATATGTTGTTTCACAATCACAGCAGAGTGTGGAAGTGTATTGCGTAGGAATGATTTTTTTTTTTTAATTAAAATTCCACAATGATTTTCCACCAATGAAAGCATCCTGTACAACCAATTATAAAACTATAGCTGTAAACACTAACCTCTCAGCTACAAACAACAGCATATGCTAGCATGTTTCATAGGCCAAGGCCTGTCTCCCTTTGACAAGAAATGCTTTAAGGCCATGTGAAATTTCACATTTCCTAGATCCCAATGGCAGTTAGAACCTGGGGGATTTTTTTTCTGTTTTCAATTGCCAGGGTGGTGCAGACTACAAGCATAGAGTAGCAAAAATGGAAATTAGGTCTGCTGTGACATGCTAATGCAGCTCATACTGGCATACATGCAGAGTTTGGGCAATTTTAGCATGGCCTGATTTTAATTATGAAAAACAACACTAAATAATGCTATCAAATGATTAATGACAAAAAGCAAAGACACCATAAATTATAAAAACTATTTAAACTAATTTAAATTATTTTAAAAATGTAAAAGCTGTGGCTGTCGTTTTATCTGTCTCATTTCTTTTTGACATTATACAACTTAATTGCTTCAGTCTTACATAACAAGACAGTCCATGCACACACTATTCATTCTATACTAGTAGTGTCTTTCACCATAAACAGACCTTATTTTATTTAGGCAGGATGAGAAATGATAACTAGCATGGGAGGGGAAGCCAATGGATGTGAGGAATGGATCTGCAGCAGCCACTTTGTTGAAGATGCAGGTCGAAACTGTCCAGGAATCAATGCAGAGAGAGAGAGAGAGAGAGAGAGATTGACATTCAAACTGGGAAGGCTCCTAGAATAACTAATCATCAATCTATTCCCTAATTCATAATTTGATCTCTAGAGACTAGAGCCTCTTTTCATTAGTTAGCTCTGATGGTGTAGTATTATTGCACTGGGAGGCTGTGCTCAGTAGATGCTGACTGTGTTGAAATGTGTATTGAGAATTGGGGGAGCTCAAACAATCCGTGAAGCATGAAGTCAGCATTCCTTGACGCATGATCCAACATTTGACAATCCGCAGAGACATTGGCACAATCAAATCAAAAGCTCTGAAATAATCTGCTTTCTATCTGATTGTGTTGCTATTTTAATCACAGATTAATTAGGAGAAGGTAAGAGAGGGCACACCAACCACTGCAGCCACATGCTGTTTCCTCCAAACACAAGAGAGTTATGACAGGATTTAGATCTGAGTACAATTGATGTGCTTAGTTAAAGAGCATCATAAACCTGCAAGACTATTTAACTTCACATCAGTCACACATTAAAGATACTGATAAATATTAGTCTGAGGCTCAGACAGCACACCTACAGCCCACCCACTGACTGTCTGATATACACTGCACACAAAACTGGAGAGCAGTTTCTCAATCTGGCAAAAGCTAATCTGATTGGCTGACTTTAAACCGCTTGCTAGAGTAAGAGCACAATTTTTTTGTTTAATCAGTCCACCAAGAAACCAAGTCATGTTTACAATGCCAGATTGATGCAGCGAGGAAAAACTAATCAATGATTAGTGACATAAAATATTTTGAAATATACATAGAGTTTAGACACTTAATAGATTTCTGTAAGCAGAAAGTTTTCTGTAAAAATGGATGATTAATTAATTGTAATGGCTAATAATGTGTTGATTCATCAATCCATTTCATAATCATGTGAGCAGATGGTGGAAACACTGCCTCATCTTGAATACAGTCATAGGAAGCTAGAATGCACCACAGCTCACATGCCGCATGTCATGACACAAACATGCACTAAAATATGAAGGAAAAAAACCCCATCTGGTTTGTACATTGCTGTAGCTCAGACAGTATGACACTATGGGTTTGATTCCTGGGGAATGCATGGTAAATTGTACACATTCAAAGCATCGCAAGTTATTTTAGATAAAGGGTCTGCCATATGCTTAAATGTAAATGATTGATAATGGACTCAATGCACAACAACTACCTTCATATTTCTGCTAAAATCTCAGTGCTACATAAGCTTAGTATTCTCTCATAGCAAACTGCAGTAGCATACTGTGGATTTTGTCATATTTCTAATAACTTATTACATTACATATATAACTATAACATTTTATTGACAATCAAATATAAAGCATTAAAAAAAATTGACAGTGGATGTTTTCTGAGATGTCTGTGAAATAATGTATTACTTTTAAAAAGAGAGACATCTACACAAATTGTGTACTATTGCCTCAGTGTTTTCTGTACAGTCGTTCACAAGATTGACGTCCCATTATTACTTTTTCATGCCAGTCTATTATTGTAATATAAATAATGTCAGACACAAAAGACCATCAAATGAAATTGACATAAAAAATGAAAAGACTTAAAATGACATAATAAAATGACAAATAAAATCTACAACGTGTACCAGACATGCCATTTAGCCAAAGGTCTGCCTATGCAAGACTAACTTCATATTTCCCCTTCAATTCAATTCTGGATGGCCAGTTAGGCATTTAAGATGGGTCACTGGCCATGTTTGGGCTTGCCTTTGTAACAAAGATGACTACTTTCCCTTCATGGTATATGAACTCTCAGGCATGCCATTCAGCAGGGTTATCAGTGAATGTCATGGGGCAGCAGAATGAAGTTAATTGAAAGCTGCCTGTCTGATAACCATATTTTATCAGCTGAGTGGAGAGGAATGGGAGATGATGGTTTTTGAATGCGAATGAAACAGCGGAAAACCAGAGAGAAAACCACTCTCTCTCAGACTGACATGTACAGTCACTCACTACTCTTTTGCAAAGCCCCTCAATCTGAATTATTTATGTCACAGTCCCTAATAAGAGTCTTCGCAGATCAACTGTAGCTTAAGCCACTCTTTGTGCCACAGACATCATTGTGTTAACTGCATGGCTGCATTCCCATTGCCCAGCACCTGTCTATCCTGGCAGTTCGGTCTTATTAAACTTTCCTCTGCATGTGCCCAATAGTCCATGTCTTTGCCTCGCGCTCCCTCACTTCTGTCTCCTCTCACTCCTCCTACAGCTCACGGCCTATTGAACACATTAGCACCTGTCACATCAGTCCAGCCAAGGTCATCGCTCCTTCCCTTCATTCTCCATCCGACTGTTAAACACCAAGTCCCGGCGCTCTGCTCTTCTACAATGGAGAGCCTAAGTGAGCTTCAGAACCCTCTTCTGGATAAGAACAGCAAGCACATGGTGATGGCCGACTACGGCTATGGGGGCGACTTCCACAGCAACCAGTATCAGGAGAACATTATAAACTACTTTGTGACTGGAGGAGGAGGTGGAGGAGGTGGCGGCGGAGGGGGGGTTGCAGTCACGGGAGGAAACGGCAAGGCTAAAGCCCAGCTACTGGACGCCACCTCGCTTCACTTGGCGGTGGAGGCCTTTTACAAGCCTAACTTCATCCTTTACAAGGATGACGTGAGTGGCAAGGGCAAGGATTACAAAAACGAGTGCTGCGAGACCACCTTCATGGAGAAGAAAGACAAGGACATAGCAGTGGAGACCCCGAGTACGGAGGACCCACAGGCGAAACTGCTGGACGAAAACGAGGTGAAAATCCAGACGGTGTCTTACGAGGTGGAGGAAGAGGAATACGTGGAGTACGAGGTAAGATGCTGAGCCAAACTTGTGTTGTTTTGTATGGCTGGATTAATTCATCAGGTCCTTGACAGGTGGCCTTAAAGCATCACAGCTCAATTCTCCCAGGGAACCCCAGCTTCTAGTTATAGCCTGCTCTACAATATAAGACCCTATTTGGAAAGGCTTCACATTTCAAAAGCCTGTCCTCCAAAGGTTTAATTTTCTATTTGGGGTTTGAAATTGCTGTAGAACATCACTTTATGCTCTAGCAACATCTGCTGGCTCTATTGGATCATGTGTGACAACTACCACTTCAATTTCTCAGCAGATAGGCAAGAGCTAATGAGAGGGGTTGGGCAATGTTCAGTGCTGCTGATGGGATGTAATGGTACTGGATGGGGGTCCGTCACCCTCGAAGCTCAGTGAGAGGAATATGTATTCAGGTCATGTCCAGGATTCAGGGCCTTTCGGAGTCTCACAATGGATGTAGTTCCATGCTGAGCAGCTCCGGCGCTCTCTGCGGTTTTCTGATGATATTAAAGACATTCTCTGCATGTGGGGATCGGGACCTCGGCGGCCCATGTGGTGTGGTATATCTTCATGATATGTGCCATGTTTTACAGTACATTACAGAACATGCAAATAAATGTATCCCTAAATTTTAAAGGTGCAGTGTGTAATAGGAGGACCTATTGACAGAAATGCAATATAATATACACAACTATGTTTTCAGAGGCGTATAAAGCATAATGAACCGTTATGTTTTTATTACCTTAGAATAAGCAGTTTCTATCTACATACACCACGGGTCCCCTTACATGGAAGATGCTATTTTGCGCTGCCAGGTTTCTACAGTAGCCCTAAATGGACAAACTGCTCTACAGAGCCCATTTTGTCACTATGTTGTTCTTGCGAATAAAACACTGACACATTGATGAACAAAAGTAACCATGATATTCACAATAACATATCGGTTTCCTGAATAATTAAGTAAATATACTTCCTGTGCAGTGTTGGGTGTAACGCGTTACTAAGTAAATTACTAAGTAAAGTAAATTAAATTACTTATCCACTGAAAAAGTAAAGTAAGGGAATACTGTTCATTTTTAGGTAATTTAATTACAGTTACTTATAAAGTACTTGTGTTACATACAGTAAATAATTTCAACAGTTCTAAAATCAATATTGAATTTGAAATGTAAATTTACCTTCTAAAGATAAAATTGAAAGCAGCGCTTTAACCCTCCGCGCGCCAGCTCATTCACTTTCAGATTTTCCTGATTCACAGAGAAACCTTAAATACTCAGATACATATAAGACTAAAATCAATAGAATCTAAAAAGCTTGAATTTTACTTTTAAATGAACGAATTCAAATCAAAAACTATTATTTCTGATTATGTAATCCCTATGAAAGTAAAGCGAGACCAGTCTTTCCCGTATCTGAAAGCTTGACATTTCTACTTTTAAATGAACGAATTCAAATCGAAAACGAATATTATCTGATTATGTAAGCCATATAAAACTGAGGTACAGTCTTTCCCGTATCCATACCTGTCAACCCTCCCGTTTTTCCCGGGATTCTCCCGTATTTTACCATTCTATCCCGCTGTCATCCCGTTTAAATATTTTCACGTATTTCTCCCATATTTTTAATCTTGCTATAAAAATAAAAAAAATCCCACTGGGCATATTTTATATGTTTGCTACATTCACCTCCGGTAAAACTCCCGTAATTTGTATGGCCTAAACCTCATTATATGAATAATCAAGTCAATATATTCCAAGGTTGTCCGGTTGCAGATCTTGTATGAAAAGCATCCTTCTCACACAATCGACACATACAAATTCCCTCAACTTGGCAACTTTACAACCCAGTGATGCTGTTGATATCTGCGCACTGTGCGCAGTAGTGATGAGCGGATGGCGGTTATATCCGCGGGCGCTGTGAATAAATGCATTCTGATTATTTGCGGGTGGGTCGCAGGTGGATAGGATAAATCATTAATGATGTAAATATTAACTACATTTTCTAAAATATGAACGTGTTTTAAATATATATTTTTTTCATCAGGCATACGATTTCGTTTGTGTGTGTGTGTGTGTGTGTGTGTGTGAGCGCTGCAAGTTTCAAAGTCAGGTGCAGCGCTGCTTTGTTTACTGCGGTTACCGGGGAAACGGCTATATTCCTGGCAAAAAAGACTCCGTCCCCTTCCCCCATAGACACGCACCCAAATCATTTCTGTAATTTATTCTTACCTAGTTAACGTGTTATTTTTACATAAATCTGTATGGATTGTACTAGTTGGGCGTTTCCTGAACATCTTGCCAAACTGAAATGTATTGTTTAACTTTTAAGCTTTTTTGTTCTATTTGCTAACCAAAGAAGGTATTTTTTTTTTATAAAACAAAAAGTTTAAGTATTACAGTTGTTTTAAAGCTAAAAGGCTAAACTATTCTATGTTTGACTCAAATTGAAAGAATACAGAGTTTAATTTCTATTAAGGTTTATAGGGATTTTAAGATGTAGCCTAATTAGCAATTTGAATGATTAAGTTACTTATTGAATAACTAAGATACTTTTCAGACAAAGTAATTAGTAAAGCAATTTAAATACAATATTGATGAAGTAATTAGTAACTGTAATTAATTACTTTTAGAAAGTAACTTACCCAACACTGTTCCTGTGTCGGTCACCATAGCTTTTCTGTGCACTCTAAAAAACGCTGGGTTATTTTTTCAACCCAAATGCTGGGTTGAGACCGCTGGGTAAGAACGTTGGGTTGGTTTATCCCAATTTTGGGTTGAAAATTAGTCTTCATCATAACCCAGCGGCGCTGGGTTGGGAACGCGGACCTGAAAGAGAGCACGCACGTCACGTCAACATCGGACGACACCAGTGCGAGAAGCCGCCATTTTCTCAGCCTGAAAGAAGCGAGAAGCGAGTGAAAGACGTTATGGTAAGTAAAGATTAAAAATGTAAAGTTATCATTCATTGTTTGTGTCCGGGAGTATTTTGAGGTTTTATGGAAGGCGGAAATAGTCCGAAATGGTCCGAAAAGAGCTTATAATGAAAAATACACGGACGCGGTTTTCGCCTCAGAAACGGAGGGCTTAACGGCCTCTTTTACTGAACGGAAGAGATACTTTTAATATAATGTCCGTGAGTGTCTTATGTCATATTTAAATAATATTTTACAATATATGCACTTTTTGAGGTGTTAATGGACGGTTATTATGTTAATTCATTATCTTATTTTTCGCGGTTAAACTCAATGTAGTTTCCTAAAGGAAACGGCGTTATGTAATAAAGACTAGCATAATTATTTTGAGGCTGATGATTGTTAAAAGTAATGTTTTGTATGTAATATTTCAGACTTGTTGAGCTTGTTTCTTCATTGTGCCTGTGCCGGGAGTTAACGACACAGAAGCCTGCTTGTGTGAGGAGGCGATTTTCTCAGCTACTTCAGAAGAGAGGGAAAGATGGTTTTAAGGCAAGTGAACTTCATAATTCCATGTTATCATTTTATTTTTTTACTAAGACTAAAAGAATGTTTGTTTTTGTAGATGGTGAAAGCCAGAGACATAGCAGAGCATCATTCTTTTGAGATTGATGCAAGTTATTTTTAGAAAATAAATGTTTCTGTTGTCTTCTGCCTGTTTACTTCACATTTTGATGCAACAACAGTGTGATTACGTGTTCATATTTTATGTAAACCATTGATGTCTGTGTTTTTTTAATTGCAGAACTCAAACTAACTTTGGAGTTGTCTGATTTGGAGAGTCATCATTCTTGGTCTTCCTTTCTAAAAGGAATAGTTCACACAAAAAATAATTTACTTGCCCTCATGTCATTCTAAACCTATAAGACTTTTGTCTGTCTTTAGAACACAAATGAATATATTTTTAATTTTCTCTTATAATTTTTTGTTTATCCATTGAGAGTCTAGATAATCAGTATTTTCAAGCTTCAAAAATACAGAGTTATTGTAGAAGTAATCCATGCCAATATTTATATATGAATAAATCTTAAATTATATGACAGCGAACATTTACATTTACATTTATGCATTTAGCAGACGTTTTTATCCAAAGCGACTTACATTGCATTCAAGTTATAGTTTTACATTTTATCAGCTCTTGCTTTCCCTGGGAACATATCTGTTCAGAAGAAAATATTGGTCTCCCAGACTTGCAATGGAGGACAAAAATTAAGAGAATATTAAATATATTTATTTGTGTTCCAAAAATTAGCAGAGTTTGGAACAACATGTGGGAAAGTAAATTATGACCATTTTCATTTTTGGGTGAACTAACCCTTTAAAGAGCAGCCCTCCACGTACATGGAAATTTGTGAGGTATGTGAATGTCATGACTGTTTTAATGTTTCAGTAAAGTAGTAGCTTTCTGAAAGCAGTATATTTATTTAAACAATATTACATGCCCTCACACTAGTGCTGCCATTATAGCATTCTACAGCGCTGTGGTAGACAGACATTAAACAACCACACAAAGTGGTTGAAATGATAAAACAGACTATTTACCTATCCTTACTGATGTGGATGCACCTCTATCTGAAAATGGATAGTTTAATTAAATGTTTTCTTTTTTCAAATGTTTTTCTCTTTTTAGGCCACTGATGAAGAACAGGCGGTGACTGGGATGAATGCTGGTCAAAGAGGAGAATGACATTTCCCCCAAACTGATGCAACAGTGGTTTTAAAGGAGGACGCTGCCCTGGATGTTGTAAAAGATGTGAAAGTGACGTGACATACGGCCAAGAATGGTGACCTATACTCGGAATTTGTGCTCTGCATTTATCCCATCCTAAGTGCACACACACAGCAGTGAACACACACACACACATCGTGAACACACACCCGGAGCAGTGGGCAGCCATTTATGCTGCGGTGCCCGGGGAGCAGTTGGGGGTTCGGTGCCTTGCTCAAGGGCACCTCAGTCGTGGTATTGAGGGTGGAGAGAGTGCTGTACATTCACTCCCCCCTTCTTCATGACTATATCAATTATGCTAAAGAGATCATGAAAATTGGCAGTGATGCATGATCTGTATTCATGGACTATGAAACAAACTATAAGTGTATAATTTGTAAAAACCAAATGTTTGTTCTGTGTTGTTTAGTAGAAATGGAGTTTACACTGTCATTCATACACATGCTCACGTTCTTTCACACACATGCTTCTGTTAAATGTTATAATATCAGTGTTAATGTTGTGGTTTATTTGTGTACTCTCATGCCAGAATAGTTTGTAAAGAACTTAACCAACTAATTGTACAATTATTGTAAAGTGTTTTTGTATAATTTTATACAATATTTAAAATTTACCAAAAAAAGTCAAATTTGATCTTAAAAGTTATATTCAACAAATGTTCAATGCTTCATTTATAAACTCTAGCTGTTAATGCCATATATTTCTGCATTTCTTCTTACATGCATGTTACTTTTTGACTGTTTTCTCTTGTTGTGTTTAATAAACATTTATCTTTTGATACTCATTCTTTGTGTGTAAAAGTGATTTTAAAATGAACAAGATTTGTAGGTTTAATGCCTAGCTCGATTTGGGTTCATTTTAGCCTAGCAATGTAGTAATTTTAAACCATAAAAAAGCAACCCAGCATGCTGGGTTAAACATAATAACCCAACTTGTTGGGTTAAAATAACCCAGCGCTGAGTTCGTCCCTTTTTGACCCAGCGCTGGGTTGCCAGAACCAAAACAACCAAATTGGGTTGTTTTTAACCCAGCAGTTTTTAGAGTGTGTGCAGTTCGCAACCTCACTGCTAGATGCCGCTAAAATTTACACACTGCACCTTTAAGCAATAAAAAAAATTAAGCATATAGTGTGAATAGAACCATATTGAAAAATTAAAATGATTAGTTTTTTAATGTTACAAGTCAATTTAGGCATTCACTTGTAGTAATTGTGATGTTTAATTTTAATGTCATTTATCAATTATCATCCTTAAAATTAAAATAAATATTGGCCAGCATCAGACAGTGTTTTAATATTGGTGTATCTGTATTTTTATTATATGGTGAGTGACATTTCTCATCACAGCTTTCCACTGATCACAGCATGTGGCATAGTAGGCAATTTAAAGATAACTAGGGATGCACCCATTATTAAATTATTAACTTTTTTAAGGGAATATAAATATAAAAATAGAAGATGCGCAATTAAATATTCAGTATCGGCCAATACCAGTCGATTTTTCAGTGGTTACTGCAAACTTATACAGATTTTCCAAAAAAATCAGCACAGATGTGAATGAAAATAAACAAGTCACCAGATTCCATCTGGGGCTGAGTAATGTCAAATAAAGAGTCATTACAGTGAGCAAGTGTGAGATCAGGACGATTCATCTGAATGGCTAATGATTCATCAGGTTCACACAGTGCCTTTACATCTCATAATAGGATATTCATGAGCATCCTTTGAGAGATAATTCTACAGTGCATTAGTAATATCCCTGTGACATTGAGGCTTGTGTTTCTTCATTTGTATTCTATAGCTTTAAGATCCCTCTGTTCTTCCTCTGTGGCAATGATAAAGTGAACTCGGGAGTTTGCCTCTAGAGACACCTCTGTTGTTCCCATTCTTGTTCTATATTCTGAGTGTTGTGAAATATATCTTGTGTGTAACAGAAAAGTGTGAACTGTGCCTTAGTTGTCCTCACTCTTGGAAAGCGCATACACACATCTGTCAGAGCTTCTTGTTTGAGGAGGGATTGACAGCAGATTTCATTTTGGACGATTTCCTCTAGTGGAAAAGAGCCACTAATGGTCCTAGTGTTTTTGTTTAGAAGTAACAGGATGTTATGAAATCAGTATTTTATCTTCTTAAACCCCAATTTGATGCCTTTAAAGCCAATTTAGTTCCTTCTCTTCAGATTTAATCATCCCTTAGAAAGAATGCACTGTGGACAAATTATCTAGAAAGTATTAAATAAGAAATTGTCACATTGCCTTCAATAGGGAAGTGTTGAAATGGCTAAATTGCAATTTTTAAAAGATTCTCATCAGTGCATATTAACTTAAGAATCCTCAATGAGCCTCCTTTAAATGAAAAGATGATGATGATTATGTTGATGGATGGTTCATGCTCATTATCCCTGTTGTTTTTGATAAGCTGAACTTAAATGGTGTAGGAATCTTTATCTAGGCTATATGCAATCTTTTGCAAATCTCAAAATTAATATCCATTTTTCATACTGTGCATTATAATGTTAGGATGCCAAAATTCACTTTTTATATGTAAATGCAGGAGCCATGTATAATATGTACTGTCTGTAGTTTTAAACAAAAGGTGTTTCACCAGTACGGACAGTTATAATAGTTTTATTTTTACTTAGAAAAAACAATATAGAATTTTAATATGCACCATTTACAGATTATTGGCCTTAACATGAAAATAATTATCAGCTTATCAGTGTCGGGCAGAATTTTAATATTGGAGTATCCATAATAATTGCATAGACAACTGAGCCACATGCTGTGACCAACAGAAAGCTGTGATGAGAAATGTCATTCAACATATAATAGAAATACATATAGACGGATATTAAAATTCTGTCTGATACTAGGCAATGATAATTTTAATTATATGAACGATGACTGATAAATTACACTAAAAACTAAAATTAAGAAAACTTAACTAAAATTGTATAATTTAAATTTACAAGTGAATTTAGGCATCACAACATAATAATAGATATTCGATTTGAGATCTGCTAAAGATTCCTTTTAACAGTGTGTTTAACTTTGAGATACTGTTGGAGGACAGTAAATGTAATCTAAATGTAAACTGGGGAAAATGGGCATTAAAAAATTAAAATGTCCAAGAAAAACAACAACAACAACTTGGATATCAGTCCATAACCGATATAGTATGAGCCCTACTGTGAAAATACCTTGTAACCTGTCATAACCTATCATTAAGTATATGTTTTTTTATATGATCAGTTATTGATGCCCTAAAGCTGATTTGCTAATGATCTAACAGCTGGAGTCCCTTTGATGATTGGCAATCTGTAGCACTGAACTTTCCAGTCAATAATATCATTAGTTTCTTTTGCCATCCATTTGAAAACATCTGCCTTCGCACACCATCTGTGTTACTGTGCCGTCAAATTAATAATTGTCTTTCAGTTGTTAGTGCAGTCATTATACTTGGGCAAAGTTTTCAGAGAATGTGCATATGTCCAATTGGTCAAACTTTGTTCAAATGAGAGGAAACAGCTGATAAAAAAATCCATAAACAGTTTCTTTCTTAAATTCGATTCCTTGTAGAAAACAGAACTGAAACTTTTCTCTTCCGAGGGCTGTTTACCACCAAGAGCCTTAGGGCCACGTTTCTGTCGCAGTTGTGGAGATGTTTGATTTTCATTTATTAGGCATAGAAAACTTTTGCTCTGATGATTGACTGTGAAAAAGCAGAAAAGGCTGCATTGGGTTTTCTGTGTACAGTTGTATACTGTCAAACTGTCTTGATTTCTCTCTTTCCGCCTTGCAAACAAACTCTCACAGTTGAAATGTGGATTCACAAATATGTCCTTTATGACAGAAAGAAAGACAAATAAGTTTTTCAACCTCTAATCATATTCCACTAAAGCTTTGATGCACCTGCAGTTTCCAGCATGCCGGATGCCAGTCTCGAGATGAATTTCAGGGCCATGTCAAAACATCAGCCACTTATGTGGTTTTATATAAAGCTCCTAAAAGACGTGCGATAAAGCAGCCTTCAGGGAGCAAGCTAAAATCAAAGGGCTAAAATTTCTTTGCAAATATAATTTGAAAACATCATAATGTAAATATAAGTTTGTGGTTTTTAGATTTAGCTGGGTATCAGTTTAAATTTTTTTTGAAAAGCATCATTAATCATCATTAAAATCAGGTTTCCACGGTAACAGAACCAAGTGCAACCGTTACATTAGCTATGTTTCCATCCAGTTACGAATTATTGGAATATTAATAAATATTAATATAAATAATATTTACGAGCTTCAGGGCACGCAGACGAAATGCGGTCATGTTATCTTATTTTCGGAGCCTGCTGTTTAGAACACAGTTCTGGGAGTTAATTATAACGAAACACTTTTACGAGACTTTGCTTAAGCATTTTAGAATGACAAAACTAGCTTTTCAGATGCTGTGAAATGAGATTGGTCTGTTGGTTGGTACAGTTTTATGCTGTCCCATCCCAAAGTCACATGTCTTTTTGATGCGCATTAAGGAATTTATTTGGTAAAAGTGTTTCCATTGTAGTTTATGCGCATGTTTTCTTACCTGATAAGAAATTTATTTTATGCACATTTTTAAAATGTATGCGCATCTTGGCATTTCCATCCCGCGTATTTTAATGCAATATCCCAAAATGCACATAAAAATAGGTGGATGGAAACACAGCTATTGAACGACTAATGGTGTTTCTCTTACACTCCTCTGTAGTCTAAATGAAAAGCTCTGGCACCAGGCAATTAATTAGTCTTTAAATTATTAAGACCCACAGAACTCTGTCAACACTAACCCATTCTTAATCTCATTACTGCTACATTGTGGGCGAGAGGGTACGCTGAGTTCCCAGGTGATCAAAGGCTATTTACACAGACTGAAGATAAATGAGCTTGCTGTGTATTCCACAGAAAATTAATTTATCATAACTGTTGATGGATAGGTTAGCAAGAGTAAACATCGCAAAATGTATTACTGTAGGTTGCAAATATCAATTACAAGAGTTTATCCCAGGCTTCTGTATCGAGCCCAAGTACCCATAAATTGCTACTACAGCCTTGAGCTTTTTAAAATAATCAGGGGTGCAAACTCGTCAGGGGTGAAAAAGGTGACAAACTAAACTCCACCCCCCCCCCCCCCCCCCTTTTATATATATATATATATATATATATATATATATATATACACATGGGTGGGAATCGCAGGGTACCTCACGATACAATATAATCACGATACAGCAATTCTGCGATAATCGATATATTTCTAGACAATCATATAATGATACATCCCGATATGTCTTAACTATGAAAACAAAATGCCTGTGAAAAGGTTAAGTGCAAGTTTTCTTTCTTTATTCAAGTCCAAACAGTTAGAAAACAGCAAAAAAAGTACTGTAAATCAATTTTAACACGTTAAGTAAATTAATCATTTTATTGATTAATTTATATTTTTTTTTGTGTGTAGTTTATTTAGAATATATTTAGCTATCACACAAAATAACTTGAGATTCACTTGCAAGTGCAGTTAAACAGTTTATTAGGAACAAACAAAGCTGTCTTTCAAAGCTGACTTTTTAGCATCATTACTCCAGTCACATGATCCTTCAGAAATCATTCTAATATTCTGATTTGCTGCTCAAAAAAACATTTAGTATTATTATTATTCTGTTGAAAAGAGCTGAGAAGTTTTTTTTTTTCTTTGATGAATAGAAAGTTCAGAAGAACAGCATAGTTTGTAACATGATAAATGTCTTTATCATTACTTTTGTGCTAAATAAAAGTTTTAATTTCTATATGCTGCCTACAAGCTTTTGAATGGTATAGTGTATATTGTTACACTTGGAGTAAGACTGAAGTAATGAAGAAGAGAATTCTTTACAAAAACATTACAAAACCTGGCATTTTCATAGTGTATATTGTTTATGTGCTCTGAAGGAAAAAAACAAACAAACAAACAAACACACATTTTGAAATTCTGGGTTATTTCTCTCAGCAGATCTTCTTCCAGAAACAGAAAGTAGCCGGGATGAACTTGTTTGTTTACATTCGCGCGCGCCTCACGTGGATGTTTGAATCTGAAAGGCGCGAACGGCGCGTGGGCGGGACCGTATTAGATATAATGAGTTGAGACGGGAAAACTGGACATCGCGTCAGTTTCATACGGATTACTTTAACATATAATATTTGTTTTGGACGTAACTTACTTCATTTAAAAGTAGACATTTTAAGCTTTCTATACATATATTTCTCATGTATTTGAGGCGAGTATTCGCGGAGATTCAGGTTGTTTTATTTACGTGTCTGTGAAGAAAGGTGACAGAGACAGAGCCGGCAGAGAACGCACCCCGTTTATTTTATTAATTTTAGAAAAGCACATTATTTCGTTGTTATTATGACTATACAGAAATAAAAAGAGACCCTTTGCAGTTTCAAATGATACCTTATTCTTATCTGTACGATCAAAACTGACAAGAGTATTTTTAGTTCTTTTCGCGGTCATAAAGAAAATAGGAGACAGCTTGCACCGGTGCGGGCTTCGACCCCAAGGTTAGCCAATCAGAGACAGAGTAGGGCGGGTCCAATCCTGCCATTGCCAACAGGGGGAAAAGACGCTGCAGGTGACGTGACACAGATGACTCGCAGATCCGACGACGACCCCCCCCCCCCCTTAAATTTTTTTTTTACAGATCTACACGATTCACGTAAATGACCTATTTCAAGGTGAAAACGGCGAATTTCGCCGAAAGGTGACAAGTTTGCACCCCTGAATAATATTCTTTAAGCCTCTATCAACAAGCATTTGCCATGAAACATCAGGTAAATCAGTGGATCCTGGAAGAGAAAAGTAATGCATTTGGAAATATGGTTTGGAAAATATATGGCACATAATTCTTATTCTTTTCTCCACATGTCAGCCTGATTATTTGCTCAGAGATTGAGAATCCCACTGTGGTCCTTGAACACAGGTCATGCCATATGTAAGTGTGGTGGGGTCTATAAATCAGCCGGGCTTATTAACAGCTCACTAAGTCAGTATTTTTTATTTGTCTGGCGTGTGCTAGACGTTAATAAACCCCCCTGATGAATTATATCCTCATGACCTGCTGCTGAAATGCTGCCAGCACCTGGCATGACACAATTTAACTACTCTCTACCACGAGCCAACTGCTTATAATCTCTGAACAGGCCCATTAAAAATGTATGCAGCTGTTTTCATCGACGCGATGACACCTGCCGGGACAATGACCTCCCGACGACATCGCTGTTGCAGTTACTTGCCCCTTTGTTGGGATATAATTGCCTCGGAAAGCTTTTCACCTGACAGCTCTTTTATTCCATGGCCTACCTCTTCCCGCTCCCTCCCCCAACACCTTTCCATCAGTTTACCGGTTGCTGTTTAGATCGCCTCATTCACTTTCCATCCTCAACATCAATTTCCATTTGTGCGGCTCTCCCTACAGACTGCTTGAAGTCAGACAGATGTGAAGGGAGACTGCGGCAAAGGAAGAATTCATAAATTCTATGTTTGTGCAGTTCTGAATAAAACTGCACGAGTTGCGTTTTGCTTTATGAAAGGGCAAAGACCAAGCCTGAACTAATTTCAGTTTAGTCTCACGGCGAAAAGACTGGTCCTCATTGCAACTTATTGTGGCCAAGAACTATCTATTTGGACAGGAGGAGTCTGCCTGTGTTCAGAAAACAAAACAGAATGTACAGTTTTGTTCATGGATATCCAGTGCATTTGAAACCTCAAACAAAAATCTGATGCCATTAGCCTTGCAAACTTTGGCAAATACAAGAGTTCTTTATCAAAAGTGCTCGTTATATAAACCCGCTAGCTTCTGAACACAACTTCAGCGGACTTATTAAAAAAATAATTGGGCAGCACTCTGACATAATGGCCACAAACAACAATTATCTATGTCCAAGCGCTTTGGAGCAAGAATGGATAAGAAACTAAATTGCCAAATTTGAAAGAACAGATGTTGCTGATGCTATGACATGGTAAAAGTAATGCTAAGTGGTATCACAAATGTAGAGGTTTTCTTTAGTTATAGTGCCCCCTAGCATTGGAAAATAATCGGTTTATATCTTTAAAATTATTTGCAGAATTGTCAAACTTTTTTGTCATGAGGGTTTTTACATGATATGAATCAAATTAAAAACATCATATATCTATGGAAATTTAATAAAACAAACACACTACCATTCAAATATTTTGGGGCAGAAAGATTTTATTGTGAAAGACATTAATACTTTTCATCAAAGATGCATTCCATTCAATTCATTTATAATATTATAAAAGACTTCTATTTCAAATAAATGCTTTTCTGTTGAACTGAAAACTGGAGTAATGGCTGTTGGAAAATTTAGCTTTGCCATCAGAAATAAATTACATTTTTAATAAATTAAAATAGAATAGTTACTTTAAAATGTTATATTTCAAAATACTACTGTTTTTACTGGGGGTTTTTTGTTTGCTTTTTGGTGGGCATAAGGGACTTTTGAAAACATTCTTATAAAATCTTACCAACCCCAAACTTTTGAATGGTATAAAAGAATAACCTGTACAAAAACAATAGGTTTCCTGCACCTTCAGCGTATAGACCTCAATACACACCCAGCAAATCAGATCAAAAGTGTGGGTTTCAGTCAGAGCTTGCCATTTTTGTGTGCAATATGCATCAGATGGTCAGTGATCAGGCTATGGGAGGTCTGCGGGCATGCCATCTGAGGATAATTTCAGTTTGACATGAAACAATATTACTCCTATTACATTGTGATGAAAACGTGTCGAGCGGAGTAACTGAAATTTGGATAGATTTGATTAAGCAGCTAATTACAAATGTATATGGATTCAATTTCCTCTGCGCCAAAGGAGGGCACTCATCCAGAGCCCTCACACATGACACACACATAATAAGTTTGAAAGCGTTGACATCGATCACCTTGAAAACGAGATGAAGTTCTATTAGCTGAGCATTGGATCGCAAAATAACAGAAAAGACAGAAACGGGGAGAAGGACAGGGCTCATCGTGCTCATGCTGGGGGCGGCATTTTGGTAAAATAAATTACACGCTTTCCTTCCTGTGCCTCCTGCCACCCTGAAAGGATAAAACCATCCATTAATCTGTCATTACCTGTCAGGAAACTGGCAGGCAGTGACAGCATCTGCCGTCACCCCCCGCCCACCCGCTTTCTGGAAAGGCACCTGAGAGGTAGAAGGTGGGCTTATTGGGGGCCAAGCTGTGGGACTCTGGCTCTTGGGCTTAACCATTTGACACTGCTGCCAGATTACTCACATTCAGCTTAGATCACTAATAACATAATGTACAAATTCAATGCCTTTCAGCTGAATGCAGAGATGATGAGATTATTTTTGGCTTATCTGTTTTTTTTTTCAATTTTTTGGATAGTTCAATGCATTAGGCATTTGAATCCATGCAGGATACTGAAAAAAAAGACGTTTGTACATTTTCTGTCATTTTTAAACATGTTGAAAAAATGTCAGTCACTGTCAGTTTGAATTTTTAAAGCGTACAAAGATAAACAAGCTAAAAAAAAGTGTGATGTCATTTGATTCCTCTAGTCATACACACTTCTGTACGGTTATCTAATGTATAGACTTACAATTATTGCATGGGTTATCAGAACTCACACCATGTTTGCTTGGCATAACTTCTATAATTTGTCACCAATAGTAAGATAGCATAGTTAAAACTAAATGCCCAAATTCAAATGCACATAAACACACCTAATGACTTCTGTTTCAAATTCTGAACTTTCGATTCATCAAAGAATCCTGAAAAAAATGTGTTTCACAGCTTCTGCAAAATTAAGCAGCACAACCGTTTTCAACTTTGATAACAATAATAATAATAAGAAGAAGAAGAAGAAGAAGAAGAAAAGTATCTTATGCACTAAATCAGCATATTAGAATCATTTCTGAAGGTTCTTGTGACACAGAAGACTGGAGTAATGGCTACTGAAAATTCTGCTTTGACATAACAGGAAAATTTTCAATTTCAAAATGGTTATTAACTATCTTACTATATTTTAATCAAATAAATGCAGCCTTGGTGAGCATAAGAGATTTTGCAGATTTTTTTTTTAAATCTTACCTACCCTAAACTTATGAACTGTAATGTATGCACTATATAGCCAATATATACAATATTAAGTAATACTAATAAAAAACAACAAATAATATTGCCTGACAACCAGTAGTTATGGTATACCAACATACTGCATCCCTATAGTCACTATTATGTGTTTATTGATGCAGAGATGATCTAGTTTCAGAAAAGTATGCCACATCCTCCAAAGCAGCACTCAAACCCAACCCACAACAAAAGGAGTTGCACTGTGCAAATCGCTTTCAGCACTGATTTTGTGGGTGCGTTTGCAGAGTTACATGATAATGCCACTATTTTGCAAAGTGAATCAGGCGCTAAAACTATATATAAACGATGCTATCAACTGGCGCAGTTCCTTTGTAAGTTCCCCCGCCTTGTTTCACTTTAAAGTACTAAAATGTTTGTCCACAGAACACAGCAGACTGACTAACAAATGCCCAATGAAGTATGTATATCCTCTTATGTAACGTCAAGGTTTGGTTATAAGCAATGAGAAAAAAGTGTAGGTGTGATGATTCGTTATATGGACTGATATTTGTCAGATTTCTTTAGTATGAATGACAAGGAAATGTCAGTTTCCTCAGTTTCTGAAACCCAAACACAAAACAGCATTTTGGCTTTTGCCAAGAGATGTACCAGACTATATAGCAGAAAACATGACAATATCCATGTGCACAAGCCACTTCACCCCCTCCTTATGGAGAAATCCAATCTAACATCTCATGTTATTTTATAGAGAGGTAGGCCTATTATTTTCACAGATAAAACCCCAGTGACAGAGCTATCCTTCACCACTGATGATTGCAGCTTATTGCTGTGAATCAGTACAGAAATATTTTCCTAACAGCTTTCCTCTTGGCACACTCTTCACGAGGCTGTGGTATTTTTAGTTACTCAAGTGAATCACTAGAATCAAAGGAGAGATCTGACAAACAATGAAAACTTCACAAAATGTTGTGGAAATGCTGCACAGATTCAATGCAAGCTTTGTGAACAACATGTGTAGGTTAATGTTGATTATCACAGAAAATGATTTGTGATAATTAAATAAAAAGAAAGTAAAAAGAAAAACGGAAAAGAAAAAAAAAAATTAATGAAATCTGGGCCATCAAAGTACTAGGGGGTTTCAGATGTGTTCAAAATGTGAAGACAATTTTATTTTATTTTTTTATTTGCATTTTATTTTACATTTATTTTTCATATATATATATTTTTTTGTACACTTGGCCTCAAAGGTTTAGGGTCAGTAAGTTTTTTGACAATTCAGCCTTGCCATCACAGGAATAAATATATAAAAAAAAGTTATTTAAAATTGCAATAATATTTCACAGTATTACTGTTTTTAGTGTATTTTTGATTTCTTGGAGATTATTTTTGTTCAAAAACATTAAAAGACCTTACTCCACATTTCCAAAAATCCTGTAATCCAGACTATAAATACATGACTTGAAAAAAAAGTCACCAAATTGAAATAATTTGACTGAGTCTTCTCTCTCTCGTTATAGACAGATTGCTCCAGCGACAGTGAGAGCGAGGACAACTTCATCGTCATCCCTCCTCGTGATCACCTGGGCCTCGCTATCTTCTCCATGCTCTGTTGCTTCTGGCCTTTGGGCATTGCTGCTTTCTACTTTTCTCAGGGGGTAAGTGCAGAGCCCACCAACCAAATCCACAGCCTAACCATTAAGCCTGCTAAGAATCTGCTATAACACAAGAGACCGACAAGATGAATTCTTCAACAGTTTGTCATCTGTGCCCTGCAAACAAGCCTGTAGTCTCACGAGAGAAAGAGTTTGTGATCTCTTTCAGCTCCCTCTAATAATACAGAACAGGTGCCTCATTATAATACCCATCATACGAACAAACAGCTCTCCTTTGTGTGACTGTAAAATTATCATGCACTTCTCTAATATAAACAGTGTAAACATGAATCCACAGATCAGATGGGTGTGACAAGCATGGGCTATGTTTTCAGCTCCATTTTCACATTCAAAGCAAAAGATACCTATTTTTCTACTTTGGAATGAGCCTTTTTATTCTTATCTATAGTTTAGTCTGTGGCAGACAGGTCCAGAGTGAATTATTTTGTCAGGAGCTAAGTGAATTCTCCCAGAGTAATTATGATGATGGTGGTGTTGTTCAGTGAAGGTTCTCCAGAATGCAACTTCAGTGTGTGCGTGTGTGTGTGTGTGAGGAGGATTGAGATGAGATCTGCTGAAAATGTGAATGTTTTTGTCCTGTCTCCTGGCTGGGAATATTCCTCCGAGAACATCCTGAACAGATTTTCTCACCTTCCCCGCGGCACAGGGTTGAATGTTCATGAGGAAGTGTCGCCAACCATTTGCCTCCAACTCCTCCTTCCTCTCAGCATCCACCTCTGTCTCACTCTTACAGACTGAGAAAATGACTTTGTCTTCATTTTATAACTAATTTAGCACTTGGAATTGTATAGGACTTTGAGGATGTTGATATAAATATCAATATTAGTTCTACAAAAGGCCATTACACATACAGAAGCTGTAGAATGTATGGTGATGTAAAATTTATCTTGATAGTTTTCAGTTTTTTGGTTATAATTAGTACTGTCAAATGATTAATCACGATTAATCGCATCCAAAATAAAAGTTTTTGTTTACATAACGAGTGTGTACTGTGTATATTTATTATGTATATATAAATACAAACACATGCATGTATATATTTAAGAAAAATATGTTGTTTATATATGAAATATATATATATATAATATGAAATATAGTAATATAAATATATAAATGTATATACAAGTAAATATTTTCAAAATATATACTGTATGTGTGTGTATTTATACATACATAGTACACACTCTTATTATGTAAACAAAAACTTTTATTTTGGATGTGATTAATCGCGATTAATCATTTGACAGCACTAGTTATAATCAATCACAAACTTTATGTATTCAATCTTAAATGGCTGAAAGTGGTGATTTTAAAAGATAAAAGGATCCATCATTCTGTTAGAACTTTATCAAAATTTATTCAAATGAATCCGTTTTTCACATTTACTCATTTAAATTTAGAAGCACCAATATAACAACTGCATAGAAATCAAAGCGATAGATAGACAGATAGATAGACAGACAGACAGACATAGACATATAAATAGATAGATAGATAGATAGATTTGTTATTCAATTATTGTTATTACATTAAGTAAGCATTATTTAACAGCAAAGGCAATCTAATTATAATAATAAAGGAGCAGCATAATGAAATATCCTATATCGACTGATATTGAAAAACTACAAATATATAACTTAATTTAAAATATAATAAAAATATAAATAAAATAAAAATTGATCATGAAACTAATCTAATGACACACACCTGCAAATACATTGAAAATATGTAATAAATCTCCCAACCTTACTGGAAAAGTTTGTATAAGTAGATGTGTCTTCAAATTTAAAGATAAAAACAAATGTGCAGAAAGATGTTAACATGGCAACTCAGCTGGTGTACTAGCATGCTGTGTACAACTAGGGCTGTCTCGATTCGTCGATTTCATTTTGCTGGCATCGACTAACCGGCAAAATACCGGAAGTGGCACATTTCACGGACGAGAATCCATAAAACACATTGGCCGTTTCTCAAACGGAAGGCTGCATCCTCCGTAGGTCACATTTGTAGGCTGCATACGTCATGAAGACCTTATTTTAGAATATTAACAGTTATAAATTTGACCATTATTCTTAGTTAAGTGTAAATTGTTGTAATATGCTTTTGACTCGCAAATGTAATGCTCAGTTAACTGAAATAAACCAAGCTTGATGACGTATGCAGCCTACAAATGTGACCTACGGAGGATGCAGCCTTCCGTTTGAGAAACGGCCATTATTAGACTATTTTCCAAGGCTGCATGATATATTAAACCCATTTAAAAATCATAATTAAGCATAATTGTGAATTCACAAACGCTATGATTTAATTAAATAATTATATGCGATGCAGTTCTAATACAATATATGCGCTTTTATTATTTACATGCGTGTAGGTTAAGTTCATGCATCACAGTAGTTCCACAGGAACTGATATCATGTGTGGAGCGTCTCAAACTCCATCTCTGCATGTTGTTGTGAGTTTGGGTTTATTATAACGTTCATCTGGGAACGCAACGCGCGCCATTTCATCAGATTTGTAAGGTAAGTCATTTATAAATCTACACAAACACAGGATAATATATCGCGATTTCAAAATAAAAGCTCAAACCCTCACTCTGAGTTTACATGTTTTGATGTCCACATATTCATTTAATTACAGTGGCTATAGCATTTCTGTCCTAAAGAAATGGCCAAATATTAAAGATTAAGTGGTCATTTAAATTAAATGGTGCTTGGTCAATATTAAACAAGGATTAGATCGTACAGTAATGTGTAAAAATAATCATCAGGCCGTCGGCGCCCCCTGCAGGCCTTTGTTGTTATGTGTTATCTACATTAGCTCTATTGTTTATAATACATTATGTATTTTAACAGTTTTGTTCAATAAAACCATATGATTTCTTGCTTTTGATACTTTATTTGAACTAATTATTATTGCATCATTGCTATTATTTATGTATTTTAAGTCATTTTAAAAGCTATTGTTCACTTACATCTATTTTTATTACCACAAAAAAATTATTATAATTATAGGGCCCTATGAAATCCGTTTTATTTCCAAATTCATTTTTTTTCCATTTTCATTTTTCTATACTCTGCTTTAATGGTTAAATTAAATTTTATTAAATCAAAAAGCCTGTCTAATTATTGAGTTTTACAGTTTTATCTTTACCAAATTCTGTTTTCCATTATTTTCTGGATTCCATTTTAATCGTTCCATTAAATTTTAATAATCAAAAGCATCTCCAATTAATTGATTTTATATTTTAAAAAGGTGTTTTTCTTTTCATTCTTTTTTTTTCCAGAAATACTGCACATTTACATTTTTCACCTAAATAAATTCTGGTAAATAATATTTCTGGTAAATACTGCTTTAAAAAGTGTTTTTTGATTATAATTTTATTATTAGACTAGAACACGTGGATATGTTGTCATTCTTACACTATAATACTGAACTTTGATTTCAGTGATTTGGACTATGAGATGGACACTTGCTTCTTGCACTCTGTTGCACTTTACTTTTGCTTTAAAAAGGATTTCATAGAAATTTGGATTTCATTTGGTTTAATAAAATATTCTTAAGTAAAATGGTTGATTTTTTGTGGGAAATTAATCATTTAGATTAATCGATAATTTAGTCGATAGATTAATCGAAATAAAAATAGTCGTTAGTGGCAGCCCTATGTACAACAACCCATTATTGACCGTCGTAAAGCGTAGGAGTGAAAATCAATAATGTTTTCCCTGGACTACAGGGTCAGATGCAGTGACAAAGAGAGCAAGACACCTCCCACAGCGGCAGACATGTGTGACTGGCAACTCTTTCCACTTTTCTCATGAGGATACTAAAATAGACAGCAGATTCCAAAGGGTCATGACACAATCACACAAAGCGACTGTTCAAAGCATGTTTGCTTGCTTACAAGTAGCGGACACCATGCTGTGGGGAAATAATACAACGTTATGCATAATAGAGTGGGTTTAGTTATCTGCACGTTCTACAAAAATTCACCCCATTAAATTCATGCAGCCCTTGAGCCATGTTCTTGGTAAATGAGCATCATAGTAGAACTTAATTATTAATTTGAACGGGGAAATGGATTGATTAAACTATTACATGGGGCTCCATAGGCCTCGCTATTAAAGAAATTAAGGCAGTGTGATGTTCCCTTTTTAAGCTTAATAGCTCTCAGCACAGCGTACTTCCAGCATGGGGTTAAATGGATACGGCAAACATTAGATAAGGCCATTCATTGGTGTTTCAAGTCACATGTCATTTCTTTAAAACGCACAGGGGGTAATAGTACAAGACCGAGTGTTTTACTTTACAAAGCAACTGTGTTTCTATTTACCGAGAGAATTGCAACAGCTGCATCACGAGCAAAATTGCATTTTCTTCTGATCTCTGTATCACATTTGGCTCATTCCTCCTGACACCGATGTTTATAACAAGAAACAATGCGAGAAGTTAGTTGTTGACGAACACAACGTTTGTGCAATGCCAGCTACCGCTTTCCCTCGCATCTCTGCTGCATTGCTGATCATGACGGAAACCTCAAAGGTGTTTTTTAGGAAGGTTTACAAGGTGAAAGTAGCAGGGACAAAGCAAATGACAATTATAACAAAAACACAAATATCAAGTGTTCCCCAATGGAAAAATCAAAGATCTTTAAAGAAATAAGTACATAAACAGTACAACTGCTTTGTGATTTGAGTATATTTACTGATGCTGTACCTAACTTTTTTAAAGGATATTTGTTCAATTTGGCCATCATAAGTCAAATATTTCTGAGCAATGCTCACTCATCTGGGTTAGACTTCTCTTTTAATACAACCCAAATTTGGAAACAATAATAATAATAACAAAAATAACAACATAATATCATTTCAGTGTGGTTGTTTTCTACATTTTAATGGATCATTTTAAAATTAAAATCTTTCAATTTTAAACATTTTCTAATGCTAAAAATAACTAAAATGCTAAAAAAAGCTTAAAATGCTTATTTTAAAAAGATTTATTACATAATTAAGAGTATATAAAGGTCTTTTTTATTCTTCATTTATATTCTGAGGTGATATTCTTAATAAATGTAGTCAAAAGGCAAATCTGTATCAGTTCTTTGTTTCATCTACAACAGTGCAACTAAAGAGGCACTTCAATTTTTTTCCATGTCATATAAGCATGACTTTTTATGGCCTTACATTTTTGAAAAGTGAATTGAAGACATTTTAATGCTTTTTAAAGCTCCACGGACATCCTGCTTACTGAACGTGTCCAGAATTTTGCTTTATTTTCTGTTCTAGATGCATTCACATTGCTTCCTAAAAGGCTGCTTTAATTTTTCATACATTCAAAAAGGTACTTTTCTTTGGGACACTGCCCTTCAAAGTGGATCGAATGGATTTTTAAAATGTTGTAAAAGTGTATGATGTTTGTCTCGGCGCTGTGTGTAAGAACATTTCCGATATTTCACTCAGCCCTTAGCATCATCAAGGAAGCACTATATAGTTGAATGCAATTTACCCTTGAATGGAAAACAGGTCAATGTATCCTTTGATCTTGCTTCTTTCTCACCACTCCCTTTCTTTGTTCCAGACCAGCAAAGCCGTGACCAAGGGAGACTTCCCATTGGCAAGCATCGCATCTAGACGAGCCTTGTTCCTAGCCGCTCTCTCCATCACCATTGGGACGGGGGTCTACGTGGGCGTAGTGGTGGCCCTCATCGCGTATCTGTCCAAACCAGGCCACATTTAGCACAGCCAGAGGAGGACTACAGAACTCCAACCGCCTCTGAACGTCTTTTTCTAAATGTCTCATTCTCATCCCTCCCCATGGACTGCCTGTCCGCCCAAATCAGAGAAAGGGATGAACCAGAAGAGGATGAACCAGAAGAACTGGGGACTTTATCACCTCAGTCATAATATATAAATGTAAGCTCCACCTTGTGTCACACCACACTGGATAAAACTTAACTAAGTCTGAGAGCAGTTCAGGTGAAGAATATAAACTACCAACAAATAAGCAATCCAATTAACCAAACCCAAAGGGAAGCTATTCCAAAGGACACATGTAAAGATCAAAAGGGACTAAGTGCCCTTGGATTTGTTTTTCCCTTTCCAACTGTGCTTCGTTCCGAACCTTAAAGAGAAGTCAAGCCGTTCTCCATTTCTCTCTCTCATTACTTACTTACTCCGTTAAACCCTGTATATGCGTGTGGCCCAATTAAACCAGCACTGCTGAATATACCAACTGCAGTCTGTGAGCAACATTAAAAAGGATAAAATGTTGTCCAAAATAACACAGCTTTGTATGTTATAATAAGCGAATGTGGAGGTCATACACAAACTTAAATGCTTATGATCACGATACAGAACTACAGAACAAGAAGTAACTATCAAAGACAATGCGGTCCACATCTATGAATTGAAATTCATCTGGGAAATTCAGCACCACTTATACACAACCTGTATGTCGTCCCCACTTGTTTAGGGCTCTATGCTTTGTGTTGTAAATTCTTTGTATTTTATTTTGTCCAAATCTTCATTTTGACCCAACCTAGGCTGCAAGAGTTATGTGATGGTAGAAGAAAAAGATACTCCCAGATGTCTAAACTGAATATAAATGAAATGACTGTACACGTGGATGGTATGGCGATGTGTCCTTTCACTCCCCAAATGCATCATTTAATGTCTCTTATGATTTAAAAAAAATCTTGAGAGTTGGCAATGCTCAAGACAGATGGTTAAAAAATGTACTATATACTTTCCTCAAATCCTAAGATGGATGTTTGAACAAAAAGGCAGGTTTTGTTTTCAGGTGAAAGGGACTCAGATTGAATCGATTAATAATGTATTGGATGTCTCGAAGCTCACAGGCATGAGAACGAACACACAGGGATGTTGAGTTAAAGGTCAACTAGTCTATTTCAACAACAATGGAGACTGAATCTGGTGTAGTCATCCGCATAAGAACTTCAAAATATGAAATCTATGGGTTCTCTGGTGGCTAAATAGTGATTCGGGGCTTGACTTGAATTCCTATGGTACATACCTGGCCACATTTTGCTTCCCATGGTGATTTGAAATACCCAATAGCAATGAATACCCTGATTCTACTCAAGTTTACATATTTACAGTGTGAGGCCTTAGAGCTTGAATTCACAAATATTCAGTTCTTTCAACATTCAATTCATTAAATTCTTTATTCTTCAAAAATGTTTTGTAAGTAACCTCTTAAACTAAACTAACCTCGAAGACATTTTCCTGCCCCAGGAGTAGGCACAAAAACATAATAGCTGACATCACGGTACTTACAACCTGTACCTGCAGATGCTTTTTGAATTCTGGAGAAAGTAATTCACAAGGACTTAAATGTGTGTGGAGAACCGTTCATTGTGAAAAGAGCAAACCAGTAAAGGTCACACTTTACAGACTTCATGTAAAAGTGTGAGTACAAAAGGAACGTACTGAGCAACAGCAAGAAACAAGTTGTACTTGGACTTCTGTTGTGAGAGTTAAGTAACTTCCACCTGGAGTTAAGTATCGTTATTGCTATTATTATACTGCTGAATTATATCAATGTGTAAAAAGTGTAACCTAGACACTGTAATATAAATTGTAAATGGATACAACTGATTAAAAATACATTATCTCAAATAAGAGTCAACAGAGGTCTACAGGAGGACAGGTTTCTATTGGTGTGGTGCTTTTGTCAAGGTTAACAGATTTACTCACTGCCAGTGTTGTAATCTGAAAGACGTTGGTGAGAATGAATTCACTGAATCACCAAGCTTTTATTAGACAAGAATGACTGACCAGAAATGAAAAACGAGGCTACGGTTGAGGATTTTACAGCTAATTCACTGTTAATTTCTGTGCCGTAAGAACTAATTACCCTTAATGCTTAATATATGGCACCAAAATGAAGCACCTGAGAATAAAAATAAATTCTCATACCAGTCATATCAGAACTTTTGTAGGTTTTTATCCAAACACAGCACCCTTCACATACTTGAAATAGTATGTAGTAGAATGCACAACAGGAAAGAATAATGCCTGGATGGCTAAACGCAAACCTCTGCTGCTTCCGCGGAGCCTGTGATGCATAGCACACACTTAAGACCTGCTGGTTTTGTTGCAGTCTTTAGCAAATGCATTTCCACTGCAACCACCAGAGCGTTGAAAGCCAACGTGGGACACTTGCAGTCTCTCAGCGCAGGTCATGCATTAGTCATAGCTGACATTTACGGTTCACAATTAGCTTCCCATAATGGCTTTTTCCGAGGAAGTGTCTGGTCTCCAGAGCATAGCTGGAAATAGCAAAACAGAATCGTTTTTTACAAACAACACTCTACGCTACTTTGCAGCCACCGAAGCTTGACCAAGCAAATCTTTGCTATTTTTAAGCACAGCGAAAATAAAATTAACACGTGGGTTACATACTACAAATTATCAAAGTCAAAGTCAAAGTCAGCTTTATTGTATCACATATGGTATCACACTTGCAAAAACTCAAATTGGCTGTAATGAAAATGAGTTTCACTTTCCGTCAAGATCTCAACTGATTCTAACATGCTATCAAACCGTTTACGTTTTTTTTTTCCTCATGTGTTTACGTCATTAATTTCTAAATGAACAGTGTCAGTGTCTGCCCTCCCTTGATTGTGTATAAGCCTGGTCCTTTTTCCCCCATTTTACGTTTCCATAGTGACTAGTCAATTTCAGACGTTCATTTTATGCCACATGCAATGACCTACACTGTAAGAATAGTGAGATTAAATGTGCATTTTACCTTTTAATTGCAAATTGAAAATTCAATTGAAAATTTTAATTGCAATCATTTCTATCTGCTTTGTGTTTTGTCATTGTCATTCAAATGGTGTTTTTAAGGCTGTAAGGTTATGTTGGTATCCCTCATCAACAAACTGAGGAATGTCTGCTTCAGTTAACTCAAAATGAGAGAGAGAAAGAGTAAAGTGTTTATAAAGAATGTCAGTGTTTTCTTGGTATTGTAATACTTTGAGTATTCTCATTCATGATCAGAATGTGCTTGTGAGACAGTGACAATGTAAATACTGCAAACTAAAGACGAGATGCAGCGGTATAAAATAAATCATTTCAGACAAAAATGAGCTTGTATCTATTAAATGCAAAGCTGGATGTGTTTTTGCCTTTTGGGAAAATATGATACAGTGTGGTCCTCATGTATGAATCTCTCTTGTTAGGAACAAAATGCTAGTCAGACTAAACAGACGGATGAGTCATATTCGAGCATAGCAGAGGTGTGTATGGAGGTGTGAGGATGAAGCTTCATGCTTCCCCCTTATTTTACATATATCAACACCTACAAAATCCTTCAGTGGAAATCATTGAGGAATGTTATATATTTGCAATTTGATTCAATATGTATATTTATTACTTATCTAAATTCAGCGATTGTAAAGCCAGTCTGACACAAATGCAAAAGATTTGTTTTTTGAATAGCTTGTGGTTTTGTAGGCAATACAACAACATTAATTTACAGAGTCGGATGAATTGATTATTAAATAAATCACTGGCCTCAAGGGCTGAATCATCTACAGACCACACGCAGGGATGCATTTGAGTGTTTTATTACAAATGCAATCAGCAAAACAGGAACTGTTATGACAAATGGGATTTCTTTAAAGCATTCATAATAAAATGTTGCTGGAGCAAAACATTTTTTAAAGAATTTCTTCAATTTCATTTAATGCGTTGGAAGTGAAAGGGATGGTTCACCAAATCAGTGTCATTGATCTGAATCATTAGTTCTCAAATCTGGTTCTACAGTCCTAACAAAACTACACTGGATTTCTTTTCTATCCTATTCACACCAGGTATTAACATCTATCTGCTATAGAACATGGCACAATTCACAACTCGCATGCACTCTGCTATCTGTGACGTCACATGCGTCTTCTGAAGACGAACCGGAAATGAATTGCATTATTCTTCTTGTAGAAGAGGTTTGCCACATATTGCTTCAGCATGTGTAATTAAAAATGTTTGTGTATGTTAGGCTAAGTTTGGGCATGTGTAAATGTTGCGGCAATATGTGGAAATACTTTTTTTTTAATTTTATGATTTTGTTTTGTAGGTGGTAGGTGTGCTTTCATTGCCTGAGGTGAAAACCGCAGCAGTTGTAAGATGCAGCTCCTTTTTTTCCCCAGAGATGCCGTGTGGAAAGCACCAGCACCTGCAGAGGTTGTCTGACTCTGCAGACACTTTATTTATTTATTTATTTATGTAGTTTGAAGTTAAAAGTAGTGCTGTTAGCAATAGCAACTTAACAATAAATGAAATAAATGTCCGCATTACACATTTCTAAGAAAAATAAATAAATAAAAACATCCTCCACTGAAAAGCAATTACAACTCGGTCATTTATTTCCAAAAAGTATAATGTATGAAATTAATTGATATGAACTATTACCTGACATTCAAATTAAAATCCGCCCTTTTTTTTCCTGCGAGAGGATTTAATAAAATGTGTATCCTGTAATGAAAATGTGATTTGTCCATCCTGACCAGCACTGACATTCCGTCAATCAGAATTCTTCTAAATGCAAACAAGAATGTACAACTGACATATTACTTTCACATTCAAGAAATAAACTGCAATTTATTGTCCAGTGCTTTTCAGTTATTTCAGACTACGTTTTTTTTCCAATTTCTCTGCAGAGAGTGATATGTCTGCGGTCAGATCTTTCTATCAGATGATCCTTAAAAGGATAACAACCATTTGACATCACATGCAGCGACATAGATCATGTAAAAGCACACACACCTCAAGTTCAGGTATTAAAGGAGCTTGATAATAATAAGAAAACAAAATCTTGTTTGTGGTGAACATAAATTAAGTATGCAGCCTCAACACCAGAGACCTTTAATGAAATTAACAAGTGGTAAAATAACAACACCAGGTTTAAATGGGGCCTAACACTTGATTCAACACAAGAATACATTTCTGGAATGGGAATGTTAAAGCGAAAGTGTGTCATTTCTAACATTACCAAACAGAATTGCAAAAACAACCTTTTTTTCAGGTTTCCAGAACAATTCCCCATTAGCCAATGGTCAGACAAACAGATAGTCCTGTCCAGGGGCCTCGTGTATAAAACTCTCTGTAGATTTCATCCTAAAAGTGTACGTACACAAAAAAGCTAGATTTATAAAACCATGCCTACGCCGGAACCTGCGCAAAAATCCCTTTATAAATCCCAGTCAGGGGAAGATTGTGCGTACGTGCATCTCCACCCTGTCTCCTCCCCGAAATAACCATATATGGAGCTTACAACGCCTAGTTTTACGATGCATAACCTCATCTGCATATTATTTCCATGCATATTCCCATCCACATGACACCTTGTTTAACACCGTCAAAGGTACAAGACGTTAAGGAAATATGAGATACGGATTAAATGCCATTTGTGCCACATTAATTTTTATTGGCAAAATCATCCAGAATGTTTTAGAATATATCAAAATATCCATAAAAACAAAACTGTTTAGTTCTCAGATAAATAGCCTATTTTATATACTTGACCTCATTCTTTCCACTGGCCAAATAGTATTTCAATTGTTTTAAACAATTCTAATCAAATAAAATGTATGTACAGTTGTTTTGCTGAAAAGGTGAACATCTTTTAGCTATTTTTAGTGGAAACAGGTAAGCCATTTATTGCAGTGTAAATACAATTGTCTGACTCGCGCGTCACTGACAAAGTATTTTAAAAAGGAAACAGGCAAATCTTACCGTCCCCTGTCCCCCAAGTTTTATCCTTCAAATACAGTGGTATTTTTCATAATGTTGTGGAGATGCCTTCACACGACATCAACACCTCTATGCAGCTGCGGTTGTACAGTAGCTATTATTCAAACCGGACAATGGACCGTTCGACCACCAAATCCAGCAGTGTCCGCCATAATATCGTGTACCAGAAGTGTGCATCATTGATCATTGTTCTCACTAAAAAAATTTGCATAAGATGAGATCTGCAGTTTAGTTTAAATATATGAATTATTATAGCACTCATCGCTGTCATTAAAACATTGCATGCCACAGGAAAAGTGATTAAGCGCATCAACTACAAATATGTCTAAATTCATATAATTTTGGTTTAACTTCTGTGTAATGACTTTATGTAATTTCAGTGCTTATCTCCATTGATGAGAGTGGAATATTTAATGTAAATGTGTATATCGAAATGAAAACAGTTTAAAATCATTGTTTACTTAATTACTCCAGGAAAAAGAGTGTGTGAGCATCCGTACGGTGCGCACATAGTTACGCCAAGTTTATTTTTTATAAATCCAGATATGTGCTTGGAAAACAGCGTACGCACATTTCTATGCCCATTTTGTGCGTACGCAATGTTTATACATGAGTCCCCAGGTCCGAACATTATTTACACTTTTAACATTGTGGATTATGTATGCGTCTCTGTTTTTTCAGTGTTATAAGGCCTCCAGGATCAAGACTGAGATACCGGTCTATGACTGAAGAATGGTGTGTTCCATCATGCCTTTGGACTTCAGGAAACAATTAAGTTTTCTGCCTTTGTACTGCCAGACTGTTACTTTTCTGCAGAGATTAGCATGCCGTCTAACATCTGTCTAATTATGTTCATATCTAAGTATCAATTTGCCTTTTCCCATTTTGCCAATTCGAGCTCGCTACAACAGGAGGCTGCATGACAGGAATAGCTAATTGTGCCAAGAGAATATTGGACAGAGGTAAAAGGCAGATGGGTTTCAAAGCAGATCCGCCTCTCGAACGGCATTTTCAGAGACACCTTCAGGGCTCCTCCCAGCAATCTCACACAGAGCGGCTGAAGTTGATGAGAAAATCTGAAACATGAGGAGTGTGGGTGCAGAAGAGTGTCTCTTCCACTCCTACTCAGGTCAATCTGCTGCACAGTAGTTTATATCTGCTCAATATAAAACTATGCAAATCGCTGTGCATATTTCCCTAAAGCACTGGTTTCAGTGTAATACCTCTCCTGATTATGTGCATATATTGGGATTGTTTCATTTCTTTGCACCAACATTTGTTTTTCAACTTCTATTGTGGGATAATAACTGCAAGTTTGGTTTTGCGCTTAAAGCGGGAAGTGGAAGTGCTATTCAGCCTGACTTTCTGAATTGCAAGTCCTCATGAAATTATAATCAGAGATAGAGTATGAAAATCAGCGAGTGCCATTTCCATGGATGAAACATTAACCGGTGAGGTAAAACAACGCCAGTCCTATGGGAATGCGAGACCCAGAGTCACATAGGTGAGTGAATCCTCTGGGAGAGAAATGTCTGCCGCTGACAGCTCTGCCTGGATAGCTGTTCTAGGTGTCTGTACTTCCATAGACTGCCCCTGTAACCCTAACCCATTAGAGTTCCCATAGTGCTCTAATGATGAGAGTGGTCCCTCAGGCACTCGAGCGGTGTTAACCCCCTTGAGGCGACGGATCCAGTCAGCTGGCATGCACTGCTCTTCAAAAGTTTGGAAACGCCCCTAAGTTTTAGACAATATCAGCATAAAACGTATCATTACTTGGTATAAATGCATTAAAATAACTTTCAATTATGAATGAATGGTTATCTGTTAGCTGATCCCCCAGCCTGAAACGTGACCAAAACCTCTCAGCAAAGACCAGCAAACTAGCTTAGGCTAATTTAAGATGTTTTTTGGGTTCAGGTTTTTGATGTTCTAAAATTATGTTTGGTAGTCTGTGTTGCCCCCACATCAGTGTAAAAGCAGGAGGATTTATGCTCAGTAGCTTCTCCATCTACATGTCGTCATTAGGATCGGTCATTCAGAAGCATGGCTTTTCCTACCACTGCTATGCTGATGACACTCAACTCTACTTCTCATTCCAACCAGATGATCCGACGGTAACTGCTCGCATTGCAGCCTGTCTGAGTGACATTTCTAGCTGGATGATGGACCATCACCTTCAGCTCAATCTTGCTAAGACAGAACTGCTCGTGGTCTCAGCCAACCCATCACTTCACCACAACTTCTCTATACAGCTGGGTTCGTCAACCATAACTCCTTCCAGGACAGCCAGGAACCTTGGAGTTGTGATCGATGATCAGTTAAGCTTCACAGACCATATTGCTACAACGGCCCGGTCCTGCAGATTTGCCTTATACAACATTAGGAAGATTAGACCCTTCCTGTCAGAGCAAGCCGCACAACTCCTTGTCCAAGCTCTTGTTCTCTCCAGACTGGACTATTGTAATGCTCTCTTGGCGGGCCTTCCCACATGTACTATCAAGCCTCTGCAACTGATCCAGAATGCAGCAGCCAGAGTGGTCTTTAATGAGCTGAAAAAAGCTCACGTTACCCCTCTCTTCATCAGGTTACACTGGCTACCAATAGCCGCTCGCATCAAATTCAAGGTACTGATGTTTGCCTACAAGACCACAACTGGCACTGCACCAATATACCTAAACTTGCTAGTTCAAACTTATGCGCCCTCCAGAAGCTTGCGTTCTGCAAGTGAACGACGCCTTGTGGTGCCATCCCAAAGAGGTACCAAATCACTCTCACGGACCTTTTCCTGGACTGTGCCCAGCTGGTGGAATGACCTCCCGATCTCAATTCGAACAGCTGAGTCTTTAGCCATTTTCAAAAAACATCTAAAGACACATCTTTTTCGCCAGCACCTGACTAACTAATACTAACACTTACCTATTCTATTTAATAAAAAAAAATCCTAGCTACGTGTACTGTGCTAGACTAACTGAGACTTGTCATGGCACTTGTATACTGTTGCTCTCACGATGGTCTGATTGCTTCTATTGTTCTCCTCATTTGTACGTCGCTTTGGATAAAAGTGTCTGCTAAATGATTAAATGTAAATGTAAATGTAGTAGCTTAATTTATTAGTAGATCTGAAAGTATCTTTTTTTTAAAACATTGTAACATCCTCAAAGATGTTTGATTGCCTTTTACATTATATAGAATGTAATTGTAATGTACTGTAACAGTTATTTTGAAGATGATTTATAATTACATCTTGATTACATTGTTTAAAAGACAACAACCTTCACTGTAGTAAATTAAACCTCCTATACTGTTGCATTTCATTAAAAAGGAACGTTTTTTAAACAGCCAAATAAGGATGAGTATGGCAGACAAATAACACATAAGGATGATATGGATGATGTTTCGTCTATTCCTGGGGTGAGTGGCTCTGAAAAACTGTCCTTGTCTCATTGTTTACACCGAAAGAGGAAAAAATTAAATAACGTAGAGCCACCAGATGCTTTTGTTCTCACACCTTTTTTCCTTCAGCCTTTTCTTCACTCTGGTATGCACATTTCCTTAGAGAGACAGCAATGAAAGAGCCAGATTTATATCTCCTAAATCCTCAACTGTGGCCCTGCTATATCCATGAGGATTTTGAATTGACTTTAAATCGTATGAAAAGGGAAAAGCAAAACCGGAAGAAAGAGAAAGTTACACCATGCATCTTGGTACACTTACAAGCTGACTGGAATGCAAAATGGCACCTTCTGGAAAATGATACACTGGCTTTTTTAGTACATTCAGTTGACCTGGGGACAATATTTCCTTGTCAACTGGAATCAGCCTGAAACGAAATGCCTTGGGACATCAATAATGCCATCATAGAACTATGTACTTTGAACAAAATGTATCAACCAATAAATAATTATCTGTGTATGCATACCCTTCTTAATTTATACCCAGAGCGAGCAATCTCATGACTCAAACCCTAAACAATGAGTCATCTGGCTCATATAGACCAGCAAATATTTAACTGCGTTGCACACACAGCCACTCGGATCACAGCTCACTCTCAATAACACAATCTTTCCTGTTTTTATAGTTGGATTTGCCTGTCAAATATGAATAACACTTGCGCAAATGAATAATCTGTCAGATCGACTCAATATGTAATAGGGTTGCACGGTTTACCGGTACTACGGTAGTATCGTGATACTAAGGGTCCAAAATACTGGCGGTGCCACTGTATTTTTTAAACGGTAGTATCGTCATTACGATTCTACCGTAAGTAATGTTGTATGTGGCCTGTGGGGCAGTCGCGAAAATGTTCGAACACTTGTGCCTGCAAATAAACAATATAGCGTCTTTTTTTGTCCTGTCACCTTTCTGCGGTGCCCTTTAAGCGCACAAAATACTGTGTAGAAGAATTCGCGCCTTAAATGCCATATATGGTATTGTGTATTTTCCGAACGCTTCAGTTCAAACACGCATCTGATTTAGTTCCTTTTTAATTTGCAATCGTCTGTTCCTGTTTGAATTTAAATCTCAGTTATTGAGCGCTCTTTAAAGAGCAACTCACGAGAGTTTCATTTGTGTTTCCTGACTGTAGTAAACTGGAAAACCTATTGATGATGGAAAACCAATCTGCCGTGAATGCCTACAGAGAATTCAGGCTAAAGGGGGAAACACCAGCAACCTCATTAAGCACCTTCGGATGCATCCCACATCTTTTACAGAGTAGAAGAGTTTACATGAACTTGAATTTAACGACTTCAAATATGTCATCTGTTTACATTACTAAGGTGTTTCACATTAAACTATGGAACGGCTGAAAAGATCAGAACACTTGGACTTTTAAAATAATAACTTTATATATAGTAACGTGCTATTATAATGCTTTCAGTGTGCTTTTTGTCGTGGATCAAGTAAATGGTTACGAGAAAATTTGCAACAATCATGAAGAATAGTTATCTTCATTAACATTTGCAGTCTGTTCTTGTCAGCCCTTTATTCATTTATAATGTTAAAATCAGCTTGTTTCCTTCCTAAATATATCCGTGTTTTGAGTGTTTTGAACGGGTGAGTCAATGATTAAATGAGCCATTCATGAAGGTAGTCACTCATTCCGATAGCCGATCAGACGTTTCTGTTGAATGATTCAGTTAATAAATCCGACTGCCGATCTACTGAAGTAGTTTCGGATCCATTTAAGGTAGTCCCATAAAATATTTTTTTTCAACATTTCATATATTTGTATTTGGCATTTTATGTTTAAAACTTTATATATAAATACTAATTATTTATGCAGTTGTAATTGCAGTGTTAATGTCACTCTCAAGATGCAGTCTGTTGCCACTTCTGCATTGTTCTCCTCATTTGTACGTCGCTTTGGATAAAAGTGTTATATTATACTGCTAAATGATTAAATGTAAATGGTAAAACAAATTTCTGTTTTCTAGTACTGAAAATAAAATTTGAAATGGGCTTTGAATTATATTATATTCAAAATTTGTAGATCTGAATCCAGTATTAATTTCATTTTTTTAAAACCATTGTAACATGGTGCCTCAAAGATACAGCTACCCCTGCCACCAGCAAGTGAACCCACCATTGACAGCTTTTAGAAATCAAGAAGTATGAAGCAACATCCAGAAGCAGCTGTCTAAACAGAGCTTGGCCGAATTCATTTGTCTTGAATGTACCAATGTAAGTGGACAGTTTGGATTTAGTTAAGAAGAAACAGCAAATATGAGCTGCCCAGCAGGAACTTTTTCATGAATAATGACAAAATCTGTTACACAGAAACTAGAGAGACAATAAAAGCAGAACTTGAAGGATCTGGTATGCCTGTACAACAGACCTCTGGACCATTCCTCCTTGCAGAACAATGCAATCCTATACTGTTGCAGTTTCATTAACAAAGGATTGGCAGATGCGTTTTGGGCTGTGCAGAACTTAATAGCCATACAGCAGAGAGCCTAAGGAGGCCTTCTCTGAGATGTTGGGAGAGCAATGGGGGCTCAATTTACATGACCTGGCAGGAATTACAACTGACATTCAAATAACATCAAGGCCTTCTCTGATTGTAACTGGATGATGCTTTCGGCATAATCTTGACTTGGCCTTCACAAGGGCCTCAGCGTTGATCATGTGCAATACCTTATCTCGGCTCTAGAAGAAACTGTCTCTTTTTTCACGATCCGCCAAACTGACAAGACTGTTAAAGTCAAAGCAGGCTGACCTTGGTGTACCAAACACAAACTTACATGACGAACCTACCCGCAGCATATGACATGGTGGAACGCTTTTTAGAACAGCAGCAAGCTGTTTGTGCTGTGTTAGCTGATAACAGAAACAAGTGGCACCTCATGCCTAAAGACCTGGATGTTACTACAATGGAAGCACTGAAAAATGTGCTTGGACCTCTAAGGGAATTTACTGATGCACTAAGTGGAGAGCAGCATCCCACAATTTCCTCAGTCCTGCCTCTTCTTTGGAAAACTGAATCAATTTTGACTGTGTCTGCCTCCGACAGCCAACTAAGTTTTCGTATCAAGGATTGCATAAGGTCTGATCTGCAAAATAGATACAATCAGAAAGAGGTACAAACAACGTTGAACTGTTGTACATTTTTAGACCCAAGATTCAAAGACACCTTTGTATCTGATGTACAAGAGGTGGAAGCACGGTTTCAGCAGCAGGTGAGGAAAGCTTGACATGCAGTCCCATAAATCGCCTAATTTCAGAAAAGGGCTAAGTGGACTTTTGGCAGGTATTATGAATGAAAAAAGAGGAGCAACGGCAACCAACTGAGATGATGTTACGGTTTCTGCAGCAGAACCACAGGTAAGATTAGTGTACTCCATTTTGTATGTTTCTATAAAATTAATTTCAGCACTGTAGCTAATAATATGAACAGATATGACTTAATTGAATGTTTATGTATTTGCACTTCACAAGCTGGACTGGAATGCAAAATGCCAGAGCAGATGCCTTCTGGAAAATGAGGGCAGCTTTCCACTGGCTTTTCGCAAAAAGATACCTGTGTATATCTGTCACTGGGGACAATATTTTCCTTGTCAACTGGAATCAGCCTGAAACTGAAATGCCTGGACATAAACTATCATAATTTACTCAGAACAAAATGTCCCCAATAAATAATTATCTGCGTATGCATCTTCAATTTCATTTAGTAGGAATCTCATGACTCAAACCCTAAACAATGAGTCTTATGCAGTCATATAGACCAGCAAATGATTTGTACAGATGCGTGTGCACACACATGACTCTTCACAGTTCTCTCAATAACACAATTTTCTGTTTTCATATAATTTCCTGTTTTCAGAATATGAATAACACTTGCGCAAATGAATAATCTGTCAGATCGACTCAATATGTAATCGACTCAAATCAACGGCATATGTAGAATAAATAAAATATGAGTGAGATGAAATCTAAAAAGCACAGACAATATCGTACCCGAGAAATGTCAGGCCTTACAACAGTATAAAAACTTTGCATTGATGAAGCATCTGCCACACTCTGGCAATATCCATGTCTACCAACAGAAGTCAAAGCAAATGTTTGAGTGTTTCCACAAGCTTCGGCACAGTGTAAACACCAAAGACAAACAAGATTTCTCATTCACAAGAGCATACTTTGAATGCTGATTCTGGGTAACTGCCTAAAACAGAGCTAGTATGTAGTCATTTCTTCAAAATGTTGTTTCTAGAAAATACTACCGCTGTTGCCAGAGTGCAAAATTAATAACTTTTTTTGCCCATGATAGATAGATAGATAGATCTCTCAGTAATTATTTGTCAAAAAACATCAACACATCAATACCTCCATGATTTAAGTCTGTAAATGGCAAGAAATCAAAAAATAGGATTAAAATGATCCTTGCACACAAATTCTTTCTGTTCTGATGAACATGAACAAATACACACTAGTATAAACACTATAGCTCACAGAGCTCTCTTTCCTCTCAGTCCTCAACCTAATAGCTTTCGCCAGACCCAAAATCTTGTCGACAGGTAACATCACAGACTCTGGTCATTAAAATCAGCACTCTCACCTGTGTCCTTTCCAGTGTCACAATTGCGAGGCAGCTTCCTAGACACTCTAATGAGGCTGTGCCTCTCTTCTTCTTTCCGTAATGATATATATATCTTTGGCCCTTTCAATCTGTCCATTTCATTATTTATGTTATAACAACACCAATGTTCCCTCCAACCCCAACTGCAAGGACAAAATTTTTGCCTTTAAAGAGATAGTCCACAGGGATAGTTCGGTCATCATTTACTGACTCGCATGTCTTTCCAAACGTGTATGCCTTCAGAAAAGTACGTTTTTGTCCATAAAATGAGCAAATGGATTCAAATGTTGTTTTTGGACCCCACTGACACATTCTTCATGTCTTATTTTGTGTTCCACAACACAAGAAAGAAAAGGTGTGTAAGTGATGACAGATTGTAATTTTTGGGGAACTAAATTTTTATTGGTATTTCTAATTTGTTATGCTTTTACAGATTGGGTCTATGTTTATATTCTGAAAATCAATATAAATGTGAATAAGAGCTTGAATGTAGAGGATGACTGGCACATGTAAGAGGTAATATGTGCTAACAGGATTAGCCATTACATTTTTTTGATTAACGCAGGTGGCGAGAGCACCTCTCCATAATCCAGCAAAGTAATTAACCTTCGAGGAGTGTCTGAACCAAACGAATGGTATTAATTCCAGCTCAGAGAAAGGAGATAGAGCAGTTGAGCTGTGACATTTTGCCACTAAAACTGACTGGAATAACAGGGTCTGAGTGGGACAGATCCTGGTTCGTCGTCCACCTCACCGACTTTTGTGGAGTATTTGAGTTTACAATTGACAGTCAATTACCACCATGATAGCAAAGTCCAATGGTGTGGCAAGCTTTCTGAAAGCTTTCTTGACACCTCTGTAGAGGAGCCAGGTTTATGGCATGTCCACTAGCAACAAATCAATCTCACCTAACTTCTCTTTCAAAAAGCCCAACATAGAAAACTGGTTAAAAACGATGAAAGAATACAGACTGGAATCAAAGGCAGATAATTTAGTGACAAGAGAAGGACAGGTCTATGATTGCGGTATATTCATTCTACTGAAAGACTGAGGATGATCTAAAAGATGGAGGCTGTTTTTGTTGTCATAAATGACCACTGAGGTCTCACCTCTGTATTTGTCACTGTTTTTTAATCTCTGAATGTAGTTATGGAAAGACGAAATGACACAGGAGGGGATCCAAAGAGGCCCTGAGAGGTATTCACAGCCTGATCAATTCTTAATTAGTTGGCACCAGCCAGCTGTCAGGGTATTTCTAGAAAAACACTTTCCATGTGGTCAGAAGATGATGGTGTGGCAACAAGAGTTGCAGCAGAAGCAAGACTGAGTCATCTGCAAGATTGACAGTGAAATAATTTTCATAAGTCTCTTTCACACAGCCATTCCGGAAAATACATGGAAAATGTGTCCCGTGATTTGTCCCGGGATGGTCTGATTTTGGTTAATTCACACTGCCAGTGATTTTCCGGAATCTGTGCGTGCGTTCACACACAACCTGTAAAGATCCCGTAAAGACACGTGACATTTCATGTAACTTGTATAATGCGCCGCGCACCATTTCACTAAACTGGCGAACGATTTCAGCTTCAGCGCGGATAGTGAGGAGCTCCCTGTTCGCTGCTTCATTCCAGTTTACACATTTTTCATCGTGTGAACGTTGATCTGCCTTCAAAACAACCGGTAAAACAGTCGAACGATAAAGTGCGTCATCACTACGACGCACCCTTTACGGCATTGATCACGCGCACGCGGCAGCCATTGTAAGTCCGTAAAACCGCAAGTGTTACTAGGTCAACCCAGGATCAATCCTGAAATTAATCCCGGGACGTGTTCCACACAGAAGGCACTTTGCCAATTTTCCGGACTGCAGGGAAAGGGGCTGCATCGATCCGATACTCAGGATAGGTATCGGCTCCACAGATCCGGTCATTTTAAACCGCTTTCTCTGGATCGGTAATGTATCGGTAGAAGTCAGACGAGACCGATCCAAATCCGATATTGTGTGTATACTATTCTGTGTTAATGTTAAGCCCCACGAAAGCACAAAAACATTATAAAGCACAATAAAGTCAAAGTCCAAGTGTTCTGAAGCCGTTCCATAGTTTAATGTGAGGTACAGATGAATATTTAAGTCTTTAAACTCAAGTTCAGGTAAACTCTTCTCTCCGCTGCTTCTGTCTGTCATCCTCCGTTCAGCATTCAAACTGCGTGTTGCGTAGGGTTGGGTACCGAAACCCGGTACCAATATGGCACCGGTACCTATGTAACCGGTATGTACTAGAACCGAATCAGAACGCAGATTTCGGTGCCTCATTTCGGTGCCATGCCTGAGCGATCGATTAAAATATTTGTCCTTTGTTTCTCCGAAACGCACGTAAGTTGCATCACAGGCTACAACTACAAATATTTCAGCAAAATGTATATTTTAGTCAGAGTTATTACGCTCCTATTTCATTGCGCGCCGTCTGTTTGGCGCGCATGCGCATGGCGGCGCTCATTCTAAATGAAGTCTGTGAAGTTTAGCAGAGAATCGCAAAGCAAAAGCTCACGCACTTCTGACAGCAAAATGGAAATATTTCCATGGCTTTCTAACATTTACAGATGGAGAATATACCTGTGAATTGTAAGTTATGCATTACGGAAAACAGCAAACACATTAAACAGCGCGAGAAGCATCTCTGTCAGAGGCACACGCAGCCTTTCTGTCAGAGCATCTGATGACAGGTAGAGCGCGAGCCGCTTTAAACTGAAACTATAAACTATAGGCTACTGTATCTTACGAGTTTTTTTTATAGCCCTTCATATAAAGCTTGTCACATGTTTAGAACAAATTGTATTATGCACTTTCTCCGCAGCAGTTCAGTCTGTGTCCTCCCTAGATATTTTATCAGATGCGCTCGTATCAAACTACTGTATATCAATATTAACTGTATTGCTTCATAATAACGTATCGATTATAAAGAATATATCGATATATCGTACAAACTCTATATACCGCCCAGCCCTAGCTTTAATTAAAATGCCTAAAGCTAAAATTCTCTTGTATTCACGTTTTTAAACCAGTTTAAACCAACAAAATAGAACATTATAACCTTTTTAGTCCACAACACCAGTTAAATGCTTCCTTTTGTGATCTGATAGCTTCTTGTCACAGAATGAGGCAGAAAATATGTTCCATAGGCTACTAATGCATTGATTAGCAATGGATTTTAAATATACTTAATTATTATAAAAATACCAGAGATGGCTTGAATAACACAGACAAACTATATATTGTCGTAGTCGAGTGTTTAATGTATTTGATTTTCATCATTCAAAACGGAAGTTTGATAACTTGTTTACTCAGTTACAGGAATAGCAATGCCTTTGTCCATATTGGTAATTTCCTGGAGCTTCATTAGTTCCATATACAGTGTGTGTGTGTGTGTGTGTGTGTGTTGTTATGTATATATACACATTGTTATATACTATATATACATATACTAAGTATATATTACGACAAGTATCAGGCACCGTTTAGGCACAGCGGCACCATTCAAAACGTTTTAAAAGTTATCGATATTGGTAATTTCAGCTTCATTAGGTATCGTAAGGCAAAAACCACAAAAAAAACCCAAACGATACCCAACCCTAGTGTTGCGTTCGGTTAAGACAGTCAAAACAATGAAACTCTCTTCAAGAGCGCTCAATGACTGAGATTTAAAACCGTTAAAAGAAAAGGCTCAATAAACTATAGCGCAGATTTAATAAACTACGCATTAATCTCTCTTTCCTTTGTGCTTTGAACTTCTCCGGAGCTGCGCGCTGTGACTCCGTGCTGCTTCAAGCGCATCATTCTGCGCACGGGATGCGCATAAGCGCTTTGTACCGCTCTCTATTGGAGCTGTTCGTATTATAATACTTTTGCGCAATGAAATATTATTTATAGCGTTTCTTGTACTGTCCTATCAAGGCTATTAATAATCTAATGTATAACACAGTAATGGAGGCAGGACTCCTCTATCATATGTTGCTGCCTTCATTACTGTGCTATATATTTAAAAGAAATGTCTTTTAATTTTGTAGTTTATATTTATAAATAAATACATTTACTTGTTTTCATTAATGTATTTTGCAACAATGCAAAGAGCAATGTGTAACATTTTACCAGATTTAGTCCTTCACATATTCACTTTTATTTGTTCCCCACTAAATAATGTTATTTAACTAAATGTTTAGATTTTATAAAATTGTGCACTCATGATTTTTATAGAATAAATTTTGCTGCTAAATTATCCACTAACCTAGTTTACAATAGTATTTTTGTCATAGATTATACACCTGGTCATGTCATGCGTTTTCGCTAATCTGATATCTATCTGATTTGTTTAAACGTTTCCATTTACACTTGGCCACATAAATGTGTCTTCACAAAACGGATATAAATCCGATCTTCAATTCCCGCGCTATATTTCAATTTAACGAAGTTCACGTCAACGAAATCAAAAGCGCTGCATTTTATTAATTATCAGCTCATTTCAAGATCAAAGACCGCAATAGGAGAGCAGCGAGGCATCAGCACTGGAAAGATATGTTTGTCTTACTACTTTTAATGAAGATGATTGTGTGTTGACTGTCTTCGTCTTACTTTCAGTTTCACTCGCGGCAGTTTGCATGTCTGCTTGCTGAAGAGATGCTCAGCTACTCGTCTGCGGTGATATGTGTTGCATTAGCGCGTTCATATCTGACTAAAATGTCATATAGCCTATAACACGCTCTCACACGTTTATTATTTTTACATTTTGGGAGGAGTAAAATTCACATATGTGGTTTCAACAACCAGATGCATTTACACTTGTCCAGTTTCATCTGGAATGCGGCCCAGACCACCTCCTGAAGTAGTTTGAGCGATTGGATTTATACTACAAAATGCATGAAGTGACCAGGTGTAAACAGCCTCTATATATTTTTTTCATGTTATTTTTCATTAAAATGAAGTTGTCTAGTAGATTGTGTTTAACACACAAAAGAGTGACACAGAAGTATAGAAACTCTAAATAAAAAAAAAAAAAAAAAACCTGTGCTAGGATCGGATCGGAATTGGCCGATACTCAGAATTTTCTGGATCGGATCGGATCTGAAAAAATGGTATCGTTGCATCCCTATTTGGGACAGGGTCTTACTCTAGAACCACAGGAAAATTATGTTATGGCAAAGCTGACTGATGGCACACATACGGAATGCTGTACTAGAAACTATTGGCTCTTTGAAGAGGAAGAAAGCCAGTGAAGAAAAGTAATACTGTATGAGTAATTATCGCACTGGTTTTGTTTTTGACCACTGCTGTATGACTAGGGTTTAATGTAAAACAGCTTACAACTGTAACTAAATCAACCTTCTCACTCAGGCAGCACAATGCATTAAGCCTTCCTCAACTTTGATTCTTTGTGCTATGAGGGAGAGAGTAATTGGATTGGATTTGTTCCTTCTCTTATCACTGTCTTGCTTTCATGGATAACTTCAAACTAATTAATCAAGCCATGAGAATGATGGAAACGGTCATTGTACCCTCCTCCCTTGTCTTTTTCTCTGAACGTCCCTTACAGTGCTGACAAAGGCCTTTTGAAAAACACTCTGTTATGAGCAGATAAATTCGAGGAGAAAAAAATGTGAATATTCAGTAAATATATCTTTAGTAAAGTATTCATTTTCCACAACCTCAATTACATTAACTCTGTCTTGCAATGATTCTGTTTTTATATTATCTCATCCAGGCCCCAAGCTGTGTCATTTTTAAGCACATTTTCAAAGTGTTTGAATTTCTTATCAAAAAATGTAAATAAATGAATAAATAAAATAAATGAGGCTCACTTTGCACATCAAATCGGCATTTAAATGTTTTATCTGTAAATTTCAAGCACTGTGAATTTAATTTCTCATATTGTGCAGTGCAAATGCAGGAAAATAAAACATAATGATGTGGTCTCTCTAACTCAAGAATTTTAAAAAGCCTAATTTGATAGGAGAACAATTTACAGCATTAACAGAAAGATAATTTATTTTAGATGTTGAATATATTATAATAGAATTATATATTAGAATCAAATCAAAAGCTTAGGAATCAGAGTCAAATCAGCAAATCTGTATCGATACCCAACCGGCATCCATATAGTAGTGCATGTCAAGTCCATTACACAACTAACATGACAAATTTACCAATTATTAAAAATTATATTTTGCATGAAACATATCTCACTATACTACAAATGGCTTGAGCTGTAACCAAAATGAAATAAACTTTTATCATAAACAATCACACACACACAAACAAATAAAATCACAGTGAAAACTTCATAAAATAAGATTTTAAATGTCACCTCAATTTAAAACTGCTAGAGACCTGACAGCATTTAGCCCTCAAGTACTGCAGAAGACATTTTTAATTCTCTGATCTGACTGTATGGTGGTCTCTTAAATGAGGCCTCCTGCTTGCTGTCAAACTCTTAAGTGGATCTACGTGGGCTAACATCAACGATTTAAAAATCCCAGACAAAAGTTGTCATTATCACAGCATAAATCTCTCATTTGATGCAGTCGCAGCAGGCTTTGAGACATAATGACTGCTGCTAGATTTACAGGCACTGCATGCTGCCACTGTAAAGTGGCTTAACCGCTGACTGCTTTTATAGCCCCAGTGGTTTATTTTAGCAGGATGTTAAGGTAGCAAGGAAGGCACACAGGTCTAAAGCAATAACTCCAAGTTTATAGCAGTGGACCATGACCACATAACCCACCAAAAGCTGGGAAAGGTCTTCCACAAATCCACTGAGGAAAGAAAAGACTGTTTCATTGTGTCCTCTATAGTATGTTATTGAATTCTCCTATTCATTTTACAAAGCAGGGGTGCTGACTAAAACAGAATAGAAAATGATTATATAAATGATACTTAGGGAAATGAAGGGGAAAATCATAAGGATGGATGTAACATTCACAGACAACTAGGACAAATAAGATGTCATCTGCAAATCAATCTCTGCTAATTCTTTGAGAGAGCATCAGTGAGAACAAAGCCATTTGTTATGTTGTCTGAAATAACCAGAAAGTAAGTGCTAACCTGTAACAGCTTTTTCTCATTTCCCCTGAGCTTAAATTTAGTGAACAACACCAGAGAGTGACTAAACGTGCAGCTTTTTTTTACAGAGCTTTGCTTTCTCAAAGGGGCTAAGAGTAGCAATGCTTTCATCTCAGCAAAATGTCCTGGATTTCTTGCTAGTAATAGCAGTATTTGATTCCAGAGGGTATAGTGCAGCTCATGTGCCAGCTGACAACTGACAAATGGCTAAAACACAGAAATATGAATGTGGCATGATGCAGGAAGACTGACGGATGAATACTGCTTGTTGTCATGTTGTAGCCTACTTTAACACGCTAACACAGTGTTTGCAGTGAACGTAATTGTTTTGTAATTATGTTGAGTCTGTTTCATTTTTCAAAAGAAAGCCAGGTGTGCACGTTTGTAATTAGACATCATACGAGTGTGTAGTTTTCACCAACTGGATGTACTGAATGCATTTGTTCTGAAGTTGATTACTTGACAATTGATAGACTTAATCATTTAAACTATCTTAAGATTAACATTCTGGTTGATACTTGATTATAAATATGGATGATATTAAAATTCTGTAGTATTTTGTGAAAATTAATTAACAATAATGCAGCAAGTTAATTCAGGCATCACGTCATTTTAATGTACAGTATGGATATTCATTTATATTTAATATCATTAAAGATAATTATTAAATGTAAAAAATTAACATTAAGTGAGTGTAGATGGCTGCAAAGCTCATCTAAATGTAAAAATATGGCAAATGAGAATGCAGAATTAAATGTATAATATAGACAAAACCTGACAAAAAAAAATCTTTCATCAACTGATAAATGATATGTAGGTTACGGTATGGTGCATACCTTGAATAAATCATTTATTAATCATAAATATCTCTAGTCCACATACTGAGTCACCCCAAAACAAACATTACAAAGTTAATCAAAGGATGCCTCGTATACAACAAGGGCTTGTTCTTTGTAAATTCTGTGATAAGCATTACAATTATTCTCTGTGTGATCAGACAGGAGAACTAATCAGGAAGGCCTGTCTTGTTTAATCTTTGAACTGCCTCTCAACTGCTTCTGGTTCAGTGATCTAAGAAGCATCTATTTCCCCAAATAATAAAGCAAAACGGAATAGGAAAAGCCAACAAACATATGTCAGCGAAAGCGATTTCAAACTCCTTATCCATATAGGCCCAGAACTGGCGATGTATCCTCAATTTAACCTTCTGTCTACAGGATACAGCGTCTGCTGTTCAACCAGAAACATATAACAAAACTACCATGTAGGGAACACGCTTCCACTATAGAATCTACAGGGAAATCATCCCAGGGGTCTCATTAGTTTGGGTTTATCGAGAGCTGGATATATCTGGGAAGGTCTGTGCTTTAGCCCACTTATCATTGAGTCTAACAGAAATTGAGGTCGGAGCCTGTGAGATGCAAGGAAATGCTTTTTATTAGAGTGCTTATGAATGCTTGCCAATGCAAAAAGTTGTAACTGTTTACAACGGCAAATCCTTACAACCAGAAATATGGCTAAGCATGTGTGCATTTAGATGCTTTCTATAAAACATTTCCCTCTCAATTTAGGCCCTTTTGTTCATCAGTGATTCCTGTGGCCATACCTCAGGGGACAATTAGTGCTAGGCTAACATTAAAATGTAATTATCACGGCAATAAATTATGATTAACTGCAGGGCTGTCATATTCTCAATGGACCCGCTGCCATCTCAGAGTGGTGCTGGAGGTACACACTCATCCCTCAGGGGCTTCAGTCAGCAGTGCAGAGGGCGCACAAGCTTTGAACAGCATTCATCCAATATCAGGCAACCAATTCCTGCGTCCTACACCAAGTGATGTAAGTTTATGGTTTGTGAAAAGGACTGTAAAGCTGTCCCCTGGGAGAAGGGCACTAGTAGAATGCCGATTTTTTTGTGCTTCTTTTTTTATAGCGTTCTGCTAAACTAACGTGCTCAACCGCATATATGCAGTTTGACCTAAGCTATAAGCTATAGCTTAGGTCCTGTTGTTAATTATTTTAATTAATATTATCATAATGTACCAAATCAAAAGGTTTCCTATATCAGTGTATCTGCTGAATAATTCGATACGGCTTTGTCCACAAAATAACATGAAGAAATTTTACAAAAACAACATAACATACATAAATCAACAACACACTTTGCCACTAGCCTGACTCCTCAAAAACGAGCCATCCAAACATATACACCTCTAGTACAATCCAGAAAATGGCTTCAATAGTAGGATATTTGGTTTCAGACTTATCACATCTAACAGCACCCATCTTCTGGTCTGTTTTTTCTACTCATTAGGAACAAAGGATCCAGCAGTAGCTACAGCAACAAGCTACCCCTTTATTCCAAGGTGTACTGACACTCTCCCAGAATAGCAGGTCTGCCTGATAGCTACCCACGTCCACAATGGCCTTTCCTCAGATGTGTAGGGTGCCTTCCTCCCAACAGAAATTACTCCCGCTGAAATGTGCCATTCATCCCCACGAATCAGATGCTGTGTCGCCTGCCAGTGCTGCCAGCCATTGAAACCCAACTGCAAAGCTCCAAATGAAGATGTGAAAAGCCAATCTATGTTCCAGCAGGAGAGGGAAGTAATTTTCTCTTCCCGCCTCTCTATTGATCTCAGCATGGTTGATTCAGAGCCCTGCTGCTTTCTGGGCACAGGAAGTAGAGAGAAATGGCCTCGCTGGGAGGAGAAGGCAAACAATTGAAGAGAGACATTTTTTTGTCTTACCTTCATTGCGCATTTAAAATCCCATAGAGGACAAACAAGATAGACGCCAGATTGTGAAGAATCCGCCGTATTTATGTGCGTCCACTCACTGAGACACCACCTCATTGGGCATCATGCTACAAGATAAATGACTTATTGTTTCAGAGAATATCCTTGGTTGCTCTCTCTCAGGCATGTACAAAAGCTGGTTCCACAAAGCATAATGCATGAGTTTACACATCCTTGTGGGAAGTAATTTCACTACACAGTAGTTTCTGACCTTATTCTGTGCTGAACTCTCAAACACAATGCAGGAATAAAAGCACAAGGCCAGAGAAGCATACAAATTAAAGTGTCCATTTTTCAAGTTTCAAAAATAACTACTAACTTTCTTCCCAGAGATGACTGGAAGCACACCAACAGTCATCAGTGTGTAGCAGTAAATCTTCAGCTCACTGCCTGGGGGAAACAGCACCTTACCTTGGTGACAGATGTGCTGCTGAATAACTTTGGTAAAATGAGGAGTAAACAGCCAATGGGCTTGCGCCACATTAGAGACAGATTATCAAGGTGCCATGCTGCAGGGAAGTTAGTCCTTCAAGAGAACCTGTTGATCCAGCCATGAGGGGTCAATCTACATGCTTGAGAGTAAAATCTAGAATCTTTAGTTATTGACACACAACCAGGGCTAGGCGAATTGGCTTTCATTTATCACAGAGACAGCCACCGTGGAACACAGGGTGAAGTGCTTTGCTCAAAGGCATAAAGTTGATGGCTCATGGCGTGATTCTGGTGTTAATTGACCCAGCAATCTTCCAGTTACCAGCCTTGAGCCTTAAAGATGAAGAAGTCTGTCATTTCTGAGCCACTAGCATCACCAAACGAAATTGCAAAAATGTATTTTCAAACAGGTTCCCTAAAAACGATTAGGAATTGTATCTATATTTTTCTCACAATTTCTACCCGATAAAATAAAATGTAAAATAGATCAAATAAAAGATCATATTTTAGAGCTGAACATTATGATTATATTAATTTACATTATTTAATTTAGGTCTAGAAATCACACTTTTAGACGTGTCACAAAATCGTTATCATATTATCACAAAGTTAGGTGACATCATCTACTTTTTTTTAGAGAGAGTTGGAACCAAGATTCTTTAAAGAAAAAATAGTTGCCAAATGAGTTAGGCATATATTAAAATGAAAACCATCCTGATTTTTTGTTGTTTAGGCTTATTTTAAAGCTTGTTTTGTCTTAAATCATCACTGAACTTTTGCTCAGGCCCCCTGATTAAGAACCACTGTAATATGGTACTGATATTGGGCATACCTATTTTTTTAAGCATGGAATAGCATGAGGACCTATTCTGAAAAAACATATTCTTAGCAAAAGCAAACAGTTTCAATCAATTACTGTACTGAAGTACACAGACATTTGACTCTGTAGTACTCTGCCATCCCACTCACTCTCTGTAAGAATAAAATTGTGGAAGAGGGCATTTGTATATGATCCATTAAATTATACATGATGCCCCCCATCGAGCCAGGTTAAGGTTTGTATATCACCACCTGAGGGTCTCTATAATGCTCTGATGGAGGTGAGGAAGGGGGTTGTTTTGCTGCCTGGGGAACTGCGAGATAGACTGGACTCATTTGCAGCTACTCTTCAGTGGACACTGTCGACTGCATGCCAAGTGGAGCTGTGCATTGGAGGTGTCAATGTTAGCTCCCATATGGTGACAGGCCTCTCTCTACTCCTTTCTCTCTGTCGTGCCCCACACATTCAGAAACTCTCCCAACCTGCGCTAAAGGAGCAAGAGTCAAACAGTGAAGCATGACCAACTGTGAAATTGTAACAGCTCATATTGATTTGAGAGTTGAGAGTGACCCAAAGTTGTGCAAGGCTCAGTGCTGACACTTAGTCTTTCATTCCGCTTTAATGGTGCCTTTGGGTTTCTTGTTGAACCTGCACTTTAAAGTTAAAATCTTCAGTGCTGACAAATACACCTGTACTGTGCTTGTCGATATTTAAACTTGACTTTTCCCAAAGTGTAACCATCTCACTGTTAGAGCTTAAGGAGTTCTACCGACAAAAAAATTGCATCTCCGTTACTACTGATGAAAAAGAAAACTTTTGGCAATGATAACAGAGAGGGGCAAAAACATGCATCATTCTGAAAATTAAATTTAATTAAAACCAAAATGAACTAAATATTTGACAGGCAAAAAATAGGAATGCACAAACATTTTTTTAGTCTGTGTAAATGTTGTAATATTACATTTATATTTTGTATATATCTGATTGATCTCAAAACAAAAGCTTATAATCATCTTTATCAGAGAAATAATATAATATATATTTACAATTTTTAAAAATTATATTTATATATATTCAAAAAGGAAAGCAGCAGCATTAAAGTTATCAAAAGTGACACTGTCACAGGAAAGACATTAATAATGTTTCTATTTTAAATAAATGCTGTAATATATTTGTGTGATAGTCAGAAGGTTGCTGCCATCTAAATGGTGCTCTGGCAATGAACCGGACTAAGATTTATGAATTTGAAACAAAAAAGAACAAAATTCAAAACAAAAAGCAACAGCAACTATCTCTCAGACTTTAAATAAGCTGTAATAAATGTACCTTGTCATTTAGTTCACTACACTGAAAATACTTCACAGTTTTATAAACATTACAGATTCAGCAAAGGGCTTTGATGCTTTAAGAAGCTAAAGGCTCATTTAGATACCACCGTGACGTTTTGCTGCACTCTGTATTTTTTAAGAAGCAGTTCTATATCCTCCCACATCCCCTGCTCCCTCAGGCTAGCAGCACATAGATAGGAGAGGTTGTAGAAGTTGATTAAAAAGCCGTAAACCCAGGGAGAGTAGTGTGACTGCACTGTGACCCCTAGAGCTCAAACATGGCAAATTGAAAGCTGATAAACTCCAGCACAGCCCCTCCACAATAACCGGCAATGGAAAAAGAGGGTCAGCGGTTATGATGGTGCCTGAAGAGGAATTAACTCAAAATCTGGGTGGGTATATATAGAGGCATACACATGAGATGCAACAGTTGACCTTTCTTCTGCCACTGAAAATGGATTCTGTTAGACCCAGATCCCAGTGGCCCATTGACTGCCAGTTTTACAATCAGCAGAATGAGAACTGAAATAAGAAACTCTGAGGATAAAAATGCTAAAATACTATTTCCTGAAATTACTTGAGATAATGGGTGATAATTCATTTAAATTCAAATTAAACAGCCTCGGTGGAATCTGTTGGTATAAATAAAGCCATGGAATGAAATGCATCACAGAACCTCTGACGGTAACATTGAGAACATTACATGGCATTGCTTTGGTCTCTTAAGTTACCCTTCAACTGAAAAGCAAAGTGAAAGTTCAAATCAAAAGTTACAAGACTTCAAGAAGGCTGTGTAATTCCCTTGACAGAAAGTACAAGCACACAGAGTGCCAACTAGTTTGGCAACAAACAGATTTAACATGCGGCTGTACACTATGAAAGATGACAGGTGGAAAGGGAAGTGACAAGGTAATAATTCACCAAGGACATGGGGCAATCCTGTATTTACCTTATGCTCAATGCAGAAACAAATCTGAGTGCTAGTCCACTACACTGCATGCTAAAGGCACAGTTTGACAGTGTCGAATGCATAATGTGAGGCTAACGAACAACTGAGACTTAATTTACTCCTTCTATAACTGATGCATTTATAAAAGACTTTCACGTTTGCTGGGTCACAATGTCAGTAAAGCTACTTTGAGATCATTAGCGTTCGAACGGCTTGTGAAATAAGTCAACTGATGTGAGTGAATAATAGAGGTGAAAGTTGAATAATGGACTTCAGTCGTGGCCAATTTACTGACTGTGGCCTTAATCATTACCATAGCTACCAGCTAAAAAAACTAATTTAATAGTCATTTCAAATCACCACTGGTGATTCCCAGTCATGTCTGGAGCAGAAATGTAGTAGCATGTCACACCTAAGCCTACGCAACATATGATATAGCATCAAGTATTTAAAGCTTCAAGAATAACCAAATGGCACTTTAACAACTGTGTCATAATAAAGACCTAATCTGTTTTATTAAAGCAGCATAGTGTTACAGACCAATAGTTTAAAAATAGACATTAAACAGGAGGATGTGCCATACTGAATTTATCCACTGTAAGGGAGTATGGCATTTGAACACCTTTTTGTTTTTATTTAATACAGTCCCTCCCTCCAGCCACTCTCTTTAGATAGGAGCATATGAAAGATAGACATTCAGCATAGAAGAACAGGCTATCCATCTGTTTCAGTGGCCAAAAATAATGCTAATACATCATTTATTTAAACTGGGATTGTCCCCGTTTACGTAACTTTTGGCTCTGGGGCCAGTGAAGATGTGCCAACATTGAGAATTTATCCAATTTAATGAATTTCTGCTCCATAAATTGCTCATAAATGCCAGTGTTGTGTGAAATACCTGCCAGCGATACACTGACCCCTTTCTTAGCGAGTGCTTACCAGGTTGGCTCTCCTTAGAGGAATGAATCGATCCGAAAACAGTCAGAGTTAATTATAAATCAAAACCAGCAGACACTGACAGGGATACTGACAAAAAGCCCCCACTGTAGAGTGCAAGTCTGCCTCTGATACTTTCAGTCGGAAATGTTGCTAACAAAACATACAACAACGCTCTCAAAATGTACCCAAATAGACCCAACAAAATGAGCAGAAAGGAAACAATAAAAAAAAAAAAAAAGGATCCCATAAAAAAAGGATCCCAAATTAAGTGGTTGGTTAAAAGTGGACCTCACATACCTTTAAAATAAATAAATAAATAATTAGATAAATAAAAAACATTACCCATTCAAAACTGAATTAAAGGGCTAAAACTACCTTAGGTAGACAACAAGGTCACATTAAAAAGCAGAAAGACAATGACTCAAAACTCAAATTACCACCACTAGAGAGGACGACCTTTTCCTGTTGAGACTATAACTTGCAGTTTAAGACCAATAATGAAAGAAAAGCAATTAGGGCTGTCAAAAAAAAAATCGAATTTCGAATATTAGTCGAATTTTTAAAAAAAATCCACATTCGAATGCAAAACGTTGCATTCGAATTTTAGGTGTGTGTCAGGCAGCCTTATCAGTGGCGCACGAGATGCGATGAAGATGTAGGTAGGTGTCATTGCATTGTCATGCTTTTTTTTAACTTATCCAGTTGAACCCACTGGCTACGTTGTTCATTCAAAATACTGCAGAAAAAGAGAACATCAATGCGGAGATGATGTTGTTTACGTCAAAACTGAAACCAAGCCGTTCACACAGAACGCAAATGTATCACATTTTCTAGAGGGACATCTATCACTGTTGCACTCGCGTCTCGCAAAAGAGAGTCGTTTATTTAGAAAGCGATTTAAAATTATTGTAAGTTCAACTTTGAAAAAACATGTCTCAAAACTTTATGGCGGGACGGGTCTCTCCCCATTCCACTGCATCTCATGTTTTTAAATGAAAAAAATGTTACTCTTTGTGATTGGTTTTCCGTGCTTTGTATTAAACTGTGTATATACATGATGCTTTTTTGTTTCTAATTGTTTAAGCAATTTAATTAATTAATTATATATGGTTAAACATTATTTTAAACATTATGCACATTTTTCAAAGATAGTCGTGTTATTTTATGCTTTGAATAACAGTGAATTAGTCATTTAGCTCGATGCGCCCTCTTGTGGCCTCAGGGGAGAAGCCAAAAGCTTTTTTTCCTCTAACTGAAATTATGCCTTTTAAATTCGAATATAATTCGAATTTTGATAATATTTAGGTACAAAATTCGAATTTAGTTTTTTAGCCATTTTGACAGCCCTAAAAGCAATACACTTAATATAATTATACAGAAAATTATATTTTACCATGCATAAATTATAAGTAATTGGTATGCAATTGATGTTACCAAAACAAAAACTTCACAAGATGTCAGCAAATTATATAATGTTACCAAGCTGCCAAATTTAAAACATTTGCAAGCAAAATTCACAATTAAATACCAAAAAAAAAAAAGTTTGCAAGACATAAATGCATGTATGTTTAAAAAAATGCAAGATATAACACAGGCCCAATGCAGAAAGTGACAGCTTCATCAACTGTGAGTTTTGGCCCAAAACTCTCTCACTAATGGCCACCACACTAACCTTATTCTTGTCCTGAAATGTATTTATAATAATTACACATTTGCATTGCAAGTTTTCTTTACCCTGTTAAGGTTCTCTTGCTATTGCTTAAACAAAACCACAATTATCCTTTGTCCCTCTCGTTCACCTCCTCTACAGCAGACAAAAGTCGACATGGCTTGTGTCTGAGGCTGTTGGTCTCTTAATCACAGAGGAGAGAGGCCATTAGGGAGGTGCAGCGGTGAGCAGGATTTCACAATGGAAGTCATTTGGTCATTATCAGGGATGAGGTTAAATGAGAGTTGGGTTTACTAATGAGGTGGTTTTATTACAGAAGAGACACGAGGCATTATTAGCATGCAATGGATGGTACTGATGTTTGCCAATCTTTCTTTCTTTCCTTCTTTCAGGTTTATCCCGCTAAAACAACCCATGTAGCCCCAAAGCAATCAAAGAGGGGTGCCATCACATTTCTCTGATGGAAAAATCCTTTTAACGCCATAAAACATCACATATGCGATATTTACAACTCTGCACAGAAGGCAAACAATCATTGCAATGGTAAATGAATGGTAAATGCAGCTGCTGTCTGTATAGATTTCACCATAAGTGCCTCTGAATGGCATAAATGAAAGTTAAGAGCAAATTGACTATCAAATTAGTTAATTAGACACCTTAGTGATGAAAAATAACAAGTGCAGAAATTAAGTTTGTCAATACTTCTGTAAATCTTTCAGGGCATCTGTTGGGGTTTTCTCACGTATATGCACGTCACGCATTGTGAGCAGTACAACAAATTACTCAAAATGAGCAGGAGCAAAGCGCCATATCTAATCTAGCAAAAGTGTGTACAATTAGTCAGAGCTGACTGATCACCTCAGACAAATTAAACAATTGTATAACACACAGTTAACACAATCTCCAGTCCTTCTGTTTGAATGCAGTGAAAAAAATATGTCCAGCTGACAGTATTATTCACTTTTATCTGGTAAATGAACCTAAGACCATTTATGTTGGGATGTAGGGATACCATTCATCTGATAAAATATGATATGGACTCGGATTATCAACAGTTCATGATCTGTCCATTCCCCATTCAATTTTATAACTGTTTTTTTCAGTAGCCCCTCACTGCAGAACAAAGATCCCGGGGGCGGGGTTGGATCCACATCTAGGGGGTGGAGATTAGTAGGTTTAGGGGTGGAGATGGGTGGGTTTAGGTATCAGGGGGTGGAGACGGCTAGGTATATGTAAGGTGGGAGGAGTTGGATTTGGATCCAACCTCACCCCCTGGATCTTGTGTTCTGCAGTGAGGACCATCTCGTTTTTTTCAGTGCAGCACTAATTTTTTAAAGGGTGCATTCAGTATGTTTTGGTTGATAATTAGTTGCTTCTTAATCCTCTGGAGATGGTTTATTTTCGTACTTTTATGTTTATGCTTTGTACAGCACCTCATAAATTCATACAGTAACATCAGTAACTTGACAGTATAAGGTTAAAGAAAACTATCATATGACTGAGTGCACCTTAAAATAGAGTCAAAGACAGACTCTTATGAAAGCACTCAACTAATTCACAATCATAAAAGAAAGCACTTATTGCTAACTATAAACAACAGGTACAAAGTTAAGAACGCGAATTAAACTTCAAATACACCCTGTACACATAATAACACAAAAATAGGCAATTTAATTATGCTTACATTGAATGGCAAGTGTTTACTTTTGCAAAACACCCTTATAAACTTACTGTTACTTGGATATGTTCAGGTCACAGACAGAAAAAAAAACGTTAAATAGACATTATGGTAGGCAAACTTGTACGTCATGAACAAACCAAATGAAAAAAAAAGTACATTTATGAATTAGCATTTTGGTCGATTTAAGTATCAAAGTTTGCAAGCCATTTCCCCGGAAATTAAAAGAAAGTAATTACCTTACTTCTTGAGGAAAGCGTCTCCTAAACTTCAGCATCATCATCAGATTCGCGCTCATTTTTGCACTCTGCACGCGCACTAACGTAACCAGGTAACAGTACAGGTGATGTCAAAGTAAAGGTCCCAATAATATCTATAAAAATTAAAATGTAAACAAAATAATACTGTTAAATATTTATCTCTAAATATCATGGAATAGTTTTCTCAAAATTGTGATGTAATAAACGGCCACAAGCTGGAGGAAATGCTTTGAACATCACCACAAATAAAGGTTTAGGCCTTGTTGAAGCAAACGCTATTATAAGCTTTAGTTCACCTTTAATTCAACAAAGATAAAATTAAGCAATAGTCATAATTAAAGACTACATTTAACAATTTAATGATTTAAGTTATAAACTTTTTTTGGTTTCGCTGTTTGATTTTCTAAAAACTATACATGACATTAAAACGGTGTATTTTGGTAGATTTATTTTTTGATTAATAATATTAATTTGTAAAATACTGGCTATATGGGGAATCTTAGCAAGCCATTGCAGAAGGTGCTCCTAAAGAAAGCCCTCCACTGCCATCTAGTGCATTTATATCTAAATACTCTTGGATTTTTTCATGACGTGCCACATCTTAAAAGGTTTAGATGCGTAATTTATGTATGTATAATGCATTTATACTTTTAAACCATCAAAAGAAACCGGAAGAGGGAGAATCCAAGATTTTAAAAAAAAAAAAGGCTTTTACTCTCTCTTATGATTTGTCTAGATTCTGTCCTCATTGAGGATTCTCTTGAATATCTATTGTTCCTTTCATCTGTCCATTACAAAGGTGCAATTTAAAAAAAAAAACGACTCAGAGACATATTTCTGTGGCTTTCTGGCACCCATAAAAAGCTCCTTTATCATGGCGCTCATCCTTGAAGGCTTGACCCTCCTGTCAGTTATTTTCATGCTTTTGTGAGGTAAACACTTACTGAAGCTGTGTAAAATCTCTGTCTGATAAGTACTCCAAAAATAGAAGACAGACATCACAGTGTTGATGAGGTACACCAGAAAGTCTCAGAATACCTTATTTGCCATTTTTAGAACCAGTTACACCTTGAGAAAAAAATTAAACTGTTAGGCCAATATTTGGGCTAATTTAAACAACAACAATAGTTTTGTCCCAAATGCTACTGGACTTAATGATCTGCATGAACTGAAATATTCAACATTTATTCTCAAGCATTTACCAGTACAACTAACACAGAACTTTATTAAGAAATTAACTTAAGACTATAAGTAGTTAAAAGTTTCTGATATTGCATAAACGCATAAAGAGTGAACAGAGGGTATAAACCAGGTTTTATTGCACAGAGCAGCTGACCTCATACATGATAAAATTAACAAAACTAGCTTTGTGCTTATCAAATTCATCAAAATGATACAAGGAGCACATTGTGAACACGTGTAATTTTTTTTAGACAAGTTTAACCGAGTGTTACAGAACAATATAAAGAAGCTGAAAAAGTCAGGTAAGTTAAAGACAGGTAGTTAAACACAATAACTTTAGAAAACACAAACAGTATCAAGTCAGAGATTAACAAATATTTACACCACTAGCAACAAAAAAAGTAAACATGTGAACTGAAATATGATCAAAAACAATGTGCAAACTCGCAACCATTCTGTAACGTTCAAGTATGAGGAATCCATTTCAAATTTGCCACATTTCCCAAGCACAGATAACATTCAATTGTCGGTATAAAAATATAGGCCTATATGTATTATTAAAAAAAAAAAAAAAAGACTCCTGGGTACCAATTAAAATACTATACTTTTTTTTTTGCTGTTGTTCAAGAAAAATCCTCAGCTGTAATTTCATAGTTTAAACTAAAAACAAAATAGCAAAAAAAAATGTAACAAAGTCAAAAACAATTGAAAGTAAATAAACAAGAAATAAAATTAACCTAATCAGACCTTAGAACTCATTTAAATTGTAAATATTTGGGGGGTGGGGGTCAAAAGAGAGCCATCTGAAAACCTGCTAATGTCTTTGAACTGCCTTTTGCCTAGGGGCCATCAGCACTTACTGTAGGTGGACACAAAGACTGTCTGATTTCACACACACGCAAATGTCCTTGAGCTAGAACCAAGTGGTCAAATAAAGGAAAGGGACAAATAATTAAGATGCATGAACTGCAATTATGTGGGTGACTCAAGAAACAAACAGTCAGACTCAAAGGAACATTGCATTGTGAACTATAAAATTCAATAGTGTCAGATTTGGACTTAATTAGAGGACTTTACAGTGTTGAGGAATATAACAGAGCATTCAGCCATGAATTAATGGCACCCCGTGATGCAGAGCCCTTTTCCACATGTAGTAGGTGGAACGGGGAGTAAGAGGAAAGTAAGACCGGAATTCTTTGAATGTGGGAAAGGACTTCTCTTCAAAGCGTTGTTGCAAGAACAGCTTTGCTTTGGCCTTGAAATTGGCCAGTGCCACGACATCCATCACAAACATCTGTTCATTACTGGACTGGTCAGGCAGAGAGTATTCAGGCAGTGTGAATTCAGAGGGACTAACTGTCTGTCCATTCAGGCAATCGATGTTCCCATCAAAAGAAAACATTCTTTGAGTTTTTATCTTTTCGAAGACGTCCTGGCGAGACAACCAAGCTCTGGGATTTCTCCGTCTCAGACATCATGACCGGCTTCTTGGCTTTCCTGTTCAAAGAATCTCTCCAGAGCCAGTAGAAAGAGGAGGAAACCGAAGGGAACTTGAGCTTGAATTTGATGAAGGACATCTTTGACCTCCAGACATGCATTTTGGCTTCTTCCCTTAACATTTTCCTCTGGTGGTACACCAGCCTCAGGCTTCTTTGCTTGCGTCTGGAGATCTTCACTCTTGGTGACAGTTTTTGTCTGTCAAACTTAGCAGGGGACACTTGACTTCTGGGACTCTGGGTTTTGTCAGCATCTGAGCTTTCCTCGCTGCTACCAGAGAGCTCTTTGAAAGGCGTAAACAGCATGGCTTCCCTCCTCCAATTGTAGTATGTGGATCTGGAGATGCCCGGAAACCTTCTTTTGAAAATTCTGTAGGGGAACGACGTATTTGCAACAATACAGTTCTGCAAGCTCTTCTTTGCCTCCTGCATCAAAGCCACGTTTTGAGCACGTTCTCCTTCCAGTTTCTCGCATTTGAAGGCCAACGTGCTAGTAAAGCTCTCTTGGCTGGGCTTCTTCTTGACTTCTGGTGAGGACCAGTAGTCCTGTTCAGTGCTGTCTGCGGGACTCAGCTCCCCCGTGGAACTGCCCAAGACACTGCAAGTGGACACAAGCTCTTGCTTCCACGCGTAGTATGTGGATCTTGGAATTTCCGGGAAAAGCTGTTTGAACTGGCTGAGGGGAATAAGCTTCCCTTGCTTGTAGGATGTCAGGAAGAAGTGTTTGGCCTCATACCTGGCAACCGATTTCTTGTGATACTCGATGCTTTGCCTCTTCCAGCGGTAAAATGTACTCTTGGTGATGTTGAACTTGTCTTTGAGGTTGGAGTAAGACAAATGGGAGTCCTGATTCAGAAGATCCAGGGACTTCAATGAGAGCATTCGCTGCTCGCTGTTGGGACTTCCAATTTTTAGGTCGCTCGCATGAATCAAGGCCACAAAGTTGTGGGATTTGAAAACAGAGCCTGCCTCCAAGTCGCCCGACCACATGATATGAAGGGTCAAGGGCTCAACATCTTTCGGCCACGTCCTCGGGCGAATGACTCGATTGAAGTAGGGCCGAATCTTTAAATTGTACATGGGATAAACCGAATAGATGTTGCACTGCAGGACAGACGCCAGCGCATACACGTGCCACATGTTCGCAAACGATCCGGGAAAGCAGGAGGCCTTGACATCAGCATCGAAGATGGCTTCCAGCACTTGAATCGGCAGATTGAGCATGTCCTGAGACTCCTCTGTGCAGAGGGAAAACCTAACTGCCTGCAGCATGACCTTTGAGTCAATCATACCACACAGGTAGTATCGCTTCCACAGCAGCATCTCCACCACAGTTCTGACCTGCAGCTCCAGACTCAGGCTCGTAGAGCCCACCAGAAGCATGCTAGCTGCATCAAACAGCAGGTTTCCTTCTCCTTTGCAGACCAAAGGAAGCAAACCCGTTGGTGCGTCTCCTGGGTACAGTCTGTGAGCTACTGCGTCAATGCCCAGCCATGAAGAGATCTCAGAGCAGTGTGCTGTAGGAAGATGCAAAGGGGCCAGGACCTGCTCCACCTCCACAGCAACTTTAGTGAGGGCATCAAGACCCACACACTCTGTGGCCTCCTGCAGCTCCCCCAAGACTGAGAGCACCACCTCTGTCCTCTGAATCATGCCTACGCAAAAAACAGAGGAAGAAACAAGAGGATTAGCATTAATACATTGATATACAGCGCAATTGCAAAAATGCATTAATTTTGTTTTACTGACAGATGTAAAATATATTTTAAGATATCGCTACTTCAGCAGAAGTGATGAAAAAAACAAACCAAAAAAACATTTGTATGAAATTAATTATTTTAAAACATTGTGCACTACAAAGTGATAAGAATAATGCTGATTAATGTAAAATGGCAATGCTCCTTTGTAAAGAGGAGTAAAGTGATTGTTTCTGCCGAAAATCCATACAAAAACGTAACCATTCACCCTTTTTGTGTGCCCAAAAAAAGAGAGTCTAAAATAAATACATGTGTATTTTACAAGAAATATACAACTAATAATATATAAATATATATATATATATACACATACAAGAAATGTAAGACTGTCTTGATTTCATGTTAAAAAATGTTTACAGTCATTTAATTCCAGTTTGCTCCTCTGAAAGTTGCAGAAAAAGAAGCACTAAATATAATATTTCTAGGGTCTATTGCTGTGTATCATAGAAATCATGATCAGCATACAGGCAAACCCCACTATTTTGAAAAACTGATGGATTCACATTATAAAACTGCAGGGAAAAAAAGTAAAAAGTAAATAAGCATTTATTCTTGGTTTATCAATTAATTTCCCCACATTTGTCTGGTAAAAGAAATATGAAATTGTCACTATATTTGCAACCATCCATTAGATCTACCTGCGCATTTTGCTGAATCTTATTTTTTTATTTTTTTTGTAGATTCGCACGCATACTTCCACTGACTTTTATGAAACCTTTTTAGAAATAGCGTTAAACGGAAACAATTAAACGGTACAGCATTAGACAGAGAGGTCAGTTACAGATACTTTTCCATTAATGAGGCGGACAACGCACCAGCAAACAGTCTCCGTTGCACACACGAAAAAGACAAAACAACAACAATTCAGTCAAATGAAAAATTACCAGCACTTTCGTTACTTTTTATCGAATACGGTTATGAATGAACATTTTTGTTAATTTTCTTTGAAAACGCCAATTAAGTGGACTTAACAAAACAAAATAACAGGAAAATACACCTAGGGAAATACGCCTAAAATTAACACTGAATTATTCCGAATAAATTCAAACAGTAACGTCCAGAGTGAATTATATTCAAACAAACAAAATTATATACAAATACCTCACCTTGTTTTTGCGTTTCCCTCCCTTGAGACTTAAATCAACTTAGTAAAGTAGTCAGATATGGCAAACTATGACCTACTCACAACTCCAAGTTTAATCCATTGTGAGGTGGACAGCGTGGTCATTTTAGGTGAAACAACGAGCGCAATCTGATCCCAAGCAGTGGACATTTCACATGATAAGGGAGGGACCTCCCTCCAGGAAATAGTCAATCACTGCACACACACGCACACACCTATAGGCTATCAGTGGAAACACAATGGTTTTATACTAAAATAATAATACTCTACCCTTACATCTAAGCATCACAAACTCTTAATAGTAGTGAAAAACACAATTTGACTCATTTATGAGTCTTTTAAATAGTGAGGACCACCTCACAAAACACATTTTGAGATATTTCATGATAACTGTTAAGGTATTTCCCAAATAATTTGTCCATCACTAATATGAAGAAACCTGTACAGAGGCCTCATGTCATTTTCAGTGTGAAGTATAAACAAAGGCCGTCTTTTTACCATTATCACAGAAGACAGCGAATGATGTGAAAGCATTTTATATTTGTTCATTTATTGGGTAAATTAAAAATATATGGCTAATCACTGGGAATTGCAATGTTAACTATTTTAAGTGTATTAATTTTTACTTTAATCTGTACTATTGGAATAGGACTATATTGGAAATGAACAGTCTCTCTAGACAGAAGTTTGAATTGTAAGTTTGTTGCATAGTTTGACCTTAAATGTTGGCAATTACTTTACAAAAATGAAAAGACTTTAAATAGACAGCAAAGTTTGAATAGAGTCGATAGCTTCCTTGGTAATTAAAGTTAAGCTTCACTGCACTTTTGGAGTCGGCCAATTATCATTGAGGAATGCTGGAAATTTCCATTTCCATAGCTCAAAGTGAACTCCCTCAGACAATGGCTTTGAAGTGTTTTCTTTCCAGGCCAAAGCCTGGGGTCCAGTTTCAATCAGATGTAGATGGATTTTTTTCTGTATACCTGGGGATGCTTAGTGTAGTTCTCTCTTTTAATGGATTAGCAGGGCCTTGTTTTCCATTTTAACCACCCTGAACACAACATTTATCATTCTCAAGGTTCAGTAAATCCATGCTATTTACTCAAACCGTTACCTATTTATTCATAGTGCTGAATGTGTGCTCATCTCACTAAAAAACAAGTCAGACCAGCAGGCCACACAAGGTCAAGCTCACTCTTTTGTTTATTGGAGTTGTGCTACAGCAGACAGTGTGTGCAAATGGCAGAGAGAGAGACACAGATCTGGGAAGGTGCATATCTGCCTCTTGTTTCTTCAGGTATCACTTTTAACACCTCTGCCTGTCCACCTTTTGCAGGCTTTTCACAGAACCTTTTGTTTCTACTGCTTCAGCCACACACCCCCTCCACCGACCTGATCTACATCTCTCCTCCTGAAACTGCAGTCCAGTTTTTTGAATGGAGACAACCTGGTGCCAGGCTTAAAACAATGCTGAAATGTTACTATAACTTGTTTATATTAATGCTATATGTCTAAAAAGACATTATTATTATTAACGGTCTTAAATGGCCAGTCCAAAGGTTACAACTCAAATAAACTTATAAGTCAACCAACATGTTCGTAATCTGGCCTGTGAGTAGCCTCTTAAAAATAAAGGTTCCAAAAAAGGGGGGTTTTCTTGAAATAACCATTTTTTGGTGTGTGAAGTATATTGTATCAATCTGAAGAAGCTTCCTTCATTATAAAGAACCTTTTGTGCAATGAAAAGTTTCCATGGATGTTAAAAGTTCTTTGTGGAATCATCAATGTGAATAATAAAAATACCTTTATTTCTGGAGTGTACTGCAAAAACACACTTAATTAGTTTGATAACAGACGTAACAGACGTTGTTGCTAAAATGTGGATCTGAATTGTTGATGAGCCGTTGTGGGCTAAAACACCTCAAGTGTTCTCTTTCCATCCTGTGCTTAAAATGCAAATGGGGCAACATTGGGTCGGCTCCGGTAGTCTACCACATGCTGAGGTTGTATGTATGTGCTGGGGTATGGGTCGTGCTTGTGTATGTTGGGGGTTTGAGGGGGGTCGTCAAAGATCTGTGGGACACAGACAAGGAGAGTCTTGCAACCTTTTGTTCTTGAGCTTGGCAGTGTGGACTCAGGCACTGTCAAGAGCAAGCCCTTGACACCTATTGGGTAATCTCAACATGGTTTCTGCTAGCCAGAGTTTGCTTTTAAACAGTACTTCACATCATTAACCACCAAATAGAGATAAGAGATAAGGAAACACATTTCAGATGCCACTTTTCCTTATTTTATTTATTCATTCAATTTTTTGCCCATATATATATATATATATTTTTTAGGGAATAATAGGCTAAGATGGTTTTGTACAATAATATATGTTTAAATTAGCTATTTGATAGATTGCATGCTGGGTCAATATTCTTAAAAAAAATCCTATGCCTTCTTTTTTTTAATTGTTGTCATCACATCAGTTTTACTGTTTTTACATGGATGTTTATATATGTTGGCTCAGTGTCTTTACTCTTTAACACACACATATAGTCTTCACTGAGATAAATATTTCCTGTAATGGGGGTTTGTTATCACACTTATAAATTACAAATAAAATGAAAATGGTTTTAATCCATGAAACTATACATCTTTATTGTGTGTGGAATTAAACAGTTTGTGAATGTTTTCATATCACTTACAAGGTTTTATAAAAGTTTTTGTGTATGGTTGTTCATTTATCATGATTTCACAGAATTGTGGTATGAATAGATGTAGAATGTGAAAGATCCTTTAAACCATAGACCTTATTTTTAATGTGTGTGTGTATTAAAAACCTAAAAATTCACAGGGAACCTAAACTTAGGAACCCAGACATTGTGATTGAATGGCTCTATTGGGAAGTACTGTATGACAAACTGCTTATGTGTAAAGCTTCATGGTTGTGGTCACATGAGTGTATCTAACTGAAATGTGGGTGATGTGCCGCAGTGACATTTGTCTGTCTTCAGATTTCACCCCACTGATTGTGATTTGCAGCTTTAGAAGCATTTCATTTCCCCCCATCAATAACCCTTACCTACAACATCTAACACTCATCAATGTGTTGTTTCTTTCTCCTATTTCATATTTTTACAAATCCATGTCTTTTATTGGTTTTTGGTCCTCTGTTTCTTGTCGGCTTTGTGCCAGTCAAGAAAGAAAACTCTTTGAATTAATTTGACTGTTACATTGTGGGATTGTGATGTTTGCAATCAGGTTCTTTTACAGAAGCTTAGAATGAGGCCGAAAAGAGTTCATCTTAATTTGATGAAGTGCATAAAGCCAAAAGAACAAAGAAACAAACAAATGAAAAATAACTGTGACAAAAGATATACACAAGTAATGATTTCTGTGGTTTCTGCAAAAATTAACACATATTTCTAGGATTATTATTTGAAACACATTGCCTTTACAGTTACACTTTTAGTACACCTTTTAGTTGTACAGTCCTAATGCAGTCCTAATTATTTAATTAATAAATAAATAAAAATAAAAAGACAGAGAGAGAGAGAGAGAGAGAGAGAGAGAGAGAGAGAGAGATTAAATTAACATGTGACTTGTGAGTATCCAGTGACCAAAAGCACAGACAGTGAGCCCATGGGAACATGTGGTGTAATAGTAATTTATTACACATATACACTGCATGAAATCAACATATTTTATGCTGAACAACTGAGGAGTTATTTATAGCATAACATATTTACAGCAATTAGGGAAGTTTTATGACAGCATATTCAGTTTTTTGGTCTATGTCCACTTTGTCTATGTCCACTTTTCTTGGTTTCATTACATTGTAGTTTAACTCAGTGTAGTTCACGTCTTCACCCTGTTCAAGTAATAAGAACAGAATTCTGTAAAATGAGTGAAGGAACATGCAATTAAATCAGATATATTTGCTATATCCAATTGGCATTTTACCCACATTCTTGTGTTTATGTTCAGTGGTTTCAAGTTTTAAAATGTTTTGATTTTTAGCTGATGTTCTCACTAAAAGAAAGAACATTTTTAGGGCTTTAAGATTTGGTGACAGTTGTAGAGAATGAGACTGTAGGTGACCGTGACTCACTTTGTGCTCTCCTGTGATATCTGAGCCAAATGATGAGTGCAGTCACTGACAAAGCACTGACAATGAGCACTAATGGGATTATCATCATTAGTTCTTTAAAAGAAGAAGAAAACAACATCAGTTAACAATAGTGCTCCATAGATATAAGGTCTTTGTGTTTCTAAACACTATGATGTATTACGTTTTAGTATGACAGTAGTATGCTGTTCTACAAGAAAGAAGATAATGCAATTAAAATTGAAAGGCTTATTGTTTTTAGGTTTTTCGACCAATACACCATAGGCCTACTGCATTTGTCTAAATGTGTTAATCCATCTGTTTTAGCCCTATGTTTACCAACCCGATCTCATGAAAATGCGTATACGCCAAATAAAAACGAAAACTCGTGGTATTGATACGCAAAAATGGACTTTGGCGTGTATCTGTATATGCTACATGATGGGTAGGATTAGGGTTGTGGGGTAGATGCGTATCATATGTACGTAAAAACTGCGTATCATATGCACGCCAAACACGTTAGTTTCATATATAGGCCTACGCCAAAATCAATTTTTCCGTATCAATACCACGAGTTTTCGTTTTTATTTGGCGTACTATTTATTCGCATTTTCATGATGACCGGGCTCTGTTTACCTTCTGATTTAAACAGAACAACGGCCAACATGGGATACAAATATAAGATTGCTGTTGACCACTGTACTGTATACAATTCTCAATCATGAAAATAAAATTCATGGAAATAATTAGAGGTAAATAAGCAACCTTTTCTGTCATCAGTGCTGTCATTATTTTCCATGGAAGTAGCAGCTGGATAGAAAAAAATAGATTTAGATATAAGGCAAAAATGTTGGTTAGGATTGCTGGCATGATGATTTTATTTATTTATAACAATATGATCCTTCTAGAATCAAAACTTTAACGACTCCTGACTAAACTTCAACAGCAATATACAGCAGGCAAAGACAGTTACAACAAGAAACACGAAACTGGTAGAAATCTATTATTGATGTTAAATTCTATTAATATAAAATGTAAATATACTTTTAAACTCATTGATTTCACTGATGTGCAGAGAGCAGTCAGACATCACCAGACTCACTCTGCTTTCTCTCTCTGACTTGTCTGGATTGAGTTTACCAAGGGTGACCAACTCCATGGCAGGATTCTCATTAGACAGCCATGTAACTTTACTGCAGTCTGTCTGTGTCACCAGATTAAGACACGGCAAACTCACACGCCCTCCAAGGAAGACTTCATTTTTTTGTACAATATCAGCACCTTAATGTAAACATAAACATACATTAAAAATAAGTGTTATTATGATCAAAAAGTGGGCAACCATAAAAACTTTTTTCAAATATGCATGACAAATGTGTAAAAATCACTACATAAACAGAAAATACTATCTAGTAGCAGCAAACAACTCAATCTGAGATATTTTCTCATTATAGTTAGCATTCATTATTCATCGTTATTCATAAGTAAATCCATAAGCCTCCTGAGCACAGATATCCTTGAAGTTACTTACCTGCCAACTTAATTAAATATATATATATTAATTATGAAATATATTATATTAGTTATGAAAACTATCCAGTCATGACTGCCATTTTTCTCCATTACCTGCATTAAAATCAACAGTTGAACACTCAATCAAGTTGAACAGCAATCCAAGACATGTGCACAAGAACAAAGTCATTTTTTCTCCTTTAGTAACAGCTTTTGCTCTCAGTTCCCACAGTCTTATATATACACACATTGTCTTTTGACATCACTTCCTCAGAATGTGTAATCTGTTTGCCACAAAAAGTGAACCTGTGATTTTTTTTTTAAATAAGACTGAACCCTTAGGTCAGATTAGTTTATTTTGGACACTGATGTTCAATAGCAAATTTATTTATAGCCTAAATAATTACAAAAAGTCCTAAATATTGTTTAAAATAATGATTAACATAATCATAGTTGATTTCTGTGTTTTCTGTAGGTCTAGTATTTTATTATTTATTGATATTCATACACTTTCTGTATAATTGCCATACACAAAGCTATGTTTGTATAAATTTAATACTTCTGGCATCTTCATTTTGATACAATTAACTGATGTATAAAATGTAAAGGAATAGAGAACCACACTTACACGCCAACTCAATACTATGCAAGAAGCTTTCATTTGATCATTGATCATGTGTGACATTTTCTTACATGAAAACTCAAATTCATTTTATACCCCATTAGGTTACATGTTCAGCACCCTCAACCAAGTCCCAAATACTTACACCACTAAACCAAAAACATAGTCTGTTCCTGTCCTGCATTGCCAAAAGTCAGGCAATCTAGTGGCAACACTTCCTCAGAGTTTGTCTCTGGTTACTAAACAAAATCATCTGTGTGGAAAAACATGTTGAGAGGTGATAAACAGACAGCGAGTAAAAACGAGAAGTACACACAATAAGACACATCAACTCTCTCATCTCCAAACATCTTCAAATTTTGCCTTTCAGATCTTCAGATAGTTTTTATCACAATAACCATGACAATATTGCACCTACCAATCACTTAACCATCCAAAGACTTGTAATATGATAAATGGTTACAGTTTTAGTATGGTATGTAATTATAAACATACAGATATTAATTTAACTATTATTTAGGTGAATGCACTATAATCTCAGGTTATTATTTCAGTAATAGTGCAGTGTAGCGGTTTGTCCAGCTGGTGGCATCCATGCACTTGGTGACTAATGTCTCAAAACAAAAGCACAATGGAGCAAAAAGCATTATTTTTAAACCAGGCAAAATTTTGTGCCTGCGTAAATCTTTGACTGATTTTTCCCCTTGATTAATAATATGCCAGACATATGATGCTACCAATAGGCATACAACATTTTGTTATTATATCTGACATTGTTTAGGTTGACAGGCCTAAGTTATATGAAATAAAGATGGAAACTTGTGTCTGAGATTTCGACAAATCACATTTAAATTGCCGAAGAAAAAAACAAAACACTAGTGTATAATATATGAAAACACCTGTTCTTTGCCAGGGTTTATAAAACTAAACAGCAGAATACTGAAAACTATTAAACGAATAGCACCAAAATTTGTCAAAACGTCTGTCTATTTGTGTATAGTTGTCCAATGATTTATAAAGTTAGTGAAATAACAAGAAATTGGTGGTTGACATTTGTGACAATAGCAGTGCGGGCATCTAAAACGTTAAAACAGAATTATAACAGAATGTGATACATGTTCCCTTTAAATGTAAACATGTTCATGTCCACGTTATTTGTTCACTACCCAAAAAAAACAGTCAGGGGGATTCTGACAGCATGACGTTTAGCTGTGGGCAGCGACTAGTTAGTGCGCACTAGTGAGACCCGCCTCCCTTCATCTTCGCTCACTGCATAACACTGAGGCTGTCTGTATGTCCGTTCTCATGTCATTCAGCAGATGAATTACATCTCAGCACTTCTTCTGCTTCAGACGGGGTTAGATCGCTGTAGGCTATATCCTATCGGTCATCTATAAGCGCTCTGGAAACGTCTCTGCAGGGAATAACGTCCACACGCGACTGTCATGCTGGAAACAGATCGCTATTGTGGATTTGCAAGATTGGAGGAATGATGAATGAATAAAGATACAGCGACGTGGATAATCGACAAACGCTGTGTATCAAACCGTGAGCAGTTCTCTTGAATAATCTGTCAATAACAAGCGTTCAAGACGGACGGCGTCCAGGAGCACAGAGGGAGAATCCGCGCGAACATGAGGGAACGGGACTTTATGCCAAACATGGAACGGGGCAAACCGGCCACATACACGGGGGACAAAAAAGCTAAAATGGCTGCTAAAACCAATAAAAAGTGGGTGAGACTGGCTACTGTATTCGCATATGTCTTGTCGGTGTCTTTGGCTGCTATAATACTGGCAATTTATTACAGTTTGTTATGGAAACCGACGTCTGCATCTGTGTCTGGACGGCCAGATGTTTTGGTGACGGCTGCAATTATGCCCATAAACACTAATAACATCACAACAAGTGATGTACCAACCACGAACAAGATGAATAATACACCACCGGTCAGCCTGAGATCGACAGAGACCCCCACGTATGCCCACTCCACTTCTTCACATAGACAACAACACTGGGGTGATAATAAAGATCATGAAGGCCTTCTCAATATCCCCACAACAAAAACAAAGAATACTGACCAAACAGGAACATTTGACTCAGTGCACATTCACGAAAAAACTGGACGTTTTAGTACAGTAGAAGTTAGCCATGTGTCGGAAACTAGTGTTCTTGTAGCAGGTGCATCAAGTGAACCTCCTTTGGCCCATGGATCCACATCTTCTACTAAACAAAATGGCATTTCTGTGGTCAGTGCCACTGAGGATCAGCCAAACATGTGGGATTCAGACTCTCCCACAACTGACCAAGCATCTTGGACAAGCTACAAAGCTTTGACAGAACGTGGTCTGGAATTAATGGAGGGCTCGTCTCCATTGCAAGAGGAGTTGGTTACTAAGGACACCGAGAATGCAGCAAGTGGAGTGTGACACCAGATTATTTGTGTGGCACGTAATTATATGACATTATCTGTGATGACTGTGCAGCGAGAGAAATAACAACTGCGAACGTGAGAGAAGAAGTCGTACAGTTCATTCGGATTTTCTTTCTATTTAAAGGACAGAAACGGTGTTGACCTACCTGCTTTTAAAAAGCTCATTTAAAAGTTGTTACATTAAAGAGTGCAATAGATGGATTCCGAAAGTAAAAATCCCATTCATTTTCTCCATTGAGGAATTTAATGATAACTTACAAGCCTTTTTAAGACAGACCTACTGTGAGCTACAAGGTTGTAAATTGAAGTTGCATGCTTTTTTTTTTTAAACCATCAGACTGCACTATTTCAAAAAGTTAAAACTACAAAATGTTTAAACACAGTGCCGTTATACCAAATTTAAAGTCTTGGAACACTTCTTGGCAAATCAAATCAAGGACAAAAACTAACTGATGTATAATGGATGATAAAATAATGATAATGGATTGATAAGGATTGTGGTTAAGTGATAGGATCATTGTTCTTGAGATGTCTTTTTGAACAACAGGAAAATGAGCCATTCACGTCGCCAATGATGGACAAACATCCTTCAGTAGCGTTCATTTCATTGTGTAGTAATTGTGAGCAAGTTAAACACTGTTTAAAGCAACTTCAGGAATGCTCAGGAATGGAATATGTCTGAATGCAGAATACCTGGCAAGTTAGTAAGAAAAATTCACTGTGCACTCACCCATGTTGACATTTGAACTAAGTGTCTTTTATAAATCAGTGTGGGTTGAGCAATATATATAATAACTGAAATATGATGTATGAACAAACAAATATGTTTCATTCAGTGCAATGATTATTAAACTAGAAATGTGTCCACCTTATGAGCTATAAAGTGATTGCTTATACTAGAAAGAAAGGCGTCCTAAACACCAGATAGTATTTATATATTAGTTATATATTTTAAATGTAAATCAGTTTTCTGAAGTAGAGTGGTTATGACTGTTTAAAATGGGCACATATTTGGGAATTCAACTTGTCCTGTATTATTATTATTATACAAAGCCATCCTTTCACATTCCATGAATATTGATTTTTAATGATTCTGAATAACAGAGGCATCAAATGAATTACATTTACATTTATGCATTTAGCAGACAAAGCGACTTACAGTGCATTCAGGCTATACATTTTTTTTATCAGTATGTGTGTTCCCCAGGAATTAAATGCTCTACCACTGAGCCACAGGAACATTTTTGAATAAAAGTTTAAAGAATTAAATAATGTATTATAATTATATAGATTTTTGGTTCATGTTTATATCCATATGTTTATATATATTACAACAAGCGTAATCATTCTTTTGTGCCACAAAGTTATTTGTTAGTAATTTGTCTTGCCAAAGCAGTTTCTAGCCATTTTGTTTTTCTTAATTAGATTATTAGCTTCTAATTATATAATGTGTAATGTTGGCCGGATTCTCTGAGAAATGTCAGACACATAAATTATATTTTGAACCATACTTTTCAAAGCACTTTAAGATAGCAGAAGGACAGTGACAGTAACCAGATGTCTGCACAAGTAGACACTTATTTCCATCTCTGAATCATCAATCTCTGTTAGAATGCATGAAATGCAAGCCAAACCCTACAGATGAGTCTCAGTTCATTTTATATGCTTATATACGTCAAACAATACAAATTAGTGCATAGTAAGATGTCACACTGTAAATGGTAAATGTATGTTTTATGGGACACTGCATTAGGGAGATGACACATTTAATCAGTAGAGTGCTGTCTAAAGGGAATCATTTGCTTAATTAACACAGACTTTTACATCCCTTTTTAACTATATATTTGGCCTTATAAACCAACTAGTCCAGTAAAACAAATATCTAGCAACATAAAAATAGTTGAATCCCTGCTGGACAATCCATACCAGTGATACTGGAAATTGTATGACTCAATGGTTTTAAAGTGACCTGAAGTATCCCTCAGCCTATGTTTGTCTCTCGCACTGTGTACTCCAGCCATCAGTTGTCCATGGGGACTTCTTCATCACATTAAGCCTCAGCATTCCATTCAACCAAAAAAATAGCACTGTCCCTCAGCAGATTCCCATTAGCTTCAGATGAGCAAAGACTGTTTACGCCATAGCAACAGCAACATAAAATGCTACCTTATTTTTTATACCTTAGCCGAATTTAAAATATAAGGAGCTGGACATTCCCTGCATATTTTAAAGGAACACTCCACTTTTTTTGGAAATAGGCTCATTTTCCATGTCCCCAAGAGTTAAAAAGTTGAGTTTTACCGTTTTTGAATCCATTCAGCCGATCTCCGGGTCTGGCGGTAGCACTTTTAGCTTAGCTTAGCATAGTTCATTGAATCTGATTAGACCATTAGCATCGCGCTCAAAAATGACCAAAGAGTTTCGATATTTTCCTATTTAAAACGTGACACTTCTGTAGTTACATCGTGTACTAAGACCGACGGAAAATGAAAAGTTGTGATTTTCTAGGCTGATATGGCTAGGAACTATACTCTCATTCCGGCGTAATAATCAAAGAACTTTGCTGCCGTACCATCTGTGCAGCAGGTGCAGTGATATGACGCAGCGCCTGAAAGTAGTCCCCAGCTCAGTAGCCTATGATATAACTGGGGACTACTTTCAGGCGCTGCGTCATATCATTGCGCCTGCTGCACAGATGGTACGGCAGCAAAGTTCTTTGATTATTACGCCGGAATGAGAGTATAGTTCCTAGCCATATCAGCCTAGAAAATCACAACTTTTCATTTTCTGTCGGTCTTAGTACACGATGTAACTACAGAAGTGTCACGTTTTAAATTGGAAAAATATCAAAACTCTTTGGTCATTTTTGATGACCAAATGCTAATGGTCTAATCCGAATCAATGATCTATGCTAAGCTAAGCTAAAAGTGCTACCGCCAGACCCGGAGATCGGCTGAATGCATTCAAAAACGGTAAAACTCAACTTGTTAACTCTTGGGGAGGTGTAAAATTAGCCTATTTCCAAAAAAAGTGGAGTGTTCCTTTAAGATGGTGCTGTGGGTGACACTCTTTATAAATGGAAACATAATGCTGTTTAGACGGAACCCATTAATGGAACACTTAAGTTATGGGAAAATGCTTTCTGATGGTTGCAGTAAAGGAAATGTGGAATGGAAAAATGGAGAAAACATGAATTGGAGGATATTTTCGGTTTCGGGAACAAACAGTTCCCATGAAGTCAATCGGAACCGAAATTGTTCGGTTACCAACATTCTTCAAAATATCTTCTTTTGTGTTACACAGATAAAAGTAAGTCAGATGGGTTTGGAAGGCCATTACAGTGAGTAAATGAGGAGATAATTTTCATTTTTGGGTGGACTATTCCTTTAAGAATAGGTTGTAAAATTGTTTTTGCAAGTACACAGTCATGCAAGCCATTCAAATATAATGTACAGATTTGACCAAGTTGACATGCACCACCATTCAAAAATCAGTTAAATGTTTTTTTTTAAATTATTTCTTTTATTCAGCAAGGAAACTGATTGATCAAAGGTGACATTTATAATGTTACTGAATACTTCTATTTCAAATAAATGCTCTTATTTTAAACTTTCTGAAGAATAATGTGACACTAAAGAGTGGAGTAATGGCTGCTGAAAATTCAGCTTTGCCATCACAGGAATATAATACATTTTAAAATATGTTACACAGAAAATGGTTATTTTAAACTGTAATAATATTTTGGTTTTACTGTATTTTTGACCAAATAAATGCAGCCTTGGTGAGCATAAAACACATCTTTCAAAAACATTACTAAATATTGATAAACTCAAACTTTTAAACAGAAATATAATTCTTCTAAGAGAGTTTCCATTTTAATTTACATACTCCAGTAAGGCATGTAAGCCTTTGGATGGGTGACAATGCTTATGAAATCTCCTGTGGCATCAGTCTTGTCAATCAATGTCACTGTGAATAGTAGAGTGATTACACCTGCAGCATCATTCTGTCCATCCAAAGATTAAAATCTTATGCAACGTTTTGTCTTTTGAATCACTTTTTTAAATCTAATGTGGCATGTTTCATGAGTATGTACCCAGTTCACCTTGAATGGCCTCTCGTTGCCTTTGTGAACTGAAGTTCCTGAGGAGATTCTGTCTGCTAATGTTTGTGGATTCTATTGCCTGACATTTCGCAGGGGTCCTCACAGGACAGACCACACACATACCATGGGATATAGAAACAATGGGGGAGCAGATGCCCTCAGAAGAAAGTATCTGCATATCACCCACAGGACTAGAATGACTGACATATTTCACCTCAAAGGACCCTGTTGGATCTCTGTACATACATCTTTTGAAATTTGTTTACAGAAACAAAATACATCCACCTTAACACTAAAAGGGTTCAAAACATTTGGGAACTAGTGTCCTAATCTGACCTTAAATCATACAGTGATCGAGAATTATGGAAACAGAACTGTACAAGCTGAATTTGGTGACCAAAAGTAATTGTGTTAACAATTTTTCATCCAGGTTATTCACAAAGTGGAGGAAATGGGATTTGGTGACGCACATGTTTAATCTTATCAAATACCTTTAAGAGCCATCCTTGATTAATTTTTACACTCATCATGTGGGCCAAAATAGATTACCTATTTGATATTTTTTCTTCTGTCAAAGATGGATGCGGATGACTTTAAATCACTCCTCTGATGTCAGAGAATCATTGTGAAGATGTCATTAAATACACTGCCAACAATCAACATGCGTTGTTTTTTCCCCCCCCACATCATTACAGAATAACTCATTTCATAATTTATATTATTTTATCCAGCATCTGAGGTTCTTGGCTTATAATGACAGTCACATTTTTAGCCAGCATACATATGTAAGTGACTTTGCATTATGCCATAAACAGATGGCATGGGTCAGTTGCCATTTTGAAATATTTCAAGAATGGTTTATGTCCTTTTAAGGCAAACGGCTCTAAAAGCTGTATCTCACATAGCATAGGCTATCTGTGAACATTCACACCCACAAAGTGGGTCAAAAGAGACAATTCAAGCATGATTTGTATGCTCATAGAAGAATGATGCTTATGTTAGGTAATCATTTTTTTTCAATAAAATATTTTTGTTTGATTTTAGCTGAAGGCTTTTGAGTCCATGAATTTAGCTACATGAGTCATGTCACAGCTCTTCATTCTAAGATTCTTTACACATTATTTTGAACTGCCTCTGGTGTGAGAGGACAGATGGTGGCAGTAACAAATAAGGAGAAAGTGGGAAAAGCCAAATCAAATGTGTGAACTTATTCTGCCGTTTTCTAGAATCATATGCAAATTTCATAATAATAATAATTTTATATATATATATATTGTGTCTTTCCTCATGCATTAGACATGACCTGAGTGTGTAGCCACACATGACACATTAGAGTGTGGGTGGATTGGAATAATGAATCAGCAAGAAAATTAAAGATTACAAGGTCAGTCCAGACCAAATTATTTTAGAACAGACGGCAGGTGAACTCATCAGAGTTCAATCTTAAATTGCTCTGGACGAAGGCATCTGTTAAATGTCTGATAAAAACTGACAAAATGCTAGAATTGTCCTTAGGTTTATCTAGGCTTACAGGATACAGTGCTCATGAAAGGTTAATATTTTCAAGAAGGCTAAGAGCCAAAGCCTGTGCTAAATGACATGTAATGAAGCAACTACAAAAGGACCAGGTGGCTGGGAAGTGCTGTAAAGTGGACCTTCAAGAAGACCGTGCCTGTAAACATATGACTGGAGTGGGTGGATGATGTGTTATGGAAAGACTCTCCATTACTGAAGTCGGCGTGACCAGCTCCCATGAGGACCAGACACCCACAGTCGTGACAAACAGACCTGCCTTAAAAGGACATCATGTAAACCAGACTAAATCAGAGGGGCATGAGAGATGGGAACTGTGGGTCTGTGATCCAAGGCAGAACTCTGTTGATTTGGAACACATAATTAGGGATAATGGAGGAGAAATTCATTTAGCAGGGTGTAACGGAAACAGACTGTAGCTTAGATGTCACAGATAAGGCCATTTTATTTTTTCGAGAAAAAAAAAAGTAGCTTAAGTAATTGTTGGTTTTGTTAACAAGCCATTAATGTTAAAACCTAAGAAAGAAATTCTAAAGATTTTTTTTTTGTTGAAAATTTAAAACAAAAACTTTTGTGTATAAGGCTAGAAATATAGGCCTAGGCTACTTTACGTAAGTTATGTGATTACAAACCAGTTATTATTTAGATGCATCTGCCATTTAAACCTACTCCGTAAAAATCACTTAGTTATGTTGCAATAAACATACTATCTCAGCAATATTCTCTTCGAGCTGTTGCTCCGCCATGACAGTAACTTACTTTACCTAAATCTCAACCCTTGCGGCAACGCAGAGAAAGCAGCGCCATCTTTACATTCTAGTTTCGGTCTTTACCCGTAAAATACTACATCTAAATTCTTGTCTGATGATCGAGAGATTAATGTACACCGACCTGAGAATAATTTCCCCATATAATATATTTCAGCAATCACGCTATCTGTGTTTTTCTAACACGTTTAGAATGAGAACTAGCGATGCCAACCAACGATTCGGTCAAACGGGTTGCAAAAGGTTCGCGATTCAGTTTGATTCATTCGAACGGTTCACATGATTCAGTTTGATTCATTCGAACGGTTCACTCACGCACTGACTCGTTTTTGCAGCGGCACTTCGAAATAGTAATGGGATGCTTGATGACAAAAACGAGAGCGTTGGCTATTAAACTAAAATTCATTGTATAGGAAACAAAATTGTCAGATGTCTTCCATTAGCTCTTTGAAAGACTAGAAATGCTGAACTGGCTTTAACTCACAATATATAATCTGAGAACACATAAACCATGTAAACTATTACTCATTCAGTAGTAGAGTGCATTTTGTCAGCCAAACATACACATTAAGCTTCTCAAATGCACTCGTGAGGCCTGTTCATAATGTGGATTATGGATAAGCATAAAACAGCGCCACCAAGTGGATAATAAAAGAATAACACGAAAGCGCATAAACAAGAGCGGGCAGAGTGTGCTTTGCCGATTCTAGTAAACAAGCAGAAAAAAAAAAATCGAGATTTTTTTTTAGCACATTTTACAATAAACGACTATATGTGTAATATTTAAAGTAGGGCCTACTTTTTGTTTCATTAGAATAATTATTTGGTTCTAATCAAGGATTTTTTTATTACGTCTCAGGTATTTACCCATTGAGAACGAAAAGTTCCTTCCATGCTAAACTAATTTGGTTGGACAAATACAGAGTTTGTATGCGTCACAGTGAGCGCCACAAGAGGTTTCCAGGCATCTAGAGATGGTTTCCAAAACCACAAGCTCACTGGCTGCAAAGACAGTCGAGCTGTTAGGGGAACATGTAGGCATTAAAAGGATTTTAACCAGACATAAACTCATTTGAGAGCCTGAGATAGAGCCTGTTTAGGCATTTTAAGTAGATAATTATAGCAAAATACAGGCTATGTACGGGAGGGATGTTTTTGTGCTGATATTTAGAGCTCAGAGGTGGCCAAACAACATTTGTACAACATTTGTCTTTTGTATAAATCCCTAAGACCGTCTCTCCTACACCTAACCTGTTTCTCAGAGAGTGGTACATACATAAAAAGCTCCTCTAGAACTTTGGGTCAAATCATATGAGAGAAATATCACCATCTAGAGGTTAGTGATGGCACTATCCTGCAAACAAACAAACACTGTTAATGTTAGTTCAGTTTGGCCCATGTGTTTGATTAGTTCACTATGGTTCTGCTTTCCTACAGACCTACAGAGATCGTTCCCTGTTCCGACTTTGCAGCTCAATTTCAAAATACTGCTAGAGGGCACAGGTATGATGATTATTATCAGTGCATCTACTGAACACCAGCAATAATACATCTAAAAGCCACAGCATTTCACATGGTAATGCAGGCTAAAGAAATCAGTAAAGCAATGCATTTAATACAGAAGCATGATGTTCACTTTGACTTCAATTAACCTTCCTTGCTATATTTTGACAAGCTACTGTTTATTTGTAGACAAGTTAAATAAAACTACAGAAAACAATGCACCAAATTACCATTTAAAAAAAGCAGTAGTATAATTTTTGATAAATTTGACATAGCACAGGCATAATATAAAAGTAAAGCTTTCATAACTAATCAATTATTGTTATTCATTTGCAGGGGTTCAAGCTATTGTGTTTGATATGGTCGGTTAAATATAGGGATAAAATATCCCGGCTAGGTTTGGAATGGTCATTTGCATGGCAAATATTAACGCTGCCATTATCTGACAACCAGAAGGTTGTAATAATTCAGCCAGCAGCCTGTAGTCTGTCTAGAGAAAATACTTTATATGATAAACTAATCATTGTCAGATAAAACAGTGTTTTGCATTCGTGTTCGTGAAGTTTAATGTATTTCATATCAAATACATCACACAAATCACCAATATTTAACCTTTTATTTTCTTTCTTAAATCCAAGAACGTATGAAACACTGAAGGAAATTTTTAAAATGTGATCAAAAAAACAATATTTGCATATATTCCTTGCAATATTTCTACCACACACAAAAATATATATTTTCACTAGGTTTAGATCACAACACCACCCAAATACACCGCAGAACAGCCAGTGCAAATGTCTGAGCTGTTTGTCTGTAAATTAAAATGACTTGCTTGCTTTGGTCCTTTTTGTTTAAAAACCCATCACAAATGTAACTTCCGATGAAGAATACAAGTGAGCTGCATAAACCCCACTGTAACACAGTTCTGATATACTTTTTATACAATCCATAGATTAAGACATTAAGCTATGTAAGCTTGAATAGGTCAGTTTACTTGAATGTGACAATGTATTTTAAACAGAAGCGTGGAGCACCGACTGCCACAAGTTTAGCCAGACTGCCTGCTCTTAATCCAATCATTAACTGTGTCTAGATTAATCTGTATGATCTCATGGCTCCGTTGATGGTTCATGGATCACATCTCCAAAAATCTGCTCTCTAGCCTGGGGAACATCACGTGATTAAACTTGAAAAACACAAAACCGGATTAAACTTGAAAAACACAAAACCAAAAACAAACCAACCTGGCTATTTCACAGGATAAGATAACGATTGCTGAAGTACTTGTTTATTAATACAAACATGTAATAATTTACCCTACACCCTTGTGCAAGCATTATATGGCATACTTCACATCAAACCACAATAATTTTACAAGGTGTGAAATATTTGAAATGTTAAGACCTCTTATAAGCCTATTTAAGCTTTAGATGGACCCAAAACAAAAGCATATAGTTTGATTGCTCTGAACAAAAACAGCGTAGGCTGATAAGTATTGTATATCACGTAATCCTTATTAGAAACAGATAGCTTGTGTACAAACTGAAAGATTTTATAAATCGGTTTATATGACATGAATATCTTTGGGATATTGAAACTACACAATAAATGTTTTTACTCCACGAAACTCTGTTCACATCAACTCTGTGAACGCACACTAAATTAAGGATGAATTTACAATAGTTTGCATAGATTCCTGGGTTTTTGTATGAGTGATGGTTTAGCAAGTAGAGCTAGCTGAAAGGCATCAACAAGAGTGTTTTTCTCTGGTTTTTATAAAATATTTTTAGTGTTCTGGTGCAAGGAGGGAAAAGTGCCCGCATACTATTAGCAATCTATTCTCCTTTATTATCTCTGTGCTTTAAAGGGATAGTTAACCAAAAAATGAAAATCATTTTCTCACCCTCATGTCATTCCAAACATGGCTTTCTTTTGGCTTTCTATATTTTGAACAATGTTTGTCCAAAACAACATTAGACCGCACTAACTTTCATTTTATGGACAAAACCAGTATGTAAAAATCTGATATTTTTTAAAATCTCAACAGAAGAGAGTCAGTCATAAAAGTTCAGAATAACATGCAGTAAGGGTGAGTAAATGACAGAATTCGTCTGGGTGAACTATCCCTGTAAGGGCGATTGAACATGGAATATTATGACAGGTAACGACACCAGAGCTACTTGAAATAATGAGAAAATGGAAGCAGTATATGCTTATGTTCACTAAAAAAGCACCACCAATAAAAAACAAATGACCCTTTTGACAAAAGTCATCTTAAATACGAAAGTTAAAATGTTGATGTGTACCACTGTTAAAGCTTAATGAACAGATATTATTTTTTGGATGTAAAACTATTAGCCATGAGCCAGTTTCATAACTACAGACCTATTTAGCATTTTCAACTGAAACACCACTGATAGTGTGATTTAGTCAATATCTAGACTTAACCAGTGTCTGGATATCCATCTCGAAGTATAAGAAAATGAAGACAAAAGCTTGAGGCACTATGTCCCACCAAAAACATTAAGCAACACATCCAGAATTTGCATACACATAGAAAGTGCAGTTGTAAAGGTTACAATTGGTGTCTAAGTGCATAGATTTGTTCTCACATTTACAGTATGGCTTATTTCAAAGATTCAAGGGTTGCAGAGAGACGCTCTCATTGTCTCTTGGTGTGCTTGGAGTTGTAGTGGCTCCGCATGTCTTTGCGGAGACGGAACTTCTCTCCGCAAACGCCACAGATGTACAGATGCACATCCATGTGCTTCTCGAGATGTTCGCCGCTGGGGAAAATCTGGAAACACACCTGGCAAATAGTCTCTCCGGCAGACAGATGAGAGATCATGTGTCGCACGTGATCGTGTTTGAGGAACGTACCCTGATCACACACGGGGCAGACGTACCGCGCCATTCCCTTGTGCATGTCAGTGTGCAACCTCAGCTGTCGCTCGCGCAGAAACTGTTTCCCGCAGGTCTGACAGGTGAACTGCTTTTCCTTGGTATGCACAGTGTAGTGCTCCCGTAGATGACACCTTTGATAAAAGCCTTTGCCGCAAATTGCGCAGAAATGCTTGCGCCGATGGTCTGGCTCACTGCTCTCTTCCAACAGAACGGGCCGGAACGACTCCTGCTCCGGACAAGCCAACGTGTGCTCCACTGCAAGACTTTCACTTTCAAATATCAGCCCACAGATTGGACAGCGAAAGCCCAGGTCGGCTCCTTCCAGCAAGCTTTCTTCCATAGCCTCGGCATCTTCAAGTAGAAGCGAATCCTCACCTGGGGAGTCCGTCTCGGCCCCTTGGGGTTCACCGCAACGCTCGGCGTGCTCCTGCAGCTGCCTGCCTTTAATGAGCACTTGGCCGCACCTTCCACAGGCGCAGATATGTCCCATGTGGCTGGAGATGTAATGAGCGGACTGATCCTCCTCCGTCAACAGGGCTCCACACAACTCGCATGGAATGCATGCGCCATCTTGCTTTTCCTCTTTGATCCGGTGCACCTTGGGATCCGTGTCTAATCCTGTGCTTTGGCCCTCCAAAGCGTCCATGGCTGATACTCCAGCCTCTTCCTCACTGTCAAACTTCATCTGGTCTGCAAGATTGTCTTTGTACACTCTGGTACGAACTTTGCAGCTCCCTACATTATGGTTCCCTATCTTTACTACTTTTATAGTTTCCAAATCGGTCTCAGAATCATCATCTCGCTCCACTTTAATGGTAATATTCCTGGAGAAGGCAGCTTCACCGTCCATACCGGTGGCGATGGACCTGATCACGGTCTCTGTGTCTGGCTTGTGGTCTGACCAGTCCTCTTCGCCCTTGCAAACCGTTCTGTGCTCATCCGTACCCTCTGAGGTCGAACTCTCAGCTTTTCCGGCATCGCCGTAAACCTCCTTGCTGACTTTGGGTGTCTGGAAAGCTTTGCGATTGGTGCATGTGAGGATGTGTTCGATGAGCAGCTTTTCACAGCTGAACACAAAACCGCAATCGTCGCAAGTGTATGTACGACCAAATCGAGGACGTTCTTTAATGGCTGAGCTTCGGCCTGACGGTCTCTTCCTCAAGTCACATGGCTGGTCTACAACAGTCTCTGAGTGTGGCGGAGGGTGTGGTATGACCACATCTTCAGCAGGCCTGACAGTTGAGATGTTAATGGTCTGACGAGCAGTTGTTGTTGAGGCTTTTGGTGCTTGTTCATTCTCAGAAGGGCTTGGTCGCTGCTGCTCAAACATTCGAACGCCGAACATCATTTTGCTTCCCACCACGCTGGATGAGGACGAGGAGCTGAATGACGAAGAGGACGATGCAGAGGACGAGGGTGTTAGATTGGATGTTCGGATGTCTCGGAGGTCCTCCAGTGAGTCGGGGATGTAGTACATTTGTAGGTGGGCCATAGATGATTTCAGCTCTTCAAATTCATAGTGATCCACGACAATTCGGCCAAGGTACATGAGCTGCAGAATAAGATCGAAGCACTCTGCGCTGATCTGCATGTTGCTGAGATCAAACCGTGTAGTTCCCTGCTGATCCCGGATGAACATCATTCTGAAGTAAGAGCTGCAGGCCGCCAACACGGCCTTGTGGGCCCTGAAATAAATGTCCCCTATGGCAATGCAGCAGTCACAGAGGAAACCCCACTCCCTTTGGTTGTTGAGCTGCTGCAGGACATGCTCACTGTGGCTCGGCCTTGCCATTACCCTGTGAAGAATCGTAAAGAAAAATGTGATACATCAGCAAGACCCAGGTTTGAGGAATCTTTTTCCCTCTCACAGGCCCCCTATCATGATAATATCATGACTTGTGTATTGATTTGCAAACTGAAGAGTTGATCTAACTGTGGAATGGAAACGTGAGTGCACAGATCTCAAGATGCACTTTTCAAGACTATTTTTAACTGGACATGCTGCCTAAAAAAAAAAAACACAACACTAATGACAGGACATCCAAAAACAGCCAAAGATGTGTGAATGTGTATGGCTGTAGCTTAAAAAGGGGATTTTTTTTCAACTTCTATGAGAGGGTTTATCATACCAACTTTCTAAGAACTAAAGTACAGCACGCTAAAAGCAAAACCAAGCAAAAATATCTAAATTAAATAAGACTGCTGTTCAAACATTTGGGGCCACTAAGCTTTTTACGATTTTGAAAAAAGTCTCTTATGCTCACCATAGCTGCATTTATTTAATTAAAAGCACAATTAAAAAAAAAACAGTAATATTGTGAAATATTATTGCAATTTAAAATAACTGTTTTCTATTTTAATATATTTTAAAATGTAATTTATTCCTGTGATGGCAAAGCTAAATTATTTCAGTTTTAATTTGAAAAGAAAATAATTAATTTGAAATCTATAGTAACATTATAATTTTTTCAATGTTACTTTTGATCAAATTTCCATCCTTGCTGAATAAAGTATATTGCTTTTTAAAAAATCTTATTAACTTCAAACTTTTGAATAGTAGTGTACATAAGAAAAATCTGGATAAAATATTCAAACTCACACGCCTAGTCTGTACTGGACACTTACCTTGATCACACATAACACCAAAGACCAGTGTTGGGAGTTACGCGTTACAAAAGTAATGCATTACAGTAACGGATTACTTTTTTTGCTGTAACGCAGTAGTGTAAGGCATTACTAATCAATTTTCAGTAATATTTTACTCGGTACATGTTCAGTAACGCGTGCGTTACAACACACTTTTAGCCCAAAATTAAATTGTTCAAAGCAAAAAAAAGCAAAAAAAAGAAAAAAACGGCAAGACCGCGAGACATTAACGAATCAAAAATGCGCAAGTAAGTTCTATTTCCTGTTCGTGGTCAGTCAATAGCCGCGTGTGGTATCAAAGTTTGTAAATAAAGTTTGTAAATAAAGACTAAACAAGGACAGCTTCTGATATATTTGTTTAGCGATTTATTTAAATCATCTCCCTCTCCCAGCTCGCAATGGCAGAACACTGTACACTCGAGAGATGCCTGGATAGCCCACAGTCATTACGCTACACCATATCGCCCTCTACTGGATGTAAAATGCTCTGCAGTACATTTTGTCATTTTAGAATGTTAAAGGGATAGTACACCCAAAAATGAAAATTCTGTCATCATTTACTCACCCTCAAGTAGTTCCAAACCTGTATGAATTTCTTTGTTCTGAACATAAAGGAAGATATTTTGAAGAAAGTTTGTAACCAGGCTGTTTTGGGGCGCCATTGACTTAGTTTTTTTTTTTTTTTTCTACTATGGAAGTCAATGGTGCCCCAGAACTGCTCTGTTTCCCACATTCTTCAGAATATCTCTTTGTGTTCTGCAGAACAAAGACATTCATACAGATTTGGATCTACTTGAGGGTGAGTAAATGATGACAGAATTTTCATTTTTGGGTGAACTATCCCTTTAAGTTCTGTTTCTGTAGTTATTTCGGTGAAAGTAACTCAAAAGTAATACAGGAGTCATGTAAGACATTACAATTCTGAGACAGTAATATTGTAAGGTAAGGAATTACTTTTAAATAACAGTAACAAGTAATCTATAATGTATTACAGTTTTGAAGTAACTTGCACAACAAGTAATAGACATTTGCCAATATGAAACAACAACAAAATATAAATAAAGGGGACGATAAGAAAAAAAATCAGAAATTTGAAAACAAATTATATTAAAATAAATAAAAAAATATATAAATGTTGCACAGACTTGTAACCATCTGAGTAACCCACCAGGTAAAATTCCTTATAAGGGCAAACTTGGTCAATAAACTCAATTGATCGGGGTATAATAATTAATGGAGTCTAGTGGAATCTTCAGATTCTTTGCAAAATTGTAGAATACGGTTTTACTATTCAGAATAAAATCATAAAAAGCAGATGACAGCAGAAGAGAGAAACTGTGTTCATATAATTAATAAGCTTAGTAAGAACTGGTTTAAATAGTACTTGTTTCCGTCGTTCAGCTCAATCACAAGCCAAACAGAGAGGTTTACATCCCGCCCCCGCGTTCTCATTGGTCTATTTTGGAGACAGAATCATGCGGGCGTTGTGGCTGTCAATCATACCGCACTTAAAAGTAAAATCAAACTACTTGGACAACACGCTACAGATCTGACCATACAATTATCCTTAGTGACAACATAAAGTGTTTAAAGGCTCTGTTACTTAAGAGACGGCATAACCGAATATATCTGACCATTGTCGTAGGGAGATCTCTCACGCAAGCATGCAGTGCCACCCCCGCGCAGCTTCCCGCACATACGCTATGAGCTTCACATTACTGCAGCTCGTGTTTACACGCAAAACACACTGAAAATACTCACCGACGGTAATGGGCGCTAACTTGTAGCGAACGACAGAATTCAAGTTAAAACACAGAGCGAAGAAGTTCCACCTCTTTTGCCTTCGTCCAAGCGAAAACTTGGGACGAGAATAGCTAATCTCGAGGGCGAAGCCCCTTCTGTGCAGCGCGGATGAAAGAACTTCCGCACACAGCCGCTCTGCGAGCTCTATCACCGCACTGAGATCCGGCCCCGCTCACGCAAATCCAGCCCGCCCCAGCACGCGCAGCACAGTGAAAATGCAACCAAACCATGCATGAAAATATGCTCTTCAGGACGAACCCTTGCGGTGACATTCGTTCTGAAAACGAAATAGAATGGTGCTATATGTAGCTTACATTTCGCAACTTTTCCACAAGAACTACTTTCAAATGATTATTATTATTTTTATGTGGATACATTAGCCTACAGATTTCTTCGCTCTCCTCTGTAATGTTGTCATTACCATCATGCTAAGCATTTTAGAGAACTGAATTTCTGAAAAAAAAAAAAAAGTTTATTTTTATGGAATGGGAAGTCTAATTTCTGATGTAAACATCAGAAATATCGCTATTTTTGTACAATATTTTATTACATTGTCACATAGGCCATTAATATATATATATATATATGCACCTGAGTCATCATTCGACACAAAAGAACAAAAACATATCGAAACATAGCGTTTGCTTTGTATGTTTCCACTATGTGTACGTCTGGATCAGCTAATGTACAGTACGGTCACGTGACGGATAACAAGCTAAGCCGTCAATCGCTTAGGAAGAACCGCGAGACCATAAGAGAATTTCCCTGCTGCAACAAACACGAAATTATTATCCGTTTCTCTCGTATAGTTGGTAAGAACGCATTTTTTTGGGACCGTGTGAATGCATCATGTCTGTGCTTTGGTACATGCGTGTTTTGTTGGCCAAGGTGCATGAAAACGTACACCGTTTCTTCGACAACACTTGATCGGTGTAGACCAGACGTGTGAAAATTTCTGTCGCGGACAAATCTGCTGGGAGTCAGAACATGTATAAAACAGAAGCAAGAACTAAACAGCTCCTACACGCTATTTTGTGTATTATCCATTCATTCATGGAATTTTCTTGTTCGAATGCGACGAACATTGCTGTTTGTAAATGTCCTTTTGTGTAATGATTTTAAGAAATCGCTGTCAGGTATTGTCTGCTCAGGTCGGCATGCAAATATTTTAAAATGTTGCGGTGTAAACATTGAATACAAGCCAGTCGTTGATGTTTCTCCGTTTATATTAAGAAAAGTCAAATGACATACAATGATACAATGTGAAATTCTGCTGTAGATTTAAGTTATATATAAAGAAAAACGTACAACGTAGTTAATACGGAATTTCCGAGTAATTTGTTTTTATGAGGAATGTAAGAATATAATTTACCAAAGCATTGTCATAGTAGGTTTCACTGTAAAAAATGGCAATCCTATCCAGATGTAAACAGCTGGTTTGTCTCAAATTTTTTAAAAAAATATTATGACTATTTTGATCGATAGAGGTCGCCATGTACTCAGTCAACTAATGCTCTTCAGAGTCACTTCATTGGTTGGTTCTGGCACTTGCTGGTCCATCATGTTGAGAGACATTTGGGACAAGAAAAAATAAGAATGTCTGAAGACAAAAATGATGCATCTAGCTTAAAAGTATGTGCTATGGTATTCAAATAAACATTATTCAGTAATATCAATTTTCAAGTTTTTCTTAAGGTTGCTGTATTGCACCTGGACAAAATATGCCTTTTTATTAAAAAAACGTAGCCTATGGCATTGAAAAAAACAAAACCCAACAGAAACTGAAAGCATTTTCATCATAGTTTTTTAATTGCATTTTTTATTTGCTTTTGAATAACTCAGTAGATAGAAAATTTATGTTGCTAGAAATGTTGACTGAATAAACTACAATAAGGTAAATGCTAGTATTATTAATCCCAGTGTAGTATACAGGAGAGTAGGCTATTCAAATTATGCATAAGAATTTATTTGGTTGACATTTGTTTTCTATGCATGTAGCCTATGTATGTTCTATGTAACAGGTGGAGATGGACGTGTCTGGCCATAGTTTGTTCCTCCTGCAGCAGCTGAACGTCCAAAGAGAGTTTGGCTTTCTGTGTGACTGCACTGTTGCCATTGGCAACGTATACTTCAAGGCTCATCGTGCAGTCCTTGCTGCCTTCTCAAACTACTTCAAAATGATCTTCATCCACCAGTCCAGGTTAGCGGAAACTCCATTTCGAAATGTATCTTGAAGTGTACAGGTCACCCATCATGCTTACATACTCTGCTATACAAGTAAGCATGGGGAGGAAGTCAAGATAGCTTGATTGATAAACATTAAAAGTTGTTAATAATAATGCTAAATATAGACCAAATGCTTAATAATCATACTTTAAAAGAAATAATAAATTGCTGATTGTATTTTTAATGACTTTCCTGCTTTTTCAGTGAGTGCATCAAGATCCAGCCCACAGATATTCAACCAGATGTCTTCAGCTATCTGTTACACATCATGTACACAGGCATGGGTCCCAAACAACCCGTAGACCAGGGCAGACTTCAAGAAGGCATTAAGTTCCTCCACGCGTACCAGCTCTGCCACAAAACAGGCGAGGGTGGCCCCGATGCATCTTCTGAGCCCATCCGTATGTCCAACCTGTATGGCATCCAGATCTCTTCACAGCTGGCCAGTAAAGAGAACTCGGGCCTGAAGGCTGGCGGTTCACGGGACCCTGAGGATGGCCGCTCCAGCACTAGGGCCGATCGCACACATGGCCGTTTAGCTCTCGCTGTAGGGCTGGAGGGCATTACGTCTGAGCCACAGCCTCAAAGCTTCCGCGCCGCATCCTCGGTGGCCTCAGGGGACGACTCTGACATTTCGGCACGGATCAAACAGGAAAGGGTAGAGGAGGAAGAACAGGAAGGTGACAAAGAGCCTTGCTCTCTCTCCCCAGCCCAGGTGAGCCCCTGTCTGTTCAAAGATGGCCCTCTAGCACTTTTATGCCCCCGGTGCGGTGAACGCTGTCTGTCACCTGAAGGCCTGCAAGAGCACCTATTTACCCACGCAGCCTGTGCCCTCGAGCCTAGCGGTCTGATGGAAGGCCCTTCAGAGGACAAAACCGGGGAGCACAAGTCCCTAGAGGAGAGGCGGCCTCATAAGGAGCGCATAGACTCTGGTAGTCTGGAGGAGGCCTTACGGCAGAGTCAGGCCCTGGCAGATGAGCTGGCTGTAGAACTCAGGCGAGGTGGTGGGACCGGACTGAGTGGCAGCCCGTTGGCAGCCTTCACGCGAAAACGAAAGATGGCCTGTGCCGTCTGCAACCTTCGCTTCTCGCAGAAGAGCCAGCTGCAGGAGCACATGTTTGCACATGTGGGCAAGCCGCTGCGATACCATCGCTACAGCCGCTTCTGCGGGCAGCTGCTCCATGGCTTCGAGGGCCAGCCAGATATTACCGCAGCCACGGGAGAGGAGGCAGCCAAGGACACTCAGGATAACGGCAGCTCCTGCTACTCACTGGACTCTGAGGTCTCTCAGGAGAGCGTGGACGCAGTGACTGTGGAATGACGTAGTGTTTGACATATATTCATGCTAACACACAATGTCTGTTAAAGGAATATTCTGGATTTAGTAGTTAACCTCCATGACAAAATAAAGGCCAAAGTATACTTCAGTTTTTATGCATACACTGGAGTATGCGTACAGTGCTTGAGACATAATACTTAATTTTTAACAGAATAATGTATAATGTTTCTGCTTTTAATTCCTCCAAAATTGGTCCCCATTCACATAAAATCCAATATGACTTACCATAACCTCAATTTTTGCTTTTTTAAGAAAATTTAAGAAAGTCAAAATGATTTTGTGTTAATCAACATTATTCTTCAAATACTGCCGATTGAGCTTAACTTTTATTAAACCCATAATTTTCCTTTACCTAATTTTGTTTTCTGCCTCAACACTTCTGTCCTGTCACAAAAGTCCTTGTCTGTGTTAAAACATACAAGAAATATGTTTAAAACTTGTTTTGATGTTGATGAATGTAGTGTTGTTGTGTAATGATGTTGCTGACTCTTGGATGACTGAACACTGTTGGATCAATTATATATTTAAAGGAAGTATTAGATTGACAAGCACATGCGCATGAAACTCAAACAGCACTATGAAGTGCCACATTTGACCACAATCAAAATATACTGTATATTTTTTTCAGAGGCCAGCTTAAGCTAATAACATGATTATTTCTTGTTTATTTTTGGGTTATGGCCTAATGAGTGAAACTGACTGAGCGTAGAGTCTAAATGATTTCTTCCCTAAATCGAATTTCCTATAAAAAACTGGTTCAGTGCCTTAGAACATTTTTGCCAAACATCTCTGTAAAGAAAAGCACTTAAACTATTGCTCAGCCAGTTGAACCAAATCCAGCTGTTTTTTTTTCATTTTTCAAGTTAACAGTGAACAGTGCCTATTTGTGCAAAGTTGTCCAAGACATCTACACAATCAGAATATTCTATCAAATGAATGTGTGCAACCTGTGCTTTTCTAAAAGCTTTTTGATATGTTGAAAGACTTTCACGATTATATTGTGTATGGAACACAGAGTATAATCCAAGTTTGCTAACAATCTTACTACATAAACTGAGACATAACTATAAAGATGGGACAATGCCACTGTAAATGTCTAATTACAACACTTCTTGACAAAAACAGCAATGGCACATTCAGTCATGTTTCAAAAGCATGCCATTTTCAAAAGCTGAGACATGACTAAATGTTTTATTTAGAATGATTTATCAATTTCAAGACATCACTGATGGTAGACATGGTTTCTTTGTGCTGTACTTGAACTGTTAAAGCGCCACTTTTTGCAGTCATATTCAATGAATACTCACAATCGAGGCTGGTGTACTGTGAAGAGTATTTGAAAACAGTGAAACTTGCATTTGTGTTATTTGTGTGACTTGTGTAGTGCATTTAAACAGTCCCTTTCGATTTTATTCCTCATCGGCACTCAGTGCCATTGCGTGATAATGTGTTTGGGTATTTTTTTAAATAAATGGCACATTGAATAAACTGTGTTTTATAATGCATCTGCTTTGGTCATATACTTGTCATTGGTTTCATTGGCACTGACTGGTGATTGATAACCCCAAATTAAACTATTATTAGTTTATTATTATTATAATAATTTATTTATTATTAAATTATTAATTATGGGACCACAATGGAAATAAGCCCTAGGGCTTTATTGTGTTATCCTGACTTTGTGTTTTTGTTTTTTGGTATGTTTTAATGTATGGTACAATTGTATGGTGTATCATTTTTTTTTCCAACAAAAAAAAAGAATCAAATCAAATCAAATCAACTCATTATTTACTCACCCTCACATCATTCCAAACCTGTGTATAAATATACCTTATATATATATATATATATATATATTACAATGAAAGTCAGTGGAGTTCAGTGTATTGGTCACCATTGACTTTCACTTTATGGTAAATCATGACAGAATTTTCATTTTTGGCTATCCCATAATTGGCCATCTTGCAGTAACATCTCAGTGCCACAAGAGAGTAGCATGTAGTCACAAAAGCAAAAATGATCTCTGCTGCCAACTCTGTGTAATCATTATCTTTAAGCGTTACTCCCAAGCATGAGATGTACAGTATTCAGTGACTAAACATCTAACAATTTCACTGTAGGCTTCAGTCAGGGCCTCATTTAAATCTGAAAAGAGCATCCTATACGCACACCTGGGTTCTCAGACCACATATTTTCATAAAAACGTTGCCCTAAATGTTGACGGAAGGCAGTTTCACACAACATATCATAAGCATGTGGCTTGTTGCCTTCTCATGTGTGGGATATTCATTGCTATAGAAACTAGACTGCAATGACATTACCATATAAAAAATAGGAACAATAGAAGGTAAAATTAATGAATATATGACAAAAGTTAATCATGCAAGTACAAATTTACAGCATTAAAATTACATAAAATTACAAACTTTTCCACAATCCGACATCAATAATTTAATCATTACAAACATTAACATTGTTTGTTTTTACACACCAATTCCTCTTCTCTTTTTTGCCATTTGTTGCACACAGCTATACCATCATTTGCTGAATAAAGAATATAGATATGTGTGATTAGGCATGGTCCAAACTTATCTGATTGTGCTGCTGCTCGATTGTGAGTTGCTCCACAGCACCACGAATGGCTGCTTGCACCATTGAAATTGCTGTCTGAATCAGTAAGGTCTCATTACAATGGCTGTGGTCCAGTTCAGCAGACACATTTAGGTCAGAAGGATGCAGTGTGTTGATTGTTAGGCTGTTTATTCTTAAATGTTGCCAGGATCCATTCACCGTGAGACCATCAAACTGAGGTGTTTCATTCATGTTCTCTTCCTCTGATGAGTATGCTTGCTCTATAGTAATCACTGGCTTGCATTTGACATAATTTTTAATAGGCTTCTCAGTTGAGACTAGCAGATCACTACCTGATGATGTGCCTGCAAACTCGCTGCAACACAATGGAGGAACCTCAGAATCCAAAACACCATTAGATTTTAATACCCGGTTTTCTTCTTTATTTATACTAACATCTTGGTCAAGACATATTTCCTTCTTCTCATCCATGTGGTCAAACTCAATATGTGTGTTAATGCTCACCTCTGCACTGAATGTAAATGGCTCTGGAATGCTTTCCGCTTTTTTGTCTTGTTCTTCCTTTTGGTTCTCTTCTTTCTCGATACTTGAACTGTCCAAAGCAGCCGCATGTGATTGATTCAGTTGATCAGCTTCTTCTTTTTGTGATTGCTTGGGAGCATTACACTCAAACTGATCAATATGAGATGCTTTCTTCTTTCTTGGAAAGATGCGGTAGATCTTTTTAAATGTCAAACCTTTTGGCGCCGTTATCTCCTGACAAACCATGCTATTGTCTTGCTCTCTACATCCCCTTCCTAGATTGACATCGGATGTGGTAGATCTCTTAAAAAGGGGCCACACTGTAAAGAAAGCCCTAGTTTTACTTTTCCCATTAGGAACTTCCTTGTTTACATCACTCAGTTGATTCTCATACATGGAATTACACACACTGTGTTGAGCTTTGTTTCTGTTTTTCTTAGTTTTTTGAGGATTCAAAGTCTCGTTTTCTGTTCTCTCTGATTCATCCCTCTTTCCACACCCGAGGAGTGAGGAAAACGTCCTTTTAATGGATGTTTTTGAAGTGCTTATGGTCATTTTTGTTTTAATTTCCATATTTTCATCTTTGCTTTCACTATGCTCCAATGTTACAAGAATTCCTGGGGTATCTCCTGGAGCATCTGGCTGGGTTTCCTTCTCCTCTGAGGGTTTTTCTGGGCTGTGGTGGGTAATAAGTGAGGATTCATTTCCATAATTTTCTTGATCATTATTCTCTGCTGTGCCATCACAACTTTTAGCTTGTCTTTGCTTTCTCTGAGATTTACCTTCCAGTTTCTCCCTTGATTTTGACTTCCCCAGCAAAAGTCTCGGTGGACCCGTCAGTTTTCTCTTCAAACCCACCCTCTCCTGACTGTCGGGTAATTCTGTCTCTTGTGTGGACATGGTTAATCAAACAGTACCAAAGTCAATAATAGTCCACACAGGCAATACTGGATCAATTACACAAGCGGGTGTTTTCTCCGCTTACATACTGTCAGTTTAAAGATGTGGAGATGCTGCAAACCAACACAAAACATTGTCTCGGTAAAGGTTTTCTGTATTTCATTTGTTGATTGAAACATATCTATTGCCTGATTTGTGTTCAGTGATAAGCTTTTTGATACATTATTAATTTGAAATGTTAATATTTTGATCATACTGAGAGATGGCACACGGGTTGTGCAATGTTTACAGCACAAACATGAACTCACAATGGGTGTGACACCAGTGAAAAGTCTCTTTAAAAACATCATTTTGGCTATATAAAGAATTCACTAGGCGTTTTGCTAACAGTAAAAGTGAATTAATACAATTAAGGGCAAACAATAACTTTATCTCCCAACACTTTCTTTAAATTATAGGCTAGGAATAAATGTATCTCAGTGCAGTCAAAACTCGAAGACTATTCCGACAAAACCCTTTTTTGTTTGTGACGTCTGTGAATTTGAGACGAACGCAAACGGTCCTTACTTTAACTTAATCTATATGGTGATTAAATATAGGCTAACTCAGAACAGCAGGTTACCTTAGATTTAAAAAATCCTACAACAATGTACTAATTAATAATAAGTTAAAACACCTACCTGTGAAGCACAGAGCACGACGTAAACTATTTTCACGGTTGTATGGGGCGATGAAGGAGCGTTTATAAATCCCCTCACAGATCTGCCGCGCTCGCGCTCACAGCACGTTACGCGCCTAACTGTTTCCATGACGACCAGCTGATTGACGGTGTATGTGAGCGTGTCGATCCCAACCAATCAACACGGTCACGAAGGAGGCTCTGCTAATGTGAAGATATTATTGATATCCATCATGGCGACCATACACACTTGCCATACACCAGGGGCGGACTGGGACAAAATTTCAGGCCGGGAAATCTCACACGCATCCAGGCCATCCCATACACCACAACAAATTTTGAAACCACGGACAACAATATTTTTGTATGGCCATCATCATCATCACATAAAAGTTTAAATCCCTAGGCTGGGGCCGCGCAAAATAATTAAAGGTTATCTCTTGACCTTCCATTTTAATTTTTAGTCTCTTCATTTTCCCTGACATCTCTCTGTCTCTCATGTGTGTGTTTTTCTTGTACCTGTCACTTTTTCATCAACACGTCTCCACCTTGTTGCAAAACAACCACCTCATTGTAATTTGTTTGCACATAGTATACATTTATTTGAGAAAAAATTATTACATTAGGACCATGTGTTATTGTTTTATCTCTCCTAAATTTCAAAATTAGTACAATAGTAGCTACATCTTGAATATACCTTTATAGAAAAATCTTAATACTTAATATGTTTTTGCATTATCACGAGTTTTGTCCTAAGGAAAATTAACCATGGTTTTATTAGGCCTATGGTAAAAGTATAGTAACCATGTTTTTTTGGCGGATTGATTACCATTTGTAACCAGAGTTTTACTACAAATACCATGGTGAAGCTATATAGTGTAGCAAAACCATTGTTAATTTGTGGTTACCATGGTTTAACTATAGTAGGCTAATCATGGTTTTTGGTTTTATTTTAAGTGAAAACATGGTTAATTTTCGTAAGGGTTGTGTTGTTGTCTGCCTTAGCTCCCTCTAAACCTGTTATAAATCATGAATATTTGTCTGCTAAATTCCTACTCTTTACAATAGTAATTGTCATTTTGGTAATTTTGCAGAAATTGACTGCTACCTGGGGGCACTTTTTAGCGAGACCGTTTTTACACACCTTACTGCACGTTTTACCGCAGTTTCAAAGAGAAATGTCCACTGAGTGGCGCTAAAACTCGGGTTCAATACGTAAACCCTGGCACGTTTTTATTACGTTGATATAGGTACGTATTGCTGTGTTTTTATTACGTTGCTTCAGGTAGGCTACGTATTGCGGACATTCAGAATTCAAATATATGGGGTTAGTCGCTAAAAATTAATGCTCTATCGTGTTGGAAACATGCCCTACACCAAACCCAACCCTAAACCTACCCGATAGTGTTGACAAATGCAAAACTGATATAAAAACGCATTTATTGATGCAACCATGCTATTTGAACTTCATGCAGATTTGAACTGTTTTGTCGAACCAGAGCTCCTCACCTCTCAAATACGTCTCCAGCTACTGAACAAACCGTATATGAAAACCCATAGATATGAAGCTGGATATGTCTGATGCTAACGTTCAAAAGCATCAGTTTTCAAATCTCCCAGCATATTAATATTATAACATGATATTCTTCAAGTAATTGTGTGAAAATTACGCTTTATTAATCAAAACTCTGTAAATTTGTGTGAAAAGGAATAAAAGGCGTCGGAGTTTTACTGCCTCTAGTGTTCATTTCTTTTGGAAACTGCAGTGATGTGTACTTATTGATCAGTTCATTTTAAATTGCATTGTTTAATTAAATATGAATTCAACTTTCTATTTAATGAAATACATTTATGGTGTTGCTATGGCACACTAAAGACAATAGTGTCAATTTACTGTTAAAAATAAAATGATTTAAGCTGAAATTACCTGTGTTGTTCTCTTTTTATATTGGCCCATTTTACCTGAATGTTGTGCCGTGGCTCAAGAAGGTACCTGCTGATACTCTAACTCTCATAATTTTTTTACATTTAAAAAATATAAATATATTTAAGAGACCCATGCAAGGAATATCATTAGATCTCATGCATAGCTTATTTGATGGTATTATAAGTCATTTACCAAAACGTGGCCCATTTTAGCTGACTTCACCCTATTTAATTAGGCTACCTTGTTTTTTCTTCACACATTAAATGCCTGCATCTCATTACTGGTAAATTTGTCTCCTTGGTAAACCAAGCACTCTAAGTTTTGTTCATTTATTTTCTATTTAGATTATTGGTCCTGAAGGAAATTATGCCAAAAAGAGGGACAATTATAATGTGCATAAAAACTGATTATTGTGACACACACGCACGTTGGGTTTCCATGTTTTATGGGGACATTCCACAGGCGTAATGGTTTTTATACTGTACAAACAGTATTTTCATTACCCTAACCTTACACCTAAATCTAGTCCTTACAGAAAAAAAAAAAAAAAAAATGTCCACACAAGGACAAGGTTTTTGGATATTGCCATCATTTTGTATACCTGAACCACACACACACACAAACACAACACGATTATATATACAGTCATGGCCAAAAATATGGGCACCCTTGGTAAATATGATCAAAGAAGGCTGTGAAAAATAATCTGCATAGTTTAAACCTTTTTTTTTTTTTTTTTTTCACAAAAATCTAACCTTTCATTGGATAATAAGAATTTAAAATGGGGGAAAATATCATTATGAAATAAATGTTTTTCTCAAATACATGTTGGACAATTATTGGCACCCCTAGACAATTCATATTGATAATTTTGAGCAATCCAGTATGATTATGAACATGAAATTATCCAGCCAGGCCCTACGTGAAAAAGTGATTTCTTGATTCAACAGGTCTGGCAGTAATCAGGCTTGGGTTTGGCTAGTGAAATTTAACTCAGCTTTCAAAAATTCTGTTGTTAATCACACGTCTTTCATGATTTAACAGGAGGGGGCAATTAATTTTTCACGTAGGGCCAGGCAGGTTTGGACAGCTTTTTTCCCTTAATAAATAAAATCATCATTTAAAAACTGCATTTTGTATTTACTTGCATTATCTTTGTGTAATATTAAAATCTGTTTGATGATCTGAATCTTTTAAGTGGGACAAATATGCAAAAAAACAAAAAAACAGGAAGGGGGCAAAACTCTTTTCACGGCACTGTACAGTATATAAACACCCCAAAACATAACAGTTCTTTACATTTTTGTTTAGATTTTCTAAATCATTGTTTTGTTTAGAAAATCATATATTTCAGTGATGGAGATCAACTTAAAAAAAAAAAATAAAAAAAAAATAAACTAACCTAAAAGGGCTAAATTTGTAGGCTACACTCTAAAGAATAAAGGTTCTTGGCTCCATCCATTGATGGTTCCTTTCCATTCCACAAAAGGTTGCAATGAACTAAGAAAAAATTGTTCTTCCTTTTTTGTGAACTTTTTTTTTTCTTTTGCAATTTTTTTTGGAAGAGTGTAACTGTTATTCTATGATACATAAAGACTGAAAATCTAATCTGGCATTAAATGAAATGTCCGTGATGAGCAGATGGCACACAGAAATTAATTCTCATTTGGAGGCTTGCTTGATGTTTGCAAAAGACATATGTGCAAATATGACCTGTTATCTTATTTTTCCAGGGTCTAATTTATATCTATGTCAGTAGCAGACATTTCCTTATGGACCTTTTAGTCAGACAGCAGCCTTTTTATCATTCAGGCATGTTTTAAACTTCGTTCAGAAGAGGGATTGCTTCTTTCACTCAGGATATATATGACACAAGTCTTGACATCTCATGCATGAAATGTTATTTCAAGCTCAAAGCCACCAATGCTAATGCTCAGTGACGTTAGGTCCCAAAGGTCTGAGGAAAATATGCCCTTGAAAGCCACACCAGAACAGCAAAAACCATACAAAGTACTCAACAAAGCTACCACATAAGTGTATTTAGGCCTGGCAGAGTTTAGGCTGCCTCGTACTGATAAACCTGGTAGCAGTGTCCGGAACTAACCCCTGAATCAAACAGGCCAGATGCACACTCAGTATCCCACTTCGCAAATATGGCTCTATTTTCATGGTGACAACATTCATTTTACAAAGCACAATGTCCTAAAATATGATAACACCTTTTATATTAGGCTTTCTGTAAGTATCTGGATACAAAGGTGTTTAACACTATGTATGAATGTAATAACATTTTAAACCAAATTAAAACATAAACCAGCAATCTTTTGTTAAAACAGGACTCCGAAATATTGGATTTCATTTTTGATTAGCTCAAATTCAATATCAGCACAGCATGGTATACACACATGGTTTTACCTCATAGAAACAGAATGCTTTTCTAGTCACACAGCATCAGATAACTGTAAGGGACACATTGACAGTGATCATTGACTATGATGGCAGCAATGGCTGCTGGGTAACGTGTATTGAAGAGGAGGCTAAAAATAAACTGGACTAACAAGCTGGATAAATATACAATTATCTAATTATAGTCTACAAACAGGTTGGCAGCTTAGTATCTATAGCAACTGGAAACTTCATTAAATGGTAAGCCAAGATTTTATTGGAGTCAGATAAGATAGCATATAGAGTAAACATATAGACATTACGCTATCTCATATATTCGCACATTATCTATAAAATCAAATGTGGCTTTCAATAATACTGGCAAACTTTAGCGTAATAGGGAAAATACTGACAGACAATTGGTTCTGTGTTGCTAAAGCTCAGTCATGGATAAAAATATCATATGGATCAAGAAGCACAGTGTAATAACTGTGAGATCTGGAGTGAATTTCTAAAATACAGAGCAACATCATTTGTCAGTTTACAAATTTACACTTAATACAGTGAAAAATACATAATTAGTTGTTTTTACAGCAAATAAAACAGCAGTTGCATGGAAATACTTGAAAATACTATACATGTTGATCATACAGAGCTAGAATTTGATGCCACTATTTGACTTAAGAGTATTTGTAGGTTTTAGAAATCATTTAGCTATGTTAAAAAAGAAAACTGTTACTTTCCACTTACTAAAAGTTTGACTGGCCATTAATTAAACCAATTTCAGCTTGCCCATCTTAGCAAGTAACCATTGCGCTACTTGCCGTCACTGTAAAGGTTGTTGCCATGGAAACAGGGCCACATGGGATCATCCATTTCTGTATTTGTCTGTTGGAGAGTTTGAAGAAATTAGTCAATCTGGTGTTATCATGGAGGAGTTATTTTGATATCATAATAATACACACAATTATGTTTCCCCCCCCAAGACAAAAAAAGCTAGCTGAAGAAATGAACAGAAAAATAAAATAAAAGTCCAACGAGCTAAACAAAAACATGCTGAGCCAAGTTAACTATAACCGCATGTGAAAATGACTGCTACCCTGAAGAGCGGTTTAATAAATTGACTTACATTTGTAATCTGTAATGAACATAAATGTTGGATAAGGTCACTTGGACCACCAGTGGATTTTGTTGAACAGCTTATGTTCAGCACAGGCATGCAGCCTAGCAACGTGTCTGGATAAAAATACCCACAACATGCGTGACCAAATATTCTCTTTCTTTTCTGCACTGAAGACTCATCCGATGAGCGACTGACTGAGGTGGACAGAAATGAATCAATGACATCTTCTGACTAGAGGTCAACCACCTCAGTGTTCATGTAACCTCATCATTTTATCTTCTATTAGTGTGTTCAGCCAGTAATCATTAACAATGGTTGACAACAACAACAAACAATGCTATTATGTTTTTCCTTCCTCGGGTATGGGGAGATGGTGTAATGTGATTGGGCTCATTTGATTACGTACACCACCAGTTAAAAGTATACATTTTTGTGAAAGCTGTGATATTTTTTTCTCAGGATTGTTTAAAGTTCAAAAGAACAGCATTTATTTGAAATAGATTTTTTGTAACAGTATAAATATCTTTACTTTTGTCATCACTTTAATTAACAAATTCCTTGTTAATTAAAAAAAATTATGCTGTCCTCAAATTTAGAATGTGAGTATTAATATATCTAGTTCTAATATTATAGATATGGAGTATAAAGCTCACCGGTTCAGTCATACAGCAGAGGAAACCTGCTCCAGCATTGACCTTGATATCAGCTATGGGCAGCATGAAGTTGATAGGCACTCCCTTCGACATGGGGTCATTACTCAAGGACAGGTGTGTCTTAGCTATGCAAACCGGCAAATTCCCAAAGCCCTTTAAAAGAGGAAAAACAAAGATGATGAAAAAAAAATGTGGAATAAGACAGAATGTTACACTTTGCCTCAGGCAGCCAGGCATATTACATATAATGTTAAACAGCCAAACTCATTCCTTCAAAACTCTGTTACACAACATTTTCCATCCACAATAAGTCATACAATGTTTTATTTAAAAACTCTTAGCTGCTTCTACTGATTAGTCCAACCCCCATCAATTAACAGAGTATAAGTATTAATGTTTTAGTATATACTGTATTTGATGACAAACATCTCATTAATAAAGTATGTTCTATAAGTAAACAAATATCTGAGAGGTTTATGAATAACTATTTCTTAGGCTGCTATATGTATATATAATTAAACAGACTTACTGTATAATGAAAATGAAGCTTACCTGTTTTGTATAAAGCACAAGCTTTTCTTTTGCTTTTGGAGACAGCTCGATATCTTTTGCACCATACATATTTTGTGCCACAGTCCTTAACTTATCTGCAGCTGGAATCTGAAAATAGCCATTTATCTGTGTTTAATAATGCATTAGTATGAGTAATGGATTTTGGCTTTATTCCATCAGTGGAACCTTACTGTACTTAATACATACAGACTTTCTCCTAGCCTTAATTTGCTATGAAAAGTTTTCATGCTGGTTATATTTAAGCCTTGTCAATTAAAAAGATTTCATGCATTATATAGTCATTGGCTGGTAATGAAACAGCTCTATATATAAAGTGTTAATTGAGATCAGAATATGTGTGGGAAAGAATAGCACAAAGACACTGGGTAATAAAATTTTTTTTTGAAAGTAACTGAAAGTAAAATTGCTCCACTTATATAAGGAATTTAATGATGCCGCAAACAAATATCCTTTCACTTCCTCTACCACCTAGTTATTCAGCTGATGCTTTTACACAAAGCAAAGCACAGTACATTTAGTATCAGTTTCAATTGTAAAAGTGGGATTTAAACCTACATTTTTTAAGTTGCCAGTGCAAAGCTTACCCACTATGCCACTTCTCACCTGTGCGTCATAGAGGAACCTGAACTGTCCAGGAAGATTTAGCTGCTCTCTGAACAGCTTCTGCCAGAGCCAGCGCTCCAGCGCCCCCATCAGACCAGTTAGTGCACTGCACTGCTTCAAAGGCTCCAGCTTGCCTCGCCTGGCCACACACCAGCTCCAGCTCAGCGTCAGTATCAGAGCTACGCCAAATACAATCAGAGCCCATATTCACACACATTCACTCAGAGTAGGAGTACTGTGTGTGGTTCAGTTTGGCTCGTGAGCATACAGTTAGTGTACAAAGGATAAGATGTAAATATTAGATTATAATTAGAGATATATGAGTGAAAAAGCATAAAATAGTACACATTGTACCTGAATTTGTTGACAGCTACGATCACTGGCAAACCAAATGCTTGTGCATTTTCCACCTGTCTCTTCAGATGACAACAGCCTCTCTCCAGCTGCTTTAGGTTCTGCTTTGCAGAAAATATATCATGTAAAATATACTGAACTCATCCACTCACTTTCAGAAATGTCATTCAAATTTTCTTGCAGTAATATGGCTTAACCCTTACAAATATGAACATTCAGAATTGTACATAAAATGGTTACAGAGCTTGAATGAGTGTACTACCTCCTGTGAATACTCTTTTGGAAGGGGCAAACCAGCTTGGACCTATAAACAAGAAAGAAAACAAGTGTAAAGACAATGTGAGATATTGCCTCTGTGAGAACAAGCACAAGAGTGCTTAAGCACAACCGATGTGTTATAGGCTCTAGTGAATACATAATGAAAACGGTCTATAAATTTGTGGGTCTGACTCACAGGGGGGGCACCGCCATGCATCTTCAAGGTTCGAACAGTGGCCACCATCACTACCACATCTGGCCGCAGGTCTGAGTAGCGACATTTAATGTTGAAAAACTTCTCCAAGCCAGTGTCAGCCCCCTGACCAGACTCAGTGACTGTAAAGACAGGAAAGAGTAGATTAGACAGAGTTTGAATATTGTGACAGTTTGTGCATTACTTTGTGTTGTTTCTATTACACAAACCTAAACCTAGATATAGTGATAATACACTACGGTACAAAAGTCAACAAAATACAACAAGGTTGCTCACCAAGGCCCCAAAACACAGTAAAAGTTGTATTTAAAATCTTCGTTGGTTTCTATTTGAATAAATTTTAAAATGCAATATATCCCTGTGATGGCAAATCTGAATTTTCATCAGCCATTACTCCAGTCGTCAGTGTCACATGACCCTTCAGAAATCATTCTAATATGCTGATTTGTTGTTCAAGAAACATTTTTTTATTACTAGCAAATTTGCAAATTCAATTGCACTATTAAAAACCGTCTTTACTGTCACTTTTGGTCATTTAATGTGTCCTTGCTGAATAAAATAATTAATATTTGAAACTTTTGAACAGTAGTGTTTTTATGCAGAATGTACAGCATTACAGAATTATAAGAAAATGTGTTAAATAATTTATATATATATATATAAATGAACTAGATTCCTTCTTCACCTACAAAACCTTCGGATCCAACCATTTTTAAAGCCAGTTTGTCTGCCAGAATGGAAGGACTGCCTTGGGCAATATCAGCTAATGGGCTGGTGTGAAGAAACACTGGTGTACCCTAGAGAGAAAGACTGAGATGTGCTGAGACAGAATCTGACAGAGCTGAAATAAATAAATAAGAAGGATTCTGTGTGCAGTGATTCTAAAATATTTATACAGAAAAAAATGACAATGACATTTTCAGTGGACATGTAACATGTTGCGCTATTAAATCTTACCTCTACAGTTTGCATCAAGACAGGTTTCAGGGCATCTTTCAATAGCATGGCCAACGGACCACTCACATCCTGTGATGACAAGGTTGTGTAGATTAGATCACACACATATAGACACACACAAACACGTGAACACACATACTGACTAAATCCTCTGTGGTGACAGCATCTCCAGATTTGTTTGTAGCTACTACTATCTTGGCCAGCCTCTGCTGCATCTCCTCCACACTGCTGCTGAGTGACAGTATAGCCATGATCTCATTTTCCAGAGAGCCAGGATCCTGAACAGCGCAGACACCCATTAAAATGAACAAATCACCCTTAATTACATTATCAAAAAAGGCACTAGGTCAAATTGAAATTATGACACAGATACATACTGTTGCAGTGTCTGGGTCAATGTCTAATCGGACAAAACGTCTTATCTCGGTTCCTGTGAAGGTCAAGGGGTCGGATTTCTCAATGCCCAGTTTCTGCAGGTCATGAAGGACACTGTGACCATGTCATCATACTTCTGCAATGGATTTGAAATGAATATCTTACTATAGACTGTGTTTTCTATGACTTACCTTCATTCGGTTTAGCTGTGCTGGAGAAAAGGACCTTTGCCCCATTCTGAGAGGAACCAACAGGTCAAACAAAGCCTGCAAGATTTAAATGTGTGAGATCATACCAAATGCAAACTGTACAAACACATGAGTATAAACACACGCATACATATCAAACACAAACCTGACCTTCTCAGAGAGCTTGGTCTCATAGTGAGCATGTGCTTTAATAGTGTCCATCACCACTTTACTGGCAGCAGAAATGAGCTCATTTTGACCTGAAGACTGAAGGCTGACCTGGGATCAATGTGTTGGAAAATATTAAAGTTCCATTTGATGAAATATAGTTAAAATCTCTGTTGCAAAAGGGTCTCAAACACAACCTCCTCCAACGGGATAATCTGAGAATATCCACCTCCAGCAGCAATCCCTGTGAACAAAATTAACCCATGACCTCAAGTGAAAAAACAAAACAAAAAAACAAATCATATAATAAACCTGTTATAAAGGCCTGTTTTCGTCTCAGAGTCTAAAATGAAATGGGTAGGCCAAATTGCTTGTTTTGTGAATAAAGTTTTTAAGAAATAAGCCACACTGTGATATAAAGCTGCACTGCAAGAAAAATCATCAGCAATGATTTTAAGGCATTATTATGATTTAGCATCTCAAAATTAGTTTTTTTTTTTAATTCTCATAATTTCACAATTTCATCGTAGTTGATATCATAATAATTCTGTCTTTGTATGACTATCGACTTTTGTCATCATTATAACTTTTATCTCGATTTATATAACTGTTTGTCAGGGTTTTTCATCTTATCATTTTGTACTGTTAATGACTTTAGAAGTCATAATTAAGACTTTTTATGACGTTATTTTCACTTTTTATCACATAATTATGACTTAGTATGTAGTAAGTTTGGATTTTTTTCTTATTGAGTGGAAATTGGCTTCCATAGATATAATCTTGGAAACCTGGGGGGAAAAAAAGTTTGTCCCTCACCCCTAGCACCAAAACGGCATCCTGGGGAAGGCTCTTTCACGCAAGCAAAAGCGTTGATATTCAGGTGGGCCCCTAAAGCCTGAGCCAGTCCGAGAGTGGTGGTGCGCTTTCCCTCGCCCAATGGAGTAGAAGTAATTCTGGTCACAGTAAAAAAATTAAAGCATTATTTTTTTTTGTCGAATTGCTAAGATGGATGTGAATGCAGTGTGTGATCCACGCTTAATGAAGTGTTGTAAGATCCCATTTGGCGCTTGTGAAAAGTTACTACACCATAAGATTATGCTAATGCACATAATTATATTTCAGGATGCATCCTACCCAGTGACAATCACATATTTCCCATCAGGCTGTTTCTCCATGCGTTTCAGAGCATCCAGTCGTATCTTAGCCCTGCTCCTACCATATGGCTCCACTTCCTCAGAAAACAAGCCCACCTCTTTTGCAAGCTGACCAATTGGTTTGCTTTGGCATGAACAGGAGATGTCAGCATCACTGAGAAAATGCAATAGACATTCACATGGGTCAGCAAGAGTCACAAAAGTGTCACTTTACAGAATATGCTTTAATTAAACAATCTTTATATAAGCATGCATGCCACAACAGTACCTCGGCTGAGGCTCTTGGGGTTTCTTCTTTGTGTAATCTATGTTCCATTTTCCTGGAGTGTACGTCTGCAGAAACCGCTTTGCACTTTCTACTGTATTCTGGTCAAAATCCAAATGAGAAATCATAAGTATTTGTAAAAAGCCCTTTCATACTGTACAGTATTGTTATAAACATGGGATTTTTAATGTTTGAAAGAAGTCTCTTATGCTCACAAAGGGTTCATTTATCTGCCAAATTTAAGTAAATACAGTGATACTGTAAAATATTATTTCGAATGATTTTACTTTTTTAATATATTTTAAAATGTAATTTACACCCATGATGAACTCAGCAGCCATTACTCTGTGTGTACGTTTTTTTTCTTCTGGATTTTGTGATAAACATGAAGTTCAAAAGAACAGCATATATTTGAAATGGAAATATGTTCTAACATTATAAATGTCTCTTGTTACTTTTGATCAATTTAATGTGTCCTCACTGAATATAAGTATTCATTTCTTTAAAAATGTACTGTACTGACTCTAAAACTTTGAACTGTATAATAATTCTGTGATGCCTAAATTCAATTGTAGCATTTAAAATTGATTGCTTTTAGTCTTTTATTTTGTCATTTATTTATACAAAATAGGAAAAAAAAAAAAAATCAAGCATTCATTTGTCAGTAGGAGTTGCTGCCAAAAAAATTGATTGTCCACTCTTGTTTTACCTCATTGGGTCTACCTATGTGCACAAACAAAGCATAAAAAGTAGTTTGCTCCTGATACAACCCAAATTCCGGAAATGTTGGGATGTTTTTTAAATTTGAATAAAATGAGCCAATATTTTATTCACAATAGAACATAGATAACATAACAAATTTTACAATTTTATGCACAAAATGAGCTCATTTCAAATTTGATGCCTGCTACAGGTCTCAAAATAGTTGGGGCGGGGGCATGTTTACCATGGTGTAGCATCTCCTCTTCTTTTCAAAACAGTTTGAAGATGTCTGGGCATCGAGGTTATGAGTTTCTGGAGTTATGGTGTTGGAATTTGGTCCCATTCGTGCCTGATATAGGTTTCCAGCTGCTGAAGAGTTTGTGGTTGTCTTTGACATATTTTTCATTTAATGATGCGCCAAATGTTCTCTATAGGTGAAAGATCTGGACTGCAGGCAGGCCAATTCAGCACCCGGACTCTTCTACTACGAAGCCATGCTGTTGTAATAGCTGCAGTATGTGGTTTCGCATTGTCCTGATGAAATACACAAGGCCTTCCCTGAAATAGAAGTCGTCTGGAGGGGAGCATATGTTGCTCTAAGACCTTTATATACCTTTCAGCATTCATAGTGCCTTCCAAAACATGCAAGCTGCCCATACCGTATGCACTTATGCACCCCCATACCAACAGAGATGCTGGCTTTTGAACTGAACGCTGATAACACGCTGGAAGGTCTCCCTCCTCTTTAGCCCGGAGGACACGGCAACCGTGATTTCCAACAAGAATGTCAAATTTGGACTCGTCTGACCATAGAACACTTTTCCACTTTGAAACAGTCAAAACAGCCTTGGCCCACAGCACACGACGGCACTTCTGGACCATGTTCACATATGGCTTCCTTTTTGCATGATAGAGCTTTAGTTGGCATCTGCAGATGGCACGGTGGATTGTGTTTACCGACAGTGGTTTCTGGAAGTATTCCTGGTTAAGTAATGTCAATGACAGAATCATGCTGATGAGTGATGCAGTGTCGTCTGAGGGCCCGAAGACCACGGGCATCCAACAAAGGACTTCGGCCTTGTCCCTTACGCACAGAGATTTCTCCAGTTTCTCTGAATCTTTTTTTCGCATCTTTCAATGCTTTCAATTGATTTTTGCTTTTTGAGCGATGCGAAAAAGCGAGGCGAATCGCAAAACTATTCTCGAATACCAACGATAACAAGAAGCTCAGCATCCACTCTCTTATCCAGGAGACTCTTCTTCGGTGTTTGTTTACACTGGTTTTCGAAACAGCGCCACCATTCTCACCCTTTTGTGCAACAGCAGCTGCTCCGGTCACGTTATCCTAGCTCAAATCTGATTGGACGGCCCTTGTTCTCGCTTTGCGAAACTGAAAAGATTCGTCAGACTGGACGAAAAAAAAAAACATTTGCGATCGCAGCTCGCGGTCTTTGTGGAAGCATCCATAGGAAGCTGTTGTTTTATTCCAGCGTGTCATCACGTCCGAAATTCGTTTTGCTTTTTCGCGCTCAGTGTGGAAAGGCCTTCAGACATCCCTTTTATAGCTAATCATGTTACAGACCTGATGTCAATTAACTTAATTAGTTTCTAGATTTTCTCCCAAGCTGAATCTTTTCAAAAATTTCTTGCTTTTTCAGCCCTTTGTTGCCCCCGTGCCAACTTTGAGACCTGTAGCAGACATCAAATTTGAAATGAGCTCATTTAGTGGATAAAAGTGTAAAATTTCTCCGTTTAAACATTTGTTATGTTCTCTATGTTCTATTGTGAATAAAATATTGGCTCATGAGATTTGAAAGTCTTTTAGTTTTCATTTTATTCAAATTTAAAAAAACGTCCCAACATTTCCAGAATTTGGGTTGTATTTTCCCTGATATGATACCTTCATCAGCATGGCTACCGTCATGGGTCCGACTCCACCAGGCACTGGGGTGATGTATCCAGCTCGCTCTTTAGCTGAGGGGTAGTGCACATCCCCCACCACCCGTTTCCCACTGGCTTTACTGCTGTCTGTGTGAGAGTCAAAGGTAAACATGTGATCTAAAATCAGCAGCTATTTGATATTCCATTACTGTTTCATACAAGTAGATAGAGTCAAGCAGAGAGACCTGGTATATGATTGATACCGCAGTCTATGACCACCGCCCCCTCCTTCACCCACTCTCCTTTCACCATCTCAGCTCTGCCAGCACCCACAACCAAGATGTCTGCTCTGCCCACCTAAAGAAAACAAGATGCTCAAAGTTACTCCAACATTCACCTACTCCATTCGTTAAACCGGACTGCATGCCAGGTCAAGGTCTGTACTCAATATCGATAAAGCAAACATTAAATTTATCGACAGAATCATAAGTTCTTCTTTGTTGTAAAATCTAGCTGAAGAAATGCTCATGTTCAAAACTGGGAAAAGGGATTTAAAATAGAGCGTGAGAGAAGCAGATGAAACCAACCTGTTCAGCAAGGTCAAGGGTCTTTGAGTGACAGGTGGTCACTGTGGCGTGATTCCATAAGAGCAGATCGTGCATTGGAGCGCCAACGATCTTACTGCGGCCGATCACGACAGCATTCTTCCCCATCACACTCACACCTGCACACATGAATCATACTTGCTCCGTTCCAAAACCCAGTGAGCATTTTAACGTGCACTGTTGACACTAAGCCTGTTCTAAAGGTCTCATTTGAATTGCACTGCCTTGTTTGAGCCAAATTGTAAAGAAGCATCACATGTATATTTTGTGAAGAAGGCAGAATGCTCAGCATAAAGAAAATACCAGATGGTCAACATGGTGATAGAAATTTTGGTTGTACATTACAGTATACACTACTGTTCAAAAGGTATGTATGTATTCATTCATTTTAATTTAATATTATTTAGACATTAATACTTTTATTTAGCAAGGATGCATTAAATTGTCCAAGAGTGACAAGATGTTTATCATGTTACAAAAATGTTCTATTTCATCAAAGAATCCTGAAAAAAAGCATCATGGTTTTCACAAGACTTTTAGGCAGTACAACTGTTTTTAAAACTGATAATCTGATAAACGGTTTCTTAAGCACCAAACTAACAGATCCTTTAGAATAATTTCTGAAGGATCATGTGACTGTAATGGGTGCTAAAAAAATGTTTGCCACAACATTAATGTGCTTTACTGCATTATTTGATCAGATAAAGATATAGAAGGATTTACAAAAATCTTAAAATATTTTAACAACCCCAAACTTTTAAACAGTAGTGAATTTCCTTAAAAAGCAAAGTACCAATAAAACATTCTCTATAATTAAAATGAGGCATTGTACCAAATATTTTTATTTCTTTATATGCTTATTAGAGATGCTGCCCATGTAGGCAGTAGACAGCAAAGAAACTCGCTGGGTTTTAAATCAGAGCTCTTTTCTTTATCTTTCTGCAATGTGCCCTTTCTGACGCACCTACATGTGCTGCTAAAAAAGAATGTTCTGGATCCTTCTTTTCTTTTCTTAGGGTGACGGCTCATTTCACCACCCAGTCATCAGACTGCACCGCTCTGTCTGTGTATGTGTGTATATATAGATTTCACACCTATCCAATCACACTGCACACTGATTGTGCTGTAGTACGAAGGCCCCTAGACAATCACACTATGATTCTGACTGATGAGAGCTAGAGCTCATGGGTAGCGCTTCACAAGATTTCTACCCACCGGTCTGACTGATGAGCTCCATACAGCCATTAGGAGTGCATGGGATGAAACAGTCGCCCAGGTCTCCACGAGACAGCTTCCCTGCATTTATACTGGTCAGGCTGAGAGGAAGACACATTAAATAATATACAGTTACAATGTTCTGTGGAGTTTTTTAAAAAAAATAATTGGCTATGCATTAAGGAAGTTTTTCTGACAATTTGGCATTTTGTAACACCTAATATGGCAACTGTAACTTTTTGGAAAGAGGCATGTTTATTTGTTTTATCTAAAGCAGGAGTAAGTTTTTTTTTTTTTTTGCACCAGCATTAAAAAATAGTTTTTTTACAGTGTGATTTGAGTTAAAGGGTGACTCACCCAAAAATGAAAATTCTTCATTTTTGAAGATTGTTGTTCATCGCCCCGTACTGGCCGAACCAGAAAATTAAAATTTTTCATTTTCACCCAAAAATGAAAATTCTGTCATTAATTACTTACACATCACACTCATGTCATTTCAAACCCATAAGACCTTCATTCATCTTCTGAACACAAATTAAGATATTTTTGATGAAATCCGAGAGCTTTCTGACCCTCCATAGACAACAACACAACTGAAACATTCAAGGCTTGAAAGGTAGTAAGGGCAGCGTTAAAATAGTCCATGTGACTAGTCAGTGGTTCAACCCTAATTTTATGAAGCTATGAGAATACTTTTTGTGTGCAAAGAAAACAAAAATAACTTTATTCAACAATTTCTTCTCTTCGGTGTCAGTCTTTGCAGTGCGTTCACAAGAGTACCATGACAAATGCGTGTGGTGCTGCTGTATTCTGACATAGAACCCGGATGCTCTGCGCCTTGTTTACAAGCAGAGGAAGACGCACACTGTGCATAAAACAGTCTTAATAAACATGTCTGAAGATTTTGACAGAGAGGATGACTTACAATTTTTTGCCCATCCTTACTTAATCAAACCAGAATATACAGACGATGAACTAAGAGAGATGGATGTTCTATGGCAGGACGCAGACTCCTGTGTCAGCAGCATCACATACATGCATCATAGTACTCTCATAAACGTTCCGAAGACTGACAGGAAAGAGAAGAAATTGTTGAATAAAGTTGTTGTTTTTGTTTTCTTTGTGCACAAAAAGTATTCTTGTAGCTTCATAAAATTAGGGTTGAACCACTGATGTCACTAGTGGTCGACCGATATATCGGCATATATTTGGCATTTTTCAAATGTGAACCTGGACCACAAAACCCAGTTAAGTGTAATATTTATACATAATCTGAACGCTGAATAAATAAGCTTTCCATTCATGTATGGTTTGTTAGGATCGGACAATAATTGGCCGAGATACAACTATTTGAAAATCTGGAATCTAAAAATCTAAAATCTAAAAAATCTAAATATTGAGAAAATCGCCTTTAAAGTTGTCCAAATTAAGTTCTTAACAATGCATATTAATTATAAAAAATGAAGTTTTGATATATTTACAGTAAGAAATTTACCAAATATCTTCATGGAACATGATCTTTACTTAAGATCTTAAGTAAACTTTAAGATTTTACTTAACCAGACTTAAGACTGGTTTTGTGGTCCAGGGTCACAAACATCGGCATCGGCTGATAAGTTTTTCTGTCTGGCCGATGCGTTCGTGGCGGGACTTTTATTTTGACGGCGCTGAGAACTGCAGCGCCTGTGCACACAGTGCTCACATTCTCCCTCTAGACCAGGGTTCCTCAATTAGTTTTCGCCAAGGGACGAATTCTGCCAACAATACCAAGCCAAGGGCCACTGACCTATATGTATGTATATATATATATATGTATCACTCACTCACTCACTCACTCAAGACTGTTCAGTCCATTCATATTTGAATCATCTATTTTCCATGTCCACGTTTCTTTACTTCACACTCGCGTTTTTGCTGTCACATCGTATCTACACTGGACGCCACAGAGCATTGCAAACAGGCCTGGATTAACACAGTGTAGTGCCCTAGGGTGACTACATTTGAAGTGCCCCCCCCCATCCATCTAAAAAAAAATAAGAGGACTGTCAAAAATTCAGGAGCACCTTCTGATCAATAACAAAAATTTGCCTTCCCATTACAAGGTAATATTTTACTCCTTAAAGTGATTTACAGGGGCATTTATTTATTTTTTTGTAATGGCATTTTTTTTTCTAATTTTATTAAAAGTATGTCATTATGTCAAATTCAAAAATCTACATTTATAAGCTTTTCCAAAATTTCTAATTAAAAAAAACAAAAAACAGAATAAGAACAGGTAGAATAAGAAGAATAAGTTACCAATCAAAAGAAATCAATATTAACAAAATTAGTTTCCACTACAAAGGTGGCACAGAAGAACACAGGTAAATTTAAAAATTACAGACATTTACAGAGGCTCAGAGGTGGCATGGATGTTTTAAATTCATAGCAATGTTGTGAGATTAATGTTTTAAATATAAAATTTTGAATATAGAACTATATTGTTTGATTGAAAGGATTTAAATAACTGAAATGACACTTTAAAAATAAAAATAAAACTGCCAGCAGGTGGCGGCAAGTCACTGATTTTATCACTGAATCATTCATTCAATTGATTCGTTTGAACTGCTGATTCATTCAGGAACGAAGCAAGTGACTGTCTTTATGAATGGGTAATTGAATCATTGACTCACTAGATTCATTTAAAAACGCAGGTTCATTCATAAATGAAACACCGCTGTGTTTGAATGGAGATGCGCAGTGGCTCAGCTGTAACTGTTTGAAACTATTTTCCTTGACGAAATAGAGCAAAATCAGGCAATATTGTTAAAGTCATACAATGTACATCACTCTATATTAACTTATTGTTTATTGAACTATTGTATTAATTTAATATCACATTTGCAAACTCCCTTAATAATCTTTAAAATCTGTCACTCACTTCAGTTCATATCGATCTCACAAAGCTCCATTAATCAATAAAGCTCTACACTGCACAACAAATCTCTTATTTACACCCTGTCTACACTTTGTTATGCATAACTAAGCAATGAACAAAACTCCAGTATTTTGAGCAGTGAGTGGATACTGATTAACATTGCATTCAAGGAATCAACATATGTCTGCGATACATTTCTCAACGCTGCAAAAACACGCAAGTAGAAATCTTTGAAGCTCCCCTCAGCGCAAACACAAATAGCCTATGCTGATAGGTTAGTCGCACTGGTGCTCCTAAATATTTTTTGATAGTCACACACAGTACTTTTCAGTCGCATTGTAGTAGAGCCCTGGCTATGTGTCTTTTTTATTTACGTTTCGCACAACCGCTAAGATGATGCTGCCTATCCATTTGTGAATAAATATGCAGCTCGACTCTGACTGGGGGAGGGGGCAAATACTGTGACCTGACCCAATCGCAAATTCTTTATATGCGTGCATATATTTTATATTCTCTCTGTATATATTGTATCATTAACTGTTAATTATCTATGCATCTGCATCTCTTCAAAATAATATATATATATACAAAACATGAAAGATATTTTAAAGGTCTAGTCATTATCTTAATCACTTGGTGCCCCCCTATTGGCTGGTGCACTATTTGAGGGTATAGGGGGCGATTTCTGAAACAGCCAGCATCACTGATTATAATATCTATTGCATTTTGTTGCGTCACGCCGCTCCGCTCGCGTCCGGTGTAGACACGATGTAATTTAATGTCGCTTTCTGATGCTGCATTTTAATTTTCATGCCACATTATTTCAAATTAGCACGGGCCAAACATTTTATCTGGCCCGCGGGCCGCCTATTGAGGAACCATGCTTTGTGTTCTGAAAATGAGCGAAGGTCTTACAGGTTTGGAACGACATGAAGGGGAGTAATTAAGTTTCCTATTAAAATGACAACCAGCAGCTTCCAGTCAAAAAGCTCAATATAGCTCCAGTCAGTAATTACAATAAACACATTTTAAATCACATACGGTAACACAAGTGATCTATTCCCTATAAGTATGCTGCATAAATCTGATGAAACTCTCATAGGATGTCTCAAGAGCCTGCAGGTGTATATTGCTTATTTGTGCAGATTTTAGACTCAGTTGCCCCTCAAAACTATTTTTACTTTGATAACTCATCTGAAATCAGTAAAAAAGGCCAATATTCACACACATCAACAAAAAAGGCCTTTGGCCTTCTGACTTTTGAGTGGAAAAAACAGATAAGGGAGCCAAATAGAGTGATTAGACCTGTAAACTAGACCTAGCAGAGGCCCAATGGATCAAACGATGGGGAAAAAAGTGTGTAAAATGCAACAACTTGACCTTGTAAAGAAAAAAAGCCTGCACTACCTGTCTATTCCAGTTAGTTTATCAAGAATAAATCCACTATCAGGCCCATTTTCGCAGTCTTGCTTCTCAAACATACATTTCAAGCAAATAACACCTACCCGTCCACATCTTTCTCTGGAGCCACAGCATTGGTTACTTTCTCTGTGCTTATTGTGTTGATGGAGTCAAGCGGTAGTTGTACGATGAGGCCATGGACCGCAGGATTCTCATTCACTGCAACTATACTTCGCAGGACCTTAAGAAAATCAGTGGGATTAGCCTTCAGAATCAAATCCTTTTTGTCACAAAATTGTTTCATTTGCTATTTGCCATATTTATTTAATAGCTCAGAATGCATTTATCTATTCCAAACTCTGACCAAAACTAGATCAGAATGAACTGCATGGTTCAAAATTAATATGAACTGAAGATGTCCAAAGGCTCTAATTTTCATTATAATGAATTGTAAGTAATGCCGCATGGACGTATAAAGAGAGAAAGGACGCAAAACAAGACAAGGCGAATCACACTGTTGTTATTGCTTGGGGCATATTTCTCTTACTTCATTCTCTGTGGCTGTCTCGGGAAGCCTTATGTGGTTCGCATTGATCCCAATCTATGCAAGAGAGGAAGACAGTGTCAGCAAGAGGTTTATGATAAACATGATTTCTGTTTATTAAATCATCTCACTGAACCTCAGCCGCTGCCTTGAGCTTCATGCTGATGTAGAGGTTTGAGTCATCTCTGTCCCCAACCTACAACAAAACACAGGGTATATGAGTGTGTGAAAAGAGTACAAAAAGTAAAAAATGTAATTGATCTAATGTGTATAAATGAGATATTTTTAGTTTAATACTTTTAGACATTTTACACTTTTATGTCCTATAAAAACAGAATCAGCAAACAACTCACTCAAATGTAATACTGGTTTAAATTTTACATAATAATGGTGTATTATGTAAATGTCTAATGTTGTAATATTTCTGTGAAAATGTTTTTCTCAAAAGTAAGTGTAATGTTCTACTATTTATGTGTAAATATAAAAATGCTTAACATTTTGGTGTAAATTTTGTATGTTTTATATATTTAATAAATGTAATATTTATGAACATTCATGAATACATAAACATTATAAATTTTGCATTTTGATATGTAAATTTAAATGCATTATTTTTTTCCAAAGTTTTAAATCTGGTTATTGAAATGTAATGGTCAAAAATGTTTTGATCAAAACAGTCCAAAAATGTTTATAAGAACAACAAAACAACACAGTTCAGGCAGTGAGATCATTATGGTCCAAGAGTCACACACCATATCAATGTTATCTTATCATGGTGACCTTAAACTAACACACCTTTCTTTCACGTTGCACACTGATGCATTTATCAACACATGACCATGAAGCCATAAGGAGATTATCTATTTTAACACAACAGCCACAACCGTGAGAGAAAAGAAAATGGCACATTACCAAATGACCATCTGGAGTAGAACGAAAGAAAAAAGAATAAAGAAGAAAGATGAGTCAGATTATCAGGAGAGATAAAAAATATACAGCAAGCTATCACCACAAGGTGTATTATACGGTCCAAAATAATGAGCGAGAGGTCCAGACTGACCTGCAGGACAACCAAGCCAGGCCTGAAGCCTGAGAACTGATTCTTCATCTCTGCTACCTCCTTCTTCAGTCGCTCCTTCACCTGTCTGGACATAAAGTGAAGAATGCCATTAAATCTAACTAAAGGGTATTTTAAATTATCATTTTATCTCAAATAATAAATGAACACATGTATTCAACAAAAGTACTATATTAAGTTGCTATCGTAAAGCTGAACCTAAATGTTCTAATGTCCTTCTCATAAAGTGTATTAAGTTTAAAATATAATATACATAGATAATGATTAATAACAATGGCAGTGCAATGTAAATATAAAGTATGTAAATAATTATATTAATAGATTATTACATATTATATGCTGAAGTTTGGGGTCTGTAAGATTTTTAAATGCTTTTTAAGTCTCACCAAGGCAAAATTTATTTGACACAGTAAAAACAGAAATATTATGAAATATCTTTACAATTTAAAGAACTTTGTTTATTTATATATAATTATATAATTTATTTATATATATATATATATATATATAAAATCTATTTTAAAATTGTATATATTCCTTTAATGGCAAAGATGGTTTTTCATAAATCATTACTCCAGTCTTCAGTGTCACATGATCCTTCAGAAATCATTCTATACTGATTTGAAACGTTTCTTATTATTATCAATGCTGAAAATAATTGTGCTATTAAATATTTTTTGGTAGAATATTTTTTTCAAGATTTGTTGATGAACAAAAAGTAGAAAAAACAACAACTGTCATTTAATTTTGTAATAATGTAAAAGTCTCTGTAAAAGTGTCATGTTTGATCAATTTAATGCGTCCTTGCTGAATGAAATTATTTCTTTAAAAGAAATTACTGACCCCAAGCTTTTCAAAGGTAGTAGTGTATATATATTGAGTTAATAATAAATTATTATATAATTTAATAATTAGATTAAAAAAATGAAATTAATATATCATGAGCATAAAAATGCAACACTCAATTTTATACAATTTGTAACATCTCTGTATCCAAAAAGGAGGTCCTTGGCCTAAAAAGGCACCCGATCCACCTGATCTGCAGGGGCCCTCATACTCACTGTGCGGTCTTGTTTCCATATACAATGGTTGCCATGGTGCACTGGCTGTCCCGGTATCTCAAAGCTCCTCGCCGGAGCACAGAGGCAGTTACGACAAACATCTCCAGCTACTGAGCACAACACAGTGGCAAAGTTAGTAAGAAAACATAATAGAGAGGGAAAAAAACACCTGAAAATAGAGTTGCTTCAGTATTCTACACATATCAAGACCTGTCCTGTGGGAAAACGCAGCCTGCAGAGCCACCCCTCCCTCTCTGCTTTCTGCAAGTGTCTCCTCTGCTGTCACAGGAAACTGTGCAGTGTGCAGCTCCCAAACCAGAGTGTTATCACTGGATCCAGCTGCGGCATTCCAGACCATTCCAGCACGAGTGGGCAAGCAAGCTGATAAAGGAGCCCGCCCTGTCAAGGCTGCAAAGCTTAGACAAGCTCAAACAATCACATGGTTTGCGGAAAAAGCATGCACAGGGCCAAAGAGGTTAAAATACAACTGCTGTGCTGTGGAAGAAGTGGGCTGTTCCATAGCAAAGAGCCAGGCAGCCAATCAGGGATGCTTTGAGCTGGGACAGGAACAGTCTTGGGACTCTGAGCTCTGTCTCCTCCTCTTCTTTCTGCCTGTGAAAGAACAACAGCATGTGATTTCCAAAACAGAGTACCTCCTTCTCACTCCTCTGTAAGCAGCCCAAAGCCTTCAAAACAGCTGTCAAATCCAACAACCACTAGTCTAGTGCACGAAGTCTAAACACTAGATTTTTGTTCATGTGCTGCCTGCAAACAAACTCATACAACGCATTTGTTTGTTTTAAGGCATTTCTGCCATGCTGAAAATGATATAGGGACACTGTCTTAAAACTTTGTAAGTTTGCAGTGTTATAGATTTCATTGGCACTCTTTAAAATGCACTTCAGGCACAACCACAGAAAAACTAAATTATTTAAAACATATGCATATGATATTACATATCTCACATATGCAGTCCGAGTGGAGAAAATGTAGACAGAAAACTCCAGGAACATCATGACACGGTTCTCCACCAGCTTTCTGTAAAAAACAACCGAAATGGTTTGTTGTTGTTACTTTATCGCCATCTAGTGAGAAACTGTTAAATAACAACTTTGAAAGGTTCACTCTGTAGACTCATTCCTTTAATAAACCCACTGAATTCAATATGTGGGCGTTTATTCACTTTATTTTTGGCAGATTCTTTTCTTGTCACACTTTTACACAATGCCTTCACAATAAATAAATCAAACTAAACAGGGTATAAATAAAAATACATTTTTATTTATTCATTCTTTCTTTTTTCCCCAAAAAACTTATGACTATTGTTCAGATGTGGTGTAATTTTCAACACAACCAACAATTTCATCTTAATACATAAAACAAACAAACAAACAAGAATAAATGTTATTATAACTTATATTATCTACATAATTTTCTATTTGAAAACACATTCATTCAGATGTTCAACCAACTGTCCAGTCGAAAAATGTAATTATTTGGCATAAGTGTATCTACTGTGTTTTTATACAGTTCTAAATAAATAAATAAATAGAAAAGCGGAACAATTTTATTCAGCAAAGGTGCCATAAATTGAGTAAAGACATTTAGAAAGTATATTTCTATATCAAATAAATGCTCTTCTTTTGAACTATTCATCAGAGAATAAATGAAAAAAAAAAGTTTCAGTTTCACAATTTTTTTCATCATTGATGATAACACTAAGAAATGTTTCTAGAGCAAATCAGCATAATAGAATGATTTCTGAAGAATCATGTGACACTGAAGACTGGAGTAATGATGCTGACAAATTCTGCTTTGCCATCACAGGAATAAATTACATTTTAAAAATATATACTAAAATATAAAACAGTAATTTTACATTGTAACGTCATACTGTGCTTAAAGTCTTTGAAAATAAATACACCAATAAATAAATAAAAATCTCCTGAAAATCGACAGCAAGGAGCAAGTATTTCCAAGTAATAATAATAAAAATGTAATGTCTAACAGTCCCAGCAGCTAAAAGCTAAGATTTCTATGACCACTAGGAGGCAATATCGCGTTAGGTATTAATGTAAGTGTCAGGTTATCTGCTTCAGATCATTTAATGACAAATATAAACCCAGTAAAGAACACGTTTAAAAAACAATGCTTACTTTTTTATATAAATGCTTTTATTTCTCAACAGAAGGTTGACACATGCATTTCCTTTAAAAAAAATATATATTTCATTGAATGTAAACTTAATGTAGGCTAAACAGATTTAATAGAACAACAATGAAACATTCACAAAAAAACAAAAAACAAAAAAAAAACGCGGTCTACAAAGAAAATCACATCAATGTATGTTAATCTTTTAAACCACAACTGTGCTTTTCTCATACACAGCCCAATCCCTGATGTCTCATCATGTGAATCCTCACAAATGAACAGTCTATCTGGCTATTTCTCCATGCAGATCCACCAGGCTCTCCAAAACACCATTAGTGTCCTATAAGCATTAAAATCATTAGGATTATTTCCTGCTCAAGGGACATTACAGTGTAATTGCTCTGGTCTGACTGATCTTGTTAGCTAAATAATATAAGCCTGACTTCCTCCTGGTGCTGTGGAAAAAATATTTGAAGAGTGATTTTACATTTACACACATTGCTAGAAGTAGGTCCATTACATCATGCAACATGAGTCACTGAGACGCCCCTGACCCAGAACTCCTGGACTGATGATCAAACCAGGGCTGGAAACTGGGGACAGATATCATTAATACACAGTTAAATACAGGTGCATCTCAATAAATTAGAATGTTTTGGAAAAGTTCATTTATTTCAGTAATTCAACTCAAATTGTGAAACTCGTGTATTAAATAAATTCAGTGCACACAGACTGAAGTAGTTTAAGTCTTTGGTTCTTTTAATTGTGATGATTTAGGCTCACATTTAACAAAACCCCACCAATTCACTATCTCAACAAATTAGAATATGGTGACATGCCAATCAGCTAATCAACTCAAAACACCTGCAAAGGTTTCCTGAATCTTCAAAATGGTCTCTCAGTTTGGTCTACACAATCATGGGAAAGACTGCTGATCTGACAGTTGTCCAGAAGACAATCATTGACACCCTTCACAAGGAGGGTAAGCCACAAACATTCATTGCCAAAGAAGCTGGCTGTTCACAGAGTGCTGTATCCAAGCATGTTAACAGAAAGTTGAGTGGAAGGAAAAAGTGTGGAAGAAAAAGATGCACAACCAACGAGAGAACCGCAGCCTTATGAGGAATGTCAAGCAAAATCGATTCAAGAATTTGGGTGAACTTCACAAGGGATGGACTGAGGCTGGGGTCAAGGCATCAAGAGCCACCACACACAGATGTGTCAAGGAATTTGGCTACAGTTGTCGTATTCCTCTTGTTAAGCCACTCCTGAACCACAGACAACGTCAGAGGCATCTTACCTGGGCTAAGGAGAAGAAGAACTGGACTGTTGCCCAGTGGTCCAAAGTCCTCTTTTCAGATGAGAGCAAGTTTTGTATTTCATTTGGAAACCAAGGTCCTAGAGTCTGGAGGAAGGGTGGAGAAGCTCATAGCCCAAGTTGCATGAAGTCCAGTGTTAAGTTTCCACAGTCTGTGATGATTTGGGGTGCAATGTCATCTGCTGGTGTTGGTCCATTGTGTTTTTTGAAAACCAACCTCACTGCACCCGTTTACCAAGAAATTTTGGGGCACTTCATGCTTCCTTCTGCTGACCAGCTTTTTAAAGATGCTGATTTAATTTTCCAGCAGGACTTGGCACCTGCCCACACTGCCAAAAGCACCAAAAGTTGGTTAAATGACCATGGTGTTGGTGTGCTTGACTGGCCAGCAAACTCACCAGACCTGAACCCCATAGAGAATCTATGGGGTATTGTCAAGAGGAAAATGAGAAACAAGAGACCAAAAAATGCAGATGAGCTGAAGGCCACTGTCAAAGAAACCTGGGCTTCCATACCATCTCAGCAGTGCCACAAACTGATCACCTCCATGCCACGCCGAATTGAGGCAGTGATTAAAGCAAAAGGAGCCCCTACCAAGTATTGAGTACATACCTGGTCTCATAAAAATATGTACCTCTGTGCACTTTCTGTGCGACACCGTTTTACGTACCTTACTGCACGTTTGGCCGCAGTTTCAAAGAGAAATGTCCACTGAGTGGCGCTAAAACACAGGTTAAATACGTGCATCCTGGCACGTTTTTATTATGTTGATATAGGTACGTATTGCTGTGTTTTTATTTTGTTGCTTCAGGTACCTACTGCGGCGGTTCAGAATTCAAATATCCGGGGTCTGTCCCTAAAAGTTAATGCTCTATTGTGTTGGAAATATGCCCTACACCAAACCCAACCCTAAACCTACCCGATAGTGTTAACAAATGCATAACTGGTATAGAAACGTATTTGTTGATGCAACCGTGCCATTTCAACTTCCTTATCTGCAGATTTGAACTGTTTTGTTGAACTGTGGTTGCACAGGATTCGAACCGGAGCTCCTCGCCTCCTAAGTACGTCTCCGTACTCCGTGAGCTACCGAACAAACTTACAATCTGTGAAAACCCATATATATGACGCTGGATATGTGCGATGCTAACATTCGAAAGCATCAGTTTTCAAATCTCCCAGCATATTAATATTGTTTTGAAGTCGTAACATAATATTCTTAAAGTAATTGTGCGAAAAATACGCTTTATTAATCAAAACTCTGTAAATTTGTGTGAAAAGGAGTAAAAGGTGTCGGAGCTTTACTGCCTCTAGTGTTTGTTTCTTTTGGAAAGTGAAACTGCAGTAATATGTAGTCATTGGTATGTATTTCGAGTCTCGCTAAAAAGTGCACCCAGGTACATAAATGCCATATATGAGACTAGGTTGGTACATATACAGTAAATTAACATACTTTCCAGAAGGCCAACAATTCCCCCCCCAAAAAAATAAAAATATTGGTCTTATGAAGTATTCTAATTTGTTGAGATAGTGAATTGGTGGGTTTTTGTTAAATGTGAGTCTAAATCATCACAATTAAAAGAACCAAAGACTTAAACTACTTCAGTCTGTGTGCATTGAATTTATTTAATACACGAGTTTCACAATTTGAGTTGAATTACTGAAATAAATGAACTTTTCAACGACATTCTAATTTATTGAGATGCACCTGTACAAATACACAGTTAATCAATCGCCAGAGGTGTAGAATAAGCCAGAATGCCTTTGCATTGCATACCAGTTAGTATCAGTAAGAACCCAATGAAATGTTTTCATTGATTTTCTACTTCTTATTTGTCTTCAAAACCTGCTGAACAGGCTACTCAAATCCCTCAAGACCCACACAAGTTCTCTGGCAGTGGTATGTTATCAGTTCATAAATGCAGGACAAAATAAAATCATTTTGCAGCTTCAAGTTACATACAGCTTCAAAATGATTATAAAGTGCAATATCATATGAATTCTCAGTTATCATCACAATTCTCAGTGCAACAAATCTTGCTTTTGCTATTATTTTGGGAATGCACTAATACTTTACATGTAGCTCATTACACTTTTTATATTTCATCTCATATATACAATGTATGTAAATGTATGTACACATATACATATATATATATATATATATATATATGTTGGGACATTTTTTAAATTTGAATAAAATGAAAACTAAAAGAATTTCAAATCACATGAGCCAATATTTTATTCACAATAGAACATAGATAACATAAATGCCTGAACTGAGAAATTTTACAATTGTATGCACAAAATGAGCTCATTTTAAATTTGATGCCTGCTACAAGTCTCAAAATAGTTGGGAAGGTGGCATGTTTACCATGGTGTAGCATCTCCTCTTCTTTTCAAAACAGTTTGAAGACGTCTGGGCATCGAGGTTATGAGTTTCTGGAGTTTTGGTGTTGGAATTTGGTCCCATTCTTGCCTGATATAGGTTTCCAGCTGCTGAAGAGTTTGTGGTCGTCTTTGACGTATTTTTCATTTAATGATGTGCCAAATGTTCTCTATAGGTGAAAGATCTGGACTGCAGGCAGGCCAATTCAGCACCCAGACTCTTCTACTACGAAGCCATGCTGTTGTAATAGCTGGGAAATGCTTTAGAGATTGCAGTATGTGGTTTTGCATTGTCCTGCTGAAATACACAAGGCCTTCCCTGAAATAGACGTCATCTGGAGGGGAGCATACGTTGCTCTAAAATCTTTATATACCTCTCAGCATTCATAGTGCCTTCCAAGACATGCAAGCTGCCCATACCGTATGCACTTATGCACCCCCATACCATCAGAGATGGTGGCTTTTGAACTGAACACTGATAACATGCTGGAAGGTCTCCCTCCTCTTCAGCCTGGAGGACACGGCTTCCGTGATTTCCAACAAGAATGTCAAATTTGGACTCCTCTGACCATAGAACACTTTTCCACTGAAACAGTCCATTTTAAATGAGCCTTGGCCCACAGGACATGACGGCGCTTCTGTACCATGTTCACATATGGCCACGGGCATCCAAAAAAGGTCTTCGGCCTTGTCCCTTACGCACAGAGATTTCTCCAGTTTCTCTGAATCTTTTGATGATGTTATGCACTGTAGAGGATGAGATTTGCAAAGCCTTTGCAATTTGACGTTGAGGCACATTGTTTTTAAAGTATTCCACAATCTTTTTACGCACTCTTTCACAGATTGGTGAGCCTCTGCCCATCTTTACTTCTGAGAGACTCTGCCTCTCTAAGACATCCCTTTTATAGCTAATCATGTTACAGACCTGATGTCAATTAACTTAATTAGTTGCTAGATGTTCTCCCAGCTGAATCTTTTCAAAATTTCTTGCTTTTTCAGCCCTTTGTTGCCCCCGTGCCAACTTTTTTGAGACCTGTAGCAGACATCAAATTTTAAATGAGCTCATTTAGTGGATAAAAGTGTAAAATTTCTCCGTTTAAACTTTTGTTGTTCTCTATGTTCTATTGTGAATAAAATATTGACTTGTGTGATTTGAAAAACTTTTAGTTTTCATTTTATTAAAAAAAAAAAAAACGTCCCAACATTTCTGGAATTCGGAATATATATATATATATACACATACATACACACACACACACACACGTGTGTGTGTGTGTGTGTGTGTGCGTGTGATATACAGTATATATATATATACACATGCATACATTCATTGCCATCATGGGAATAAATTAAAAATTTTAAATACATTAAAATAGAAAACACTTTTAAAATGGTAATATATTATTTCACAACATTATTATTCACTGTATTTTGTAAATAAATAATTGCAGCCTTAGCAAGCATAAAACACTTCTTCATAAAAACCCCACGATACATAAGTTATTATGCACAAACATTATTTATATTCTTTTATTTTTTATTTATAAACTAATAAAAGATTAAATAAGAATGTAATACTATTTAACACTTTTTATCATATAGAAAGTTTGTTTTGTAAATTTTCCCAGTGCAAAAAAGAAAAGAAAAAGCAAAACAAATGAGAAGAAGAAAAAAAGGGATTGCACCTGACCTCATGCTTACAATTAAGAGCTGAAATGGCATTTTTCCTCAACATATAATTATACATCTTCAGTTGTTTAAAATGATGTGGCTAGCTGAGAAAGCCCTGATTCTGATGCAATCACATGCAATCATTCTGACGGCACTGCATGTGATCTTGATTCACAAAGGGGCATCCTCCACCCATGTGATGACAGATATTCTCATAGCTCTGTGACACTCCTCCACCAGCTCTTCCTCTAGAGCCTGAACGTTCCCTCTCACACACACCTTTGCTGACAAGCTCAAACTTGCATATGACATGACGCTAATAGTACTAAGAACTGCTTGTTGAGCAGATTGGCCTGTATGAAAATGATGTCCTTATCAGGGTGGAAGCATTCGCCAGAGAAACATGAGCTAGCCAAAACACAGACAGAGAAGGAAAGTTGAAGAGATTGGTACATGTTTTACATATACACAGTAGTTAATGTGATTTCAGTGCTTGGAGACACACAGACATGCACATGTTCTCTGCAATATGCAAAGATGTTCCAATTATCTGAGTTCTTTTGGCCTTCTGCAACATTTTCTTTCTTTTTTTTTCATCTAAAGTAATGGACTGGAAATCACAGAGCACTTTATTTGGACTCTGATCTTACTTTTAAATTCACTAAGGACAGAGCATTTCACATCTCAAATTTCTGAACCTAGGGGTGTGAAAGCAAATTTACTTTGTGCTTGTTTCTAGGGAGGTGAAAATCACATTTATTCCTGAACAACTGCGGTCGGTCACCTCTGTCCCACTTATGTCATACAGCAGCCTTAATCCTCATAAAACAGAATAAGCAAGACATAGCGTGATAAATCAGCTGTGGTGATCACAGGCGGAAATGAAGAGATGAGACATGGTGATTTAGGGGCATCGCTGTGATTTTTTTTCTCCCTGGATGGCAGCCTGGACACACTTGTGTCAAAACGCATGTAAAGGTAGGATGGCACATCCCTAAATGGGTCATTGAACTGGGACAGTGTGGAATATTTACAGGGGTGAAAAAAATATTGCATTCGAGATCAACCTAAAAGCAGATTCACATAAGCATAAGTCAGCCTTATGCTTATGAGCAAACTTAAATAAATAGTTCACCCAAAAATGAAAATTCGCAGAAAGGTCCATCAGCCCCAGGCCATCCAAAATGTAGATGAGTTTTATTATTATCAGAAAAAGTTTTGAAGAAGTTTAGCATTGTCTATTGCTTACCAATGAATCATCTATAGTGAATGGGTGCCTGAGAGTGATAAAAGTATCAAAATGATTTACATCATAACTCCAGCTCCTCAACTAACAGTTTGTGAAGTGAAAAGCTGCATGCTTGTAAGAAACAAAACCAACATTAAGATGTTTTTAACAAACCATTGCTTTAATCTAAAATACAAGTGCATCTCTCCAACCAGGAAGTGTTATTATTTATTATGGGCTTGTATTTTAGCCAGAAGCAACGTTTAAAGTTAATATCTTAATCATGGATTTGTTTTGTTTCTTTTAAAAAACTGCATCTTTTCACTTAACTTCAGTCATGCTGATTAATTATTATTGTGATGTTTTTATCAGCTGTTTGAACTCTCGTTCTGACAGCACCCATTCACTACAGAAGATCCACTAATGAGCAAGTGACGCTAAATGTCTCCAAATCTGCTCCAATGAAGAAATAAACTGAAAAACTCATTTACGTCTTGGATGGCCTGAGGGTGACTAAGCTTTCAGCAAATTTTCATTTTTCGAAGAACTATTGCTTTATTTGTTTTGGGTGCAAACTGGGTTGTTGTGGGCCAAAATCAATGCTGAGCTTTTATTGCTGATCCTATTGTATCTAGAAATTGCATGAATCATCAAATTTTCACAGTCAACAAGGTTTACAGTCATTGCAATAGCATAAGAAAGGGGTAATGTACAGCAACAGTGTTGATTATTGTTGAATAAACAGCAACAGAGTGGTCAGGAAAAAGATGAACAACAAAGCATTTAGTAATATTAATCCTTAAAGGGATAGTTCACCCAAAATGAAAATTCTGTCTTTAATTACTCACCCTCAAGTCGTTCCAAACCCGTAAGACCTTCGTTCATCTTCGGAACACAAATTAAGATATTCTTGAGAGCTCTCTGACCCTGCATAGGCAGCAATGCAACTGAAATATTCCCAGGTCCAGAAAGGTAGTAAGGACATCGGTAAAACAGTCCATGTGACATCATGGTTCAATCACAATTTTACGAAGCTACGAGAATAGTTTTTGTGCACAAAAAAAAAGACTTTATTCAACAATTCTTGCCTCCAAATCATGTCTTCCACCATTATCGAGAGTACCTCTGCGCGAAGATGAACGAAGGTCTTACGGGTTTGGAACGATATGAGGGTGAGTAATTAATGACAGATTTATCATTTTTGGCTGAGCTATCCCTTTAAGTCCTCCAAAGTAATTTCTCTCACAATCGATAACTGAGATGAATGCTGGCGCTAGTTGCATTAAGGTAAAGATGAGACTTCATTGTATAGAATTCTTTTTCTGGAGAAAGACTTTATTTGAAAAAAAAGTGGAATTTGTCAACTATGCTATCATATAGAAGCAATCAAAAACAAAGTCGGCATTAAACGTAAACTGTGATAGTCTTTTCTTCCTTTTTTGTTAAGTAGCCTATATATATGGCTGGTGAACTCATCTTCAGAGAATAGATGTTGTTGCGAAGGGGAGTAGTTGTTAAAGTTTTGATTAAAGATAAAAACAAAATAATGAGGTGTATGGATAAGTTATTCATATAAACTATGCTTTATTCCATAAAAAAAAGAACTGTCAATTTTGATTTCATGGTAGCCATTAAACTCCAAATGTGATTCTCCTTGAAAATGAATAGCCTTGTCCAGCAGATGGCGCTAAAGTTAATTACATTAGTGTGCTGTGCATTTGTGCAACGTCCAGCAAGCTTCATTAAAAAAGAAAACTTTAAGCACCACAGGTTTCCATCAACAGACTTTAATGTGATAGTACACATTGAAATATTGCACTAATTTATAAAGCTGTATAATCAAAGATGCACCCAAAACTGAAAATCTGAGCCTCAACCACTTTGGAGTGTAACAAGCTATTGGCTGACAATAAATGGGCTGAAAAAAATATTTGAGGCCTGACTCACACTGTGTGTGAATAATCACACACTGAGCACAGCAAAACATGGGGATGTTCATTTTAGCAGACAGTACTGTATGTGTTTCAGATTTCAACTACAAACCCGTTTAACCTGTAAATGAATGGTTAGAATTACCTTGCTCCATTAACAATTTATTTGTAATCTTTGCACGTGATCCCTTGCTTGACAAAAAACTGACGTTTGGTCTATTTTAGCTTTTTATACACTTTTAAAATGAAAAAGGAGTAATGTTAAGTCAAGTCAAGTCAAGTTGAGCTTTATTGTCATTCCGCTACATGTGGGGACATGCAGTGGAACGAAATGTCGTGCCTCACAGGACCACGGTGCTACATAAATACAGACATACAACAATGAAGTAGAACACTATAAACCTATACACAGACTAACCTACTGACAGATGTTGACTAAGTTTACTATATATATAAATGTTTACCCTATACAACTAAGATAAAGATAAAAAATACAAACTATACAAACTATGCAAACTATGTGCAGAGAGAAACATTGTGAGTCAAGCAGCTGGCTGGGGAACAGTATAAGATGATTTGTAGTGGTGCATGAGCATGTAAACATACATATACATATATTAGTCTTTTGTGGGATTGTGTACATATAGCAATGTAAGAAAAGTGTCTAGTGCATAGAGGAGAGTGTGTTACTACAGGTGGTTTGTACGGGCCCACTCACCTGTGTGTAGCACACTTGAATTGCACAAAAAAAAGTTCACAGTATTTTTCTTTGATGAGGTAAGGTTGTGGGGGGGGGGGGGGGGGGGGTGTCCATGTTTCAGGTGGTAGGGGGTTGCATGGGGTTTCAGAAGGGGGTGGGGTGATTGAGTTCAGGGCTCACACAGCCTGGGGGAAAAAGCTGTTGAGCAGTCTGGCGGAGCGGGCTCTGATGCTCCGGTACCGTCTTCCTGATGGTAGGAGCTGGAAGAGACTGTGGGAGGGGTGGGTGGGGTCCTTCACGATGCTGTTGGTTTTGCTGGAGCATCGTGCAAGGAAAATGTCCAGGATGGATGGAAGAGGGGCACCGATGATCTTTGCAGCCGTGTTCACTGTCCGCTGGAGGGTCTTGCGGTCAGCAGCACTGCAGTTCCCGTACCAGACAGTGATGCAGCTGGTCAGCACACTCTCAATGGTGCCCCTGTAGAATGTGGTGAGGATGGGTGGTGGGAGACTTGCTCTTTTCAGCCGGCGGAGAAAGTGTAGGCGCTGTTGTGCCTTCTTGGAGAGTGACATGGTGTTGGTGGTCCAGGTGAGATCCTCCGTGATGTGCACCCCCAGGAATTTAGTGCTGCTGACTCTCTCCACAGTCGAGCTGTCGATGGTCAGTGGGGTGTGGTCAGTGAGTTCCTCCTCCTGAAGTCCATCACAACCTCCTTTGTCTTCTCCACATTTAGGGACAGATTGTTGGCGCCACACCAATCAGCCAGCTGTGCCACTTCCTCTCTGTAGTGCGTTTCATCATTGTTGCTGATGAGACCTACCACTGTTGTGTCATCAGCAAACTTGATGATGTGGTTGGAGCTGAACTTGGCAGTGCAGTCATGGGTCAGCAGCGTGAAGAGCAGCGGGCTGAGCACACAGCCTTGTGGGGCACCTGTGCTTAGTGTGGTAGTGCTCGAGGTGTTGTGGCCGACACGGACTGACTGAGGTCTTCCGGTTAAAAAGTCCAGGATCCAATTACAGAGGGAATTGTTAAGGCCCAGCAGGTTTAGTTTGTTTATGAGCTGTTGTGGGATTATTGTGTTGAATGCCGAGCTGAAGTCAATGAACAGCATTCTAACATAGGAGTCTTTGTTTTCTAGGTGGGTAAGAGCCAGGTGGAGGGTAGAGGAAATTGCGTCGTCCGTAGAGCGGTTTGGACGGTATGCAAACTGGAGCGGATCGAGTGTGTTGGGGAGGCTGTTTTTGATTTTTTGCATGACTAACCTCTCAAAGCACTTCATCATGATTGGGGTCAGTGCTATGGGACGGTAGTCGTTTAAACAGGACACAGGTGATTTCTTTGGTACCGGTATGATTGTTGTGGATTTTAGACATGTGGGGATGACTGCCTGGCTCAGCGAGGTGTTGAAGATATCTGTTAGGACATCCGTCAGCTGTGCAGCACAGTCTTTCAGTACACGGCCAGGTATGTTGTCAGGACCCGCAGCCTTTCGTGGGTTAATCCTGGATAGGGTCTTCCTTACGTTGGCTGCAGACAGACAGAGCGCCTGGTCGTTGGGAGGTGTGGGCAGTTTTTGTGCAGGTGTGTCGTTCTGCATTTCAAACCGTGAATAAAAGTGGTTGAGTGTATCGGGGAGGGATGGGTCATCATCACAGGCCTGTGGCGGGGGCTTGTAGTCAGTGATGGTCTGAATGGCTTGCCACAGGCTCCGTGTGTCTCTGCTGTCCGTGAAGTGATTATTGATTTTTTGAGCATGTGACCGTTTTGCATTTTTGATGCCACGGGACAGATTGGCTCTTGCTGTATTGAGGGCTGCTTTGTCTCCTGATCTGAATGCTTCATCTCTGGTTTTTAGCAGCCCACAAACCTCTGCTGTCATCCACGGCTTTTGGTTTGCACGTGTGGTGATGGTCTTAGTGGCTGTCACATCATCCATGCACTTTTTGATGTAAGCAGTCACAGTTTCAGTGTACTCCTGCAGGTCTGTGTGGTTGTTGTAGGTGGCCGCCTCTTTAAACATGTTCCAGTCTGTGCACTGAAAGCAGTCCTGTAGTGTTGAAGTAGCATTTTCTGGCCAGATTGTGATGAGTTTTTGAACCGGTTTGGCGAGTTTCAAAAGTGGTCTATATGCTGGGATTAGCATAACAGAGATGTGGTCTGAGTACCCGAGGTGGGGGCGGGGTACAGCTTTGTAAGCGTTCTTTACGGTTGTGTAAACAAAGTCCAGCGTATTATTTCCTCTTGTTGCAAAGTTAACATGTTGGTAGAACTTTGGCAAAACTGTCTTTAAATTTGTGTGGTTGAAGTCACCGGCTATGATGAAAAAAGCCGTCGGGGTTATTTGTTTGTTGTTCACTGATGGCGCAATACAGTTCACGAAGCGCGTCCTTAGCGTTTGCACATGGTGGAATGTAAACCGCGACAATGACAATGGCCGTGAACTCCCGCGGCAGATAGAACGGTCGGCACTTCACAAACATAAACTCCACCAGTGATGAGCAGTGTTTTGATAATACCGCAGTATTGTTACACCATTCTTTGTTGATATAAACACACAAGCCACCACCGCGGCTCTTACCAGAAAGTGTTGTGTCTCTGTCCGATCGGCAGCATGTTAGCCTGTTCAACTGAATGGCGGAGTCCGGGATGTTGTCATTTAGCCATGTTTCAGTGAAAACAAACACACAACAATCCCTTGCCTCATGTTGTGTAGACCGACTGAGTTGTATTAAGTCCAGTTTGTTTTCCAGAGAGCGAACGTTTGAGAGCATGAGTGTTGGAAGAGCCGGTCTTGTGGGATTAGCTCTTAGCCTCGCTCGTATACCTCCGCGCTTACCGCGCTTCCGTCCTCTCTCACACCGCTTGCGACGCTGCCTTGTGCGGGTAGCGTCAGTAGGCGAGGCCGCGGTCTCGAGGTCCGGCTCCAGCAGTAAACATAGGCCTCGTAGCTTCTCAATAGCCGCCGGCGCAAGTTGTTGTTTGTACGCATTGCCGATATCCAGAAGGCTTCGGCGATCATATATGTGTTTTGGAGTGATTTCCTTATAAGTTAGCGGTAAATTTACACTATTTGGAGACGAACAGACGACATTAAAAGACATAAAAGCACCGTCTTTGGGACCTGGAGCAGCCGCTGCGTCTGAACGCGCCGCCATCTTGGAACCAATTTTTTTTTTAAATTTCATTACAAAAAAAAAATTAACCTACAAACTAGATATAAAAATAAAATCTGACCATATAAAGCTATACTTAATGTTATTTCAATTATAGAGTGACAGCTATGAGAGAAATCAGTAGGGAATTGTGAATTGGTAACGCATTACTGAATCACATTATAGAATCACCTTTATTAGATACAGACACAATTCTTCTATTAAACTAGTGAAACTTTGTTATTTTTTCATTTTCTTTAAAAATATAAAAAGTAGAGGCTCAGTGGGCACTCGGGAGATGGACAAAGCCTGAAAGAATTGCCCAAAGCTTGTTTGAAGCCATTGCACTTTAAAAACTTAAAGGTCTTCTTGCAGATTTTAATGAGAGCTTCAGTTTGTGAGGAGTGGGATAAAATCCCTGAATACATTTAGGACACTTATGCACCTCTCTGTCCATTTTTCTACCATTTTTTTGGTGGGGGAAGGAGTAATGCTCTCTTTCCTTTCTTCTTTAATGACATCTTTTACTTGATAACCCCTTGATGCAGAGGAGCTTTTGAAACCCACTGGAGAAGAGGGTCATGGGGGTGGTCCTTTACCATTAGCACAGAATTAATTAATTGACAATCTGAGGGAAAAAAACGGCTTGCTGTTCAGATCTTAGTGAGTGAAGCGAGATGAATATGATGAGGTCTGATTTCCATCAGCTCAGTTTCTTCTTTTTTTTTCTTTTGTTAGAGACACAGCACTCACTATTTGAGGCATCATCTCTGTTTAGTCAAGCAAAAGAGCATCAGATATGGAGGTTAGATATAAGTCAGGGCTATCCAGAGGGCAATAAAGTGGAGAAGTAGAAAAAGAGAGACAACAGTAAACACACAATGAATGTCTGATGGGACAAACCATACACAAATTAGACCAATTAATGTATGGTGTCACATATAAGACACAGAATACTCATTTTCAGAGCCAATAAGCTACTATATAATGAATTAATGTAGCCATAAGCGGTAATAAACAGGGCAATGCATGGCCTTCATTGTAGTAAAGCCAGACCAGACTTATGGCTCCAGACAAAATTATTGGAAAGCTTTTGGACAGTAGATAAACTGCCAAACCTATCAGGTATGTTTAGATCATAGTGGTAATAATGCCCATCAAGCTGCATTTCAACTGGTCAAAAAGCACTGTCGAGACCACCTGACCACCAGTTTTAGACAAAATTCTCATATTTGTTGGGTTGTAACTTGTTTGTGAAATAATCAAAAAGTAACTTTTGTGATACTTGGTCTGAAATTCATATGAACCAAATTTGGTAAAAAATGTAAGATTTGTAAGAGAAGTAGTTAAAAATATATAGTTTACTTCATGATAATTGGGTTATAATAATGGTATGTGGTACCCAATAGATTGCTGCAGAGATAATGTATATTTAGGCAAAAACCCAGAAAGGAGTTTGCATTTTAGCATGTCTGGTTCCAAAGTCATTGTTTTTTTAAAAAAAAGTTTTTGCTTAAGTGCCTGAAATAAGGTCTGTTGTGGTTAACACAAGCTCAAGATATTTTCACATTTTATTCTATGACATAAAATGCATCATTAATAAAAATAGTGATTTTTAAAGGCTTTTTTTTGTCTTGTAAATGACAGTAGCTAACAAGTGGATAAAAGGGGTAATAGAGGCTGTTGGGGACGTTAAACGTCATCACGCTGAACAGAAAAACTCATCTACTAGTCCACGTTGTGTTTATAATCACACGCGTGCAAACTAACAAACCTCAAAGCTTCAGGGACAATGTTCTGCCAATTGGATTTAGGTTTCAAAATGTATATCAAGAAGCCATGTAAGAATCATAAATATTTGTTGGTCACAGAGCTTATTTTTTTGCAGTCCAAAAGCCAAAAGATAAAATCCTATTGGATTTTTGTCGAGGGAACCAGGATGATGCTCATTTCTGTCACTGCAGTCCTCTACAAAAGCCATTTCTGTGTGTAGCTTTTCTTTAAATAAAGTATACTGTACACAGAGAATTTTAATAAACTGTAAAGTCTCCACAGAGACCTAGACAAAATACCTAGTGTTAGTGTCTGAGCAAAATCTCATTACTTATCAGGCTATTTCACTATACTTTCAGCATAATCTGATAATATTACAGACGGAATGAAGCTTCTTCAATAATACTTGTGTGAATCTGTAAGATTATTTAAAAGACATTCAGAGGACTAACATTTATTTATTCTCCAAAACACCTGATGGTCCTCATCAGTTTTTTTTTTTTTCATTAATCTTTATCAAATTAGACCTTACTTGAATTAGAGCTGTATCAGATAATATGGCTGTCTGAGTGAAGCTTTCCATTTCAGTAAAAGCATGATAGCAGGTCTAGATGCAAGTCTGTCTCAGAGGGGGAAAGAAATGCCTTTTTTTAGTTACCCCACTGCTGAATTAACAGGTATTTTTGCCCATAACCGAGACAAAATTACACATAATATAACCAAATATCCTCCCACAGACACTGACCTACTAAAATGGATGAATTTTCTAATACATGCATGAAGTTCTCACATCTTTTCCACTGCGATTATTAAGGATTCCCTTGCTAATGGACAGGCACTTTACTTTACCCCAGTATCCTCATCTGCAGTGATTTCAAAGGTGATTGAGTAAAATTGGATGTAACTCATAATGATTCCACCAAGTTCTCAATGCATTATGCAGGAATCAACAGTCAATGGTACAGCAATTTTGGTTCCCTAAATTCTATGAATATATCCATACACAAAAAGCGGATGAAGGTTTTCTACACTAGCTTATTCCAATGCCGTTTCTATTCTGGGAGCAGGTTCATTTTAAGTTTATCTCTAAAAATAATGAACATCTCATGCAGCTCTCTGTATTTCTGAATTCTTGGATAACTTTGAAACATGTCAAGTAGCAACAGAAGCAGCATTAAGTTCAAAGATTTAATCTATAACCTAGTGACAATGTGAGCTCCCTGCCCTAGTAATGGTTTTCCCTTTGAGCCCTTTGAAAATAAAGTCTATTCATAAGCATGAGCAGAAAAAGAAGACAGCGACGTGAGTGTAGGCTATCCTGAAGCACTGGCAAGTCTGTTCTCGTTTAATTGGATATGAATTGTTAATATCATTTTGGTGAAGGTGAGCTTGGGAGCAAAATGGTGAAAGGATTTCGTCAATATTGCATGGCAGGTCTCAAGAGGTTAAAGGAAAGGAAAGAAACACCAATGAATTGGGGAACAAGTGATGGAGCCCTTCACAACCTCTATATGAAAGGGAGGACACAGAACATAAAGAGACAATACACTTGGTTGTGCCTCAATATTTTTATCAATCAACACAAAGAAAATTGTATCCAACTTTTTAACTATGCTACTATTAAACAAGTGTGAACAAGGCACAATGAAGCATACTTTTTAGCGGTTATGTGCTAGATATACTCATTATTAAAATAATAAGTCCACAGGTGAATATGATAAAACAAGAGTTTTGCTCTAGGCAGTTACAGTGCATGTAATCCACTAATTAGTACAGTGCTTACAAGACTGAGATTAATTATTTCATGATAACTAAGACAACAACAACGCCTTAGCATCTATAATTCAAAACTAGAACATTAAAAGTCTTTATTTTAATATATTGACTGACAAAATGCAAATTAGCCTTAGACTGCTGTCAAAAACATAATTATGCATGTAATTATCGGCATCTTACATGACTAGAAAACTTAATTCTGATTGGTCAATCGCTCATCTGCAGACTAGCGCTCTCTCGCTTTATATAAACTCTGGTGCCATTGATTTTAGTGAAAATGACCTCAGGCGAATTCAGATGTTAATATTACTGTAATATTCTTGCAGTGTTCATCTTGCTGCTACATAGATTGTTTTGTACTTCAACTAGATGTAAAACAATATACACATTAAATTATAAAATTATTCTAACTCAATTTAACATTTCATGTCCATGCATTTATTTATTTGACAAGTAAATATGTAATAAGCTGGATAATGTACAGTTAGTCAGTCCACATCAAGTCGAGTCACCTTTATTTCTATAGCACTATATAAAATTACAGATTGTTTCAAAGCAGTAATAATCAGGAAAATAACAGTATCAATGATGCAAAATTCTTCAAATATGAGACAAATTCAAATTCTGCTGTAAAGCCACTCTAAATAGAGCAAAAGTGTCAGTATTCAGCTCAAATCAGTTTAGCATTCATTCAGTACAGTTTAATAACTGAAATGTTCACCAATTATGAAACAAGTTCAATTCAGCTCTAAGCAGCTCAACTGAGGACAGTGTCAATATTCAGCTAGAGTCAGTGGAATGTTAATTCAGTTCAGTTCAATAATAATGTTGATATTGCAAAATTCAGCTATAAATCAGTAGATTAAAATCGGTGGATATGAACTTGAAAAATTGTGTATACTGACATCTTTCCACGGTTGAACCAAGATACCTTCTGATGTTCATTCATGTTTATTTTGTGCTATAACTAGTAAAGAGGAAGAGATGATCGGTTCATGTGCCGCTTGAACTGAGACGCTATAGCGATCTGTCATGACACATTAAATAGTGACAAAACAATATTGTTTGAATTTCTTACAAAATGACTAAATTTGAAAGGTGAGACTTTGTTTCATACCAAAAATAACCTGCTCTGTCTTGTCTGTTGGCACGTTAGTATCAGCGTTATCAATTCAATAATATTACAGCATATTAATTGTTTTTTTGATCCCAACTAAGCAAGTCAAAGGTAACAATAGCAAGGAAGCCAAACTCCATCAGGTGACAGAACTGGAAAAAGAAACCTTGGAGGAACCAGGCTCAGTCAGGGAGCCAGATTTTCTCTGGTCTAATGAACAAACACACTATGATATACACTGGATCACATTGACATCAGTTTTTGTGGATTAATATTATTAATAAAATTTGCATCCAGCACAAAATAAACCTCCATGTAGCGTTTGAATCAAGGCTGTTTTGGCATTGTTCACAATTAACAATAAAACTGTTTTAACAGGAACATTAATTCATTTCAACCTCAGGGGCATGATCATTATTTTTATATGAATTCACAAAGTAAGACAAAGTGGTTGTTCGTGAAGGGTCCCCTGAAGGGAATTATTAACTGTTCTGATCTGTTGCAGCAAATAGCAATGCTTGAGACTGCGGGTAAGAGCAGCCTATGAAAACCCTCGATCCTCAGATTTCTGCACCTAATGAAGAATTCATGAATGGAGCCGGACAGAAGTCAAGTGTAAGAACACACAATACTCCTGCCATCTGAGGCTGAGCACTTAATATTCTCAGTCTATTATCACACATGGGGTCTGATCTACTTTCTATCGAGCTCAAGTTCCTTATCTCTTATGGCTTTGACCCCACTGAATAATGCAGGTGGTTCTTCTTGTTATAAAGCAGAGGTTGACACATATTTTGACCCAGACACTGTTATATTATCTTAACATCTTCAGACCCAGTGGTGTTTGTTTGCTCATGTGTATTTGTAAAATTCCTGTTCTCTTTTCGATCTCTCCCCCATTCTCACTTTATCCCTTGGATAAAGATTGACAGAAATACTCTCAAACCATCTCCATAATTCCTCCATTTGTGGGAGAACTACAGCTATTTGGTAGAAAATTGCTTTTAAAGGTGCCAGTACTCAGAGGGCATTCTGTAATGGCCCCTGCCACACACACTATGATGTAGACACATCCACAAAGGTTTTCACAGTTTCATGTTCACTTACCCCTCTGTCTTCAAAATCAATACCTTGCCATACTCCGACTACGAGACCTTGATATTCTGCTGTTATTTTAGGTTTAATTCACAACTAAAATAACAGTTTTCAGTTCTTACAGCTCCTGGGAAGTCTGTTGGAGTCTGATATTGGTTATTATTTCAGTGATGAGAAAAATGCTGCTAATCTATACAACGTTTTAGGCTATGGGAAAACAACAACAACAACATATGGGTTAGTGACATACAAGAGTGTCCATGGTGGAGAAAAGGAAAACAACTTTTTTTTAAATCTAGTTTAAAAACACGTCTAAAGTTCTTAGAAATGTATTTTTTGAATTCAGGCTGATTTCATAAGGATTTGATATGATTTTGATACCATTTTATAAAAAAATAAAAAAACCTCAAATGTAAATAAAAAATTACTTTAATTATTTTATATATATACACCATGTTATATACAAACACAACCATTCAAAAGTTTGAGGCCATAAGACATTTTTCTCTTTTTTATTTTTGAAAGAAATTAGTAAGACAGTAAAGACATTTATATTGTTCTATTGTACTAAATATATCTATTTCAAATATCTATTAAAAATATCGCATTTTGAAATATATTAACATAAAAAACGGTTTACAAATATCAACAATTATTAATTCATAAACGTCATAAATTGCAAATCCCACATGGCATTTAGAACCCGAGCTTACTTACAATAATACATCCCACAGAAGAACAGATGTATTCAACTTATTGTATTTATGCATTTTCAGTATGCATTTTCAATAGATTGAGTCTAAAAAATGTCATGTCATTGACCCATATACTTCTTGAACATATATGGAAATTTAAATGCACACACACTGCTTGCTTCAACCATTTTAACAACTCAGTAGTGATCAGAGATCTGACACTGATGCTTGTAATGGGTTACGCGGTTCGTGTCCACATTAACCCAGTCCTGACCCTGGCCTTTGCCTGTGATTAAGTTCATACACTCAGAAAATCATCCATCCTTGCTTAATTAGTGAGACGATATTGCTAAATATGTGGGTTACTGTACATTCATAACAAACCTATTAATATTTGCATGTCACAAAGAGCACTGACAAAACAATCAATAGAAGATGCATCTGCACACCCACTGGCTGTCAAATATTGGCTTGTAAATTATAGCAAGAGAGACAGAGTGCGAGGCACAAAGGAATAAACCAGACATGATCAGGTCGACACAGGTTGTTTGAATGATCTATCTCCTCACACTCATGCAGTAACATGTATTTTCAGCAAATATCCAATTGTCGTTACTCAAAAGCTCATTCACACTGGTCAATGGACATATCAGGTTCATAAAGCGTGCCTTTTTCATTTATTTCCATCTTTCTTGGATTCAGCTCATTTCACTGGGTATTTCAAAGCATGTGCAACATAAAAAGGACACATAATCAATGTTCCTATGAAATCATGTGTTGGACATGGCATAATGCACATCAATAGTATGTAATAATGTACTGCACTTCGATTAAGTAAAACAACATGGATGTAAGAAAGAAAATTCTGTGCACAGACAGTGCAAGGCATTTTACAATCCTCGCCCTCTTTCTGGAAAATGAAGCAAACTACACAAATTCTAGTCGTTTTCCATTTCAGCCTGAAAAAACGCAGTGTTCGTCTAATTGTTGTCTGACTAACAGGCAGAAAATCTCTCCTGAATGTGAAAGTCTCACCGCCTCAGGCAGCTTCACACAGCTCGCATAGCACGCAAGTTATTTAGCCTCTATCTCTCTGTTACTCTGTCAAGGCTGATAAACATTGAAAAATGAGGCAAGGTTGGCACTTTTATGCCCATCCTCACTTTCGTGAGAAGTGTGTGTGGTCTCTGATGACTGCAGGTACTTGTGTCAGCTATATTTAGAGCTGCATATATAGACCGCAGACATCCAGAGGAGTCGATCTAAAGACAGATGTGAGGGAAAAATCCCATCAAGCATGTGTGTTTTGATGAAAGCTGACTGTCGTTGTGTTATGGTGGTGCTGTGCAGACATTCGGTCGGCTTATTGTCCTGTAGAGTCAAGTTGGTCACAATGCTCTTGGACTAGTCTCAGCCTCAGACGTCACGCCCACGGACCGTTGGCTAAATGATTCATATGGCACATAAAAGTGGAAACACTTCAGGAGTTTCGAAATCGTCATCGGATTGGTTGAATTATACAGGATATCCGGGAGACGTGTGTGTCGCATTCTTTAACGTTCTGCCTGGAAACAAAGATGCCGTGACGCCAAACTCCCTCACGAAAGAAGAAAGCCGTCGAGTTTACAACTGTGACGACGACTGCTTATCAGTATCAACTAAACACTGGAGTTTCAAAAGTATGTGAAATATTTAAAGTTCGTGGCATAGAATCTTTAAAATCCGTCAGAGAGTTTTACACACCGGTCTGTTATTGTGGCGACATTTCCATGCCCCGAAACATGATGCTGAACGAAACGAACTGTGATTGGTTGTTTGACATGTCGGTCAAACGGCCTCATGAAAGCTGCCATGGATTCTAGACCTTCAGCTGTCAGTCTGAAGGTCTGGCTATGCGAGACTACTCTTGGACTAACAGAGTCTATCCAGGCAAACATTAAAAAAACATGCATCTAAGACAGACAACTTGGTTCATAAAACATAATTCTTGTTTTAAAAAAAAAATTAAATACAAACAATGCAAGTTTAAAAAGTTTTAATGAAAACATTATTATAGAATTCTAACAAAATATTTTTAAGTAAAAAAAAATGCTAAAATGTTTAAGGGACCTATAATAAGAAAGGTATAAGAATATTTGTGTTATGCATTACACTTTAGATTAAATACATAGGCCTAGTAAAATTACTAAGCAAAAATGTATTAATAATTATTACTAATAATAAAACTAAGACTAAGCTATTTTTATTACAGCTGATGTATACTGTTAATTTTAAAATTATACTCAAATAAGTTCCAATAAAAAAAAAACTTACAATAAAATACTCTTTTATATTCAATTATTAATAAAAAATATTCTGAATAATAAACAAAATATATTTTATTTTTATTTATTATAATAATAATTACCATTGTGTAATAAATAAACCTAAAACTAAAATATGTTAAAGCTAAAGTAGACTTAGGAAGGGTTTACCCAGGACACTTTGACAATTTCTTCTTTCTTCTTATTTATTTATTTATAGATTTATTTTTAGTGGAGCAGACTTGAGTTTGCATCCTAGCCTGTGTGTATTCATACACTGACATGTATGTGAAATTTTTGTTAAATACACCCTTTATTCATCCATGCATACTCTCACATGTGAGACCAACTGCCCATTTTCTCCATCAGATGATGCTAATGTCTCTCAGTGAGAATTCTGTCAGTGATTTAGAGAAGCCGTTTGACACGTCTGAATATCCCAAACCAGTCATGACTAATGAGCTCATGTGATGGGCACAATTACCAGTGTCAGAGCTCAGAAGCACACTGAACTGATTGACACAACAGGCTTTAAGCCCATACTGAGATGAGCCCTGCCCTTTGGGGATGGGTCATTATAATACAGGCGGGACAGTAAGGTGGAGGGGGGTCACCCCGTATATAGCAGCTAAGGGAATAGCTAAACCTCTGAACCTATGATTAATTTTAATGAGGATATTAGCAAATAGGTAGCATCTCCTCCCAAAAACCTGCCATGCCTACTGGAAAACTCACCTTAAGCTGGTAGCTTTGTTTTAGAACATGATAGCTGATCATCATAATAGCTGGTCTGGTTATTAGCTGGTCCAAGCCGGTTATTATTTGGTATAACATGTTAGACAAGAAATAAACCAACTACTAGCTAATGATAATACCAATTTAAGGTGGTCAAGCTGTTTTTTTAGAACATTGTGCCTAGGTTACCAGTCTAAACTGGTTATTGGCTGGATACCCAGTCACCATTTTCTAAAAACCAGGCTGACCAGTTAGTACAGTAGCTAGTTTGTTGCTAGTCCAAGATGGTCTGCCAGTTAATATTCATCAGTTGTATTCATCGGTCCTTGCAAATTTTAGGCCCATCTCAAAACTCCCGTTTCTCTCTAAAATATTGGAGAAATTTGTTAACACAACTGTACTCCTTTTTAAATTTACATGGTCTCCATGAGGTATTTCAGTCTGGTTTTAAATCCCTACACAGCACAGAGACAGCCCTATTGAAAGTTTTGAATGATCTGCTCCTTGTCACTGACTCGGGTGACTATGCTGTTCTTATGCTCCTAGATCTGACTGCTGCATTTGACACTGTAGACCATAACATCTTGATCTTTCGTATGGAGCATTGTGTTGGCATTAAGGATACTGTGTTGGAGTGGTTTCGATCATATTTGTCTGGCAGAAGCTTTTCTGTCCGCCTTGGGGATTTTATGTCCTCTTCTGCATGTTTCTCGTGTGGGATCCCCCAGGGCTTCATTTTGGGGCCTATTCTATTTTCTTTATATATACTTCCTCTTGGATCCATTTTCAGGAAGTATAATGTTTTGTTTCATTGTTATGCAGATGATACACAATTATATCTGCCATTGAAACAAAAACATCCCAATTCTATAGCGCCACTTTTGTGTTGCCTTGAGGAAATTAAAGCCTGGATGGCAGTAAAGTTTTAAAAATTTAATGAGGATAAAACGGAAGTTATATTGTTTACTCCAGGGGGTGCCTGTGGGCCTCCTGACCTGGATTTAGGTGTTTTAAAACCATTTGTGAAGCCCTATGTAAAAAACTTGGGTGTTTTAATGGATAGTGATTTTAAACGGGATAAACAGATTAATTTGGTAATTAAATCTAGTTTTTTTCAGTTGAGGCAACTTTCTAAGATTAAATCTTTTATGACTTTTAAAGATTTATACACATTTTTATATCATCCCGTCTTGACTAATGTAATGGACTTTATGTAGGCATTAGTCAGGCCTCCCTCACCAGACTGCAGATGGTTCAGAATGCTGCAGCTCGTTAGTTAACGGGAACACGAAAGCGGGAACATATTACTCCCATTTTGGCCTCTCTTCATTGGCTTCCTGTTCGTTTTAGAATTGACTTTAAGATTTTAATCTTAGTTTTTAAAGCATTAAATGGTCTGGTACTGACATATCTCTCAGACTTAATACAGCCATATGCTCCATCGAGGGGACTTAGGTCCGCTGACCATTCACTGTTAGTTGTCCCTCGTGTAAGGCTGAAGAGCAGGGGTGACCGTGCGTTTGCAGTGGGGGGACCTAGACTTTGGAATAATCTGCCTTTACATGTCAGAAAGGCCCAAACACTTTCTGTTTTTAAGTCTAGCTTAAAAACCTACCTTTATAGTCTGGCGTTTAACACTGTGTGAGAGTTGCTATTTTATTTTATGTAATTCTATAATATTTCATAATATTTTTTAACTTTGTTATTCTATTTGTGATATTGTCTTATTCATGCCTGTACAGCACTTTGGTAAACACTTGTTGTTTCTAAAAAAGTGCTTTATAAATAAACTTTGCCTAGACTTGACTAATAATCAGCTTGACCATAGACCATCTAAAGACCACTTAAGGCCAGCTACAAATGCTGTTCCAAAACACAGTTACAAATTACAATTTTTGCCTAGATTTTCCAGCAGGATTTTCATTTTCACGATGATGGGCAATTCTATATTTCAAGTAGAGGTCGACCAATTATCAACCTGGGGTGCGTTTCCCAAAAGCATTGTTAGCTAACTATGGTGGTAAGTTCCACTCAACTCTATTGGTAATGACGGAACTTGCGACCATATATGCTTTTGGGAAACACACCCCTGGCCAATTATCGGCACCGATATTAAGCATTTTTAGGGTCATCATTTTCAAAACGATTTTTCAATTTCAATTTGATAAAATAATATAAAAGCATTTAAAGAAAGTTTTTGCCAGAGCCCTCGTTTTTCTTAATTTTTTTTTTTTTTTACACCAGACATACATATATACTGTACATATATATATATATATATATATATATATATATATACATACAGTATATATATATATATATATATATATATCAGTTCAAAATATCGGTTATCAGTCTACTTGATCTGTAATAATCGGTATCGGCCCTGAGAAAAACATATCTGTTGACCCCTAATTTCAATATATGAACTAAGGCTTTGAAATGAAAAATTATAATATATGATTAGTCACTACTCGTGCGGTTGAAAAAAATCATCTATTTAGATCATATGATCAATTATTTAATAGTTTTCTTTTCATTTTAATCCAATTTTAAATAGTTTAGCATAAAACACCCAATACTGCCTGCTAAACACTTCCTTTTCCCTATTAAGATAATTCCTAGGTAGCAATGAACTGTTTCATTTTTAAGACCTATAACTAGAGAAGATTGATTTTCACAGAAACACTGATTGACACACACAATTCACTTGCTTCAATCACAAGTAATGAACCTCTCTGCCTCTCTGACCGTCTTCTTCATCACCATTTCATTCTATCCATGGGGTGGATGCACTCGGTAATTATAGAAAATTGGGCTATTATTATCGTTACACCTTGATGAGTAAAGGACGAAGCATATGTATTCCCCCACACTCTTTCTATCACTCCCACTCTCATCTCAGAGCTGCAGGGATTAATGCTATGCTGTCCTTTAGTACTTGGACTGTGGCGGCGTTTACCTGACTAGCATGATGATGCATCTGCTTGCTAACATGGGCTTTAGAAAGAGTTTAAGAGGCCAAGCCCAAAACAACAGCTTTTCACCATAGCAGCTTCTCATAACATGGGTCTTATTTGATAAAGATAATCACGTTAACTCACTTCAGTGACAAAACAATCATATTTTTAAGTGCTTACAGCACTGATGCTCATGAATGTCTGCATGCTCAGTCTAAGAAACCTCAAGAGAGCTGCTTATTCCCTTCTATTCAATTCAATGTCAGCTTTCATCATGTGTTCACTTGTAGGCTGGTATAGCGAAAAATCTGGTTAAAATCCCTTAAAGCGAACACACCACCATCCTGACAATCAAGACGCCCATAAACAGCTGCCCATGCATATATACATGCACAACTGTAGGATAGGCAGAACTAGGACTGGTTCCCCAGTCGCACTGAAGCCAAAGATTTGTTATTATACCCCTGGGCAATCAGCATTGCAAATGGTTGGGAGAGTGTCAACAATGGATAAAGGCCAATACGCTGGCAGGGCCGACAGATCAATATCTCTGCCATTGATTCACGTGTTTGAGAATGCAAAACAGGTGGTAATCATGGGCACCACCTATAAAGCTTGGTGAACAGCATAATTAAAGGCAGTGGAACTGTTTGGTGAGGGGGTGGGGTAATTCAGATTTACTGAGGCTTTGTTCTGACAGTGTTACTAATGTGCAAAGCTATCACTGGTATCTCTTTTGACCTGTAAAGGAGAAAGATACAAAGGCGCTCATTACTGACAGAGCTGCAGGGGGATGTGACTTTATCAATACCCCATCCTGGTTCATCTTTGTGGCTTTGTCATGTTTGTTTGGGACTCATTTTTAACAGGTACAGAGAAGAGCGGGTCAGAGAGGGAAAGGCTGTAGTTACACAATTGAAGGCTGATTGTAATCCATGGTTGCTCTGACTTGATTTGAATCAGAATGGTTACATTTTATGAAGGCTGAAAAGCTCCACAGTAAAGACATTACAAAGCAATGGCAAGTGAGAAGGCAAGATGAAAAAAAAAACTAATTTAATGCAAAACCTGCAATATTTTCAGATAAAAAAGAATGAATGAATTATTATTTAATAAATGAATTATTAAACTAGTAAATGAATGATCATTATATTTAACAATAAATTACATTTTATTAGCTTTTTACGTTAATAATACACTACTATAAAATGACTGATTTAGGTATCGTATTTGTTTTGCATTAAAAATAAGTTTTTAAAAATATTATCAATAATAAATTATTATTAATCATTAATTATTATAATAATAATAATAAATATAATAATAAATATTATTATTATTATATAATAATAATAATAATAAATTATTATTGCTATTATTATTATTATTATTACTATTGTTAATAACAATAAAAGTATAATTATTAAAGCTAAAGTATATTGAAGACCAAAAAGTTGTAGGCTTATATGTATTATTTTATAAAATAAACAATTATTTTATACTTTTGTAATTGTGATAATGTATACGGGATAACATGAATATGAAAATTATATGGATCATATTTATAGAATAAGCAAAAAAAAAAAAAAACTAGGTAAACCAGCCCTAAGAAAGATGAAGCAAGGACACACATTATATACTTGCACTTTGATGCACACACACACACACACATGCACGCACACACACAGATAAAGTAAAATAAATAAATAAATAAATAAATAAACCAGCGGTAAAGTCATGATTTATTCCCCAGCCCGATATTGAAGGTGATTCAGGACACACACTGACTGTGTTTTCCTCCGTTCAGCCTGCAAATGTTCAGTCTCTCTGTCTCAAATCTAATAGAGTGAGCTCCACTAATAGTGTGGATTGATGTGTGACCTGATTTCGCTAAACTGAGGTCAGAAATGCTGACTCAGCTGTACTTTGGTCTTACACATTAGAAATGTAGAGAAGTGAAAATTATCCGTAAGTGACCTGTACAGTAATGAGGAAGAATTCTACATAGCCAAAGGTCTTTTAGATATCCTGAAGCCATGATCAATTACAATGTTTCAAAGCAGGCTTCTGTGGAGAGATCTGTTATAATGAGATCTCAGATCATAAGCATTGGCTTTCTTCACAAAAGCATGAGATGCTCTGCTTCCTGCTTACACTCACTCACAATAATAATGAATGGACTTTGTTGACTGGAGTCAAGGCCTTGTAGCTCGTATAAAACATAATGGATAGCGAATTCAGTTATCCAGTATGTTTGATTTTTGCAAGAATAGGCTAATACTGAAGTTCATAATTCATTGTTTTATACAACTACATCAACAAATAATAAGCCTAGTTTCTGTAATTCCATAACGCTTACTTTCTATTCGCATAACTCCGATGATTCATTGAAATCACCCAAGGCCAGTCACTTCACATTTGCTGGTGCTATTCGTCAATGATTGGGTGAAGGGAAGCGATTAGTGAGATTAATCAACCTTATGGTGTTTCATACTACGTTGAGCCGACATTCTGTTTACCATTCCCCATTGATCAGCTCTACAAATGCAGAGCACGAGTCCTATGACAGCCTGCAAGTGTGTGATCATGAAAAGAAAGCCAGTAGCACATAGATGAGAAATCGGGCTTATGAAAGATTTTCAGGGGCAGATGGAAAGTTAAGTTCTTTACACAAAAAATGGCTCACAGTCTGTGAGTCTGTTTGCTCTCAATTATTTTCACCCTGATGCCAAGTATGTATAATTTTCCAAAAAAAAACAGTGCAATAAATCGTTAACTAAAACCAAATGGAAATTAGACTTAAAATAAGTTTTAAAAAAATTACTAAGTGGAAATAAAAACTAAAATTGAACTAAAAACTGAAATGAAAATTAATTAAACCTTAATAGTAGTAGTAAAATAATAAAAACAGAAAAAAACAAACAGTGACAAAAAGTGGCAAAAGCAATAAAAGCAAAATTAAATAAAAGCTAAATTAAATAAATAAATAAAAAATATATATTTTTAAATATTAATGGAAACTATAATAGTATATAAATAATATTGAAATAAAGTTCCTTGTGAACAATATTTAGATCATGAAAAACCAAGCAGTGAAATATAAAAGTTGGAAATATTGTTTTTCACCCCGGCATTTTTTTTTAACAATTACTTAAAGGTTAAAGTGGAAGTGCATAATTTCTAGTTTCTAGTGTCATCAAATGGAATAGCAAAATAATAATTTTAAAGCATGTAAACAATATAGAGTACAACATTTTCAGCAGTGAATGATAATTCACTAAAATAAAAATACATAGTAAATGCCAATACAAAAATTAATATACTAACAAAGATACAGCTTTTTATCACTAATAAAATTCTAAATAATAATGGATACATTTGGCTCTCAAATGAGTATTTCAGAGATTTCATGACGTTTTACTATATGTGGCTCTAATGATACTTTGTTGAAGACGGTGTTAAATCTTGATTGGTATAACTGCATAAAAATAATTACGGGCTGTCATTAATCTCCCGTTTTTGGACACACATTGGTTTCTGCGGGACACAACAAAGGGGAAGCAGTAATTGGCAATGAAACTGTTGAGATCGTGGCAAACAGCCTTGCGTTCTGTTTCTCTGGCTTTGTATGATGTGTGATTAAATCCCTCTTTGTCTCTTCATAGCCTCTCGCTCACTCACTCTCACACACACTTATACACATGGCCCCGTTCCATAGCAACACAAAATTGAATTAGATCTCCTGGACCCAATCTGAAAATGATTAAAACTATCTCTGGAAGGCCGGAAATAACGTTTTATTCTAACGCACCTGGCACAAGTGCATAATATCTCTCTTGAATCACAGAGTGAAGAACTAACATTTCCTCCCTCACAGGCTGTCAGTGTTTATGCTTTGTTTTAACCTATTACAGGTCAGTTTATTGTTTACAGTCTTTTCTTGATTTTTTTTTTTATGTTCTCAGAATAGATGTTTATATGACTTCAGGGGCTATCATTAGTGAAAGTGATGAGAAAATTTGTTTTTTCCATGTTTCCATGTGTCAGTCAATGTGAAATTCAGGGCTCTCTGCAATACTTTACTCTGATTATTCCCATCACAATCCTGAGATGTCCAATATTATATGAATATTACATCGATATTTATTGTACACCATTTTATGATAATGACTAGCTGACCAAATAAATAAAAACAAGTACATGAAATAATTTAATAATCTTACCTGTATATTATATTAAAGCTTCCGCTAAAATTTTTTTTGAAGTCCATTAAAATGTACACAACAAACGTCTGAACAAAGAAAGAAAGAAAGAAAGAAAGAAATTCAAATATTCAGGCATTTAGAAGCTCTGAAGGATATGATACAAAATACTCCATCCTTATAGTCATGAAAAAATATAAAGTGAAAGTGAAGTGACATGTGGCCAGGCATGGTTACCCATACTCGGAATTTGTGCTCTGCATTTATCCCATCCAAAGTGCACACACACAGCAGTGAACACACACAGACCGTGAACACACACCCGGAGCAGTGGGCAGCCATTTATGCTGCGGCACCCGGGGAGCAGTTGGGGGTTCAGTGGCTTGCTCAAGGGCACCTCAGTCGTGGTATTGAAGGTGGAAGAGAGCGCTGTACATTCACTCCCCCCACCTACAATTCCTGCCGGACCTGAGACTCGAACTCGCAACCTTTAGGTTACGAGTCCGACTCTCTAACCATTAGGCCACGTCTTCCGCAAATGATATACATATATCATTAACAGAAAGAACAGATTGAAAACTGCAGAGATTAAGAATGCTTCTTACTCACAGTGCACCTCTAGAGCCTAATTTAGCAGTCATATCAGCTTTGAGGAAATACCCAATGTGACCATACACAAATATCAGGCAAAAAGGAGAAACTACTAGACTCAATTATCTTTTGAAGCGATACAGCCACTCCAGGGACTCCAGAGCCTCTTAGCAAACTGTCTGTATCAATATAACGCCCCTGTTTGTTTCCACTATAGTCTTCCATGAATAAAAATCACAGATTTTCATGGACTTCATGCATAATCTTTTATTGGTACTTTTCCCCTCTTTGAATAACTGAAGCTATGTATGTCCCCTTCCTGTAGCGCTTCTCTTTTCAAGCCTCCCTCATGTTTTAAATTGTATGCAGGAGCGAGACAGCGCCTCTCATCCTAGTGTGCATCTCATCCCAGAAGGGCATCAGGCATCCATATCATTACACCATGCACGAGACCACTTTTACATTGTACATTCTCACAATGACTCTCTGGTGTATAAACTGCAGAAGGATGTAAATCAAGGGTACAAAGTGTATCTGATTCTTGTCCTCAATGACATTGCTAAAGTGTGAAAGGTTTTCCGAGGCAGTGGCTATACATTTATGAGGTCACCCAGGGTGCGAGCATGCATAGACACGGTACAATACAGCAATTTTCTATCTTCATAGTTTCACCTCCTCCATTTCCACTCTCAGTTCAAATGAGCACATCCTCTATCAGATACCGTCTCTTTCTCTACTTTTCTCTGTGTGGTGACCAGTGGTTGTGCTGTATTAATAGTGTCTGACATGGCTTCAGCCTCTTACCCACAATGCTCTATTTCTGTCACAATTGCTGCTTTCATGCATAACAGGATTCACTCTAACTGATCTACTCTAAGCTCAGTCTTCTATCAAGCCGCTGTATCTTCCATTCACACAACAAACAACAAAAGAAGAAAAAAATAAAAGTAATTCTGACCAGAATCTGTTGTGGCCTCACATAATATAAAAAATAAAAAGTGCTGATGACATTAGTGCTAATTTGCTCTTGAAATAGATATTTGCTGCATTAACAGCCTACATCTCTTCTGGTATTACTGATAGCATTTTAATTAGTTGCTATGTTTCAACTCGTTAATCTCTGAAGATCAATGCTGACTCCTGTTTTGGATCATTTAAGTCTGCATTGCGCTATCAGTGGTGCAGATCAATGGTGCTGTGTTTGTTTTACATCCTTTGTTTTGAATTAACTTGGATTTTTATGCTTCTATGCAATCTGTCTGTAATACAACATAATATTTTTAAGCTTATGCAATTTTCTGTGTATTAAACAACAGTATATTTGTTTCTGTAATTGATAGTCTATTTTTAAAATTAAATAAACACATGAATAATACATATTCACTATTAAAAATTGATTTTTAATCAAAATTAATATTTTTATTCAGCAAGGCTGCTTTAAATTGATCAAAAGTGACAGTGTAGACTTATATTGTTGAAAAAAAAACTATTTCAGATGAATGCTTTCTAATCATCAAATAACCATGAAATCACAGTTTCCACAAAATATTAAGCAGCACAAACATCTAAATTGTGATAAGACACTTGAGTATTTTAATGTTAAACTACTAACTGAGCCAGTGCTGTTTTAACAAACACACATCTTAGAAAAGAAAATCATAGTTCATGCCATATGCCAAATTAATCCATTACCAACTTGTTCAGACATCCATAATGTGATGTAATGATGAAGCTGATGCCGCAGATAATCCTAGAGTAATCTGGTAGATATTGATTTAGCAAGCGCTTGATAAAAACACAATCAAGTGGGCGGCAGAGTGTGTTCTGCTTGGACAGTTGTGATAGATGTGTTTCTACCCTAATGACAGATCCCCAGCAGAAACATTAGGCTGATACTTTTTCATCATTTTAATGCATTAATATTATTGATGTTAGTTGGTGTCCCATAGCATGTTTGCTTATAAGCTGTAGATCAGGGGTGTCACTCACTCTGTTGATTTAACTGTAATGGATTACGGAAATTTTAAGATGGTTTTAAAGTCATGTCATGAATGTAACTATTATAAACACTGGACATAGACTTGACTTACTAAATATAAACTAAATATGTTAATAATATTTAACAGTACAGCACCAGGAGCACTTGATTTATGAAAAGTCAACTCCATATCTGTTCTCTCAAAATTGCTTATATAACCTGTAAAGATATAAGTGCAGAGCAATTTTGAGTGAGAAAATGATAAGAGAAACCTCTTCTGTGAGGGCCAGATAGAAATTATCTGCACTGGATTATCTGCAGTGGAAACAGATATTAAGAAGGTTATGGATGAAAAGCCTGTTCTGGTAAAGGATATAAAATATTTAGTGTTCTGAGACTGGAAAACAAAAACTACTCTATAAAACAAAATGCTGCTGTGCTTTTCATTCTTAATTGTTATACAGAATGCTTCATCTTGGGTCTGGATTAATGGTTCTGAATAAATGAAAAATAATATAAATCAGTATATGCATACTGTGTTTGTATGTGTGCTTGAGCATGAGCGTAAACACCGTATGGTGTAATTTTGCTGGACTATTCCCCTATGTCTATGGTTACATGTGGAAATAGGTCCCCTGGTCCCCACTGAGGCAGGTGAGTAATGTTTTAACATCGGCAACGGACCAATCAACTTTATTGCAGTTGTAAGGTGCTTTGCATTTGTGGGCACTTACAGCTTGCAACATGAATAATGCAAACTGGTTATCATTTTAGTAAAACATTGTGTGGGAGCACTTCAGATGATTCACGTACTAAGAGAATGTGCAGTCATGGCACAAGATCTGATTGCTTGATGAATACTTGAGAAATTAAAAAGAAAAGGGACTGCAATGATCTTTTAGGTTGTAACCTAATCTTTAACTTTGACATGCATCTTATTACAAAATAGAGATGCATTCTAATGCAGATGCTTTAAGGGTTGCATTTGTCTACAGTAGTAATTAAAGCAACCAAGACTCGAATGTTGGGAGGATAGAGGCATTAACAAAGTATATTAGTAACGGTTGGTGCTCCGCTTTGATATGTGCATCACTATGTAAAATGCAACCATAGTTTAAAGTCTGTTTACTAATCCAAGGCAATAGACAGCAACGATGACTTTTACAGAAGTATCATTTTCTGCTCTGGGATTAAAAAAAAAAATCCTCATTAAAGCATTCTAAGCCATGAATCAAACCAAGCAGCTCTGAAATCACTCACAAGATTACAACAAACTCTGATTTAAAGCAAAAGGAAAACAATAACTGTTCAAGACTTTTAGGATGCACTAAACATTGCACCTGAAAGCCCATGAGCACTGCAAATGGCATAGTCGGATAAAAAAGGTGGTACAATATAAAACTACTGATGTATAGACACAAACTTTGCAGTACCTTTGTATTATTTCACCTTAAAAACATGTTTTTGTGCTGAAAATGCAATTTATGAATACTAGAGTTAGAAACTTGATACCGGCATGTAATGTCACATCTCTCAGAAGAACATGAGAACCTAAAAGAGTAAGCAAAGGCCTGTTGTTCGCTCGGCATGACATGAAGGTCTCCCATCAGCAGAATGCTCGCAAAAAAAGAAGTCCTACATCTACAAAACTCTTTCTGTAGGTGTCTGCCCTTTGACAGCCCCTAGGACTGTCATTATACAAACAAGCTGGGCTTGGAGTGGATGTATTAAAATGCTGGGTTGATGCCAGTGGGTGTCTGAAGCTCAGTTCCAGACTTGTAGCTGTGAAGCATTAGTTGTAGTTATAATATCTTGCTCAGCCTTAGCCGGTAATGTAAATGTTAGTAATCATCTAGATCTAAGACTCTGTCTTTGTTGCATCTGAACTGTTGCTATTAACCATTAAGCTTAGAAGAAGATGGAGTATATTTACCATTGTGATTCAAGCTGAAATAAAATCCTTAAATACAACAGCCAAGCGTGATGGGAAAGCATACACTCTATCCAAAAGCACTGAATGAAAGAATGATCAATATTACAAGTCTGTGCTTTCCAACATCGCTCAAAAATGTCATGGACTGTGTGTTTTGAAAAAAAAAAAAATAAATTCTGACTGTATCACATGTGAAATCGTGATGGCAATTGACAGTGTTACAGAGATGGAAAAATTAGAGTTAAAGCTCATCTATCCATCTATTTACAGTCTTGAAATGATTTAAGAAGAACTGGACCTCAAGCAATCCTTCTTAAATTTAACAAACAAAAACAACGTTACATTGTCTTTCTCCATCAGTATTGACTAAGTCATCATTTATTTCATAGCGTGCATGTGAAAATCTTTTACGGAGACATCTCATTAAATAAAGAACAAAAACTCACAGCGGAGATCTTCAGAGAGAAAGCAAAGCAAGCCAGCACATCGATCAATGAGAATGCTTGGAGTGGATGGAGCAGCAGGGAGGTGTCCATCCTGCTGATCTAAGCACCGTCCACACCAGGACCATCGATCTCCGCTGGGCTGCAGACTTGGTCGTAACTCCTCTATCCTAACTATCTGCTGTTCTGCCCTTGCTCAACACATCCTCTAGGAGGTCACAAAGTCGAGTCCCAAATTCTAAATCAAAAAGTCCCATGCATATTTCATCTGATTTATTCATTATGAATAATTGAAATAGAAATTTAATTAAAAAGGACCGCAACAATTCTGAGGCCTATGAACATAAACATTAGCTGAGGGATACAGGACGCAACAGTCTCCACAGGCATAATGTAATTTACACTATTACAGGACATGCTCGAACATGAACAGCTTTGGTTGTACCTGCTGATTAGCTGAGAGAAATGCTCCATGTTGATCCAGGGACATGTTCTACTTGGGTAAATCACAAAAAATGTCCAAGGGAAAAAGACGATAATTGCGAAGCACCAATATTAAAATGTATGTCAATAATTTGCATGATATGATGACTGATAACCGTTAAATGGACAACTGTAAAATTCCACACTATTTAGTCTATATAAATGAACAATAAAACACTAAACACTGAAATCGATAATTTTTATTGCTACAAGTGAATTTAGGCATCATAACATTACAGTATGATTAAGGAATATTAATTTAAGGCTACATTTAAAAGTGCTAATGTTTTTAAGATTAACTTTGCAGTCATCTAACACTCACTTAATATTAATTCAATTATTAAAGAGGGGAAATGAGCATGCATAATTAATTATCCAGTATCCAAATATCCAGTTTTTGTCTGATTGTGGATGGAAATGGAGCAAAAATTCTTATCAGCTAAATTTATTTCAGTAGTACAATAGTTTTGAGTTGTCCTCTCATGACCTTGACCTTTCAGCTCCTGGGTTTGGCATTTCATGCTGATTTCTAACTCAATTGTGTCATGTGAGTGTATGAGCTAAGACACTGCTCACAGCCTGCCAGCCTGTTTATTCTAAATGGTACATGCTAGTTAAAAATGCATCTACTATATGCCCCGCAGCAAGAGGAGAACTTTGTGAATTACAGGCTTTACTGCATGTGCAGATTCCATGTGGGCTGCTTCATATAAACAAACGTGAATGATGTTATTGGAATCAAGTAGCACATTACTGGTCTAAGGTTGTATTGCCTCTGTTTCAAATTCTCAACAGTGCTTTTCCCCATTCAGATTATTTATGATGCATTTTAGCCATTTATGCTTTGGCTATTGCGGCATCTGTAAATGTTAAAAGCCTTTCAGATATGTCACAATTCAGGCTTATTCTCGCTGTTATAGCTTTTACTGTTCAAATTTTACTAGCTATAACTGTCAGCGGCCGGGTTTCAGTGCCAGTAAGTGATTTCAGTGCCTCTTTCTGGCTGGTAATCAGTGATGTGTCCAGATTTTCTTGACTGGGGCGATCCATGTTGGACTCACTTAAGGGGGGAAAAACAATGTTATTACCCAAATAATTATAACAATACAACTAAAAATGAATTACATTAATAAAATGTAATTATATAAAAAAAAATCTACAAGACGTGAGGTTAACAGAACAGATTTGTATAAAAGTCAATTTGAATCTCACAATAAAATATTTGTGAAATATTAATGGATGTTTTCAGTAGTATAACTTTGCGTGAGCTTGCTATTGAAAAAATAATCCATGATAATTAGTGAAAACTGTTTTTCTAATGACCTATTACTGAGGGAGATGATCTCACTCAGGAGAAGCTCCATTAAAGAATGAAAAATAAGTAATAAGCATTTCAGAGGTTCTTGCATGTCTATATGAGAGATTTCTCTAATTGCCTGCTGAAAGACAAATACATTGAGCTCAAATGATAAATGCTACTGCCAGTCACTTTCAGGGAGGAGGGATAGTGATTTTTCCTGCTGAATGAGTTATTTCTCCACGTCTATGGTAATGGATCTTTTAGGTGGGAAGAAAAACAAGAGCCTTCGTTCTGACATGTAGTGAAGAGGTTGTGTGGGTTTGAATTGGTTGAGACAGATTTTATGAACATTATGATGCAGCTAAGCTGGAGCTTTCTCTCGAGTCGAGATATCACAGGGTCAGAGAGTGTATATTTTCTAAGACAAATGGCAGAAACAAAATATTACATAAAATATAAAAAATATTAAATACTTATAAAAAATATAATTTTATATATACTTATATAAAATACTACTATTTGCAGATTTCAGAGCACATTTCCTTGGCTTTTTGAACAGGTCTCGTCAGACTCCCTCCTAGGTTGTGCATGGAATAACCCTCATGTTTACAGATTGTCTGGAGCCGGAGGTTGTACTCCCTTGGGTAAAGTATGCACAACGTGTCACGTCTGTTCTAGCCCTTTGTGTGTCCCGGCAGACCCTACTTCAAGGACACAGCTCCATCAGCCCTGCTCACAGAGACACCGGCACAATACATTAACATAATTGGGTGTGAAAATTGCAACTGAAATGCTTGCATCTCCTCCCTCCCATTCTCCAACCCTGAACCAGTCAGGAATAAGCTCTCAACGTAACTTGTGGAGTAAAGCACTCTTGAGGAGGAGCAGGACTGGAATGAAAATCTTCAGAAGCAAGCCGTTCATAAACAAGTGTACTGTATGTATCTGTGTCTTCACTTTGTCAGTCTGTCTGCTGGTGTGTCATTCTGTGGCAAAAATCTGCAACTGCGGGGAATCTGCAGTCCCAGCAGGAGGCTGTTGAGCTGAACAAACCCATGGTGTTATGACAGACTGAAATTAATGTGGACTAGCTTCTGTGGCCATTTAGAGGAACGTCCTAATCCTGGAGATAAATAAAGGGGGGAAAAGGGAACATAATGTCTCTGATCATTTATTATTGTTCATATTGTTACTGGCATTTAACAAATGTTTATCTAACAATATCATTAAGCAAGAGGTGCATATTTTATCTTGCTATTTGCTGGTGTATCTACTTAATTATGATGGTATTAATAGTACAGATCAATTTATTATTATTATTTATTTTTTTATTTTTGGAATTATAGAGCCAGGACACAGTAATGTATTTAGTATTATATTTATATAGTACTAATATATATATATATATATATATATATATATATATATATATATATATATATATATATATATATATATTATTTTTTTTACTATGTTCTGGCTCTACAATTCCAGTAAAAAAAAATAAAAAATAGCTCTAGACTATTAATACCATCATAGTTATGCATATACAGGTGCATCTCAATAAATTAGAATGTTGTGAAAAAATTCATTTTGTCTTGTAACTTATTTCAAAAAGTGAATCTTTTATATTTTAGATTCATTACATGTAAAAGTTTTTGTTTTAATTTTGAGGATTAGAGCTTACAGCTCATGAAAGTCAAAAATCAGTATCTCAAAATATTAGAATATTTACATTTGAGTTTCAATAAATGACCATCCATACAGTATAAATTCTGGGTATCTCTTGTTCTTTGAAACCACAATAATGGAGAAGACTGCTGACTTGGCAATGATCCAGAAGACGAATATTGACGCCCTCCACAAAGAGGGTAAGTCACAGAAGGTCATTACTGAAAGGTGTGGCTGTTTACAGAGTGCTGTATCAAAGCATATTAAATGCAAAGTTGACTGGAAGGAATAATTTGGGTAGGAAAAGGTGCACAAGCAACAGGGATGACTGCAAGCTTGAGAATACAGTCAAGCAAAGCTGATTCAAACACTTGGGAGAGCTTCAGAAGGAGTGGACTGAAGCTGGAGTCAGTGCATCAAGAGTCACCACGCTCAGACATCTTCAGGAAAAGGGCTACCAAGCCACTTCTGAAACAGAGACAACGTCAGAAGCATCTTACCTGGGCTGTGGAGAAAAAGAACTGGACTGTGATGAGAGTAAACTCTTTTCAGATGAGAGTAAATTTTGCATTTTATTTGGAAATCAAGGTCCCAGAGTCTGGAGAAAGAGTGGAGAGGCACAGAATCCATGTTGCTTGAAGTCCAGTGTGAAGTTTCCACAGTCAGTGATGATTTGGGCTGCCATGTCATCTGCTGGTGTTGGTCCACTGTGTTTTCTGAAGTCCACAGTCAACGCAGCCATCTACCAGGAAATTTTAGAGCACTTCATGCTTCCTTCTGCAGACAAGCTTTATGGAGACGCTGATTTCATTTTCCAGCAGGACTTGGCACCTGCCCACACTGCCAAAGGTACCAAAAGCTGGTTCAATGACTATGGTGTTACTGTGCTTGATTGGCCAGCAAACTCGCCTGACCTGAACCCCATAGAGAATCTATGGGGTATTGTCAAGAGGAAGATGAGAGACACCAGACAGAACAATGCAGATGACCTGAAGGCCACTGTCAAAGAAACCTGGGCTTCCATACCACCTCAGCAGTGCCACAAACTGATCACCTCCATGCCACGCCGAATTGAGGCAGTAATTAAAGCAAAAGGAGCCCCTACCAAGTATTGAGTACATATACAGTAAATTAACATACTTTCCAGAAGGCCAACAATTCACTAAAAATGTTTTTTTTATTGGTCTTATGAAGTATTCTAATTTGTTGAGATAGTGAATTGGTGGGTTTGTGTTAAATGTGAGCCTAAATCATCACAATTAAAAGAACCAAAGACTTAAACTACTTCAGTCTGTGTGCATTGAATTTATTTAATACACAAGTTTCACAATTTGAGTTGAATTACTGAAATAAATGAACTTTTCCACGACATTCTAATTTATTGAGATGCACCTGTATATATGTAAAAAAAAATGTTTTTACAGAAAACTACTGTAAAATGCTACAGTAAAAACATGTCAATAGCTTAACTGTGTTACCATACCATATACGATTAAAAAACTATAGTATATACATATATTATTGCAAAAACAGTATTTTATGTAATTTTTTGTTGTTGGCTTATATTTTTGTTTTTATTGCTCTCTTTTTATTGGAAAGCACTTTGGTTCACCTTGAGTGTTGTAAAGGGCTGTATAAATAAATGTTGATTGATTGATTAAAAACAAATTTCCATTGAAAAACAGTAACAGAAGTCTTGCAGTTTTATGTATTAATCACAGATAGAGCCAGATTTTCATAATGTACCTTTAAATGACCACTGTGGAAGCCCTGATCATGTGCGACAATGTCATTCCATTTTTTAATTCAAGTACTTTGCAATTTACTATCATTATGAATTATTGCTAATGTCCTGGATTCGATAATTAAAACCCATATATACAAAAGCCAAAGTATATTTCATCCCTGCAGTTAACAGTCACTAATTTAACACAGGAAATTACAGCTGTATTCTATTCCATTTGATTCATTTGTGCAACTAATGCAAATAATGTAAGCATCAATATGCTATTTTCTGTTCTCTATACATCTAACAATGTTAATACACTAATCTGCTCAAAGTTTGTTGCCACTGGTGATTGTAAACTAGCCTTACTTGCAAACAGCCTAATTGGAGTTTAAATGGCTGAGTGTGATGTGTATTTTCTCAGTCTATTTCCTTGCTAATATCTAATTCAGATGAATGTAATTGCAGAGTTGCAGAAGGTAGCTAAACCAAAGTGTCTGCCATTTCCTTTTACTGCAGCAAGGCGGAAACTGCACACCCCATTACTCATGCAGTACTTCTACAAGACAGGGACATCAGCTCACATCACTCAGACCGGGGACGTGACACTCACTAACACCTCTGGATGTTTCTAGCAGCAGGTCCCGCCATGGGCTGTGGTTTGGAGTCTGAATATGATTCATCTCTCACAACTTCTGCCTCAAATCTCTCACAACTTACAACCTCGTACTTGTTTCTAAATTTTAACTGCTCATTTTCAATTTTACATTCGTTCTTCTCATGCAGTTTTCTCAGATTTAATTAGACATGCTTATATATTCATATCTGGCCTGTGTAATGCCCTTATCCCATTTCCCTTTCTCTCTCCATCCACTTTCCATTCAATCTCAACTGTCCTCAGGACCAGTACTCATGGTAGTACTAACACAAAGAGACAGAAAATCACTTTCCTGAACTTTCCACCATCAAGGTACAATATTCAACTTCCCAACTTCAACTGTGTAGATGAAGCCCTTTCCATCTTCAAAGAAGCTCCTGAAGACAATGAATCCGCAATGTAATACATTTAAGAATGTACTAGTTGCTCGTTTTCATTCAGTTACAATAACTGAGACTGGAGTTCTTTCAAGCTTTAAAAAGGACACAAAAGCACCAAGTATCATTTAATGACTTCACATGACTTTTTGTGCTGTACAAGAGCATATTCTCTCATTCTTGTGTTATAGCATTTCCTCATTTCTAAGAATACAAGTATCTGTTAAACAAATATAAAAATGTAACACTGTTTCAGGATCAGGTGCTTACTGAAGGTGCTCTGAGGGTATTTTTCTACACACTTCATGAATTCTGTGAAAACTCCAGGAGTCCTATCAAATAAATTCAGCATTCCCCTCAGCTCAAACGCAGCTGCACATGACAGGTTTATACAGCAACTGAATGTCAATATGCCCTAAATATACTTCTCCAAACACACCCCGATCATAAACACAATGTAATATGTCTCCTGAGAGTGATTTTGCCTGCCATTTGAAGTGTTGCCATAAAACTACTGATGCTACAAACTAAACACAACATTGTATAGCCTTAAGTGAATTTACAGCATGCACACGCACCCTACCGTGCTGTACCAGGTGTTTACAGCAATCAATCCAGATTACTGATGCTGTTAAACACAAACAGTGTGACTGCTGGCATTGCAAAGTCTGAGGACTGTAATGCCTAATTCAAGTGGTTAAAACGACCTTTCGGCTCTCTACTGCAGGATTTTAAAGATTTCTTCTTTTATATAGGTATATATAATTCAAATGGTAGATCATGCAAACTGAGTCAATGTGTGAGTTTACAGTCCTTGTGTCATTGCCCTGGACTGATTCATGAATATTCAAAAGCTAATTGCATACATAGGCCTTTAAACTATTTAAAAGAGCACAACTGCTAATTACTGCCTCCTAGCAAACGAAGATCATGTCTTTTCCTCTGTCTCACAGCTTCCAGATACTAATTAAGCCAGTAATGTTTTCTACATATAAATTATTGTAATGAGAACAGTTAATTGGATTCTGAAATTGTGCAGACAAACTCTTTCGTGATGCATTACAGTGTATTACATCAAGCAATAAAGCAGGATGGCGTTTCAGTTTTATGTAACAGATGTGTGTGGTTTCAAAATCTAAAAGTTAACTTTATGACTGTTAACAGAATGTACATAATAATCCCTCTCAAATAATTATTCAGCAATCATTTACTTCTCAAATCACGTTTGCTGTGACTTCCTGACAATATCCTTGTATTAATAATTTATTCTGTCTTTCAAACAGTGTGATTGTTTACTGCCTTTGTGTGCTAAAAAGATAAATGACCTTCAAAGGCATAAATAAATGCCAGCTGAATACCAGAGACAAAACAATAATCTGGCATTTTAATATAAAAGAAAAACAATAAATGAACGAGTTCCCGTTAGGACCATACGGTTCTTAAACAGGATTTGTTATTATTCCTAGAGGCAGACCTCTTTGACATCCATACATATGAGATGCTTTGTAGTTGTGTTTGATGCTAATGCCTTGATTTCTTTACATTTGAGAATTAGCTGGATTCAGTTTGTACTTTATTTTCATCCATTTCTTTTTGTAATTCTCCCTATTGTGTGTTTGTGAGAAATAAGTCTAAAGCTTCTTTAAAGTCTTATTTAAAGAAACATTCAAATAGATTTTGAGGTCAAACACTGTATAGTCAAACTACAATACAGTTTGTCACAAGGGAGAATATATTTAGCCTGATTGCATAATCATTTTACATTTATGAACTGGAAATGATAAGGTCTTTTAGGAATTACACTAATACAACTTAAAGGGATAGTTCACCCAAAAATGAAAATTCTGTCATTCATTTCTCACCCTCATGTCATTCTGACATGAATGAATGACACGGAGGAGACGAATTGTTGAATAAAGTCAATATTTTTGTTTTCTTTTTCTTTAGTATTCTCGTAGCCTCGTAAAATTACGGTTGAACCCCTGATGTCACATGGATAATTTTACGGATCTCCTTGCTACGTGTCTGGACCTTGATCGTGGTAATTACATTGCTGTAAAAAAAAGAAAGAAAATAATGTATATACTATACAAAAAATCTGTAAAGTAACTTTAGAAATAAAATTGTACAATTATTCATTTATTTAATGAACTTTAACAGCACTAATTATTACCTCAGAAACCATAACATGATAAACAATTTTAAACTGTTTCTGTAAACAGTTAGGCTTCATAGTGATATATTCAGTTTACTGCCAGCGGAGACAGAGGAAACACAGCCGGATGGTGCAATGCAATTAGCATACAGCTCCAGCCAGCAGCAATCAGCAGAACCTAACCTCATTACTGTCTATGGACTACATGATCTGTTTCACTGAGAGGTGAATTAATTACACCAAATTAACCTTACCGGGAATACAAGACATGTTCAGTATGAAAATACACAGAATATTTCATATCAATGTAAATTAATAAGATCCTTTGGACATATTATACTACAACTGAAAGTGAGAAATACTTTACCTGTCCTGTGTAATGTTGACGTTATGAGAAAAACCATGTGAACAAAATAATTAAACATGCCGGTTCCTGGACAGATGCAGATTATCTCGTAACACCATTATACTGAATTAATCAGTGGTAAATCATATTTCCAATGACTGGCTTTGAAGAGACTTGCATGAGAATAGATATTGGCATTTCTGTTTAACCCAGGGGTCAGATTTTTTCATACACACGCTGAAGTAGTTTATATGAAATAGGCCTTGATTAGATTCTGCTATCCAATTACTCCTCTTGTCATTATCATTACATCAGCCTGCTCTGGACTCAAGTCCACTCCACAATATAAAAAACTTACCTTTATGTGGTATTTCAATTAGTATACATAAGCTTTTATATGAACAAAAAAGCTTATCTTCAGTCAATTGGTGGTTTAGTTAAAGTGGATTGAGTCAAAACTTTACTTAATAATGGTTTAAGAATAAGTTATCTGTGTTTCTAATGAGGAATCATAGTTGAGACTAGTCCAGATCAGTGGAACATAATGGGAGGTTTTAGAGGTTATAAGGACTATAAGCTTTATAATGTCCAGAACATTGTCAAAACACAACCACCATTCATATTCAGTGTTATCATAAATAGTGTCTTATCATGTGGAATTAAGCAGCATAATGAAACGAGCCACAGAGTGACAATGGAAAGTGGCAGTAACTTACACCAGCCATCACATTATATTAACCTCTTCCTATCCACAAAGAGTCAGTGTGTCCGCTTAATTTAACTCACGTTCTTGAGCTCAATGACCAGTGTCATATTGACCACGACACATGCATGTCTCCCTCTGAAACCGGAGTGTGATCCACCCGTGAAGTCACAGACTAAAGAATTAAAGTCATTCAACCCTGAATATAATGGAAACACATGTGCCGATAGCATGTATTTATACAGAATGTAATTACGGAAGAGCAAGTAAACTGAAGCAAACAGTGTTCTAGACTTCATTTATAGTTTGCAGTTGTCCGACAGTAAATTAATCTGGGCTGTGGACTATATTTCAGCTATACTATTATATGTTTTATTTATTTTTTGACTATTTTTAGGGTCCTATTTTGCCAAATGTGTATCTATGTCCAGTGCCACAGAATATGTGGCTTGCAGATATTTTTTTTTTTTTCAATTTGAGGATTTTTGGGATAAAATAGAGCATTCTGAGAAATTAAATGTCCCATCATAGTCTATAAAATAAGGGAAAAAATATGAAATATATACATATTAAATTTACATTTCTTTAATGGGCATTTGGGTATTAATATTATCTAATGCTTCTTTTTACCTTAAAAACAGTAAGACAAGTATGGTTTTTGCAAGTTATTGCACAACTATTAGTACTTTTCAATTATTAGTATCATCATTATTATACTATTATATATATATAAACTACACTTACAGCATAAATTTTGTGGAGTGCGTCATGTTCTACTCAATTCAAATTCCATTGAGAATGTAGGCATTCTCAATTCAATTCTGAATGGTTCACAATTCAGGCCAGAACTGCAAATTCACTACAAACTGCATGCTTTTCTTAAATTTAATCAGAAATAAATATGAACAAAAATCAGCTCAATTCTTTCAGTACTTGTTGCCAGATATACATGTCATTCATAATTCACACACTCCTAAACTTGCTGTGCATCAAAAATGCCTCTGCTTTATATGAAGTGACGGTGCATAAAGAAAAACGACTGAGATCGTGTGAGCTTGTATCACTGCACACTGTGTTGTAGAGTCCAGTATTGGGGGTCCAGTCCTGCTGCAGTTGATGTGACGTCATGACTCAAACTCTAAAATCAAATGCTCTCACACCAACCCAGGAGCTAAAATACAGTCTATTACATTATGCTAGCATATATATTTCATATCACCGGTAACGTATCATCTTGAAACAAAGCATTTTCTTTGCATGCTCATAACTCAAGTTTCTAAATGAAATCAGACAATTTTTTTTCTCCGCAAATCAACTTATTCTGACTCTGGCTGCCCTGTATGTAGTATATGCCACCAATGTAATAGAGTGGCTTCAAAATGTATTTGTACACTTGAGTGACACAGAAAAAAGTCATTGCATTAGAAACAAAATATAAAACCAAGCAATACCTAAAAAATGCTATAGCTTTTCTTAGAAGTCTTTCCTAAAACTACTACAATTACTTTTAAATAAGATGGCCCCGAGGTAATTTTGAGTGAATTTGTTTAGTCAGTTCCCCTCAAGTTCATACTTCTCCAAGCACAGTAGCTCATCACCTAGTATGAACATGTTCCACTAACATTTGTCAACAAAAAGGTGTCAATTTTCAACAATATATTATGTTATTATACATATTATTTTTTATAATTTAAAACCTCGTAAACCTAGTAAATGTATCTTTGTTCTTTTGTCTTTTTTTCATTGTACTTATTTTTGCAAATTGCTTTTTTTATTATTATTGCATTTATAAATCAAACCTTTAACCTTCATTGGCAGGTTAACTGTTGACAGTTTAATGGAAATTACTCCCATAATCTGCACAAAGCATCATGGAAACGAAAGGTAGATATAATGCAATTCAGTTCTTACATGTTTCATTTTGGTTTCAATGTCCAAATACTTTTGGGAGGCACTTTATGGGGCCACTATATGTCAGAAGTGTATTAATTTCATAAAGTTAAGGCCCAGGCTCTCATTGTTTTTAATACAGAGAGACTTCCACTGTTTCATAAATGATTTCTCCTTTGCTCTTCAAGCCGTTTGCTCATGTTACAGTTGGGCAGCACATGCAAGCCTCGCTAAAGCTGTCTTGGCAATTGACAGGCCTGCCCTATGTGAGAACATGCTGTCTGGGAGACGTGGAGAGCAGCCAGGATTGATCGGAGCTCAAGGCGGGAGCTGAATCTTTCAGTGTGTATGAAAACTCTCCGCTTTTCTCTCTTCTCTCTTTTCATCGGCACCATCCTCCTCGCAGTGGATAATTGAGGTGCAGGGGGATGGAGACAGGGGAATCTATTTCAGCACAACATCAGGCGAAAAGGACGCTTGGATGGATGGCCAGCCGTGTCCTGAATGCAAAAGCCTCGTGGCTCGGTGGAACGTGGCGTAATGGTTGCCTTATCTTCTCAGTCACAGCTCCTTTGTGCCTGTTAGAGCGTCTTCTGAGGCAATACAGACTCAAAACAAACAAAACTGGAGCTGTTTGGGTCACACTAGTAAGACAGAATCAATGCAGGTGCAGCAGCATTTCCACATTGTTCAGGGTCCAGTTGCTGGGTCTGACAATATGAAGATTAGAATAAATGCTTCTCGGGCTGGATGCCAAGAAGATTGGTAACATAGAACTGGACTAAAGTATCTTAGCAGAAAACCGTTTGGCAAAGTAAGGTCAAATATCACTCACAGCTTCATTGCAAGATACACCAAGCGACCGAGCCATTTACCGTGGATAATGATGACTTAAGAGGAGTCCCCAAATCAATACGGTGTCGAGACGGCCCGAGCGTGAAGGGGACTGAGTGACACTACACCTATCAGAAGTCACAGCTGCTTCTTAAAGCTGTCATTTATGATCATATATTTACTCGCCCTCATGCCATTTTTGGGTCCTGCTCCTTCAAAGTCAGCAACGATGTACAGGTTCTAATCAAAAATAGCTTCTTGTAATTCAGAGCAGCACTCGGAACAGCAAAACCTTATCGATTTTCCTGCTGTACCAGAAGGCAGTACCAAGCCTGCTGTCAGTCTAGTAATTTCCCTCATATAACAGTTATTTTGTTTTTTTAAAAGCTGCTTTATGTAACAGCAACTCACACATATATTGCAATTTAACAACAAGTGAAATTCAATTGTATAATGTAGCCTATTTTATTTTAACTTAACTAACTTTTGCAATAGTGTGAAATGATTTAAAGCAGATGTTCTTAACTGGGGCAGAGGCCGACCAGCGGCCTCACTAAACTTTAAAGAGGGTTACAGAATTAACCCAGACTTAAAATAATACAGAATACAGACTTATTTAAAATTATTAAATTATTTAAATTAATATTAATTCATATGCATACTATTATTAATATATTAAGTCAATCTAAAATAATTCAAATATAAAAAATAAATAAAAATAACAATCATGATTTAAAGTAAAACCATACAGTATTTATTTTCTTGCTCAATAACTCAATAATACTGTTTTTATTGAAAAACATATGGTTCCAAAACATCTGAAATCACAAAATGAATTGTGCTTTATCAATTGACCTAGCTATATTGACACTCAGAATTTCTGTTTATAAAAAGTTCAAAACCAGCTTCTATCCAATAAATTGAATGTTAATTAAAAATGTATAAAGAAATCTGCTGTTCTATGAGACCCCTCAAATTAAGACATATGAAATTAAGACTTACAGTGACTGTCCCAAGATAAACATCCTCTTATTTTTTAAATAAAGTGTCATATTGATTATAGTTGCTGTATAATCCTATTTAAATGTTAAATATCATGAAAAACTTGTGGGTAGAAATAATAAAAAAATTGAATAAAAATATAATTTATTTATAATTTACTGCTCGCTTAATTCCACCTTAAATGGCTAAATTTTAATTAACTCAGAGCTTCAGACTCTCCGCTGCTACCACTACTTGTACAAGATTCTAGCACAAACGATTTTTTCACACTCTGAACATGAAATGCTGAGTTACAGTCCACAATAAATCACAAACAACAGCCAATCACAACGAGCGGACGAGTCATTCCTAAAACACGCTTCAGAGTAAAAACACGTCTACCTTCATGGCTTCCGTGTCGCTTTTCCAGCGTTTTATTTTTGTGCTTTCCTTGTAGAACTTGAGCGATATATTAGGTACAACGGGGCTAAAGACACCCCGGGGTAAAAGGCGCTATTAGCCTATGTGATATTATTATATAGGCGCTATGATATTATTTTCCTCTAAACCACTAGATGGCAGAAAAACTTGGCGTAGCAGCACTTTCCAAAACATCCGCTTATCAAGATGCACGTGCAAATGTGGCTGATCCTTGAAGCGATCGCGTGCAGCAGTGCAAAGTTGATTCTGTGCTTACTTGATCTAATATTTTAGCTTTCTTAAAATGTTGTAGATTTAAGTAGCAAATGAGAATCGTTAAAATTATTGAATATATTCTGAGACAAAGGTCTTCTTAATGTTTTTCATTTTTGTTAAAGATAATTAGTGAAAGGCACATTTTTTCTTATGGTATGCCTTTAGTCCCGTTGTACCTTAATATCCATTGTTTCCCAACTTTAACAATCATTCTGCCATCGTCAATGTTGTGAACTACACCAAAAACGGTGCAAAACATTTATTAAACGGAAATGGTGATGCATTGAACACTCTGATTTGTGGAAACTGGTTCCTAATTATTGTGATCCAATATTTGTCTCGCATTTCAGGATGAAAAGACAAACATTTCAGGTGAAGGATAATCCACTTCTTACCTCCAAGACTGTGTTATGATCTATATGACCTTATTATTTTTTATTGTGAGTATTAGGCTTATCATTATTGCTGATCACTGTTGTTGTGCTATGATATTGAGCTTGAACGTGCCCCTGATGAGCGGTATTTGGTCCAATGAGCTTTCAGCTACCTGGTGAGGCACCACATAAAGCCACAGAACTAGACATTGGGCGCATAAAATAGTTACTTATCCATCTTATTTCTCAACGCGCAAGTAAGCCGTTTTCTGTGAATGTGCAAGACTTCCGGTTCATTAGCCTGTAAGGAAATCACGAGAAGAATAACAAAGTGAACGGTTAAACTGTTTGCACTACAAACCGGTTTGTTCATAATTTAGATTCATTAAAATGATATGGTAAGACACACCAGTTTGCAATATCAAGCAGCAAAACAAGCTGTTTAGTACAGATAGCTGAAAGTGGATGAGATGAAGCGACACATGACATCACACTCTGTGGTGCTTAAAAAAATAATTAATTAATATAAAACAAATAATAAAAATAACTAAGAAAGAGGTCACTCTGCAACTTGTCAGTCTTCTTCTGGTCTCAGGTATTTACATAAAGCACGTGGTCAGAGTTGGAATGCAGCAAAAGCAAAACTTCTTCGCTTGAGCTTGTGTTTCCGGTCTCATGGATTTGTATAAATATAAATGGAAAAACAATCAAGCAGCTGACAAATGTCCTGTTGGTTAGTTCATATTGTAAAATTTGTTTTCATGTTATGAATTTGTTAATGAATTACTGAGTAGCTGAGTAGATGACTCCAAATATGATAAGCTTTGTGTGCTAGAAATTTGCCAGAATGAATGCAAGAAATACAGCATGAATTGCCGAGGAAAAGGCACTTCAGACTGTAGGTCATTGTAATCTACTGTCCTGAATGTTTTAAAACTAGACAGACAATTCTTTCAGGTGACAATAGTAAAGAAAAGTGGTTCAATGATGCACTCCAATTAGTAAAAGAGGTCATGTCCTTGCCAAGGAGGTCAGCAACAGAAAACAAAAAAACATTAGGAAGGAAAAGGCACATGCCACTTCTCACATTGTCCTCAATCCTTTTCCTGTCACAGTTTAGCCTTCATTTCAATCCACCATGTCTTATAAATATATCATACTTTCAAGGTCTTTGAACAGAAACAAAGCCGTCTTTCTGGAAGCAGAAACACTTTATGAACGTCTCCACAGACCCCCTGCAGAGAAAGTACATTTGAAGTTTGGGAGTGAAGAGACATTGGACGGCTTCTTAAAACTGTAAAACCCATCTCTTTTCTACTCATGCCCGGGTTTAGTAGGCTGTGATACTCGAGACCCCTGGATGGTGACAGGCCCTGCAGACTCCTTAGATCCATGACTCTGTTTGATATCTGCGGCAGAAGTCTGTCTACACAATTGACCCCAGGCACAGAAATTGGGCCTTGATTTTACAAAGTTGTTACTGCTGCTGCATTTTTACCTTTTTGTTTTTTCTAGAATTCTTTTTTTAAAGACGCACTCAGGTTGTGTCCTCATTAAAAACATTTAAAAATCCATCTATATTCTATACAGAGCAGGTCAAGATACTTTACAAAACAAAAACATGACATCTAAACAAAATAAGCAAACACAGTAAAAGACTAAGTAATCAGTCCATATGAGTCAGTGAGACACAAAACAAAAAATATGTGACTGGAAAAGAATAAAGAACAACTGAATAAAAGATGATATAATATAAAACAGGAAACATGAAAAGCAAACAAAATGAACTTGGGGCAGAAAATGCAGGAATTTTAGCATTCAGATTTGACCTTGTTCTCTTTCAGATGGAGCCACATTTTCCACCTTGAGGATCCCGAGAGCCATTTGAGGGATTTTCTTCCTTTGTGTCTGTCCAAGCATGTTTATTTCTCGAGGACCCCAGTGGGCTTCAATGTGAGAGCAGCTTTTTCCATTCCAATATGAAAGACATTATCATGGTAAATGGGCTGGAACAAGAAATGGCTCCAATGTGGGAATCATCCACAGATTTAAAACCGCAAACTCAAAAGCCTATCCTCATTTTATAGCGAAGGATGAAGTAAACCAATGCATGCACACATATATTATTTAATACTTTTTAGCTTTCACAGAAAGAGGAGATTTCAGTATGTCAGTTCTGGTGGTTTTATATTTACTGGTGGTCCAGTTTTAAATTCATATAAAAACAAACCTCACAGACCAGTTATTTTCAATAATAATAAAAATCTAATGAGCTAAAATTTGTCAGTCTGTAACCACTAGACCTTGGTATTAAGAAAAGGACAATCTGTAAGGATAATGCTGTTCAGCGAAAGCAACAAATGCAGTTACAATTCAATTAATGCCACACATTAAGACCAAATCATGAAGGCAATCAGTGGACCTCCATGTAAGTAAAAAACTTGATTGGACAAGTTAATTCAAACCCAAATCAAATAATAATTACAGGCAAGTTTAATTAAAGCATTATTCCCACCCAATCACACAAAAGCAGCAATGAATATGGCTCACAGCTTTACAGCCACAAAAAGGTGCCTTATTGTGTTTCAAACATGTGCTTTTCATGTGCTTCTTAATGACCCAGGCTTTTTAATCAAACTGGTGCAATGTACAATGCTTATCAAAGTACTGTGTTTTACAACTACGTGATTTACACACACTCCTGACACATTAATGACATGAGCTAGGCTCAAACGCCATCCATATTAATGGAAATACAGCATTATGAAGGGAAAGGGTGAAAAGATTAAACAGAAGCTCCACTGAAATTGCACAAATATACAACAAAACAGACCCCCAAAGTACACACAAAGGACAGACGTCAACTGGCAAGGGAATAGGATGTAGATTAGCAAAACTGACAGGAGATAAGAATAAGTGCTCTCAGGCTGGGTCTGCCAGTGGTCTGCTGTGGTTCATTATGCACAGGTACGCTCATCAGAGCTGGTGCATGTGCAAATGAAAGCATTCACATTGCTTCTTGATTCTAACAAAGATGTTAGTGAGGCTGAAAAGCAGCTCCGGTGCTCAAATAGAAGATATTTGCTGCTTCTTATTTACTTTAATACCATTAAATTACTTAAATAATAGTCAAAGAAATCTTAGGAGTTGTTCAATTTATATTTATTTACTAAAGGAAAATTGAATGAAGAAATTCTGTAAATGTATTCTTAAAGCAGTGATTACCAAACATATGCCAGGGGTATTTAAGCAGATCTCAGAGGAGAGTAGAAAAAGATTTTGATTTCTTAAGCATATTAAACAGAAAAAAAGATTAAAATAAGTCAGTATTTTTTTCTGAACTTTCTATTCATCAAAGAATACTGTGTCACAGTTTCCACAGGTATGTGGAACCTATCACAGGTTTGTGGAACATCAATAATAAGAAATGTTTATTGAGCAGCAAATCAGCATATTAGAATGATTTCTGAAGGATCATGTGACACTGAAGACTGGAAAAATAGCTGCTGAAAATTCAGTTTTGTCATCAGAGTAATAAATTACTTTTTAAAATATATTAAAACAGAAAAGAGTTATTTATTATTTCACATTTAGTTATTTACAATTGTAATACTATTTCAAAATATTACTGTTCTACTGTATTTTTCATAGAAATGCTGCCTTTGTGAGTGTAAGGGACTTCTTACAAAACATATTTAAATGGTAACATATATATTGGACTGACAACATTAATAAACATCACTCCAAAAAGTTGATAGCCAGTAGGCATACTGAAGGGTATGTAAGGGTATGCAAGATGAAAAAGACTAGGAAAAATTGTCTTAAAACATTGCTGGCATACTTGCCTGTTGCTTGTTTTTACATTAAGGCAGCACAAGCTTGTTGCTATTTGCAGAAAAATATGCTGATCTTGACCTGAATGAACTGTGCCATTATAGCAGCTGACAGCTAATTGACACAAACAGTTTGGCAGAGGTCATATGACAAGGTTTAATTAAGATAGAGGGAATCTGCGCAAATACTCAGTTTGAGAATGGGAAAACAAAATAGATCGCTCCAGGCTATCTTCAGAGCAGAGGCTAATTTGCTCTGAAATGAGTCAATAAACCTCATTTCATCTGAGCTAGCAAGGCACAACAAACAGTAAAAATGATATATAGTCTCCTCTCCCGGGATGAGAAAATATCTTTCAAACTGTAAAGGCATAAACAGCTTTCTATGATTTAAATGGGTGTTCTCTACCTTTCTGACTGTGGGATTTTTCGAGTGCTTGTTTGTACAATATTGTCCTGTTGCAAAATGCTCCTAAAGTAACCCATTTCACTCAGTATAGCTGGCAGCCCAAAATGTCTGTTCTTTCACAAAGTGATGTACATATACAAAGAAGGAAAATATCCTAGCCCAGTCTACGCAGCAACTAAAAATGAATTTTAAAACTATTACCGCAGGCTAGGCAAGGCTATATTTGCAAATGGGAGCCACAGCAACCGTTGCCATGTATTTGATGGGCACATGCTACCTCTGATGGGATTAATGCAATAGGCGTGACAGGCGGCACATTGGCTCCTCACAACAAGGAGCAATTAACCCCGCTACTATTCACCCTTACATTTCAATGTGCCAGTAAAAGAAAGATACATCACCCTGTCACTGCTATGTGTCAATCACACTGTATTCACCAATGCATACTCACAGTTTGGACCTGTCACTGCAGGAAATAAGCCTTGTTCATAGCAAATGACTTCCCATTGCTTGGTTCACTGCTTCAGCTCCCCAATCAAGGTGTCACAGCAACCTTAATCATCATAGAAGGCAATGTGTTGAGAACAAGCATTCTTGCATACCAAAAATAAATGCATGTACCCTTTTCATGAACAGGCACATGGGCAGGAAATATAAGCAACATTAAAATGCGAAACAAAACACAAACCAACTATCAAACCAAACTCGAAAGCCAAAAACAACATAAAAACAAAACATAAAAAGAAGCGCAAAGCAAAACAACAAAATAAAACATACAAAAAAATCAAACCAAAGCAACATAGAATAAAAAGCAATGAAAAAACAAAACAAAACAAAACAAAAATCAAACCAAAACAACATAGAATAAAAAAGCAAAACAAAACAAAACAAAAAACAATGATTGTTTGCTTGAAAAAAAAATCCAGAAGTAAAAAGCCAAAAATATTAAAGCCAAAATACTAAAAGCAAAGCAAAACAAAACAAAACACAAAAAATCTAACAAAAACAACAAAAATAAAAAGCAAAGCAAAGTGAAAACTAAACTAAAAAAACAAAACAGCACAACACAACAAACAACACAAAACAAAACAAAACAAAACAAAACAAAACAACAGCACAACACAACACAATGATTGTTTGCTTAAAGAATCCATTAGAGCAGAAGTTGTCAGAAAAAAAATGTGAGTTTGTTGTTAGGATATTAGTTATTCAATGCAATATAACCACTTATTTCACATACTGTATATGCACACTGATATTTGGCTAATGCTTCAGCCTGCAGAAACATGGTTGGTGTGTTTTTTATCACCACTGTTATGCTCTTATTATAAGATTATTCATGCTTTCTGTCATGAATTTCAAAGCATTTTTCCATTTCTGGTAGTTTTCGATATAAATGCAAGAAGTATAGCATTGTGTCAGAGGATGGAATTGAAATACCACGGACTCCACCTCCATTTTGTCCGTTTCTGTTGCACATATTCACAGGGTGACGGAGAACTCAATCCCATTCAGAGCCTGGGGGTTGGACTGTCTGCTTTTGAACCTGCCCTCCCCCATCCATGTATGTAATGAACAGAGGAAGACAGATACAGAATGAGACGCATCAAAGGTTTTCACTGTAGGAGACCAACAATCGGGGGATGTGTAGAACTTTAGGAATGACAGATGATCAAATTCTGCAGGCTTTTCTGCGGGAACAGATTCGGTGTGCTTCTAGTCAGCAAATTTGAGAGGGTCACTTGGTGACTCTCAATGACACATTATGACATAAATGACTAGATGTCTTCAGAGAGACTGATTAAAATATCACAATCCATTTGATGAGACCATCTGCTGAGGAGAACAGGAGAGAGCAGGTGGAATAACCCACCAATGGAATCACTCAAAGTGATTTTACCCTGTTGGCCTTTACAGCTCTCAGGTCTCTTCTGCGTCTTAAGACTCACAATGCCCAAGAGCCCAAATGAATCACAAAGCCAGTAAACCATTATTTATAGAGCTGAAAACCCAATGAAGATCAATCTGTGATATGATTAAATTCTCAAATTTGTTTTGGCTCCAGCCATCTGTGTAGGAGCATCTTTTCATCAGCCCTATTGTGACCAGTAAAAATGTAACAAGTCCACAGTGGACGTTTGCTTTAATGTCAAGTTGTCATTACTAGTCTCTTCTCATGCACATGTGAAATGTGATCTTGTTCATATGATTGGTAACTTGTACTATGTTATTATACTGACATATTACATTATACACTACTATTTTCGGCTCTGTAAGATTTTTTTTTACATTTTTGAAAGAAGCCTCTTAAAGCTAATTATACAGTAAAATCAGTTATAAAACTTTTCTTTTTAAATATATTTTAAATATTTAAAAAAAAAGTTTATTCCTGTAATGCAAAGGTGAATTTTCAGCAGAAATTACTCCAGTATTCATTGTCACATGATACTTCAGAAATTATTCTAATAAGCTGATTTGGTGGATAAGCAACATTTCTTATTATAAATAAGAATATAAAACACAGATAATGTTACTTTTTAAAGTGTTATCATTTGTTAGAAAGAATAATTATGGAATTCATTCAGTTGTGCTGTCTGCTTTGCAGATATTTATTTATGTACAAAATATGTTTATGTCATTTGCACTCTGACCTTTATAATAGAAGAAATCTTAATGTTCTTTTATGTAGAAAAATGAAATAGCCACACAAATAATTATAAAGAGGAAACATTATTTTTATTCATAACTTTATGTTAATGCAAACTTAGGAGTCTATACATGGTTTTTAAAAAGGATAAAAAACTGTACAATACAAAGCAGGAACACTGATAACATGTCATAGACATTGAAAAAGTCTAAATGCTTGGCAAATCTGCTAAACTTAAATTATTAGTAGAAATCACAGACTAACATACAAAACAAAGAGGAAAAAATTAAATAAATTTTACGAACAAATAGAAAATATCATGCAGCAACTTGGAGAAAAAAGCCTGAGTCTTTTTTCTCTGTTTAAATAAAGAATCATTCAACAACAAAAACAAAGAAATAATTTTAAGATGTAAAAAAATAGCCACATTTTCTATTTCAAACCCTTGCAAATCCCAATAATCTCTTCTATTTGTTTCTTTATGAGAAACAGCAGTCACACTTCTCTCCAGAGACACTTTAAGGATTAACATGACAAACAAAAATCATCAAACATTAGAGGCTGAAGATAAATCACGAGACACAGTGAGGAGAAGGTCCTGTGCTGTGATATTGTCAACAGATGATAGCCGTTTGTATATCTGAACATATTTATTTTCAGTGTAGAAAGGCATAATCTTTTGAAGTTCAGGTAGATAGAGTGAATTTGTTTACCACGTTAGAAGAAACCAGCTTAACGCTGGATGTTGCATGATCAGAGAAGAACACACACATGCATACAGTATGACGCATACAGCACACACTGAAATTCAAAAGTACAAACTCACTTCGGTTTGATGTCCTGAGAAGTGTTTGAGACAAGCTCTAATTTCTGATTTGCCACCAGCTGCACCAATCAGGTAAAGTAGTAGATCTGTATCAGAGAGCCAATCATTATGCAGAGCGACTGTTACTAAATGAGACAGATGACAGTGCCACTGTTTCAGCATCTTTATCCAATCGAGTGGCATCACATCTGTCAGGGGCAAGCACGTTTTTGCATTATGCTGAAGAAAAAGGTCGAAGAGTTCTAATTGTGGTCATTTAGATATTAGAAAAGGCAATAGTATGAGGAGTTTTTTTCTTAACGTTTTATTGTGTTTAATACTTAAAACTATATTTTACACACTTTAGCTCTTATAAATACACTATACACTGCATTGCAATGCAAAATACTTTGTTTTTCAAAGTGTACTTGGGAAAGTTGGTCTCAATACTAGCACCAATCATAAAACAAAGACAGTTCTTGGGATTTTTTTTTTTTTTGGTTTAAGGCACTTCCTGGTAAAGTTTAACTAAGATCTCAGGACACGGTCTTGCTCTTACTCTATTCAGTCTCTTTGTTTCTCAGCATTTCAGGGAGTTTCTAACCATGCTTATTCAATATCTTGTTGAAGGACAGTCTCAATCCCCCACCAAAAACATTCTTGCCGTAACTCACAGCTAGCTTGCAAACAACGTCCTGCTTTGTTCTCTCCTAGACCTCCATCTCCTGTTGTCCACTCTGTCCTGGGATCGTGGGCACAGCGATATCGAAGCAGGTTTCCATCATCACACGAGACTTGCATAGGTTGACACAAAACTCCAGGTCTCCTGTGGTCTGAGCCAGAGCCTCCAGGTAGTCCTGCGACTCCTGGTCCAGATCAGGGTCCACATCAACTAATGGAAAAAAGAGTGAAAAATGTCAACAAAAGTCTTGTTTTAAAACTAAGGGTTGTCAATTTACCATTTATTTTGACATTTAAATTAATTTAATTTTAAAAATGTTTTAAATAAATGACAGGCCATGGTAGGGTTCAAGGTTCTTGTTTATTTGTCACATACACAATCATACAGGGTATAATCAGTAGTGAAATGTAGGTCAGGACGGGTCCGCTCAATGGACAGTGCAAAAAAATAAAATAAAAGATGAAACATAACACAGGAGAGTATATATAAATATAGGTAGGAATAAGATAAAAAATAAAATAAAATAAAATAAGGAGTAAAATGTGCAATGAACTAAATGTGCAATACAGTCTACTGTGGATTTAATAAATATTAATATAAACAGGGATGTGCAAGAGGAATGTGCAAACAGGTTGTACCGGGTATGTACACATAGCAGCAATGCGGATGATGGAGAATAATGGGTGTTTTTTACAGTTTATTAAATTGAGTCCTGTAGATGTTATGAGACTGAGTTTAGGAGCCTGATGGCCTGAGGGTAGAAGCTCCTCCTCAGTCTCTCAGTTTTTCCCATCATGCTCCTGAAGTGCTTGCCAGATGGCAGCAGAGTGAAAAGACGGTTACCAGGGTGATTTGAGTCCTTGATTATTTTTGCAGCTCTGCTTCTGCAGCGTTTGAGGTAGATGTCCTGCAGAGAGGGGAGGGCAGACCCTGAGATGCGCTCAGCTAAGCGCACGACTCTCTGCAGAGCTAAATAAATAAATAAATGTTCAACAATATGGACATAAAATTAATAATACGGTATACTGACTAAATTTACTTTCTAATTTTTTTATTCAGTGAGTAACTTGTCCACCACAATAACCTAATGTTTAAATTATCTTTATTTGGTGACATTTCTCAGTAAATAATAATTTGTGTGGTAAATTTGTTTTTAATTTTAATCTGAATAATTAATTTGAATACAGTCCTAATTAAAAGGTCTATAAATATAAAAGTCAAGCAATCTCTAAAATAAATACACACATAGAAGCCACATTATTGTACTACATAATAAAGATGTGAATATAGGTGTTGCGCAATGCATCCCTACTGACACACCTAGATTGATAGTTTTATCATTCAAGACATAAACAAAAATCTCTGCATGTGATGGTTGGTTGGTGTGAGAGATGCGCTTGTAGAAGCACCATCCTCATTTTACTAGGCTCTGAAGAGTGGCTGATTTAGACAGTATGACAGCCCCAATCACAGCTTTACCCAAGACAGCAGTCACACATGAATGGTAAACATCACCTGGCCAGTGGGCAGGTAGTGATTGCAGAAGAGAAAAATAATACCTTATTGATTCAAGAACACACACAGACACGCATATTCACTCCCTCTCTCCATGCGCCTGCCATTTTCTCTACATTATTCCTTTACATCCTGAGATTTTTCTCCCACATACTGTTTACAAAAGTGTTTCTTCTAGCAAACTGGAGACAGATACTTTGCAATATCAAGGTTGTTGTATTGGTGCTTTGTAATAGTTGTAATTCAAATACAGAATACAACAGACATACAGAATCAGCAGAGCTTTCTTTGCTGCTGGCAATGTTCTTTTTCATTCTCAGTAGAGTAAACAGTACTAATAACATGATTCAGCTTAATTTTCTTCAAATATTTTTTCTTGCCCTGTTTGATACTGAAGGTCTTTGCAAATGTATTTGAGAAAATCCTGAAATATAATAATAAACCGAGTCTAAGATCCTGGTGATTGTTATAAAGTCTGTGTCCAGAGTTAGTTCTTACAGTTTAAGCGTTGAAGGCAACAATGGTGAAATAGAATCACAATTACACAAGCTCAACAAATCATTTCCCAGTTTACATTTATGGAGAATATTCTAGAAAGCCAATGTCATCCATTATTGTAATACATTGTCTCAGGCACCAATTCAAAGTAGCCAATGCTCAAGACATTTCTGTGAATGCACCATTACCTCAGCATTTTCTTGTAAATCCTCTGGCACTAAGTTCAAACACTTAAATTAAAGTCATAAAGGGAGCCATTAGTCTACATCACATTACTGGGAAACTTATGCTGTGTAAGATGCATGGTAAAATTAATCATTCCTGGCCTTGATGCATGGTAGAGTGTCACAGTAAAAATGCCAAAAGAAAGTCCTTTTGGCTAAAAGCTTGTGAAATTTGTAGCATGTATACCACATCACTAAGTGTGAATAATATTTTTGTGTAATACTCAGAAATATTCAGTGTCACATCTTAGAGGTTTTCAAATTGAGGTCAAAGGGGCCACTTAAGGGGACCAGCGGAAAAGTAGCATCAGTGAGGCAAGTTAACTTGTCAACTTAAGATTTTAAATATGCTTGACACAAATTTTTTAGCTTTTTAAAGTCAGAAATCATGAGATTAATCACATTTATTTTGTTCTATTTACAGTCCTAGTTTTTAAACAATAAATAGATGGAAAAAAGACACTGTATGAACTTAATACAAAGTAATATTCTTCAGATAATTTTTTAATAATTGCTTTGGATTTAGTGCAGTAACAACAAAATTGCAGGATTTCATTTTGAATACAATCATGCGTAGATGGGTCATACAATAAAATATATGTTTGCCATAATACTTTAAAACGGGGTGTCTTTCATAAAGGGAAGGTCATCATTTGATATTCATTAAAATAGAAAAAGTTTGAAAACCCCTGACATTACACAATAATACACTTGGGAACTTACATTCTCCCATCCATTTGCTGGGGTCCAGCATGAGATGAGTCTTGGCGTCCTCTAGCTCCTTTTTCAGCTTCTCGTGCTTGGCTCTTAACTCCCTGATCTGCTGCTGCCTCTTCTCCAGCATCCTAAGGCGGGCGTTAAAGTACTGCAAACCCTGCAAGTGTGGAACAGCAGTGTGAGTTGCTTACAGTCAACCAAAAACCTCTTGCACCTATTCCAAGCACCTGCTAGACTACGTGTGGCCGTCCTCAAGGCCGATTTAAAGTGCAGTGGCTTAAGCCGAATTGATTCAATGTTCGCTAACCTGTACAGAGGATTTAGGTCCTCAGCCCTTTGGTCAGATTAATTAGGGCCAAGCTGGAAACAAAATTAGCATCCAGGTTAAACGCTCGCTGGTCTTCTAGATGCATGTTTTCTTAAGGGATTAAAAGGAAATATCATGTTCAAGAGGAACCTGTTACTGAAAGGTTGAATTACAGTATAGATTACCCTCCTCCTATCATGTGTATTGTGTCACTACCAGGTGGCCATTAGAAAGTAAAAAATTTATTTTTCTGCAAATATCTCAGGTTTGTCAACTACAGATGAATAAAAACTAATTCGAGCTTTTATGCTATGCCCACTGCAAACAGAATTTAATTTCACAAAACATAAACTTAGCAGTTATACAACTTCCTACTCAAATACATACAGATTCACATAAAACAAGAGGGTGAACAGCCTAATTCTTCATGAGCAAACTGCCAGACTCTAACATGCGAGCTGAGATCATTTTTTCTTAATTGAAAATAAATCAGAGCGTCATTCGACTGAGTTAATGTCTTTTCCTCTCGTCTTCTCCACACAATTGCCTGTGTGATCAGGGTTAGAAACTCACAGAGAAACGGTTAATGACCCATAGACGTGCTGTGTGGAGTGGGCTATAAAGACCGATCAGGCGGGCCACAGATTGTGGAGCCACACCTCATTCATCACAGGCACCCCTGACCCCTCCCCAATGCTCTCTCTCCTTCTGTCTCTCTCTCACCATCACTTCCTCTCTCTGGAAAGACATTAGCTAAGCTCACTTCTTTCTGTCCTACAACACCAGTCATCCCTGTCTAACTAAAGCTATCAGTCCAATCTAAAATCAATTAGCCAACATAAGTAATTGTCACAGAGATAAGCTTCATTCCTGACAACTGCACTTGTCACAGGATGTGAGAGAAACATCAGAATCTCATGCTACAGTATGATGCTATTAGGTTTAGCATAAATGAAAAACTAATGTTACTCCATGCTGGGACTGTGCCACATGCTGAACACTAAAGTAAAAAGGATTGAAAATCAATTGTGGGATTGTTTTACATAGAATAAAAATAAACAAAATAAAGTCACATATAGGGAAATACCTTTACTCCACATCTACTAGTCTGTTAGCCTCATGTTAACACGTTTTTTTTAAACCAAATACCAATTTTTAACCCATTTATTTACCTTTTTTATTTATTTATTTTTATCCAATGATTTAGCATTTCTTGGCAAATAAACTACTTAAACACTACTTGAACTTTTGATATACACTTCGTAAATTAACCAGAATGAGACTGAATTCAGCGATTAGCATAAAACAGCATATAATGCACTTGTCAGACATACTGTCTTCTTACCTCTGTCAACCCTTCTTTGCGCCTCTGAAGGCGTTCCACGTCATCAATTTCGTACACTTTGATCTCAAAGGGCTCCTTCATAGCACCCCCCAGTGGAGGTAGATCGACCCACTGGCCTGCTGCACCAACCTTCCTGCCCAGAGAAGAGGTGTCTGGCAGAGGAGCAGGAATCAGACGGCGTCGCTGCAGGCCTGGAGGGGTCACACAGGGTAATGCTCTTCATGTGGGCCGGAGATGAACAGCAGAGTTTGTTGGCATGCTTTTAAATATGTATGAGGCTTGAAAGAGGTTACATGATTAAAAGCAAAAAAATAGTTTTGGGTAAATGCAGATTACAGAATAGAGTGAGTGCATATTAAACACCAGATATGCCTAATAACCTTGGGTTCATAAATTTAAATGGACTAAATAGACTGACTGGCTAGATGGGATGCTTTACTAATATTTATTGTCCCGGTGGAATCTTAGGTAAAAGCAATGGCTCACTGTGCAACATCAATGGTCTTTTATGTCAGACTGTATGAAACATCATAGTGGAGATTTTGGCCCATTTGTCTCCAATGATTGCTCGTAGGGGCAGTTATACTAGAAGACTGTGATGTAAACCTTGGCTAAGACACTCATGTAAACCATTTTTAAGATGGAAATAATAAGCAATATTTGTGGTCCTCATTATCACAGTCTAGATACATTACAACACGTATTACAACAAACTTCACTGTACTACCTATTTTCCATTCTAACCTTTGAAGGCCATCTAATAAATCTTGAATTGATCACCAGTAAATAGTGCCCTGAGAGGTTTCCCAGTAAAACTCACCATTAGATCTCTTTTTGGGAGATTTTGAGGCCTTTGTTCGACTGGACGTGGACAGTCCACTCTCACTCATGGAATCATGGGCAGAAGATGCACTGCCTGTAGTTTCACTGTCCCTGATCATGCTCTCATAGCCACTGCTGCCTCCACTGTGATAAAAAAGCGCAGTGCGTCCCATGGCAGGAGGCAGTTCACCACTAAGTACACTGCTGTTGTCACTACCGTGGCCGCTACTGTAGCGCTGAGGACGGCGAGGGGCTGTGATTTTGCTGTAAGGAGAAGGCAAAGGAGCATCCAGTGGTGTCTCAATGGAAGTTCTGGCAGCATTGTTGCCATCTGCTTGGTCAGAGCCCCTGAGGTGTTTCTTGGAGCTACCAACTGCTAATTCACTGACCCGACTGTTGGCTGCACGAATCGCCTGCTTTGTGCCCATAATAGTGCCCTTTCCTTGTTTAGTATTGGAGCTTGTGACAGAGCGAGTTGGGGGCTTTCCAGTTGGAGGTAGACTGGTGTTCCGAGCAGCTGAGACGGCAAGGAACTTGGTGGAGGAGCTAAGAGACTTTGAACAAGTACTCAACAAGGTCTTCCCTTTGTTACCATTCCCAACAATGGATTTAGGAGTTATACTGGCTTTTATCTGTCCAAGCTTACAAATTCCACTAGTAGATGGAGGGGAAGTAGCGGTTGGTGTAGATATTGAACAGGGTGTCCCAGGTTTTGGCACCATTTTAGCAGATTTGCCAGTGCTACTGATACTGACATTACTGTTTTCCCTTGATGTTATTGGTTTGGAACCCACTGAGGTTAAACTGTCACACCTTTCAAGCGACATAAGACTACCAAAATGCCTTCCATTGTCTCCTTTTGCACTATGTGATCTGAAACTAGAAGCTGTCTTCAGGCTGGATGACTTAAAGCTAAAGGATTCCCCTCTAACTCGAACATCAAAGTCCTCCTCAGAAACCGATGCTTTAGAGGAAGATAATCTTGTTCCATAATTACCTACAGACTTTAAGGCACTAGGAGACAACAAAATGCGTGTTCTCTGGTCGATGCTTGACTTTCGGACAGGTGGAGCAGGGGGTGACATGCTTCCGGACTTAGGGAGCATACTACCCTTTTGTCCATTAGCTCTCTTTCCTAAGGATGAGAATTTCAGGCTACCAGTTGTTTGCAAGGCATCATTACCCCATTTCATCTCAGAGGAGCTATGGGGCACTGAGACCATGCCGAGAGTGGTGGCTCCTCTCCTGAGCTGAGGCATCTTGCTCAGGTCACCTTTCTTAACACTCGACTTCTCACAACCATCCACAACCCTTTGAGATGTGGACGACACATGCATTTTAGGAGGGCGAGGTACACTGTTGCTATTCCCGCTTGTCTTTCTAGATGAAATCCCACTCGTGCCATTTTTCGGGGGTTTGCTAACAGAGCTAAACTCAGAATTCCTGGCAGAGTGTAGCCCACTACTAGTGTGGGTCCATTGTTCATCTATTCTGCTACCTTGGCGTTGTAGCTCATGGCTGTAGCTACTGCTAGAAGATGCAGTTTGGGTGCTCTTTCTAGGGAGTGTAGAAATGTATGAGATCTGGGCAGACTGTGAGGTCATGAGTCTATTAGATCTTAGCGACTTTGGACCACCAAGGGATGCTTTGGTACTGTCATGAGATAGAGGGCACTTAGATATGGACAATTTGTCAATGGTTGCAGAATCATAGTCTTGTTCTGAAAAGCAAATTCCACTGTCACCCAGTGGACTATTTGTTCTTTGTTTGGAGAAAGACTCATTGTGTAAACCACCAGATAAATCCATCATGGAGCTGCTGACTGGTCCCTTGCGCACTCCCTTTGATGTCTCATCACTACTTGGGGTACAAATATTTGTCTTGCAAGACCAGGAGCCGACTGAAGAGTGTGCAGTTGCATGCCCAGCTGTAAATTCCTCCTGTGACTTGGAAGTAGCACCTTGGTTCAGCTGGGACCTGTTCATCTGGCATGTGTACGCATCAAACTCATCGTTGATGCTGCTGATAATGCTAACAGGCCGTGAGTGAGATGCCAGGGCCTGCAAAGAGCAGTCTGTGCTGAAGTTAATGATGCTGGATGGTCTCCCATTGTCTGGAATCAGACCAGCAGGTAGCTCTTCGACCACCGTAAACACCAGCTCATCCTCTCCATTGAGCTCCACAGGCTGCTGCAGTGTAACTGTAGTCCTAAAAACATCCCTATCAAGGCACCTGTTTCTCAGAGTAGCACGTAGATGGCTCACTTCCATAGGACTTCTACTGAGGTGATGGGATCTGTCAGTAATTGGGAAGTCATTGCGTTCTCCCTGCCTAAGGGCTTGCTGGCTCATACCTACTGGAGGTGTCCGTGTGGCCAAGCCACACTCGGTATTCAAAACTGAGGTCTTTGAGATGTTCTGCAAGGATGAAGAGGCATTGGGTTTTTGTATAGGTCCTCTACTAAAGACTTTCTCTCTCACAACAGGCTCTGAATCTTGTCTTAAAGTTGTGTTAATTTCAGATGTGGCCCCATGTTGCATGTGTGCAGGCTTTTGAAGAGAAGACTTGGCAGTCATGGTTGATACTGAAGCCCCTTCTGACACTTTTTCCACTCCACTTTTGAAGGCTGTCTGTTGGCCTTTTCCTTCACTGGTGAAAACAGATGTGCTCTCACTGCCATCAATACACTCAAGCCGTTCCTGTAACTCTGCAAAAGTGTTGCATTTGAGGTGGTCCCCATCAGATTTAGGTCCCTCTTTTACATGCTTCTTGTTCAGGGAGGGAATGATAGGAACAAATGCAGGTGGGCCTTCATTGTCGCTGAGTTCATGATCAGAGATAGGGGCCCCACCAGGTCCCACATAGATCACTGTATCACATGAGTGTTCACTGCTGGAGGAGTAATCTGGGTCACTGGATAACACTGCAGGGTGGTCTGGGTCAAGAGCCACAGTCCGAGGATAGAAGGGTCTCCGTCTGATGTGTCCCTCTTCACAGGAGCTCTCCCCTCCAGAGGAACTTGATGCATACTGAACAAAATAACATACCACACTGACTTCAATATATCTTTGCAGACAGTTCTTTCACAGCACGCAATAAATTCAGAGAGACACCCCTTCATGAAACAGCATGTCAATATCAACAAAGGTGAAAAGTGCATACCAAAGGAGAAGCTAAATTAGTTGTCAATACTATGCATACGTTAGACAGAAAGTATTTTTTAGGTCTATAAAATATTAATATATTCTGTCAAAACAGCTTAATTATGGTGAAAATTGCCTCTGTGATGGGAAAGGTTACATGCTGTTCTCCTTCTGGAACAAATGCATTGATTACATTTGTTGATTGCATGACATAGGTCACTGAGAAAGTTTGCAGTTAAATTATCACTGTAACATTTGTTTCTCTGACAATGCATGAATCATTATTTAAATTGTGAATGATTCTGATGAATAAAAGCCAAAATGTAATTTAGGAAAATGACAGTCCTGACCTATTGTAGAATGTATAAAGACAAGAAGAAAATGTAGACAAAATACTGATAAAAATAAATACTTTTAGCAAATATCATGCTGTCATTGTACCAAAGTCAAAATAAATTATTTACAAAAAATATACAGTATAAAAAATAATCTGGAAAATATTATTGTTAATTCAAATAATTAAAATATAGTTACTAAGCATTTTCACAATAAATATTTGTCCAAAACGTCTTATTTTCTTTTTCATTTTTTACTTTTAGAAAGGTTTCGTGCAGTACTTACTGCCTTATCTTGGTACCATGAATGAGTTGCCTCAGTTATTTTTTAAAGAACCATAAATACATAAGCATACACAATTCATATGATCAATACATCAGTTTGAATCACAAACCTTGGATTTCTTCTTTCTCATGCGGTGAATACGGGAGGCAAGCTGCACAGTGGTGAGAGATTCGGCATAATTGGCTGGCGAGTCAGAGATGTGGGCGATCATGGTGGTTCTACAGTTGATGTTGCCCAGCGATTCCCTCAGCAGCATGGTAAGCTTGCTGTCTCTGAATTATACATCAAAAAAATATTCTTGTTAGCCAAAAAGGAAGCTAGGCTTTACAACGTTCTGCCTTTTTCCCTCTAACATCATTGAGAGGTTGTCTTAAAATAGAGGATTATGAATCATACTTGAATAAAAAGAATCTAAATAAAATGATGCTCACTTTCTGGTGACCTGATTTGGAATGTTTTTATTTTACTCTGTTGTGGAGGATGCTATTTTCTGAAGCCACATTTAAAAGAAAAAGATTAAATTTTCTCTGCTCACATCACTGTATTTACTATCCCACCTTCCGGTGAGTATTTCTTAATTTCTTTTCAGCATAAATCTGCTACTCCCTGACCCACATTCCTATCAATAGGCCTACATCCCACCTCAAGTCCAATTCACCCTGGCTGCCTTCTCTCCCTGCAAAGCTGGCTAATTGGCTTCATTGATCTGAGGAGGGTGAGAATGAATCCCTTGCAGATGCAGATCAGGAGGACTCAATGTGTGCTCAGAGACACATTACCACCATTAACAGAGATCTATCATCTCCCACAATTGGTTTATATTGATTAATTGAACCACACAACACACACCTGTATGGCACATGCTTGGCTCCATTGGCCAAGGCTAGGATGACATTTCCAAGGGCACCCAATGACAGACACTGGCCTCTCCCTCCATCTCGCGTTTGACTCAAATCAGACTCACAACTGCCCAAGTCCAGAAGATGTAGACGGCTACGACTCCCAGACACTGCAAAGTTATACACAGCCTGTTAAAACAGAAATTGACTCCCAATGCTGAAGACTCTTTGGGCTTAAAATCCCATTTAAACACAATCTACGAATGGTTTAGTTGCTCTGTACATTAAGCTGAGATAGAAAAATGTATTTTATCATCAAAAAGGCCACAGGTACCACACATCACAGTGTTGCTGGGGACCTTATGAGACAGCAGTTAGGATCTCTGCTAGGTAAGTCGTGATTCAATATCCTTGGCAGTCCATCAAACAGCAAGCAATAAAAGTAAGTACAGCTAGTTAGATTACAGTACCATGTAGGTCACTAGAGTAAAATTCATTCAGTATCATTACAGAAGATGCATTTATTTCACACTGAGATAGAGGCCATTAACCTCACGTCGGCAGGATTTACAAAGCCAGCGCTCGGAACCGAAACCCTCTGTGGAGCGGGAATGCAAACAAGCTTCTCATTTCATGCTGGGCTCTATAAACATCTCTGCAGAGGAGACTCCAGCCTCATTACATATTAAAATCTATTCTGTCTAGTCAATGGCCAGAACCCAGCCTGCATTGCAGCGACAGGAGCGCAATACTAATGATCATTCTAATGTTGACATGCTGACTTGACAGGATGGCTACGCCCAGTAATGAAAATGTGCTAACCATTCTTGTTAGCATTCTCGTCGAGCCGTTATCAGCGGGACTAAATTGAGGTAACTGATACTCTCTGTGAACATGGAGAGCATGATAATGGAAAAGTCAGGTATCGGCCGCCCTCAGTAACAGTCTTCTCAAAATACTAATGATGCATGAAGATATATGATATGAATTCTCAGACAGTGATAAGGTGGTATAACTTAATTTTTGAGGTTGAGGTAGATAGCCTTTGAAGTTGTTTTATTTTAATCCCTGGAAGTTAATGTATGGCTGTTCAAAATATTATTTTAGCATTTCTTCTCAACATCGAAAGTAAACTATTATGCTCTTAAAAGGCAAACAACCATATATTAAAAATCTTATGTCATAAATATCACTTTTCAATAAGGCTTTCCTAAATAAATATGAAAATGAGCACAGTTAGCCATACTTCCTGCTTTGGTGCTCTTCTCCATACGGTACTGGGAAATGTGTAGGGTGAAGAGCATGTGAGAATTCCGACGGTCCTCTTCCTTACAGTCAGATCTGCTGGTGCTGCGTGCTGCCAGAGCTGCATCCAGGAAGAATGCCGCCCTCTCTGCAGAGTACGCCCGCAACTCGCTCTGGTTCTGCAGCTGGACACATTTTAAAGTGAGAGTGAGACACAGAGATAAAGAAAGAGAAGGGAGACAGAAGCTATTTGATGTTGATTAATTAGATTAAAGAACATTTTCATTTTGACAGTAGTCAAAGAATGGTGACTTAAGATTACTGTATTCTACCATTCAAATGTTTGGGGCCAGTATGATTCTTTTTATGAAATAAATTAATACTTTATTTGACAAGGATCCAATGAATTGATCAAAAGTGACAGTAAAGACATTTAGGGCCAGATTTGCTAAATAGGGCAAATTAGCGTTAGAGCGCAATTCCATAAAAGCGCCAATGGGAGGAGAAAATTCTGTTGGTGATTTACTGACAATGCGCACATTAAAGAATATAGACGCAGCCAGATCATTTCCATCATTACCAGCGCAATCTACCAAGAGCAGCACAAATTACTGCCTGCTTTAAGACAAGCTTTTTTGGGGCGTTAAATAATGGCGCAAATACCAGTAATTTGACGAGCGCAAACGTTAGTAAATTGCGTTGCGTGATTTATTTTAATACTCTCCTCACATAAATTTACATCTGAAAGGGAAACTCCTACAAATGCATATTCAATAAGATGAATAAATTACATGTATTTATTGACAAATATGTAAAAAATTACATCTACATTTATTAATTTTAAAATATATTAAAATAAAAAACTGTTATATTGTAATAATTTATAAACAGTTAAATTGTAATAGTATTTCACAATATTTTTTTTTTACTGTATTTTTGATTACACAAATGCAGTCATAATGAGCATAAGAGACTTTGAACGTTAGTGTGTATATAAAAAAGACATAATGTGGCACCTAATTATGTTACATTTAAATTTTTTATCTAAAAACTTAATTTATCTGTTTAATCTATTCCCTGGGAATCAAACCCATAACCTTGGTATTGCTAGCACCATGCTCTATTATTTGAGTTACAGGAACACTATGTAGACCTATACATACATAAAAACAAACTCTAATGTACCTGTGATCCACAGACCGGATCCTCTCGCAGGGAAATTCCTGCACCCTGACTGTCCTGGGAAGTCCCTGTGGAAATGTCAGCCAACAGGTCTCGCAGCACCTCCTCCCTGCCACAGATTTCCACAGCAGACACGCGGATGGAGAATCGTGTGCCAGCTTTCTCTTTCCTTTCCTCGATGAGCTTGAAGAGCCAAGAGATAGCACAGGGTGCCACACCCAAGCTCTGTGTAGAGCTGTCCCTGCCGATCATGGTGAAGCTTTTGCCTGTGAAGTAAAAAAAAACTGGCTATTGTTAATGAGGGATGTAACCAAACATTCAAACGATGTTGGATGACCGGAGATTAAATTTATATTATTTACTCAATGTGAGGAAGACAATACTATATTATGATTTAATTGTCCTTACATGATTAAAGTGAAAAATGACAGAAAATAAGTTTGCAGCATTTGTCAACATAGACATGATAAAAATTACACTGTCAACTGATTAACTTAGCTTGACTTAACTACATAATGATATAAGAGCAGGTCTATAATAGGATTTGTGTTAATAATAGGACTGTCTATGTAAAACGCCCCTAAGCTAATAAAATTAACCCACAAGGATGTTAGTCATGAGAGAATACCACGCTAAAGCAGAGCAAATGAGCAGCCAAGCTAACTATGGGGGATTGAAGCAGCACGGTGGGAGGCACACAATCTCTCACAGTGAGGGGCTGATCAACAAGAGAGTAGGAGAGAGAGAAACTGAGCGCTTTTCAAACACAAAGTGTAAAACGAGGGCACTTTGTGTTCAACAAACCGCTATTACTGCTCAAACACATATGCCCTCCCCGCATTTTCTCTGCCTCCTTGTTAGGAAATTTCCAATGCAGCCAAAACAGTGTCTTTCGTGGCGATTTTCCTTCAGCCTCATGTGACTGAAGGCTACTCCATCAAAAAATACATTCTGAACAATGCATTATCTGTCAAAGCATGAGGAGTTGTAACAGAGAGAGGTTGGTTATCATAACAATAAAGTTAATAACTGTCAAATATGGGCTACTAGGTTGATGTTTACTAACCGAGGTTGGCTTGACCAAAACAGAAGATGCAGCCATCTGCGCCGTTGACCACAGACTGGATAACCTCTGCCACTGTCCCCGAGCACACCTCCGCCTGAGAACACAAACCCAGATTTAAACACCAACTCAAACTGTTTTATTAGTTGTACATACAGTACATACAGTATTTATACTGCCCTACAAAGGCAAAAGACCTTAACTCGCTAGAGTGTGAAACTGAGAAAAATGGCTTTAAAGTTTTTTATTTCTCCAGCCAAATTAATTATAGGTAAGACACTGGAAATTTGGCATTTAGGTGTTTTAGTAATGGCAATTATCTACATTAAAAAATTAAAAAAAATGGCTCAAACTAGATTTGAGAAGTCACACCAAGGCAAAAGGCAGTAACTTCCACATTATAAATATTTGGTTGCTGATCACCATTTACAAAATCGTTACAGTAACACCTGTATAAAATCTAGTGATCATGGGCTATCTCATAGGCTATTGCATATAGTAATGTGACTGTATTGTTTTTTTTTGTTTTTTTGACCTTAACAAGCAGACTTAAAGTAAAACATGTGATCGTTTTGCAACCAATTTATTTGCTATGCTCAGTAACATAAAATAATGCTAGACATAGCATAATTGCTTTTATATTGACTTGAATGAAATAGCCTAACCTAAAATAACGACTTGTGGATTTATGTGAACGCCAGCAAGCAGAATAATGCTCAGAATGCTTGTGGATTAAACATCTCCGACGACGTTCATCGCCATGGATTTATTTTTTCGGGTTACAAGAAAAGGTAGGATATGGATTTAATTGCGAACTGTCAGTAGGCTACTGATTTTATGATTGATCATGCTACATGCTACGGCCTTCGAGTCCACACACGTCCAACTAGAAGTGACAGCCTGGTGAATAATCTGCATTATAAAAAGGAAAAAAATCTATAAAGGTTATTCACGATTACTTATTGCTGCCAAGGTATCTAGTCTTTACAGTGCTTTGTTAAATGGAGCTGTTTGGTAGATCGCGATCTAATTCGTTTGTCTACACCGTAATTTAAATGCGGCAGGCTTTAATGGACAGTAAAAAAAAAAGACAGAACACCGTATAACTCCAAGCCGTAACCGTAACTTCATTTTGACGCGCAGTTAAACAAAGGCAGAACGCCATAACTCAATTTGAGCCTTCAAATTTCTGCCTTGGTTTCTCTGGGGCTTTTTGAAGTTACGATTAAGATGACCCATTATTTTCTCGGAAAAACAACGAAATTGAATAAAGGTACTTATGCACATGATAAAGGATGTCTTGAATGTCCCAAAAATATAAATAACTCATTTTCGACCAAAATCGAAGTTACGGTCTTTTGCCTTTGCACGGCAGTATATTCAGACAGACAGATGGATTGACAGACAAACCTAAGAATGACAGACAAAACGATAGAACAGTAGATCGATAGATTCATACATCATTCATACATCAGACAAACAGATGGACAGACAGATACATAGTTAAAACAGTAGACAGACAGAAAGAACGACGGACAGACTGGATGACAGACAAAACATCAGACAGACAGAACCAAATACAAACGTGAGACAGAAAGAATGACAGAACAATAGATAGAATGATAGACAGACAGACAGAGATAGAACAACAGACAATGCGACAAACAGATCAGACAGAAACAGACAGATAGACAGAGCAACAAACAAACAGATAGCTAGAATAACAAACAGACAGACAGACAAACAGATAGTTAGAGATAGAATGGAAACCAGACAGAGCGACAGACAGACAGACAGATAGATAGAGATAGATAGATAGATAGATAGATAGATAGATAGATAGATAGATAGACAGACAGACAAACAGACAGAGCGACAGACAGACAGATAGACAGACAGATAGACAGACAGACAGACAGACAGATTGGATGGATCCTTGTAAACTTGATCCTTGCTCATCCTTGCAAACTTCCCAAAGAGATGCAGAATACAGTGAGGACACAGATGAAGATTTCAAACCCTGGAATTATGTGTGTGTATTTTGCAGCTTGAGGAAAGCTTTGACAGTGTTGTTGTAAGAACCACCTCTGATGTGTGCTCGCTCAAAGCCTCTTTTGTTCTGAACAATGTGGGGTAGTCATTGATCATCAGACCTGATGTTTCTAGGACAGGAAACCCAAAGACTCCAAACTCCCAAAGAGTTCAGGAGGAAGCAGAGAAAAGAGCTATGTTATCTTTTCCTCTGAGATCCCTTCAGGCGCTGTGGGCTCGGAACGATAACCCCAGCTCACCAACCCAAACCTTTTATCTACCTCGCAAACCAAGCGAAACTGAATGTCTCCCTTATGCATTGCTTTGATCTCAGCATGGATGTCCTGTCTATTTGACATCAATTCTGTGAAGATTTTGTTCAAAATAAAATTATAAGTACAGACAGGAAATAGAGGATATCTCCTTGGTATAACTTATAAAATGCTTGCTTTTATTACGCTGATTGCCAAAAATTGAAGCATTTATACCATTACTGTACCTGCGAAGCATCTTGGGTAAAGACGGCATCAAAGGTAAACATCTTTGGGGCGGTGGCAGAGGTGGAGCGTGCACAGGTGGGCGGCTCACAAAAGGTCAGCTGTTTCTTATGTGCGTCTACCTTGAGAAAGGACATGGATTCTGAGGTGTCACGCGATCCTTTGGCAGGGCATATCCTCACCATTACTTTCACCTGCAAAGCACACAATTATATTCATATCATAATTATTTTCCTACATAATTTTATTTGTGACAAGTTCTTTTTGATTTTGCGGCTGAATTCAAAGCATACGGCTGTAATTGCACTCTCCCACCCACTAATTCACACAATTATTGAGTGGTTTGAGAATAATGTCTTTCAGTTTCCTGGCCAAGAATTCCCCTCATACTGGCAAATTTGAAAGCATGTAATCATCAGAAGCCCTTCTGCTCCCACACAGGGGATAGCCTGCTGTAAAAGTGTGGCTGGATTCAGAAAACAGACCTACCATGCTCTGACTAGACACTTTATAGACACTTAATATTAACAAATTTATAAAATATATCACGTTTTCCATGAAACTTTTAGTAGTAGTAGTAGCACAACTATTATCAATATTGATGATAATAAGAAAGGTTTCTTGAGTGCCAAATCAGCTTATTAGAATGATTTCTGAAAGATGTAAGATGTTTTGCTGAAGACTGGAGATTTGCTGAAAATTCAGATTTGCCATCACAGGAATAAATTACATTTTAAAATATATTAAAATATATTAAAATTATGTACTTAACACAAAGCATGGATGCAACATCTATTCCCTTTTTACAGTTATAAACACGAATGATAGCAAAGTGAAACATGACTGAGGCAGAACAGCTCATTATTACACCTACTCAATGAAGCAATAATGTACTCAACTGTCTGTGTTTAACACCTTATTTTATAGCTCTGCCACTAGGGACACTTTCAGCAACAAACAACCCCTGAAGTTTACAGTCCTCCACTGAGATAAAGAATTCAATTGGCAGAGAATAATGATCTCTGTTGCCCGATCAGGCTCACTGTGTTCTTTATCATACTGACATGTTCAGCATTAATGACTGTTACAGACTAAGATTTCCCTTCCAATGAATAGACAGAAGACCAGCAGCTTTTAAAGGTTTTTTTGACATATAAAAGGCCATTGTGCTTTAAAAAATTCTGTAAGTTTCAGAACTCAAACTTTCTCGTTAGTCTAAAAAACAGCTTATATTGAAGCTGGGCCTGGGCGATATGGCAAAAAAATTAAATCTAATTTTTTTCAGAACGTTTGACCGATTCTTGATTTTTACGATTTTTAACTAGTCAACTTGAAAATGTAATTACAACATGACTTAAGTAACTTTTTCTTTATCAACCCTCTATAGTTAAAGAACCCACACATGAAGTTAAATAGCCTATCTTTGCAGAAAAGATGCATGTACAACAACTACATATTGTACAAACATGTATTATACGTATTATATTTTCAGAAATAATGCAAGGAAAATGCTTTAAAAATGCTAAGAAGTCATGGTCAAATTCAAAATTACTGAAAGTATAACATCAGTAGACTATTATTAACTATAAATGTTCTGTAAAAACAATGAACAGCAGCTTTCAGCCTGTCACCATGATGCAAACATGAAATATCAAACATGCAGTAGTAGTTCTTTACAGGTTTTTCATTCGATCTATCCATTGTTTTTCTATGTAAACATGGGAAAAAAAGCAGCGCTCATGTTAAAAGAAATTCACTCCCATCTTGTATTTTTTCCTATTCCACTGCCCACATCAGTTAATCATGTGCGCCGACATGCGGTTGGATCGTTCTTTTCTCTTTACTGTTATAATTGGCATGCTGTTGAAGTGTCTAATTCTAATGTCTGGTAAGATTTAATTTCAAAATCGTGATTCTTCGATTTATAAAAAAGAAAATCGTGGCAAATCATTAAATTCAAATTAATCGATAAAATCTGAACAATCGCCCAGCCCTAACGGAAGCCAATCTGACAGGTTGTGGAATGTGCCACTTTATGACGTACTAGTGTGGTTAAATGCCGCCTCCGCAGAAGATCAACACCTGCTTCTACATCACTGCCTGCTTAGCCCCACCCACCGATTCATGCACGTCATAGGTAAATGACAAGAGCGTTAAACGCAGGTCTACACAGAAACCAAATGTTAAACTTTATTTGATGAACTTGGTGCCAGACTGCGTCAGTAAGAACTTGGTCCTTTGTTTACTTCATTTTACCGTGGATTTGTTTACAAACAAGTCACAATTCGATGCAGGATTTTCAGAAAGACTGAAACTAAAAATACAATGCTGTGCTGACTATATTGGATCTGATGTCACACGACAAGTGTGATTAACTGTTTTCATTACGTGAGCACTATTGCTTTGTCTGTTATTACAGATCGTTTGATATGTACTGAGTATTTATGCGTTTTAACCTAAAACACAGCAGCGTCCTTCTATGAAAGATAGGCTGTCAAACATAAAAAAAATAAAAAAAAACAACTGTTAGCCAATCACAGCAGTGGGCATTTACGTCCGAGTCTACAATCCGTCACGCCTATTCAAACAGAGCATTCCGATGAGGGGGTCAAAACAGGACAGAAAATAGCCTATTACTTATAATTATACATAATATAATATTACTTATATCATGTTTTTTGATGTAAAAATCTTGATAACATTATAAGTGGACCTAAATAAAAAAAAACAAAGGCAGTTCATGACCCCTTAGTACCCTAGGCAAGATAAAACAAAACCAAATATAAAAACACTTTTTTACAACATAGAGGTTGACATGGTAGTCCAGAAATTTTCATTTAGCAAGCTTGGGGATAATGATCCAATAATGAAATTAAATAAAAATTTTTTTTTTTTTTTTTTAAACCCAACACAATTGCAACTAAATCTGACAGCAAGTGATCACCCTGTATTGAAAAACAATGGCTTATTATGGTAGAAATTCCTTTGGTGTTTTAATTACAACGAGTTTTAAGCATTTATCAATTAAACAATTCAAATCCTTTTTTTTGTTGTTAAACTTGCAATAAAAAAGCTAATCAAGCAATGCCCTTGAATGCTAACTGACATTTCCTTCTTCCACAAATAAAACATAAGAGTGTTCATACCCATTTCCTTTACAAGTGTCTCAAAATCAGCAGGCAACATACTTCAACTCAGTGGGGCTTACTAGCAATCACTTCACTGTCTGTTTCTTGATAAAACTCATTAAAAAACTTGCAGCTGCCTGCCTTTGGTGTGACTTTAGAAAACTTTTAATGCCTATTGTGCACATTTTCTAATGCTGTGTTTGCACAGTGCTTCAACACAATCAGGTGCACAATTAAGGGAAGGAAATGCTTTATTCACATAGCCCTCCAACTGCAATGGCTATGAGGATGATGTAATAAGCTGACTCCTCCAGAGGTGTCTGGATGCATTTTGAGGAGTAACTCAGGTGACCTCACCGTTCTTAATGAGCGAATCATCTCCCTGCAGACATGACGCTATATGAACCTGCACCACCTGCTGGTGTTTATGAGTCAGCAGTCTATTATCTTATGCTAAGAACACACATTATCTTCTTACTTTCCCACAGAGAAGTCATCCTAAAGCAGACTCTAATGGGTCCCATCTCTTTGAATTTATTTAGAGTGCATCACCTGTGCTGGAGGAGGGTCATACGTGGGTCAGTGCAATCTTCCATGGCTTTTAGACCTCCAGGGGGTGTTAAGGAAAGGAATGAGTTTGTTACCCAAAATAGCGGCAACATGCTGAGATGCTTATGATGATCTAGAGAGTCCCATGAGAGAGTATATATGGAACTGTCATTTACATGACGAGATGTAGCAGTATATGTACAGATGTTCCAGAGAAGACAGTGAAAGGGCATGACCTCAGCTCATTATGGTTAGTAGGTTAATATTAAGCAGATGCTCTTTATACAAAGTGACTCAAAGTACACTAATTGCAGAAACAGTCCCCCTGGAGTGACCTGGGATTAAGTGCTTTGCCTAATGGATACCAACATGCTTTAGCATGACAGTGATCATCCAGTCACTGAGAATTATGGCATTTTTATAGGCAAAACACGTTATGTTCAGTGTACTGCCTTTAAGAACACATTAGGACGATCTAGGAATGCACAATACTGTATGTCGGCACCATGAATATTATTGGCCATTATTAGACTGTTTTTTTTTACATTCAGATAACCTTTGCACTATGCTAATTAAGTTCATCTTTAAAAAACACTAATTTAATAAATCTTCAGCAAATCTCATTTTCATTCTGTACATTATAAATGTGGGTACAATAAACTTTGTGATGCATAAAATTCACTTGCAGCATTTAAAACATTTGATTTTAGTTTTTTAGTGTTTTATCTTTTATGAATTCAAACAAACCTGTATAGAATTTTAATATCTGTCAGTTAATATGAAAACAATCATCAGCTAACCAGTGTTGGATAACATTTTAATATCATGCATCCCTAAGGGAGATGTTTTATTAGTTTAGTTAAATTTAATCTACTTTACTGTAATTTTCACAAAAATATGACTTTTTAATACTGAACTCCTGCATTGATACTAAACAAATAGCATGGAGAAACAGGGCTGTCAGTTTGCTTATTTTATTCCTGTTATCTTAAAACAGACTTATCTTACATTGCTACAAGTTCAGACAATAGTTATTCCTTTGACTTACAATCCCAAAGAGCAAACAACGACATCTGATCTGTCCATTGTTTCTTATATACTTAGAGGAAATCCTCAGACACAATGTTCCAGATCAACAAAAGTAATGCTCATACAGCAAATCTGGTGTTCAAATAATCCACGGACAAGACACAAATATGGATGGCTCTTGAGTCGTTGGGATATCATAAGCATTTGTGCCCTTAGACTGTCCAGCACTAATAAACAGCTCTATTCTGAGAGAGAAATGTGTCTTTCATTCAAACGCCCCCTGATGTCATTCTCTGACCCTTCTGTTTTCATACATTGCTTTTCCCACTCCCACGGCCTGTCAGTCACTTACAACAAGGAATGCTGTCTGGCATTCCGAAGGAGCTTCTTGGAATTCCAACAGCCTGGGAATCAGGACAACTGGGCCAACTCATGCTGTCACACACAGTCTGCTTTGATGGTAACCCGAGAACTAGCCAAATCGATAAACCCACGGGGCATTCTTAAGCAGAGGGCAACCAGGGGTTTATGCATGATGTCATTTTATTAATAAAGAAGAAAAAAATCTCTACAATTTTGAAATGCTGTATAAGCGGTCAACATGGTTTCAAGATTACCTATTATTCATTGTCAGATAACAATAATTTTGGCACAACCTTGATCATCTAGGCTTTGATCATGTTTTACAAACCATTCCTATCCAAAAATCTCTAAAAAACTGGTATAGGAGACAAAATAACTTTTAGCAATGATGACTTTACTGTACCTTTCCCATCCCAGGGCTGTCCTTAACCTTTGACCCTGCCCTGAGGAGACATGGGGGTACAGGTGGGGGTGAGAGCTGCAGGGCAGCGCTGAAGCCATCAGTGTAGAAGAATGGCTCTTCTGGGTCAGGTGGGGAGGGTGGAAGCGGCTGAGGCTTCTTCCGTTTGGAGAGGTTCAGCTTCTGGGCAGCCCTGTGAAAGAGCAGCAAACAAAAAGTTAAGTCAAGGAGTCATGTCCAGGAGGTTCTTTCTGCATTGGACCTGCATTGCGATACTTCTCCATATCTGTCCTCCATAGATTTGAGATGAACACAGTTTGAATGGATGAGTAACAGTTTCCATGTCCATGTCAATCCAGCAGCAAAGAACATGATTACAGACACAAGAAGACTACACGAGGTGACTCAAAGAATTAAAGGCTGCATTTATTTGATCAAAAATACACTAAAAACAGAAATGTTGTGAAATATTATTACAGTTTAATGTAACTGTTATGTATTATAATATATTTCAAAATGTAATTTATTCCTGTGATGGCAAAGCCATTACTCCAGTCTTCAGTGTCACGTGATCCTTCCAAAATTATTTCAATGGACTGATTTGGTGCAACAACAAAAAAAAAACCTTCTTATTAATATCACAGGTGAAAACTGTTTTGCTGCTTGTTATTTTAAACATTGATACAATATTTCAGGAGAAAAACAATTTATTTTAAACCAAAATCTTTTGTAATTATATAAGTCTTTTACTGTCACTTTTGATTCAGTTAAAACAAACAAAAACAAATCGTTCTGACCCCAACCTTGTGAACAGTAGTGTAAATATTAAATAGTATTATTAAATATAAAATAAAATAAATGTAAAATTATGTAAAATTAAATGAGAAAGTGGCATACATAAAGCATCATGGACAGAGAGAAATTTGATAGAAAGAAAAGTAAAAAAAAAAAAAAAAAAAAAGTATTTATTTTAGCCACAAAACAAGTACAGGTATAAGATTGCTGACATTGGGTAGTTAAATCTGAAAAAACTTATTTTTATGGTGTAATCAGAAACTACCGAAAATGGTTCATAAAGATACAATGTCTTCATTATTCTAGAAATGCCAAATGCTTAATTCTTTTGGTTTTGGTTAGGCTGAAGTAATTATAATTAGCTACATAGTCAAAAGTATGTGGAGACTCCAATTAAGTCAAATCTTCACCCAACGGCAGTGCCTGACCTCACTTATGCTCCTGTGAAAACCTGCATTCATGTTCCAACATCTAGTCGAGAGCATTCCCAGAGGAGCAGAACTGTAAGAAAGGACAAGATTCACACACTGGTGTGGTGTTTGGTTGTCCACATGCTTTTGGCCATATATGTCTTTTAATAGTAAAAAGATGCAGGCTACCTAAAGCTGTGTGTGTTTTCCAGCAGACGTTTGTGTCTTTATGCCTGTTAGCATGAGGTTGAAGGGCTCGAGGAGAAAAGCTTGAGCTCATTAAATGCCTCACTCTTCCTCACATCCTTTCTCTCTCTCCCTCCAACTCCTTCAGCACAGCCTCTTCAGGGGTGAAAAATCACAGAGAACACTGTGTAATTACAGTCTCCATGAAGGACACAAGAGGAGGCCTCCACAGGAAATGTGCATGCGCCATGCATTAAAAGGTGCGATGGGATGTGTGTGCAAACACACACAGATTACAGAAAGAAATTAGCACTTAGCATTATCTCTACGTGCATGTTTAAATGGGGACAAAGCACAATTAAGTTAGCATTTTTGGATAAATTGCAAAAACTTTACTGACATTAAATATATCTAAGTTGATATATTTTTCGCATTATTTCCTAAAATATTATATATAGACACACATTTAAATAAAAAAGTATAAATAAATAAATGTTAACAGCAGGGCATTTTGTATACTCCCCAAAGCCAATTTTTATTCTCATTTGGCACTTGTCAAGTGTTAATTTTGACTCTGGGTGTGAACGAGGGAGAGAGACTGAGAATAAAGATGAGGAGCTTGTAATAGAGGTTGCAAAAAATACTTGAGTGAGAGGAGGGGGGTTTTATTAATGTTAAACCCACCTATGGAGACAAAGCCTCTTCTTTGCCTCCTCCTCCACACACCTCAACTATTCACAAACACACATACAGCTCCTCCTCTAACATAAAGAGGAGACCCACGCCCACACGTAGGGCAGAGAGCCGCATTGACAGCGTCTGGCTGCACGACAAATGCTTTACAAGCTCTTTATGAAGCATGACACAGTAACACACACACAAAAGATTGAGATATCAGACTGGAGCGAACAGAGGTGAGTGACCAGAGTGGGTGAAAAGCAGCATGGTAGAGTGAGCGCCGATACGCTAGGCTGGGCTTTATCCAGATGCACCCACCTGTTAAATCTCCCTTCCCTGCCCTGCAGTGAACAGTCTCCCTCTGGATTTGCTGTTACTGCTACTAGCTTTACTGCAAGTTACTGCTACTAGCTTTTGAACAATGGAGCAGAATGTTAGAGAGAGAGTTCACCCAATAATGAAAAATTCTATTAATTTACTCACCCTCATGTCATTCCAAACCTGTATGAATTTCTTTCTTTTAAACAAAAACTTATTTAAAAAAATACAGTGTATTGGCAATACAGTGATGAATTGATGGACAAAAAACTGAAACATTCTTAAAGATATATTTTGTGCTTTACAGAAGAAAGAAAGTCAGAGGTTTAAAATGAGTTGAGGATGAGTAAATATTCACTGCATTAACATTTTATCCAAATAAATCTTATGAATCAAACCCAACATCCTTAGTTTGCTAGAACCAGTTGAACTACACAAACCCTACCGAAAAACGCTTATAACGGTCAATTAACAACTCAAACGAGTCCACTATACTTACAGTTCTCTCCAATCCATTATCTCAGTTCAGAGGTCATATCATCACAGCGGTGAGAAAAGCAGCTTTTTAACTTGTTCATTCCAGACCCCGGTAAGAGCACTCCACAGCTCCCGGCACATGAGAGAGTGAGGCGGGGCGGGTGTGAAAGGCAGGCTGGAGACAGAGGGCTAGAGGTGTCTGCTGGAAGACGGGGCGATGTGATTACTGTCACTGTCATCAGGGGTCCATTTCATGCAAATTCCCAGATGAGGAAGTGGATACAGGTGCGACAAGATGAGCAGGGTTTAAGCAGATGTCAGAAACGCTCATGACGACCCTCAAAAGTTTTCTGCAGAAGGAACAGGTACGTGGCACTCCTGCAGAGAAGCATTTTCCGACACACTCTTGTTCCACAGAGCGAGTCACCAGCGATCGACTTTCCAAAGTTTAGCGTTTCCGTTCACCTGTCGGAAAAGTTTGTAACCCAAACCTGTGATCAACTTTTCCACCTTCCTCCAAGGTAACCCTCACCTCTGCATTGAGGCTGGGCGGGGGCACGTCGTCCCTCTCTGCTGCGCTCCTTTCCTCCACTCTTTTGCGCTCCTCTCCGCCACTCTCCCAATGACCGAACTCCCAGGGAAGGCAGTGAAAAAGGCGAATCCCCTGGGATGAGGGGAAAAAAAGAGTCGATTCCTGCTTCTGCTGTTGCTGGGAAACCCTGGCAGAAGTCCAACGGTCCTCTCCGTCTACTCTCTGCGTCTCTCTCAATCTGGTGAGTCGCTCTCACCTTCTCCCTCTCGCTTTGCTGCACTCGCTCTCTCCCTCTCCTCTCCTCTCCTCTCCTCAGCCCAGCCCCCTTTCCATTCCCCTCCCAGACACAGTGTCAGTACACAGCTGCTGTGCAAAGCGCCACTGATAGGCAGCATGCTCCACACACACTTGTCTGCACACACACACATTCTCTCTTTAAATCACACGAACACACTTCGCTGACGTGCAAAGCATGCACTTTCACACACACTAGCATGAATACTTCATGAGTGCAGAGGAGCCCCCTTTCCTCATTCTGCTGGACTTCAAAGAGACTGAGTTAATGTGTGTGAAACAGAAGCAAGGAAACACAGTATAATAAGTGTCTTCCTGCTCTAACACACGTGTCAATCCGTTTCCTATTATTAACATAACAAAAAGAGACCAAAGAGCCTAGATGAAACTTATAACAGATGATACTGTGACAATAGAGTGATAATTTGAAAGGATAGGTTACCCAAAAATGTCATTTCAAATCTCTAATCTTTGGCTATACAATGAAAATCTGTTTTGACCGTTCAATGAAAGTCAATGGGGTCCAAAAAATGTTCTTTCTTTGTGTTCCATACAGGTCATACAGGTTTGGAATGACATGAAGGTGAGCAAATTGTCGTTTTGGGGAGAACTGCTCCTTTTAGGAAGGTGATTAGCAGAATACAAATAAGGGCTGGTTAGATGGATGGATGGCAGCACTGATGGATAAATCAATGAAGTAAGATAAAACAAACAAAGACTGCATGCGGGCTGAAGGAACAGGTGAGCTGCGCGATGTTAATGAGGACATTAGCCCGCAAGCAAAGTTACAGACCTCCACTGCTTTCACTAATAGTCAGAAAACAACGCTGTTAACTATTAACCATGCAGACCCTGCCTTTAGGTGCTTGGGGAAAATAAGTGTGCCAATAAACATGTAATATTTATGTGTATGTGTGTGTGTTTGGGATGATGAATTGGTGAATGAGGTGGAATGAACGAAGAGGGATGTTCTGTTCTAGCAGAAAGTATGACATATAGCCTTGCAGGACTTAGTCTGATAGCTTTGTTCAATAGTAGATTCACCTGCTCTGAGTCGCCATTCCCTCAACAATATGTAATATGGCCATTGGTCAAGCTGACAATGCAATAAGCTCAGAGAGTTCTGTGGTTTGTGGGTCGGTGAGTGTTTGTTTTGGTGTTTCTCTAAACTCTAATTTCTCCAAAACGTATTGAACTTTCCAGTTTTGTGAGTTTTAAAAAGAACTCAAAACCCAGCATTTTACATCCAGCAACAAAGATGTGACAAAATGTTTAAATGTCAACTGCAGCCCATTTTACTTCTATAATTGATATATTTGTATGTGAAAGATATTGGATATTCAGGAGAAAAATAATGGTTTGATTGAGAAAAGTGCATGTTACATACCAAAATCAAGAACAAAATCTAATTTGCTAAAACTGTTTTAATAGTTATTGTGATAGAGGAGTTATTACATTTTAAACATGTACTAAGCACCAAGGAATTGTTCATATAAGACCAGATACACTACTCTTTAAAAGTTTGGGGTTAGTAAGATTTTTTTATTTCTTTGAAAGCATTTATTCAAAAATATAATATTTTAACAATTTAATGTGTCCTTGCTGAATAAAAGTATTAATTTCTTAAAAGCAAAAAATCTTACTGACCCCAAAATATTGAACAGTGTACATGCATTAAGATTGTAAAAAAAAGGCTGATTTCATGCTAACAACTGGCTTCTTGCCCAATGTATGTCAAGCAAGAGTCAACTTTACCACCTGGTCATTAGCTAAGACAGCCTTTAGGTTACTTGAGGACAATTTGTCACCAATCTCTCTAATCCACTTACAGCCTATGTCTTGAAGCTCATTATGTGACTAGATGTCCAACATGTCCTTATTTCCCCCCACTTCATTCCTCCCCTTATTCTCTGGATCAGTCAACTATTCAGGAAAATCAGGCAAACCATGGCAGCAGATAAATCAAAAATTCTGACCATTAAAAAAAACAGGTGTCCTCACTTGTGTCAGACATTTCCTCAGCTGAAAGTCTTTGACCCAAAATATTGTTGACCCTCAATATGGCACTTTTTCAAAAACAGAATTTAATTTGGACTGTAGCAGCTTAAAATCGTAGGAAGGGATAAAAAAATGCTATTTCTCTGAAAGAAAATCTTCTTACAGAGTTTCTTTCATTTCAAACTACATAACTCATATAACCTTCAAACTTCAAGTCATTTTAAGTCAAGGCTTTGTCGAGCCAACATCAAAGTTTGCCTTGACAAACTTAACTGTGGTTTCAGTTATAGTCTTGCGGAGAAGTTCTGTTATATGTATGACAACTGCAAAGTCTTAAAAATATTCTTTCTAGTGTATAAGGAATCTTTTAAACAGCAAACAAATTCTGTAAAAGTATATAATTTCACTGACACTAAATGGAAGGGCACTGCATTATAATGCAACTCAAAATAGCCCAGTCAGGGAAAATCAAGCATTTTCCAATGAATTATATTTCAAATATCTATAACAAAATCCCACACTGACTAAATATGAAGCCAGTGGACACTGAAAAAAAAGTTTTAAATGGGAATGTGAATGCAAATAATACAGGACAGCTGGCTCTACAAACTGAAAAGCTGCTCTTAAACTGAAGGTTTCTGCTGAAGAACTTCAGCAAAGATGACTCAACAAACAGAGAACAATTTAAATATACCATACACATTGAATCACTGTTTGATTATTTCTTGAACACTTTTTTTTATCCAAAGTGATCTGTGACATTCTGGCTGATAATATTTTTTTTATGTTTTGGCCAATAACAAATAAATTACCATTATTAAAATGCTCTATTATTTTAATGGGGGATTTTTTTTTTTACTTGTTGTTAAATGTTGTTTTAAATGTTACAGGTGAATTTAATCATAATAATGTACATCGTGAAAAATGGATATTCATTTTGAGATTGCTAAAAAAAAAACATTTAAAAGTGTTATTAAATTATTAATATTTTATATAGTATAATATTTATATATATCATTTATAATATTTTAACTTAGTTCATTGTTAGGTCATTAACTAATGTTAACAAATGAGCCAATATTAAAGTTTACCAAATATGCATTATCTGCCAGAACAGATAAACTAGAAAAAAAATCTCCATCAACAGATAATTAATACAGTATGGATATACCATGAATTCCTAATCATGTTTCATAACTGTATTACTTATTTGGGAGATGCATAAACAGCATGCACATGGTATCTCTATGTCCTGCAGTCTGCAATGTACAATAAGTTGGTGGCATTCTTATTTAACATAATACTCTTTTCATGGATGATCTGGTGCTGTACAGTATAAGGTATTCTTTCACAATGCATTTGTGACTGAACAAGGCTAATCCGCTATGCTGTTTCTTTCCTATATATCTCAGCAAATATATTCTTAAATTATGAAAACACAGTCATCCTCCTCAGTCATGGCATGTAGGGTCTCTTTCATTCCAACTATATTCCCTTGGTTAGAATCAGCATGAAGTCACTGATTCATATATGAGCCACCATTGAAAGGCTTCAATGCCTATGGCTAGAAAAAGATCGGCTTAAAGGGCACCGTGGCTCAATAATTGCAGTGAAATCTAAATGTGTACCCAAAACACCACGACATCACTCAACACCTTCTACTGCTTCCCGACACCTGTGTTACCTGCTGAGCTGCCATGTTCTCACTCATTCAGCTCTTTGTCTTAATGTTGTACGGCAGCTGCTTTGAGCTCCTGACATTATTGACTTGGGATTCATGAATTGTGCGCCGCGACCTTGCCCTGAGAGACACGATATCTTTTGTCATGTAGTGCCAGGGGGCTTTGCCTCCACAAATGATGGGGCAGCTCTTTAACAGCATGCTAGCACATCTGAGTTTGCTAGCGACTATTAGCACACACTCAGCCTGGCAGAACACATTCAGTTTCTGTTGCTGAATAGAACAAAGAGAAAGTAGAAGCCACTAGGAACCCGATTCCAATCAAATAATCCCGTTCAATATTTTTGGCCAACAACAGGTTGGAGGCATCAGGAGCTACTGGGGCTCAGCTGCTTCAAGGACATGGCAGCTCTACTGATCGAAATCCCGAATCTCCCCCGTTTCCCCCTTAGATATAATATGGAGAAGGGGGGAGTTCAGACAGTGGGGTGGAGGCACAACCCCCCTTCATTTTCAAAGGAATAGTGCCCGACTGGAAAACATCAAATAGTCCAGCTCAGAGACTCAAGGATCGGCTCTGTCAATATCTGCCTGCCATGTGTCCTTTATTGTTTTTCCTCCCCTCTTTTTCTACCCTTTTGAATGACAATGAAGCTTCATCTACTATATGCATGAAAAAAAAAACTCGAAAGGAGGTTAAATGCAAAAGTAGGTGGTTAAAAATGAAAAGAAGGTAATCTCCAGTGATCTTATTAGCATTCGTCTATGATGGCACAGAGTGTGAAATGAGAGAGGCAGGATTAAGGGGATACCTAAAAAGCAAAGAGGGCATAAAAAGTGGAAGGACAGAAAAAGAATTACAGAGAGCAAGAGAAAAAGAATTTCAAATAATTTAGAGATCTGAATAATAAAAATTATTTAAATAAGGCCAGACTTGTGTTCATTTTAAAGGCAGAGTCAATGCAAAAATGACCATTTACTCTCCCTAATGTCATTCTAAACCTGACTTCATCAAACACATTTGGAAAAATGTCTCAGTATTTTTCAGTCCTTTAATGAAAGTAAAGTTTCTTGGACCCTATTGACTTTCATTGTATGGACAAAAACAGTCAAATAATTATTCAAATACCTTTTTTTATTTTTTATATTCTACAGAAGAAAGAAGGTCATACTGGTTTGGAACGACATGAGGTATGTAAAGTTTGACAGATTTTTTTTTTTTTTTTGCTGTAACAATTTATGATATAGTCTTAAAGCTAAACTCACATGTACAGTTTTCGGCAACCAAAACAGAAGTACTTCTTATTTTAATTATTAACATAACATTAACATAAGTTAATTTTAATTAAAATCACTTTCCTTCATGCACACAGACTGTGAAACTGTTTTCTGTCCACATAAATGAAATCAGACCCGACTCATCATGTGATTTCAAAATGTAAATTAAAAACAGTCTTTATAAGCAGTCTTCATCTCATGCGAGCTACATGATTTAAAAAATGAAGCTCAGTGTTTGTGAAAGTACAAGAAGGTTATTGTTAGCAAAAATTCATAATATTATCTTCATAATTCCTGAAAAATTTCCCCCTCCAGTCTACTGTTGCACTTTAAGAGCTGACCTGGAAAAAAAAACAGCGTTGCTGCATTTGTTACCAGTATATTCTCTTTCTTTCCTTTTTCTCTCACTCTCACAAACTTTGTGTTGAGATGTTTGTTGGTTCACCTGAAGGTCTCTCTCTCTATCTCTCTGTCTCTGTCAGCTGTTTCCTGAGTGTCAGAGTTCCACACACTCACAGACTGATGTTTAATTACCACTTAGACAGCATCACCTACATGCCTATACATACAAATACACTCACACACATCTGTGCGAGTACAGCGCTGACAGGCAGCGTTGGTGCTCAAAGCACCTGAGAATATTCTCTCTGTAAATAGCATTTTAAACAGACTTCGTGTCATGAGCTCCTTACTGCATGGAAACGAGGGATGAGGAAGGAGTGAAAGAGCAAGACAAAACAAGGCTGGGGGAACAAGGCTGACAGGGAGTGATTGTGGAGAGAATTGAACGAATGAGAAACAAAAATAGAGTGATGCGGAAAAAGAGAGAAAATGTAAGCTATTTCTCATCAGACTTTTACAATTATTTATTCAACTCCATCTTTCTGCGAACAAACTGGGTCACGGGCTGAAACTTTGGCCCAGAATTGTCAACACAGACTGCCAGACCGGAGACATGGCTTCATGCCTAACAACAACAAAACACACTCGACCTGAGAAACAAAAGCCGACACACGACCCGCACACTGATGCAATACATCCTCATCAGAAACACGATGAGAGATGAGAATGAAGTGCCTAGATGAATTCATAAAAGTAACTGCATAATAAATATTGATCCCAAATATCACAGAAAACACACCTAGAGAAGTGTTTTTGTTCTAATAGTGGTGGACAACACTGAAAAAGGATGCTAAATGCAAATAATAAAATGCAACTAACCATATAATCAAGGAAAGTAGTAAATAAATGGGCTTATCAATCTTTAAAAGAAAGGAGAAAACTCTTCTCATAACTTTTGCTATATCCAAGGCCACTCAGTTGCATTTTTATTTTATTATTTTTATACATTTTTACATATTTGGGTGTAAATTCATCTGTCACCTGGAAGAAGCTATAGTAGCCAAATAAAAAAAAAAACTTGTATTGTCAATATTCATAGTTTATAGTAATATTAATAAATATTCATATTTGTTATAAATAAATACAATGTTTACTACTGCATACAATCCATATAAAACAGAAATCCTCTTACATACAAAACATTGGTCTTGTGATACACAACTAAGGTTCAAATCCCAACCTAAAACAATTTTTTTTAACTCTTTTTGCCTGTTAAATTAAGCAAAATGGCAGCTTTTATGTATTTCTATGTATTTAATTTTCTTAGGTATCTTAGACAGTTGCTGAAAAAAAGATTATGACCCACTTTATATTAAGTGTCTTCACTATGTGCCTACATTTAAGGTAATCATGTAATACAATGCACTTATTGTGTACATACATGTTTTTCCATTGTACTTATATTTAAAAATACCTTCTTGTAATTATAACAAATTAATTTCTCTAGTTATATCTGTAATTACACTGTCAACCCTACCTCTACACCTTAACCCACCCTTAAATGTAACCAAACGTAACCAATCCTGGCCCTAACCTTAACCATATCCCACCTCAACAGCAGCAAAAGTGATTTGCAATACAACAGGTTCACAATAAGTACACTGTACCAAACAATGAATTATTTTTAACATAAGTGCATGGTAAAAAAACACATAACATAAAGACTCTTTTGAAACAATATGCAAAACGGTGCAATTGGATTGGACTAACCAAATGTACTCATGTAAAACATTATCTTTGCAGCAGCATTTTAGACAAAAACATTATCTATAATAACTGTGATTAAAAGTATAAAATTACCCCCCCCAAAAAAAAAAACCCTCAGAGATACACTTTTTTGGCAGTTCAATGAAAGTTCACTTAGCTAAAAAAAGAGGATGTTTCACAGTTACAGATCATCATATTTTATATATGAAATCTAATATTATATATTTTTTCAAGCATATGTATCTGCACTACAGTAGCACTGAAATCCTGTTTTATCGACAACATATAAGTTATTTGGAAAATGTAATAATAGCAACCATTTTCAATTTCACTGTCAGTAAAGCCTAATGCAAATTGATAACAAAACAGAGAGAATACAAAATGAGTAGACTAGCAGTAAACAATGTCAGTTTATATTACGGAAGCTTTGTATCTATACTGCTATGCTGCAGTAAATCTTATTGCATTGAATTTTGTATTGAAGCTTCAATGCACCATCACAACAAATCTGCTTTTGCCTTTTGGAATTTCTGCAGGTTATAACTTTTCCTAACCGCGATAAGCCGAACACATTTCTACAAAGTGCATAAACTATCACACAAAGAGAGAGAGAGGTCATTGTAAACCTAAAAGCTTTTGTTAAAAGCAGGTAACAGAAGTTGTTAAAAGCAGAAATGCGTGTTCAGCCACATCAGTTACATGATGCATTCCTGACTCCTGCATTCATTACGAGCACTTTCATTCAGTGCACACAGGTGTCGGCTCTGTTGTTCCCTGACGATTATGCATTTCAGCAAAGCAGTCAGCAGGACAATAATGTGGTGCATGACTGCAGCAGATAATACACACTCAGCGTGCCGATGAAAGCCCATGGAAAAGCACATGAGAGAAGCCCTCGTCCACAGGGCGACATCAAAGCCGGGGAGAGACTGTCCCCATCTACAGGAATAGAGAAGCCACTCTGCTTTTATCTGTAAATCTTTAAAGGCGAGATTACAGCTGGCCTTCAGTCGTAAAAACCCACTTGTTCCTGGTACTTGCTTTTTGCACACCTCTGCACAATTCAGCATCATGCATGATGTGAAGTATATCACACACAATACATGACACATATATGTTTGCTATAAAACATAACACTGATCTCCTATATCCAGTCGTGATCCTAAAGGTCACAAGGCTGCTGATTGCAGGAGATAAGTGTAAATATCCCTCCATCACCAGAGCTGAGTGCTCACCTCTTCACTTAAGGTTATGCTGTGCTATATCAGAAAATAAAGAACAACTTTATACCTGAAACCTCCCAGGAAAATTTGTGGGTGAGAATATGTGTGTGTCTGTATCTGTTATTAAACTCCCTCTGGCGTGTTTACTAGACTGCCACTTTCAAACAGATGAGAGGAAGGGAATCTGTCACAACAACCATCCTTGATCTGTATCAGTAAGGGAAACAGCTGGGGTTAAAGGTCACAGAAACCACAGTATGCCTCCAGAGTCTCATGCTGAATTGAAAACCTTCATTCGCACATTGGATGGCCCAATAGGAGCACAAGAGGAACATGGGAAGCTCTAACTGGGTCATTCTCAAAAAATGTTGGCTTTCAAAATAAATTAATAACTTATGAATTAATAACTTCTTCAAAACGGTGGGGAAATTTGAGCCTTTTCTTACTCTGAGCTGTGATTGTGACAAAATGATTAAGATACAAAAACAGATAAAATGATAAAACGAAAGAATGTCGAAGAATAACATATAGAATCATAGATAAAACAATAGATACATAGATGGAAAGAACAACAGATAGAACGAAATACAGAACGACTGATAGAACGACAGACCAGTAGCATGATAGATAGTATGACAGACCGATAGATAGATAGATAGATAGATAGATAGATAGATGACAGACCGATACATAGATAGATAGTATTGTAAAGGACTGCCAAGTTGTTACATAGAATATGAAATATGCATTGCATTGGCCCTTTTTGTACGGAGCAGCTCTGAAGGACTTTTATTTTGAAACGAACTGAACGCGCAAAATGTGACTGCATAAAACGTGACCCATTTCCGCTATGTGCATGTGTGTGCACGCTTTGTGAAGGACGCAGCCTGCAGTTTGTGATGTTTTCCTCCTCTCTTTATGGTTTTTGTGCATCTCACTGAAAAGGGTTATAAGGTAAATGATTTTGTACATTGTATGATCTGAATTGTAATGTCAGGATTCGTATTTGGTTTATGTATTGTTTGTTTGCTTTTGTTTTTGTGTGTTCGTAGTTCTTACGGTGTCTACTTGAATGTCAACGTATTAAACATTTTCGAAAACATCAGTCAAGGAGCATTGACCATCATTTCAGTGGGGTAGCAACAAGTATGACAGACCGATAGATAGATAGATAGTATGACAGACCGATAGATAGATAGATAGTATGACAGACCGATAGATAGATAGTATGACAGACCGATAGATAGATAGATAGATAGATAGTATGACAGACCAATAGATAGATAGATAGTATGACAGACCAATAGATAGATAGTATGACAGACCGATAGATAGATCGTATGACAGACCGATAGATAGATAGATAGATAGATAGATAGATAGATAGATAGATAGTATGACAGACCGATAGATAGATAGATAGATAGATAGATAGATAGATAGATAGATAGATAGATAGATAGATAGATAGATAGATAGATAGATAGATAGATAGATAAAGTAGATAGATAGATAGTGTGACAGACCGATAGATAGATAGATAGATAGTATGACAGACCGATAGATAGATAGATAGTATGACAGACCGATAGATAGATAGATAGTATGACAGACCGATATATAGATAGATATATAGATATATAGATAGATAGATAGATAGAATAGATAGCAGACCGATAGATAGATAGATAGATAGATAGATAGATAGATATAGACAGACCGATAGATAGATAGATAGATAGATAGATAGATAGATAGATAGATAGATAGATAGATAGTATGACAGACCGATAGATAGATAGATAGTATGACAGACCGATAGATAGATAGTATGACAGACCGATAGATAGATAGATAGATAGATAGATAGATAGATAGATAGATAGATAGATAGATAGATAGATAGATAGATAGATAGTATGACAGACCGATAGATAGATAGATAGACAGATAGATAGATAGATAGTATGACAGACCGATAGATAGATAGATAGTATGACAGACCGATAGATAGATAGATAGATAGATAGATAGATAGATAGATAGATAGATAGATAGATAGATAGATAGTATGACAGACCGATAGATAGATAGATAGATAGATAGATAGATAGATAGATAGATAGATAGATAGATAGATAGTATGACAGACCAATAGATAGATAGATAGATAGTATGACAGACCAATAGATATATAGATAGATAGATAGATAGTATGACAGACCAATAGATAGATAGATAGATAGATAGATAGATAGATAGATAGATAGATAGACAGACCAATAGATAGATAGATAGATAGATATAGATAGATAGTATGACAGACCAATAGATATATAGATAGATAGATAGATAGATAGATAGATAGATAGATAGATAGATAGATAGATAGATAGATAGATAGATAGATAGATAGATAGATAGTATGACAGACCAATAGATAGATAGATAGATAGATAGATAGATAGATAGTATGACAGACCGATAGATAGATAGATAGATAGATAGATAGATAGATAGATAGATAGATAGATAGATAGATAGATAGATAGATAGATAGATAGATAGATAGTATGACAGACCGATAGATAGATAGACCGATAGATAGATAGACAGACAGACAGACAGACAGACAGACCAACCGAAAGAAAGAAAGAAAGAAAGAAAGAAAGAAAGAAAGAAAGAAAGAAAGAAAGAAAGAAAGAAAGAAAGAAAGAAAGAAAGAAAGAAGGAAAGGGGACAATGGTTTTTCAGGCACTGGACAATCTTAGATGTACAAACATGTAAAAATAAAAAAATAAAAACTTAAATTTATGACCGAAAACTTAAGGTAAATGTTTGCCACCATATTTTGAGAATGATCCATTTAAGGAGTCTAGTCACGCAAACTTACTAGTTGATCTGAGCTGATCCCATCCTGTCATTCCCCCTCAAAATGCCAACCAAGTTGACAAATGGGATTTTTTTCCAAGCAGACTTTCCCTTATTTTTAACATTTTTTTTTTTACTTTTAACTTGATCTCCTTAACATCCATAACATCTTATTGCATTCACAGTTTTATTGTGTGTACAGTTAATTTACATATCATCTATGGTCCCATTCTGTTGTAAGTACAAAAAATTGGAAGGCTAATACTTAAGGAAATATATAAATATTCTGATTTATTTTTAACAAAACATGCCTTCAATAGAGGAAAAAAAAGCAACAGGGGGTCCTAAATTATATGTTTCTGATCACCTCTCCACCTCCTCTCTCATAATTATTTTGCCTTTTCTGCCTCTCTTTCTTTCACAACTGTGCAACCATGGCAACTTGCTGTTAAAGACCATGTGCAAGGTGTGAGCTCCAGGTGGAAGTCAAGGCCAGGGAGAGGACATGAGCCCAACGCCTGACATTTGAGCTGCTCTGACTCGTATAATTGAGGAAAGCATGAAAACATTTTGCCATGAATATGGATATTTTGCCACAGGCAGTCTAAGCAATATTCAAAATGTCTATTTGTCAGTCGTGCCTCATTTACATAATAGCACATTCTTTCATTCGCAGGATTTTGGACTGACTGGGTGTACACAGAAATCACTGCCAAAAGCTTCCCTTATGACCCACCTTATTTGTCAACCACTGTGTGCACTGGGCATCAAAAAGACAGATGTGCTTTAGCTGACAGTGCATACTAATTCACTAGATTTGTGTCAACTCAAATGGAAAAAGATTAGCGGTAATACCTAATGATGCACACAGAAGCACAGGTCATACAGTGATCAGTGTCTAAAATCAATGGCATGACTAACCCACTGCCTCTTTATTACTTTTTTTAAGGGAACGTAATGGCCAAGGCAAACCCCCTGGGGTGATGTCTGTCAGTCATTTATAGAAGGTAGTACTGAAGGTGGTGAGCTAGAGATGAGGAGCGCTGCTGTCAATAGGCTAATTGTATGCAGTGTCACACAGCAATTAGTGTCTCGCACTTCTGAGCATCTCATTCTATTCCCAGACATTCGGTCACAGACACAAACTCCTGCCTGTGTTTATTAGGTGAGCCACTGTTGTTGATTGTTGCTTTGTCTTTTTTGTTGACCAAAATAATGATGACAAATAGAGAGACAGAATTCTGAATATCTGTATGTTTTTTTTCATCCTCCCCTGCACCTGAGAACCTGCCTCAGCGTTTTGTCAGTACATTAGTGGGAACCAAAAGTATGAGAGCATATTAGAAATATGGGATTCAAAATTCAATTTAAACCTGCTAATAAACAAAGTTTTAGGATTTTGGCCATTTAAAAAAAAAAAAAAAAGTAATGAAAAAGAATAGGCGATATTCTGGTAGACACGGTTAACTGGTAGAAATTTGTCAACCGGACTATCGTCTCTATCACGGTTACATGCTCAGGTGATGTTGCTGTGCTACGTGATCACGAAAACTTATCGTTTGCACGTTTCAAGCATTGCGGTTTAAAAACAAGTGATTTAAGCCGTTGAAACGCAATCAGCAGCCAAAGAGAACTCATTTCGCTATATGTGCACGTTGTCTGAGACACCGTATCTGAGTACTGTCAGAGAGGCACGCACACACGAAGACGGTGCTCATAGTTATTTTTGCCATTTTATAGACCTTGAACAGTTAAATACACACACTTGTATGTGTCAAAATGCCCATCTTTGCAAGCATCCTCGTAAACACAGTAATTTAGGTAAGTGAAAGCAAACAGCTGAGAAAGAAAACACGTGTGATCCAGGCAGCTCTTAAAGTGCCAGCAGTCTAATATTCCTGCTGTTTGTCATTCATGTTAATCAAACAACAAAAGAGAGAAAAACTACCGGTTTTCTCCCAATAAGTTAATATACAGCCTATTAAAATAATGCTGTAAATAAGAATCTGAAAAGAGAGAAGCTTTAAATAAATGTTTTAACGTGCATTAATAAATGCTACCACTCCTATAGATTTAAGTTTCACTTTCCTTAATCCATGACCGACAGAGGAGGTGATTATCTCTTCAGCGCGCAGCACGAGCAGTACAAAAAACAATGCAGAATAAGTCCTCAAAAGGAGTTCATTCAGAGCTGCGCAGACATGCTCGTGTGCATTCGGGGCATTTTGTGCAGATAGCATTTAAGTCATAATATTAAAGTTATATTGTTTAAATAACAAAGCGTATTCTATATGAGATAAATGAGTTAAATCCCATTGATTAAAAACTATCAAATGCTTCGTTCTACTGGTAATCTTCAGCGCGCGCAGTTCAAAACAGAAATGCATATACATGAATGCTATACAATACAATGCTATACAACATGAATGCTATACAAGCATTCATACAATGCATTCATATAATGCATCTCGTAATTATCTAATTATGTCTCTATTTGTTTCTCTGTTTCTGCCATGGGATTAACATCCCGTGGTAACTAGGAATTACACAAGCTTCAGTCTGGATCCAGCCCTTAAATGATCTGAGATGACCAAACACCTGAGAAGAGATGATGCCAACCCCTCAGAGGACCTCAGAGGATGCCAACCCTCAGACAACATACAGAATTACCAAATTTTGCCATAAGTTAAATATATTAAGTTTCTACAATACATAAATATATTGTAAAAACTTAATTTCCTGTAAAGCTGCTTTGCAACGATTGTATCGTAAAAGGCACTATACAAATAAACTTGAATTGAATTGAAATGCAGAACATTAATAACTACTATCATATAGCCTACATAACGTTATAATGAGAGCACTATTGTAAAAAATGTTGTGAATTCTTAGGGTTTCGCTGATGTTTAATGTTAACTATCTTTTAATCAAAACATAAAACATTATTTACCTAGTTTTTATCTGCGAGGAATCCATTACACATTTTCCCTGTGTGTTAATTTCAGTATTTATGACTGTTGAATGTCTGACTACTTGACCCTTGGTAATTTTTGCCCCCGACCCATACATATGATTTGACTATCAGTTGACTATCGGCAAGATTCAAAAATTCCAATTCGACTATGTAAATCCTTAGTCGGGGACGCCCCAAATACAATGTAGCATTTCTTATTTATTTGTTCTATTGTAGTTTTTGGTCCTATTTCTTGTAATTATTTTTTTATTCTTATTTAATCGCTGACTGTTTACTTGTCTTCAGTGAGGTTGAGGTTTTTTTTTTACATTTGGGATATTATTCGTTTTTTTTTTTTGTAATATTAACACTGGTGACAAGATTTATTAAATTTCTATGATCTAAAAAAATTTGAACAGCAAAAATAACTATATTTTAAGCAAAAATAACTATTTGAGTACATTTATCACATTGCAATGAAATAACATTAATCATATCATGATATAAGATTTTTGGCATATTGAACATGCAGCACCATTTCTATGGCATTAATCCATAAACTAAATTGAAGACTGACTATGTGAAGTCCTTTGAACATCAAGTCAGGTGTTTTTGCTTCAATTAAAGTACATTAAATTCATTAAAAAAAATTATAATATATGTTTTTTTATTTAATTGTTTTGTAATATATGTTTTGTTAATTGTATGTGCATAGATATAATGTATTTTAGTTACACTAAATAATACATACATGTACTAGATACATGTTAAACTAAAACATCAATCCTCAAGAACAATTTTGGCAAACAATTGGTCTGTTACATAGCGATTAACCATTATCCCTGCGGATACATGGCCAATCCAGCTCTGAGACCTCTGCCATTTGGATTTTGCACTCTCTCGGACTGCTAAGCCTGAGCATTGATCGATGACATTTCAACACATTAGGCTGAACTGCCTTCAACATCGCTGCAGTCTCCACGGGCACCGAGAAAGCATTGCCGTGACGTGACTGCCAGAGGCAATGGAGGATGCTGGGTCCTTGGGAGTGAGGGCCTGGGGAAGTGCTAAGGGACCACAACATTGAAACTTGGATCCACAGAGCACGATTAGCTGAATTGATGGCTGTGCACTGTGCAAATCACATCCCCAACAGGCTTTTAAGCTTACCTGAGGAAGAATGAGGCTGCTGTGCTGGTTTGGGTTGCTGGTGGGATGGATGGCTGGTCATGGTGACTCGGTTTATGTCCTGATGGAGAAACCAAAGGTACAGCACTGGCCTGACTGGACCTGGAAGCTACAGTTGCCAAACTGTCCTTCTCTACATTTGGACTCTGTTGGGAAATAAACCATAAAAGAATAAATAGTGTAGTAAATGTTGCCTTAAAGGGATAATTCACGCAAAAATAAAAATTCTGTCATCATTTACCATCATGTCGTTCCAAACCTTTATGACTTACTTTCTTCTACGGAAAACACTGGAAGATATTTTGAAGAATGTTTCAACAGTTTTTCTGTCTATTCAAGTTTGAAAACAACATTGAAAAAACACAGAAGCAGGTCATGCAGGTTTGGAATAACATGAGGGTGAGCAAATGATGACAGAATTGTGACTTAGTATGACCAGAAAAAGTGTGTAGATTATTATAAATGTATACAAGTGATGATCAAAGCAAATGAACCATCATAACTGAGGACTGGGGTGAAAGCATAAGCTGGATGGCATTATGGAGAAGACAGCAATAATCATCTAAGGATTAAATTGGCTCCTCAAGAACGCTTTGACAATTCTGACTATTTTAACTTAAAGTTAACTCCATTCACATTCAGAGAATTTATGGAATATAGTATAAGTTCTTATATATATATATATATATATTGTATATACTTAGATGTATATCCATATTATATCTATCCTAAATAGTTTTGTTACAAAACAAAGCAAACCCCAGGATTAATCCCTCACTGTAGAAGAGTGATGAAATGGTAACGAGTTTAATGACAAAAAATATTTACCTATAATCCTTTCACCATCCTGTTGATTAAATGTGTCTTTGCTCTAGTTTCTACCGGATAAACACTGCGGTCATGACACGATTGTGTCTGGAGGAGAGTAGGTTGCTGAAGAGTGTGTCTTACAGCTTTTTTACTACGCTCAGTCTTTGGCTAACAGGATTACAAACAAATTCCATAATACCACAAGCACAGCCTGCTGTAAAGTACTGAAATCCTGTGGGATACTGGTGTCAAAAAGACAACGGCTACTTGTGCAGAAGTAATGTGAATTCAGCCAAGCAGCTCATGAACTAAACATGAAGCCATGTCTCAGTAGTAATGATAATTATGGCAAAACCATTTTCTCTTTATAACTGCTATAACACCAATCATCCACACTTTATGGGTATTTTTTTCATATAAATGCAGTGGTGTTAGGCTATTGGCTGATGGAAACCTAGCAAAGATCACATACTGACTAAAAAATACTAGAAAACTGTACTCCTGAGAGAGGCACTCCAGGAACTGTCCTTGAGTAGTTTAATAAGAAGCTCCAGATCAAATGCACCTGCTATTTGTCATGTAAGAGCAGCTAGTGAGCTTTCGCACAGTGAGAAATGAGTCTTCCTAAAGGTACAGGGACCAAACAGAAGCGTCATGCCCATTCAAGCCCCTTCAGACTTCTAAGCCCAGTCTTTTGTAACACAACTTCAATAAATATTGAATAAGTTGCACCTTCTGCAATTAATTTGCTTCAAATTAAAGCAAAATAAAAAAGAGTCACTATCTACACACACTCAAGTTGCTTAAAACATGTCATGTATGACTTTAAACACAGAGTTAAGAAAATGTCAAAGATACTCTTTGTTAAATTTATCATTTAAAAAAAAGGCACAACTATGGGTGCCAGAAATTGACAGTAAAAAAAATAAAATACAGTGTTTTTTATGTTTTAAAGTATGGCATATTGACTTTTTTTACTATGTATGGCTCTATGTTTCATCAAATGATATAAAGTTAATACCTATCTACGTGAACTACCTAAAATCTACTTTTTACCTTTAAATGTACAGATAACCAACATAATACGGTAAATTAGAAAGAAACACGATGAGAGGCCTGTCCATAAAATATCTATCTACACGCATGGTGTTCCTGTGGCTCAGTGGTAGAGAATTGCGTTAGCAGCACAAAAGGTTGTGGGTTCAATTCCCAGGGACCACACATACTGATAAAAAAAAATGTATAGCCTGTAAGTCGCTTTGGATAAAAGCGTCTGCTAAATGCATAAATGTAAATCTAATGCAATGAACATTAACTAAGTAACAGATAACTGAACATGTAAGACTTAACATTCTAATTATACAATATCATTTATATTAAATATAAATCATATCATCAGTCAGGGACTTCTGGAAATGTCCTTTTACTGTTTTTAACTTAAAATTAAAATTATGTAGTAATTAATAGCTTTTACTTGCAGAAACCATACATTTGACATTATTTTACAGTAAAAGTATAATGTGATGTTAAACAATTTAGTTTTTCACCATAATATGTATAATAAGATAATTAACAGTTAACAATTAACCGATTTTTACTGTAGCATTGCACTGTATTTTTTTTTTAATTACAAACATTTTTACAGTGTATACATTTTTTTAAAAAAAAAAAAAAAACAAAACAAGAGTTTCGCTTCCCAGGCTTGCTGAATTTAAAACTGCAGTACTAGTCTAGCAAATCTTACACTTTCACAATAAACCAATACGTTTGTAAATAACCTCTTTGTTCATGTGTTATATCGTCTAGGGCACCAAGTAAGCCAGGACGGTCACTGTTGTCCCCTCAAATAAAAAAATAGGCACATGATGGCCCTGGAATGAACACTGATCTGGCACCTATCTCTACATCTTAAAATAACTTCATCTCTGCATCCTCAGTATGTACATGTGTTCGTAATTTAAGTTTTAATTAGAATTTTCCAGCTAAAAGAAAAGAGAGCAAGTAGTACATGATAGCACACACATACACGCATGTACTCATGAATGCATCAGGATAGAGGGGACATGGGAGGCATGAACAGAATCTGGGAAAAGTGGAATAGCTGTGATCTGCTGACAGCTTGATGTAGAGATAACGAGCACAAAAAAATCTCTCGCACACACGTGCAAGGTCTTCTGCTCCAGAGAAGACTCATCTCAAACACCCACCATGGCTGTGTGCTAATCTACCTTCCTTCACTCCAGCCGTAATTACAGTCTCGTGTCAGGGTCCACAATTAGAGCCCAGAAGGATGCCGAAAGAGGGACGATTTGAGATCAGAATGGACAGGCTGTGTTCATTTGAACTAATTATACTGTACTGGAAAAAAAATATGCATGTTGTGGAAATCAAACATTAAAACATGACACAACAAGCTTACATGAATTCATTTTCCTGATTATACTACTTTTCAAAAGTTTCTGGGTCAGTATGATTTTTGTTCAGAAATTAAGACTTCTATTCATCAAGGATGCAATAAATTGGTCAAAACTGAAATTAAAGCCATGTTACAAACAATGTCTTTTGAAAATTAATTGTGTTATTTTGAACTTTTCCAACAATCCTGAAAAGTGCAGTCTATCACGGTTTCCATAAAATATTACGCAGCACAATGTTTCTTAATTTCTAGAAGACACTAAAGAATGGAGTAATGGCTGCTAAAAATTCAGCTTTGTCATCAAATCTTTCTGACCCCAAATTTGACATCTCACAGACCCCAAACTGAACAGTGTAGTGTATTTTAAGAAAATGTCTTGAGTGAACTTAAAATGTTAAGTTTTCATACTTCAAATCTGCCATTACTGAAACAGTTACTTATTTAAAGTAACTACAAGAATATTTCCTGAATTCTGCCAATTTCATAACAGCTCTATGCAAATTGTTTCATTTGATTTGAAATAATCCAGTTTCATTCAGCATTTTAAATGTTTGTCATGTATTCTATGAGAAATGTACACACTCTTCATGCTTTAAATGTCTACACAGAGACTTCAACATGTGAATGCGGTATGTGAATCAACTCATTTTTAGCTAATAAACAATCTCATCCTAACATCACAATGTAAGTTGCTAAATGTGACCAAAACAACAACATGTAAATTGGCAAATAAGCAAAAAATACAATACATATTAACTACTGAGGCATTAATAAATAATATGTATTGTTTGATTGTTCGCCAGTGTATTCTGGGAAGAAGGCAAATAGGACTGAACATCGCAACTGTTTGAAATGCAGGCCTATTTGAAGTCCAAAAATTAATCAATTAAACAAACTAACTTACTTTTCATGTTGGTTTGACTTAGTATATTGTAATGGAAGAGCTGTGTTTAGATGTACATATGTTTCGATTGCTTGTTCCTGAAATATGTTGAAACTTCAAACGAGTTTCAAAAAACAAAAAATAGAATAACCAATCAAAGTGATTCTTTGGTTATTTCAGCATTATTCACTCACCTTAAGAATAACTTTTACAGTGTAAAAGTTGGATACATCAGCCAGTGGAAAAAAAGGGGGCTCATCCATCAAACAAATTTGCTATCTGTATAACAGCCATGACGATCCATTTGAGTTTGTCAAATTAAGGTAAATTGCATAATGACCTTTCCCTGTAGTCAACATTTCAATACAGGGCGTTTCATTTCGTAGTGCAACATTGTGCTCTCTCTCTTTCTCACACACACACACACACACACACACACACACACGCGCACGCACGCACGCACACAGGCTCACAAGAGTGTGTTAGATGGGCACAGCTGTGTTCCAATAAAACCCAGCAGCAGATGGAGCTCAGTGACAGCGAAGAGGTCACATTGGACTTTAACTTTGACATTTATAGAGCATTCACTAGCACAAGTGGTGACAGGAGAGAGCAGCCCCTCTGAAACGCTATTAATTATCAGCTTATATTAAATGTTGTCAGACAACAGCAATCTGCTGGCCACAAAACTATTTATAAACCCTTAAACCCTGTTACCAACTCAAATATAACCTTACTGCATTACTATTAAAAAATCACTGTAAGTAATGAGTGATTCTCCACTGCATGACAGCACAGGAAAGGAAATTAAATTGTTAAATTCGGTCTGCTGTTTTTGAGTGTTGCAGAAGAGGCCCTTAACGTCCTTCACAAAATGAGACCACTGCCAAGTTAAAGCAGGGCAGCATGTGCAGTCTAGCAGACAACCATCCCAGATGGACGTCAGGTGCCATTTTTTCACCCCAGGTGAGACTGCGGTCCCATCTGTTGACAATTTGCACTTTTGGCTCCCTCCACACATTCAAATAAAGCTTGTGCGGCCCTCCTCAAGGCCTTAAAAGAGCCCGGCTGCCAGAGGAGGCCCATTAGTGGGCTGCGGGTGGCACTTAGGCCTGAGGACAAGCTGATGAGGCCTGTCCTACACTACAGAAACACACGGGCTGGATGCCTCTAGCTGTCTCCAAGCTGATATTATACTAAGTGGGATGTATGGATGAAAGATATGACTTTCCTTGCCTGCTTTCTTGACACAGCTTTGCAGTCTGCTAAAGGTGTATTATGGGCTATGGTCTGCACAATGCTGAAGTATACAAAACAGAACATGAAAAAAAAAACCTTTATGAATAAAAAAAGGACAAAACACTTTGTCAAATATGGCTCTATTGAAATTCATGGCGCAATGTCTTTGTCTTCAAGGGTGGAAACGTTCTCCAGGGTACCAACAGCCTTGTGTTTCTGTGTGGTTTGGATGTGCTGTGACTTTCAAGGTCTAATTGCTTTTCATACCCTGTGAGATGAGGGGGAAGACAGCATCCATTGTGCTTCTTTGACACAGGGCCAGTCAGCTTTTCTTTACTACTATATTCTGTATTATGCAGAGGTGTTAGGAGGACTACCAAATGCAAACTTGTTGACATCGGAAAAAATACACAAGTCATTCATTCCAACAAACATGATGGCAGTGAGCCCATCTTTCACCAAGAATGTCATGTTATACTTACTAACAATATTTTACACACTGATTTTTTTCCCCCCTATTTTTGAAACAATATTTTATATCCAGGATTTGTCATCCTGAGGGTCCAGTGACCAGTCGTTGTAATCATGACTGGATATAAAAATATGAAGGACTTTAGGGGGTTGTTACTAATCTTGATGAACTTGCATGTATCCATAACTTATTAGAAAGATTTATGATGCATAAATCTCAAGGGAACACTAACTGCTAACAGACATCAAACTATGTTATAAAATAAAATAAAATAAAGACTGTTAACACTAACCACTATAATGACTAGAGGCAACTCACTTTCACACTAAATAGCAAAATAAAATAAAATAAAATAAAAAATACCTACAGACAACACACTATTTCACACTAAATAACCAAATAAAATAGAATAAAATGAAATAAAATACCTACAGACAACACATTGTTTTAGACTAAATAAGCAATAATATAAAATAATAGTAATGATAATAATATATTTTAAAAAATCAGGCATTTATATGCTTATTATACAGCCACACAGAATTGTGGGAATTCCTCCACATGCTGCTTAGTATGACTTGCTATAGTACATCATCTATGTAAATCATCTATGTAAATATTAACATATGATGACAGGTAGCATACAGTTTTCCAAGATTGAATATTCAGTACTAATTATCTATTGAGAAGTTGACTGGTCAAATTCTATGATTATATGCAGGCAAGGTCACTCTCTCCAATCAACACTTTATGGCTTGAATGCTGCATTTCCATGGAAACCTTGACATTCCAAGTTACTTTTGACAAGAGAAAGATGTGAACTCACAAGCACATCTGCATCCTTTAAACATAACTCTCAAACATGTCTCCGTCCTTCATAAAGTGCATAAAACTAGGGGTAACTCACATTCACAGTGCGTAAGTTTTTTAATCTTATTCATCTCTCTAAGCATCAGCCATGACAAATGGCTCATCTGTGACAATGGGGTCACCGCGATCCATCCAAATGCCTATCAAATTGCATTCCATATCAAGATGACTTAATGCTCAATCTCCTGACGGGAAGGTCAAGTAGAACCGAGAAGGCCAATACGAGACAAGCAGCGGCTAATCTACAATACCTGATAATAATGTCTGGCTAATGCTAAGTCACTCAGCACTCAGCATATCAAAGGTGAAATATTCAAATTGTTACTGTTTCTTTTGAGGACTTACATCTGTGGTTGTGGAATTTTGTCCTTTTTGCCTTCCTGATGTGCCACACATGTTTTCACAGCATGCAAAATCAATTAAGATGTCCATGATAACCTTGAAGCAACTCCTAAAAATGCATCTCATATTTGAAAAACATCTATAATACATTATGTTTACCATTCTGTTTGACTAAATCTCGTTAAGCCAGAACACTACCATCTGATTGAGACAGACATTATCAAAAAGCTAATATCTTATTCTCTCTGAGAAGGGTTCTTGAGTCCTGTCATAACAGCCTGATCCTCGGCCCTGAACTGGACATGAGCTCCATAATGGCATAAATATAGTCACATAAACCCCGCGATGAGGGACTCCTTTATGAAAGCTAATAAATAATTCTGCTCAAGGTAAAACCATAAACCAAATCACTAGGCTATAATCACAAAGACTTGTATATTTGCAATGCAACCATGATGTGCTTTGTGGCCCAAAAGGCCCTCAGCAGAAACAGCCCAGACAGTGGCCTTGGTGGCCAATTGGACCCAAGGACCATCAGAGATATCTCTGTAAACTTCTTTACAGTAGTTACAGTTTATACAACTAACTTCACTCAGATTTGGATATATAGCCACTTGAACACTTTAAGAAATTTAGGAATTTAATAATAAAAAATAAATCAACAAATCAACAAAACTACAGTAATTAAAAAAATAATAATACTTTAATTCACCAATTCATTAAATTAATAAAAAATTGCAGTAAAGACATTTATAACGTTACAAAAGATTTCTACAGTATTGCAATTCAAGTTTTTTTCTTATCTTCTAATTATCAAAGAAGCCTTAAAAAATAATGGTGTCCACAAAAATACACTAATTGCTGCTGCACAATAATGGCTGCTGAAAATTCTGCATTGCCATCTCAGGAATAAACTACATTTTAAAAAATATGAAAATAGAAAATAGCTATGTTAAATTGTAATACTATTTTGTAATATTACTGTATATTTTCAACAAATACATTCAGCTTTTAATATGAAGCCTAATACATTTATCATAAGTCACAACATTAAAAAAGGTACACTTTATCTCAAGGTGTCCTTGTTACACAAGTTACATGTACGTACTTACTATTATTTACATTTACATTTATTCATTTAGCAGACGCTTTTATCCAAAGCAACTTACAATTTGGGGAATACATCAAGCGATTCATCTTAAAGAGGCAAACAGACACAGGAAGTGCTCATAATATCAAGTTTCAGGCATTGTTCAAATAAGTACAAGCTAGATTGGGGATTAAGTAAAGAGAAGCAAAGGTTTTTGTTTGTTTGTTTGTTTGTTTTGTTTAGGATGAAGTCAGATGTAATTGAATAATTACATGCAAGTAACCCTAAGCCAAACCCTAATCCTAACCATATAGGTACATGTAGTTAATTAATATTACTCAGTATTGAAATGTATAATTACACTGTAACAAGGACACCTTAAAATAAAGTGTAAAAAAAAAAAAAACCTTACCAACCCCAAACAGTAGTTTATATATAATTTAAAATTTTTGTACGTACAAAGGGTAATTTTTTCAGGCAGTCCCTGCCAAAAGCTTGCACTTCAGCAAATTAAACAAGACTAGTGGGTCTATTAAATATTAATTACATTGATGCAACATAATTAATATTCATAATCCTACCTCATATCCTTGTGTCCCTCCCACTTTTCAGATCTTTTCTACACTCTTGATAATAAAGCGGTTGAAATACTTACTAAGAAATATGCTTTCTAACCTGCACTTTCACAGTAAATAGTTTTTAACTTCAAAAGTAGAATATTCAGATTGCACAACATATAGCTTTAGAATAGCAACTCTTTCTTACCAATGAGCGAAGATGTTCTGAGGTGCTTGTCACACGCCACACTCCCTCCAGGTAGTGTTGAGCATGTAGAGGAAGTGGAGTGACAGTGGCCAAACAGGTTCGTTTGCCACCCACTCTCGCTGCTCCATCTTGATTCCAACCCATTTCCTGAGTTTTCTCCCTGGACTGTGGACCACATGGATGCCCGGTGAGTTTTTGACTGCTAGAAACTGGAGAACACTGTGTGGGCCATTCCCAGGAAGCAGAGGGTGAGATGGAACTGTGAGATGCCACACGTGGTGGCAGCAGGCCAGAAAGGGGTCCGGGCTGCAGGTCAGGCATGTCGTCGAACGCCAGCCCCAGGGCAGAATGGAGTGCCAGGCGCCTCAGGTGGTGGAGGGGGGTTCCACACACTTCACAGCTGCTCTGGGCACCGCAGCCCCTCGGAGGCCATTCCACAGTCTGGAGCTTGTCAAGGAGGAAGGCTGCAAAGCTCGGGTCCTGCAAGGAAAGTCAGCAACATGACAAGTTTTTACAGCACAGCTGCTGAAAACGTCTTGGTTTTGCATTTTGTTCACGCATTCTGGTTAAATTAACAGACTGATTATATTTTCAGAGCTTGTGCATAAATATTCTCCATTCACAAAGCAAAAGCTGGGCGTAATTTATAGTTGATTAGCTTGTCAATCATATGCAACACAGTATGATACAAGTAATAACCAGAGGCGGCAACACAGGCCACATGTTGGCACATATTATAATTACCAGCATTTAACATCCTCTGAAATATGTAAATTACATGTTTCATGAGAAAAAAACATATTTCTTTGACATACAATACTGATAGCATATCTTTATAACTAAAATAAAAACAACTGAAATGAGTTTTATATATATACACACACACACACACACACACATATTATATATATATATATATATAAGCTAATAAAATAATTACAAAAGCTCACAACAAAATAACTAAAACTTAAACTATATATATATATATATGTACTAAATGTACTATAAAATACTATACTTGTATATAAACAATAACACTGCAGTGCTCCCAAAATTGTACTGGACGCTAAAGCTAATACAATATATGAATGCTAAAAGTCATTGCATTCGATAACTAACTACATATGAATTTAACTGACCGTGAACTAATGTTTATAGTTAATGTGATGAAATTCACCTGTGGTTACTCTTCTGTGTGAAACTGAATATCCTCAAAAATCACTTTGAAACCAGTTGGTAGTCCAAATACTTTCTGGGCCCACTATAAAAATGTTTAGATGAAGATATATAAATGCTTGTAAACTTTTGGTGAACTTGGGCATATAAATGTCACTCCTAACAGCTGCTCCTTTAAAAAACAAAACAAAATCAAAGCTCTCACTCCATGCACTGCAACATTGTGTGTAGCTTGATTTAAGGATTGTAATAAACTTATGCTGCCAACACCCCAAGTGTATATTTTGCGGGAGTGAAATGAAGGTCAGGGGCCAAAACCCCGACCTCAGCACAACACTATACCATGATTGAGTGCTTTTGTCTGGGACTGAAGGACTTCTACAGCAGGTTCACTCACTAAGGGGGGAAAGCGTACAACATTGGCATGCCAGATGCCTGCAATCTGCTTCAACTTCAGTCTGCATGCAGGCAGCCCCTCCAACCTGTTAGAGCTGCCTGTGGGCATAAGACTTTACATTTATTCATTTAAGCAGACTTGGCTAACATCTTTACAAGTTAGTGCTATAGGGAACATAGCCTAGAAAACCGATAATATTATGATCAAAACTGAGAATACAGAAAATTATACTGATAGAGCTATTGACACTGAATATGAATTAGTTGAAACTAAACAGAATAGTTCAAATCTGACTCAAAGATGTTAAAATAAAGTAATAAGAATGGAAAAATAAATTGCAGTAAGACAGTATAATCACTGAAATGCTTGTTACAAAATATGAAAAAATTCAAAATAAAATGAAATGAAATGAAAAATAATAAAATAAAATAAAATAAAATTCTTCCACCAAATGTATGGTTTACACCAACTTCTTGCATTCATACACAAAATCACTTAACACACAGCATCAGTCTACACAATTTTTTTTTTTTAAATAATTCCACCAAGTAATATAGTTCATTCATACCAACTCCCTGTATTCATACACAAATGAGCGATTACAGGTGTGCATGTATTTTCATTTTACAGCTGCTTTGAAAGCTGCTCATCCAATCAGAATTCAGAGTCAGCTCACATACTTAAATAATTTGATTTTGGATGATTGTATTTTCTGTTAATGGTTTTACTCTGCATCTTTATTAGAAACATGAAGAGTCTAGTCATTAATTGCTTTTGGAGCAGTTCAGTCAACATGTGTCCTCGGCAGCCTTTATGCATGTACATTTAAACACTGCGAATCGTAAAAATGCAAAATGACAGCTGCAGAATGCAAAATAACCAGATGACACGAATGCAAGCACAAACGTGGCGTGTGTTAGTCCATCCACCCACTCAACAGACACAAGCTGCACTTGTTAAGTGCTAGTCACACTACAGCGCTACTGGAGAGGTCCTTCCTTTGTATAGAGATTTAAAGCCAGGCTGCTGTCTGCATCCTTTATTGTGTCTGTGGCTTCTGGTGTCTTCCTAGGCAAACACATAGAGGTTATTCACAAGTCAATGGCTTCCTATGAGCCCGTGCCCTCTGAGTCCCACCCCACATGTGCTCGCACTAGCCACTGCATTCTGATAGATGGGACAAAGGGGTGAGGATGAGCAGGCACACTTTTGGATGAAAACAACATTACAGATTTGCACCCCTCCACCAACAGTGACCCTAAAAGGCACAATGGGGAGAGTGAAATGGATGTAAATTGTAGGATCTATAACTACACCTGCGATAAATCAGAAAGGTATTAGCGGTGATGGACTACCTATCTCTGTCCACAAAAATTAATAAATAAAGGAGTAGCTTAAACAAAGAGGAGTGTGACATACTAACACAGATAAATAAAAGATAGGATCACAGAAGCTGTTGACTATGATGCAGTGCTAGATATAAGGCTAAGAGAGAATTGAGGCCTTCCTTCGAACACTTCATCCATGCTCCACAGAGGGGAAAATTGCTGGCGAATTGCAATTTTCTGTTCTGTTAGGTAACAGACAGATGATGGAGGTACTGAAGGAAGAAGAGGAGAGTAACAGGAAATGGAATAAGTAAGGACTGTCACAAAGGTTGGGTGAAATCCAGTGTGCACGAGAGAGCACAGTAAGAGGGCACATAAGAGTGACTAGAATGCAGGAAGTTTGAGAAGATTCATATTACAAAAAATTCTGAACACATAATATGGGCCGTTCACATGCAGAACACCCTTGCGTTTTAAAATCGTGAGGCACAATAGAATGGAAAAGAACACTTGAGAAGTGTTTTAAAATGTGTGCAAAAATAAAACAACAAAATAAAATACACAATGTGCAACTGGAGGCATTCTTTTAGCTGCATTTTACAGCAGATTTGAAAGTTGATTAAACAATCAGAATTCAGAATCCCAATCCCATACATCAGTTAAAGACTTATATTTTGAAAGAATAAATTATATTTGAAAGAATAAATTGATATATATTCGTAAATGTACACTCTTAAAATTAAAGGTGCTTCACGATGCCATAGAAGAACCTTTTTGTCTAAATAGTTCCATAAAGAACCTTTAACATCTGAAGAACCTTTCTGTTTCACAAAAGGTTATTTGTGGTGAAAGAAGGTTCTTCAAGATTATAAAAAGGTAAGGAAGAGATGGTTCTTTAAAGAACCTTTGACTGAATGGTTCTTTGTGGAACCAAAAATGGTTCTTCTATGGCATCGCTTGAAGAAACTTTTGAAGCACCTTTATTTTTAAAAGTGTAATCCATTCAACAGCTCCGTCAAACCTCTTTTTTGACCAACTGCCAAGGCCCACGCACAGAATTGTGGGTCATCATACAGTAAGCAGTGAATCCATCTATGCTCCTTTCAAAAACCAACCAGATAAAGGCATCTTAGCAGACAGGAGGACACACATACATTGGATTTGTTCATGTCTTGTGGTCTTCCAACCTTTCAGCCTTTTTAGGCTTTCAGACACTGTCACATTCTTAACAAAAAGAGCAGATTTCTCACTTATCTATTCTACAACATGCACATGTATATAAAAACAACCTCCAGTGCAACACATCAAGCTTTCATTTTAAAGTGTTATATATATTATACATTTGCATTTGCCAAAATATTGTGACATTAAAGGCACCTGCACACTTCAAACAGCGAAAAGTTGGATTTAAATTATATTATGGGACAAAACAGAACCCTGGGAAAATCAACAGCCTCGCCACAACAGACATTTGTAAAATGTAAACTGTTTATTAACTGAATGATCTCAAGAGCACAAGATCTTTTTACTTTTATCCACAATTCAATCCTAATGTAAGTTTTTTTGTATTTTAGTGCATCAAAAAAAATAAATAAATAAAAGAATTACCTTTTCTCAGCAATCCGAAAAATGATCAAACTTGACTGGTCCTGTCACTTGATCACTTCACGTTCTCGTAACCCTCTAGCCAAGGCTTCTGGTATGCAGTCAGACCACAACTGACTCAACTCAGAAACAATTCTACTTACTCGCAGAGCAGTGTCGTAAATCACTTCACACAAACAATTGCGATTCATCCTCATAAGCATAGCAACAGACGGAGTGCTTTGTGTGCTGGAGGTCAGGGGAAGACTGGATGTCCTATCAGAAGTCTAGGAATGAGCAGCTTATTTCAGAAATGCCAGCAAGTCCTGATGATGTAAACTTTAAAATGATAAGATGCTTAAGACATTAAAGACAAGAAAGAAGATATTTAAAATGTCATGCAAATTGTCTTCAAACAAATGCATTTTACTCACCCTCAGGCCATCCAAGATGTAGATGAGTTTGTTTCTTTATTGGAACAGCTGATAATAACATCACAATAATCCAAAAGTAATCCACTCGACTCCAATCTATCAATTAACATCTTTATCATTAAGACGTTTTTAACTTTAAACTGTTGCTTCCAGCTAAAATACAAGTACTTCATCCATGATATTGCTTTCTCCAGTGAAAAAGTCATCTTGTCTAAATCAGGAGAGAAATATGAACGGATCAAGCACTGTTTACAACTAAAAAAAAATTAAAACTGTTTTAAATATGTTGGTGGCTTTTCGTGTGAGAGGACAAAAAGGGAATTTCTTTTTCACTGGAGGAAGCTTTATTATGGATTGCATACCTGCATTTTGGCCAGAAGTGACGTTTAACATTAAAATGCCTTAATGATTGATTTGTTTCTTACAAACATGCAGCTTTTCACTTCACAGGACATTAATCGATCGGCTAGAGGCATGTGGATTATTGTGATGTTTTTATCCGCTGTTTAAACTCTCATTCTAATCACACCCACTCACTGTAGAGGATCCATTGGTGAGCAAGTTATGAAATGCTACATTTCTCCAAATGGGTAAGTAAATTTTCAGCAAATTTGTATTTTTGGGTGAACTACTCCTTTAATGTTTCTAAAAAAAAGTAACTTACGCTCACTAAGACTGCATTTATTTTATCAAAAATACAATAAAAACAGTGATATTGTGAAAATATTATTACATATTTAAATTAACTGTTTTCTATTTGAATATATTTTAAAATGTAATTTATTCCTGTGATGTCAAAACTGAATTTTCAGAAGCTATTACTTCAGTCTTCAGTGTCATATTGTCAGTGTATTATTGTACTTTTATTATTCAAGTGATAGTAAAAATGTGTGAACTTGATAAGACAATATCAAGTGGTAGAGACCAACTTGACAGCTATGACACAATTCTGTTTCTCCATCTCTTTTTCGTTATAGAAAATAAAGTATGATACCAAACAGAGTTTAAAAAGTGCATCACCTCTGTTTGGTCTCATTAACCATCTGCAAGTCAATGTCTCATCCACACAAGGGCTGCCCCCAACGCTGCCTTCAAGAAAACCCTCATTTATTCACCTCTTTGCATATTCATGCAGTCTCCTCATCAAAACACCTGTGTACATCCCATCCCTATGAAACCTATTCCATCCCTCAATGGATGTGTATTTCATTTTAAACAACCTCATTAAAAACAAATTATGCATGTGTCACAAAATACTTTCAAATAAGAAACTCTAATTAGTAATGCAAATTAATCCTGTTCACATAAAACGATGAACTGGCTCAATACAAGCTACAGACAACATCAGGTGTCTGAACTGGTGTAAAAATGTGTGTCATGAGTAAAAAACGAAAAACAAACAACCATGTTCCCTAAAAAATGACACACATAGACATAAGATCAAGAATGCAAAAGTTTGTGAGAAGAATTTCTCAACAGATAAATATAAAAAACATAACTGAAAGGCTTTTGAGATTATTCTCCTTTCCTACAAAATTTGCCTTAACACTCTCTCTGTGACACATGAAAGCATCTCAGAAATGTAATAACTTATTTAGTCTCATGTATGTCAGTCTTCAAAGAATCTATCCAAGAATAAATCACCTTTGATCACCTGGATGCATGATATAGGCCTAGTCATCCTGCATAATATTGAACATTTCAATTAGCTTATATGCAACTTCGCTGGATAACGAATGCATGAAAGTAACCAGCTGGACATGAACCAATCCAAATAGATGGTAACTATCATGACATCAAACATTTGGGTCGGACTTGTGTGTGTTTTTGTCACACTGTTTTAACCGCTTGAGATGCTACTAACGTTAGCATCATCTCAGCCCTGTTGGCAAACATACTTCTGTTCTTTCTGTACTAATTCAGCATCTTAGCAGCAACAAATTAATTACTTTAAAATTAAATGAAAACATGTAATGTGGTTTACTATATACACCGTCCTGCTCTGTGCAGTGCTCAGCACTCACGTGTCAAAACAAACAACATGAGGTGATTCTGCTTCTAAAGGCCACTCTTAATAATGAGACCTGTATAATGACAGCGGACCTGCTCTGCCCTCCCAGCATTTTATGTCTATGGCTGCATCCGAAATTGCATACTTCCCAACTACATAGTAGGCAAAAAACAGTATGTGACAAAAGAAGTATGTTCAAATTCACTGTACTCATAGAAGAGTATGCAAAAAGTACTACTTCCAGCGTGATTCTGATTTGATGGGCACTATACTATCCTATTTATATCACAAAAGATCTGTTGCTACTTCCATTCAATGGCAACTTGAAACTTATGCGGCTCCACAAACCAACAGTCATTCCTGAATGTTGTTGTTTTACTTCTGTTCTCCAAATCTGCAACTGTCTTGCAGTGACTTTTATACATTTCAGGAGCCTTCCTAATGCAGATTCTCATCAAGGGCCCTTTTATTATTTCTTCAGAGTACAGTTTCACTTTGACAGTGAAAGCATTTATAAAAAAGTGCTTCTTTCCCAGTCAGTCATCAGTCGCTGATTGGTCATACGGCACCAATGATAACAAAGATAATGGCGTTAACGGAACAGGCATAATTGACTATGAGATGCAGGGAGAAATTGTAATGATGGCACTTAATAGAGCAATTATGCCCCATTAGGATAACATCTCACCCAATAAGCTCCCATTATCATAAGCAAGCGCAAAGATGATGATATGTGGGTGGCATTTGATTACATGTGGGTGGGCCTATATTACACGTTCAAGTGACCGTCTATAGAAATGCACTTTTTTATGACTCCCAAAACATTTACACGAACCTTGTTGTCTAATTTACATTTAGAAGACTAATTTCATAGAGATTTGTAAACAAACAGGTTATGGCAGACTGACAAATTATAGCAATCTACTTGAGTAATTTGGTTGCATTTATAGTCTCCCTAATGGGTAGAATTTATGCCAAAGATTTTTCTTAATTAGTATTATATTGTCACTCATAAATGCTTTCCTGACAATATTAAGAAAATTACTGCAGTGTTTATAAATTACTTGTGTGGCAAGGAAAGTTCCTTAAGAAGGGGAAGGGAATAATATGCCTGCAACTGCTTTTGAGAAAAGTCATAAAAAATTTCACTGTACATTGTTGGACTGTGTGTGACAGAATACCAGAGTGGGGATTTACTTCTGTAAAGAATCGAGGGATGAAGCATGAATAATAATAAAAAACAGCCACCCTCTCACCACAGTGACTTAGCAAAGACTTGTTTATCCTGGGTTTCTCTTGCATTCCAAGTCATCCGTATCAAAGCCGAGTTCCTGTCACTTTAATGAGACAGTTACGTAACTGAAATGACATACACATACATCACTGATGCATTCAAAGCAATGCTGCCTCTGTGTAGGTTATTGCATAATGCGCTGGTGGATATATACTTGAAAGATTAGGTAAGAGCTGCTAAATCAAATCTACAAGCTGTGTATTTAAAAAACAGAAGCCCTTGGTGCCACTTTGATTGTTTCAAACAAACCGAAATCGAGATAGAAAGATTTGTTTCACCCTGGTTCAGCTCTGTGGTCAAATAAAGCGACTTTAGAGGGCTTAATTAACATTACACACAATCCTTCCAGCAGTGATTATGGAGCAAGTATGTCATCCCGTATTGAAAAATGTAGCACTCTCATAAGAATCATTAGTGTCCCACTGATGCATATCAGCCAAGCCAATTAGCCAGATGATTAATACAATCATTCAGCGGAATGAGTCATAATAAATGAATGGAATAAATGAATTTTTCAGATGGTGCTGAAATAATTTCATACTTTGAACATAAATATTATCCTATTCCCATATGCCTGTTTCTAACTGTTTGTATATGCTGGTCACAAAAGCAGTTTTCTGCGTAGATAAAGTAAAATCGCAGATAACTGTGCACTTTGAAACATAACAGGGATGAATGTGGGGGAAATATTTTATCTGTGGTAGTTTTAAGTGTGCTTTTGGTCAAAAAGACATCTTTTGATGCAGGGTAAAAAGGAAATGTTAACCTGGCTTCCTTCTAAGTGAAACACTTCTAACCCACACAGAGCACTGCGAATAATATTTGACTGCCAGAATGTACTGTCTGTAATGTAGAATTTATTATTTTCATTTGTCACATTCTCTAGAATGATGATATATCTGTATAGTCACAAAGATAATTGGGAAATGACTTTACATTAGTCAGACCATTGTAAGTCACTCTTTGATGGATATTTTTTCATCTGCATGTTACTAAATCAACACCCCTTTACAGAAAATATTTTATGTTTAGTTCTTCTGCTCAGTTCTATAGAAAATCTGCTTTTGCCACTGAGGATAGGTGAAACACATGGTCAAATTTTCCCCATGATTAGAATCTTTTCATTAATTTTGAAGAGGCATTATAAACTGCTTTTGTTTCCATCAATCATGTGCCAAACATACTGTACATATTCTGAGTTATCAAAAAGTGATTTTAGCTCCCACAATCCTTAGTTATGACACTGTCTTGCACTTTAGAAATATTTCTGATATATTTATCAGTCTTGATTGGAAATACAGTACTTACAGATAGGAATAGTCAAAATTAGCTAAAGCAACACCATTATTCTCTTTTTCTGTTTTTACATAAATGTTGCAAACAGGCCCTCACAGTGTTAGGAAAAAAAAATCTGTTTTTCTTCAGCATGTTATCACAGCAGACACATAGATGTCTGATACATAGTGAGCAAGAATCAAAATCCATATCTGCTATGGCCCATGCCAAAAAATGAGGATGGGTAACCTAAGAGTTTTCCACAACAGTGGGAGATATACGATTCAATGTTCCATGTCAACAGGGCAGTCAAAGTTCCTATTTTAGGTACCTCACCACAGGTTTCATCTTTTATGAACTTGTTTTTGAGCCAAGAAGGTCACAGCTGAACATGCCAGGCCTCCAGTCAACAGAGATCAAATGAACAGTTCCACTCCTCCCTGTGTCCGCCTTGTAGTTTCCTGTTTTTACAGGGAATGTACAGTGATGGCACCACCTTTTAAATAAAACAGTTATGCCTTACTATTTTTTTCCTTTTTAAAGCTCTGTGTTTGTGTCCTCTCACACGTTGCCTCTGTTTTTCAGCAGGCCACCAGCTGAGTTTCCTCTCTCACATAATCTGTGTGCATTCTGCTGGACCAATATTCAAATATGTCTGTCTTCAAGAACATTGACTTTTTATCACCAAGTATAGGTATTAGAAACTACGTTACGCACCTCTCTGCAGCGGACCACATAAAACATTGCACATATACAAGAAAGCTGTTTAGAAATGTCAATGAGATAATAAACTTCAAGCATTCAGTTGTTTTATATGCTGAATGTAAATGTCACACTAGGCCCAATCAAATAAAACCGACAGGCTGCAAGCTGCATTTACACATTAAAAGATATTCTTGCAGGTGCGGTAAAAGATAAGTGGTGAAATACTTGACCACAGGAAAGTGGGATTGACCTCTATATGCACCCTCTCAAAGAATGGCCATTGGAAATATTCACAGGAAGTCCTGAGACTCAACATTAGAGACACAATTAGACCAGTGTGTGGTTCTCAACCGAGGGCCAGGGCCCACTATAGGGGGCCTCAGTAAAAGGGGCCAAAGGATGACTTTTTTAAGTCAAGTTATTTAAATTACTAAAATAGTATAGTACAAAAAAAAGTATAGCACAAAATCAAGATGTAAACTGAAATGAAATGCCATTTTTGAAACTACGTGAATCACAAAGTGAATCATAATTCATTACATTTTTAAACACTCCTAGTTTTTGTTAATAAAGGGGCAGGGGCAACCTGTGGTGACAACCACAGAACTAGAGGAAACCCTTTGTTGATAACAACAGGAGCTCAACGTTATGTGGGCTAACAAAATATACCCCAAATGTTGTTTTATGAGCTCATTATCTTAGAGGTCATTGTAAAGTTTTAACATTTTTAATTTATTATTTGCGATGCATAATGTATTAACAACACAATCCCTAGAGCAGTGGTTCTCAACCTTTTTTTCACTCCAGGGCCTCCCAATGTCCACAGGAAATATTTAAATGAAAATGTAAATTTTTGGAATTTTTTACACAATTTAAAGTATTTGCAATCTTGGCATAACTAGGTAATTTGATTATAAAATTATTATTATTAAAAAAAAAACTCCCATAAAGTTATTGCTAAGATTTTATTAATTTACATGACTTTTCCAGGTATAGAAATAACACTTTTAAAACTAGGCTTTTATATTCCAGTTTTTCTGGATGAAAGAAATTGCTCATTAGTTTTCTTTCTTTGCTAATGTTACTTGTTTTGATATTCTGTATCTAATGCATTACAATTAAATGTATACATTTTATTTGACTAACTGTTGATCACCACTGAACACACCTCTTGGGTCGCATTTTCAGCCTTTGTGTGTTTTTAAATACTAAAAAAGGGGGTGTGCACATTATTTACAAGATATCAATCTGGAAATCAATACACCAGATTCTCAGTGCAAGACTTTTTCCTCTAAAAGAAAAAGTATGAAGTCTATAAAACTTTTTAATTATTCCAGACAGCTTCCTTTTGATGACATTTAGACTTTGTACTCTAAGCTTAAACTCAGTCTCAGGTGTGAGAATACAGCTATCTCCTCAACACAGCTGCTGTGCGTCTCCTCACCAGAATCTCACATTCTAATCTTTGAGCCATCACTAATGACAACTAATCTGAAAATGTGACCGCCAGGCAGGCTGTGGCTGAACAGAGATAAGGAGGTTGAAAGTAAGACAGAGACAACCTGGTTGCATGAAGTGACAACAAGGACAAACGACCGATGGAAGGGACTTAATCAAAGACGAGTTAACGCACCCATAGCAGTAATCACAAGTTCAAAGTAGCCGAAATAACACCAGGAAGCTTGTAATGACTTGTCCTGTATTTGCTTCACTGGACCGCTTGTATCCCTCCTCTGCTACAGCACTGGCATCCAGAACTCATGAGGAGAGAGCCGTAACCCTGCAGCTTTATTGCTCCGGTGGCTACTGAAAATGAGTGTGGTGAGAGTTGTAAAGCCGGTGTGAACTTAAATATTCCAGCTTTGACAAGGCGTATGGGGCCTCTTTGGGCAAACTGGTGCATAAAACTGTGGCGGTGCAGTACCGAAGCATTCTCTTGAGCATCCTTTAACAGATAAAGTGTCTAAGCTACTACCTGCTTTGTGCTAAGATTTTAGGATATTTGTCAATGAAGAGAAGCCTTTTTTTTGTGTGTGATTTGAGCTTTCAATGTGACTTATATGATGCACTTATCTCAGTGCCAGACGATGAAAGTTGATTGAGGTGCAGGTTCAGGGACAGAACTGAATTACGGCTACCAAACCACTGCATTGATCTGTTTCACAGCTCACTTAGCCTGTTATTCAATCTGTTCCAGTGTGCTTCTATCAGTTTACCAATCCCATATACTCGAGCTGATCCAGCCCACCGCACTGTCAGACCCCCAATGCCTCAGATTAAAGACAGACTCTGAAGGATACAATGACAAACCTCTATAACTCTTCCTTCAACTGTCTTTCTTAAGTTGGATTTGTCACCGTTTTCTTTACGTCTTCTCACCACTGATATTTTCTGGTCTTTTATAAACATTAGACTATTTCTTTTTCTCAAGGTGTGGTTACACTAGACTTAAAGGGGTCATATAATATGATTTCACCTTTTTAACTTTTGTTAGTGCGTAATGTAGCTGTGTGAGCATAAACAACATCTGCAAAGTTACGAAGCTCAAAGTTCAATGCAAAGGGAGAAATTGTCTTTTACAGAATTAGCATAGCATCACCTACAGCGAATGGCTGGTAAGGGACTACAACAAAATAATTCCGGGTTAGTGACATCATAAACCCAGATAAACCCCACCCCCGGGGACAAACAACAAAGGGGGCGAGGCCATGCTGTGCTGCTTTAGAGAAGAGGAAGAAAACTAGGGGTGCACAAAATCTATTCATATACTGTATGAATCGCGATTCTGTCTTCTAACGATTCTAATGGATTCACAAGTTTCAAAATCAATATTCTAAAGCAGCGGTTCTCAATCCTGCTCCTCACGTCGCCCTGCTCTGCACAAGCTCTGCTCTGCATCTCTCTCTCTGTCTCTCTCTCTCAATCTCTCTTTCAGATCAGCTCAGCTCCAACAATGAACTGTTCCATTTATACACTTATTTTCACATAGCTATGACAAGCGTTAAACATGGACGCGCATGCAGTTGCCGTACTGTATAAAAGCATTATTTAGGATAAAACCGTATATTAAAAGCTAGCATAAGCAGTAGCATAATAACAGCGTATCTAAAAGTATGACACAACAACAAACAAAAAACAAAGCCGTGCTTGCACAGGTTCTGCACGATCCTCTTCACTAATATCCTCTGCGTCTCAATCGGGCTCAACTTGATAAGCAATATAGACGACGCCATTGTTTACAATACAACCGGAGCACATGCCGCTGAGATGAGGGGCGGGACATTTAGACGCGCACTAGAGGCGGTTTAGCCAATCACAACACACTGGGCCAGCTAACCAATCAGAGCCCATCATTTATTTCTGAGGGAGGGGCTTCATAAAAGCAGGAAACGATCAGCGTGTTTATCAGAGAAGGGACATAGCAGTGTGAAATAAAGGTAAATTATGTGAAAAAGAATGTGTTTTTTAAACAAACGAAGCATTAACAAATGTTAGATTGCACCCCATAAACACAAGCAAACCTAGAAGAAAAAACAGTCAACCACCCCTTTAAATTCAGTTCCGTTATACACATAGGAATTAAAGAGATCAGTAGTCTGACCTGCAAATTCATATAACTTTAGTTAAAATGTTTAAGTAGAGGATCTAATCAACACAGATTGACCCCCCATAGCCTAAAACAAAGAATACAAACTTCAAAGCTGGATGGATCGCTGGGCTGGAATAGAGAGGTATATGGTACATTTAAACATTAAAACATTTTTATTTATTATTTGTGATGTATTTTCATTAACAACACAATCCCTAGAGTGGTGGTTCTCAACCTTTTTGACTCCAGGGCCTACCGGTGTCCACAAAAAGTATTTGAAGGCTTCATGACATTTACAGGTTGGTTTTTTTTTTTTGGTTTGTTTTGTTTGTTGTTGTTGTTTACAGTTTTTACTGGATTGGAATTTTTTTGCACAATTTAAAGTATTTGCAATCTTGGCATCACTAGAAAAAAATTATATAAAAAGTTAACTCCCATGGAGTTATTGCTAAGATTTTATATATTTTTTTAAGATAATTTAATTTATTATATAATTTATTATAATTTAAGATTTTACACAACTTTTCCAGGTAAAGAAATCATTTTTAAAAGGTTTTTATATTCCAGTTTTTCAAGTTTCCTGGATCATGAAAGGGAAAGAGAAAAAAAGGTTCTTAAGGGCGTGATTTTAAATAAGAAATATATTTATAAAATATACATTATAAATATATAGTTTTGGGGCTCATTTTAAGGCTTGTTTTGTCATATTTTATATATTTTTAAGCAATCTTGAGGCCTACTTAGAAGTTCACTAAAGCCCGAGACAAACTGCGTGATTTTCGGCTGTCCCAGACGAAAGACTGGCATCGTGAAACAATCATGGTGATTTCTGATTCGCCACGATTGTTTCACGATGCCAATCTTTCGTCTGGGACAGCCGAAAATCACGCAGTGTCTCGGGCTTAAGGCCCACTGGTTGAGAATCACTGTCCTAGTGCATGACATCATATCCTGTTGCCGATTTTCTTCTCATGGTCCAAAGTAATTTTGCATTTTCAAAGCTTACTGTGACAGGATATTCACTATTTTGATATTTTTACATTTTTATTTCTATTTCATGACCAGGCCCACACTGAATCTACGTCCACAACATTTCCATAGAAATTCGAACACCCATTATATAAAAACAAAATCTCTAAGCATTCCTTGCAATTTGTGTTTTGTTTTATTCAGTATTTTGACTAATTTGATTATACTTTCAGCAACCAATAAGAATGTTTTACTGTTATTGCAGTATGTTTAGCACATTTCGTCATGTTTAAATCCATTCTGCCGAATTTCACAATATCCAAATATCAGTTCAAATCTGAAAGACGGCTGCACATTCAATCTGGGCCTGCTCATGATCACTTTGCCTCTTCATGCCAGATGTGCTGGGTATGTGATCTTTTTTTCCACTGTGGGGAACTAGAATGACAACTGTTGGTGGAATACTATGGAGTTTTCCATGCTGGTGTTCCTCCCACACAGGTGCTGATTTCTAGGGTCTCCGTATGTAGTGCAATACCCTGATTAGCTCCTGGCTCGGTTCCACAGCCCGGGCGCTTCATAACCACTCCTCACACATGTTCCCACTCACACATTCATCAGTCATCATGTGTTAGCCGTGAATGAGCACTCTGGAGTGATTAATGCAAATGCAGCATTGATCTGAGCTCTGCACTCAGCTGCAGGAGTGCAGCCGCTCTTTACCTGCAGAACAACACACCCGGCCTCTGAGACTCCAGAGAGAATCAAAGGTCACTCTCATTAGTTTGGACTCACCGGAGACAAAACTCCACAGTGGCCGGATAAGCATACAAAAGTGCCATGGTGGCCAGATATGCTAACATTTCATTAATGTGATTAATGGACATGCAAAGTTAAAATGTTAGGACTGAAAAGTTAAGACTGTATTATAGTATATGTAAATGTTCTATTATATTTTTGTTAACACAATTAATGCATTTATGTGATTAATTTAGTTCTGTATGATTTCTAAAAAGAGATACAATTTTCATAGAATCCAGTAGCATATTATTGTTAGTCTATTTTTTTTTAGATATTGTTTAATTTGCATTCCACAGAAATATTAAGCAGCACAACTGTTTTCAACATTGATAAAAATGAGAAAAGCAGCAAATCAGCATATTAGAATGGTTTCACTTGACTCTGAAGACTAGAGTAATTACATTAAAGTAAAATTAAGTAAAATGTAAAATTACATTTTACTTAATAAAAATATTATAATTAGAATATAGTTATTTTAAATTGTAATAATATGTGACATTATTATTTTTCTGTAATTTTGATCAAATAACTGCAGCCTTGTTGAGCATAGTAGACTTAAAACATTAAACTTAAAAATAAACTTCAAAACATTTTTTTCAAAACTGAACATATTTTTCATTTTATAACTTCATTTACTTTTATAGATTTTTGAAGTTGTTTAGATTAATACATAATCAACTATTTTAATTAAGTAAAACCTCTAAATGCTATAAAAAGTTAAATATTTTGGTTCATTCAATAAGTGGACACACATACAGACAGATGAGGATGGATGAATGACTAAGCATTAGGAAATGCAAGAAAGCCTTGTGATTCTCCTTCCATCCTTCAAACAGGTTGCTATGACAACCAGGTTCCATCAGTGTGATGGACTAATCTGTGACGGACAAGTTGTGACCCCTCAGGGCATGACATAATCAGCACAGGATGGAAGGGGGAGAGTGACAGAGAAGAGCACAGTGATGATATGTCATCTGGCCACAAATGCTCTGAAGATTACCTATTTACTACAGTAAATCATACTTTTTACATGTCCAGAGTTTGGAAGGAGAAATAACAGGAAGGAAATGGACCTAAATAATGAACCGCTTCAGTGATGGAGATAAACAAGGCTTTGACTGCATACCAGATTACATAAAGTGCACAGATGATTTTTGAAGCTGTTGCACACTTTGAGCAAAAGGATACACGGGAGAAAAGAACCTCAGGAACCACCTCAGCCTTAGCGTTTTGACCTCCACAATGTATCGCAGTTGGAAAACTAAAAAGAGTGCTTGCAGTGCCAAAAGGTCACCTGCTAGCAAGCCAAGGACAAGACGACTGGAAGAATAATCTCATAGAGGGAGGGAGAGACCCTTGCTATAGGTATAGACCTGTAAAAAAGGAAGCCATAATCCCCTTGGGAAAATACCCCACTTGCTTTTCCCTATAAACTGCGGTCATGCCTGGCAGACTGACTGCTGAGACAGCAGGGACATGTACAGGTTTAAATTTTCATCACATGGACCAGCACATCATTCTGTCCCAGTTTATTTCTTTGAGATTGCTTCACCCCCTCCAGTGAGACCACAGCCGGCCTCTTCTGAGACTTTCCCATGAATTTACGGTCAGGTGATTCTCCATAGGATGGTCCTGGCTGATTGTAGTAATCATCATTTTTTACCTAGAATGCACTGCTTGATAAGTAGTCCTCTCAATACCTTTAGTAAATATTTTCAGAGCTGGATGTTTCCCCCGTTGAACACAGGGGGGCAGTCAGATGCTTACTGTGTCATCTAAAGCTCACAGAAAATGTTCAGAGGTGATTTTCTCAGTAAACGTAAAAGCAAAACATGCTGGGAACCTTTAGGTTCTTTACTCTGGCATTTTAGAGGATTTTCAAAGGGCCAGCGCTCAGAAATGTCCCAATATGCCTCGAGACTGGTTAAAGAAAACCACTGAAGTGGATGATGACTGTAAATTGAGAAAACAAAAGCACAACATTACATGTAAAACAGCACTATCATTTAGAATAGCAGGATTATAAGTATATCTTTGCAGAATGCTGGACAAAAAGGCTAAAGGTTGAGAACAAGTCATTAGAGTTACATGTCTGTAGTGATAAAAACTCCCACATATATGCAAAAGTGAAGTATTGTGCCAAAATGAAAACCACACAGCTGACTAAATAATGCTATGGTTAGTTTTACCAATAAATATTTAATATCACATGCCTTTGCAGAGATCACAATGTGGCTTTAAGCCATGTCACTTCAAATACAAACTGTGATGGCCTTGAGTAATTTAGACCCTTGATTTGCTTTTGCTAGGTTGTATGAGAATTTAACTGAACATTAAAAATTGTAATAACATTTACAATGGCTTTCAGACCTTTTAAAAATGCTTACTATATTTCAACCCAAATATCATCTAAAGCTTAATCTGCCCCAGAACCACAGGAAAAGTATACAAAATATAGCCAAAATTGCTAATATCGTTTTTAAAATATATTTACATGTTATCAATTAATTTTATTTACTTATATTTCCTTGTGTTTTTTAAAATATATTTTGGCTGTGGCCTTTAAAGTTAATGTTCCTTCTGCAGATCTGCTACAAAAGGATTTGTTTTTAATTCACATGGTGACCCACTGTTATGTGATCATAATGATCTGAAATTGAGATAAATCTCTCATTCTACAATCCAATTTGTTTTCCATTGACGAGTCAGAATGGATTTAGACTGCCATTACACTTTTTAATTTAAACTCTTTCTGTGAGATACGACTCCATGAGGCAAACTTATGAAGTCTGGTATTGACAGAATCATTGTGTGCTAAAAGTGTCCTGAGATTCTTTCATCTTGCTTTTGTTGAACACTCAGCCTTTGCAGGGATATCTTACAGCTTAATCTGACTGTCTGGACCCAGACCTGATTGTCTGAGCTGACAAATAATTTAACTCTGTCTGAGATGGCTGAGAAGAAAATGTCCTTGCACATTTTACAGCTTTACCACATCTTATCTCCTGGCTTGTAATTAGAGAAAGCAACTATTTATTCTGTCCATGCATTAAAGGCTAGCTCTGAAGAAAGCAAGATTGGATTGTAGTTTGTCTATCTATGTTTTTTGAGTGAATCCTTCATAAAACGAAATCAAACCATGTTTGTTATATTTGAATAGTTGAAATGCAAAATGTACCTTTCACAGTTCTATTCACTTGTCTGAAATTCATCTTTAATTATCGAGCTGCACCTTTCTAATGTGCAAAATGATTGACCAAAGCAATAAATATTCTCAAAGGGATAATTTATCCCAAAAATCTAAATTCTGTCATCATTTACTCACCCTCAAGTTGTTCCAAACCTGTATTTTATTTATTTTTTTAACCTGAGTTTGTTTGTTTTTCCGCTCTGTTGAGCACAAACAGTTGATGGCAGACTTCCAGAGTATGGAAAAAAATACTATGTATTATGTACTATGTAATTCAATGGCTACTGTCAGCTGTTTGGTTACCAACATTCTTCAAAATATCTTATTTTGTGCTCAACAAAAGAAAGAAAGCCATACAGGGTTAGAACAACTTGTGTGTGAGTAAATGATGACAGAATTGTAATATTTGTGAGAACTGTCCCTTTAATAAATACCTCTAAAATGGCCTCAGACTGGATGAGCTACAGTATTGGGATGGAATTGTTATGTCCCAGTGCATAAGGGAGGGACTGGAAACCACATTTTTTTGTTAGCCAACTAGCAGAGCTGGACTTTCCCAAAACAAGTGATTGAAATTTACAACTATCCCCAAAATAAACCTTGAAATATGTAGTAATCAAAAGGTGTGAGACTAAACCAGACACTAGCTTTATAGCCCAGCACTGCTGCATTATGGTACTGCTTTAAAGTGTTAGCTAAATATGGTCTTTATTATTAATTAATTATGTTTTTTATTAAATGAATCCTACCCATCATAAAGAAGCAACAAATATTATTTCCAGAGAGAATATGATTACAAAAATTCTAAAGGGAAAGGTTCATTGTTGGCATCTATGGTTGCATGAAAACCTTTGACATCCATGGAATCTTTCCATTGCACAAAAGGTTCTTTACAGTGGAAAATGGTTCTTTAGATTATTTAAAAAACAAAACAAAAACAAAAACATGGTTGTTCACTAAAAGGTTCTTTGGGGAATCCTAAATGGCTCTTCTACTACAGCATCACTGCAAAAAAAAAAAAAAAAATTATATTAATAACCTTTGGGACCTTTATTTTTAAGAATGTATAAGTATCTGAAAATGTGCTGGCCTGCTAAAAACTATTCATTCCTGTGGCTGGGTCAGTTTGAAAGCCAAAACTGCAAAACAGGAGGTTACGGTCAGGTCCAACTCTTTATAATCCCAGTCAACGTGAAGGAATGCACAGCCTCTGGTCATTTGAGGAAATGCATAACCAAGCCAACAGGATCACACTTTCATTGAGTGGTAAAAGTTAGGTGGTTTTAACTTCCTTTTCAGATGGTATCACTTTTACACTTCCCTTTACATGCATTGTTGCTAAGAACAATAACTACCAAGTGCTGCTGTATACAAGCATTGAAACAAGAAAATATTACCACTCATAAATAATGATGTCACTGCATAATAAATACAAGCAATAACAAAGGAAACAAGTGGGCCAGCTCTAAATAACTGTAAGTCAGTGGCAATATTTAATGAGTCAGAGGCTAAACTGTCAATTTAAGATGAAAAGATTAGCTTTATACATTTAGAAGTGTATAAGCTTTTGTAAGTATAAGATTTTCATTTAAAGTTATGCTTCTGCCATAAATATTCTATAAACTTAGATGCAGTTTAATTTGAGCTGATTCTTCAGTGAAAGACTAAGGTGGGCCGCAACCTTCTCTTTATGCACTGCCAGGACAGTTAATATAATCAGAACTCTCATCACCAATGATAGGCATGACTGCTTACATTCGTCTCAGCAGATCTTCTCTTGAATATAGCCACTCAAAGTGTGTCATCGCTCACGATTAATGGGACCATAAAATCCTGCTGAGTTGGATGGTTCTACTGGTCATTGAAATGCGTTTTACCTGCAATACATCTCACTATCATCTAAAATAATCATTGTGGACAGGGTAGACGCTGGTGGCTGTGTCAAAAAGAAGTAGCACACCTCATATTTTTGAGTATTGTCGAAGGGTATTTTAGATGTGTGGTGGGCTAAAGAGGCAGACAAGTCAAAATACTGCCATTTCAACTTCATAGAGTAGGCATTATCCTTAACGACAGCGATGTGTCCAAAAGTGTTCATGTCAAATGGTGTTTTGAACTCGCACCGCATCAAATTCATATGCGGATTGTACATTTTAGATGTTTGTGTATTAAAGGGATACTCCACCCTAAAATGAATATTTTGTCGTTTTTCACTTACCCCCAAGTCGTTCCGAACCTGTAAAAGCTTTGTTAGTTTTCAGAACACAATTTATATTGAGATATTTTGGATGAAAACCGGGAGGCTTGTGACTGTCCATTGACTGCCAAGTAAATTGCACTGTCAAGGTCCATAAAAGTATGAAAAGCATCGCCAGAATACTCCATCTGCCATCAGTGGTTCAATCATAATGTTATGAAGCGACGAGAATACTTTTTGTACGGAAATAAAACAAAAATAACGACTTTATTCAACAATTAGGCACCGTAACGTCTCCTCTGTGTCAGCGTAGATTATTGAACCACTGATGGCAGATGCTTTTATGGGTTCGGAACGACATGGGGGTAAGTGAAAAACGACAACATTTTCATTTTGGGGTGGAGTATCCCTTTAATATGTGGACTTCTTGAGGTCGGTAAGAAGTCTTTTAGGCCAAATACACACTGGAAAAGGAGATCAGAGTGGCAAAGAGGAATTATTCTGGCAAGCTAAGGAACAAATTATCTTCCAGTGACTCTGCTTCAGTGTGGAAAGGTATGAAAGACATCACCAGTTACAAGACACCCTCCCCCAGGACTCTGGAGAATCAACAAATGGCAGACGATCTGAATGAGTTCTATTGCAGGTTTGAAAAAACACCATTCACCCCTCCTGCAATCCCCCTCTCCCCCACATCTGCACTGCAGATAAGAGAAGATGACATGCGCCAGGTCTTCAAAAAGAACAAAAGAAGGAAAGCACCAGGCCCAGACTGTGTGTCACCAGCCTGCCTAAAAACCTGTGCTGACCAGCTGGCCCCCATCTTCACACAGATCTTCAACAGATCACTGGAGCTGTGCGAAGTCCCCTCATGCTTCAAACGCTCCACCATCATCCCCGTCCCAAAGAAACCCAAAATTACTGGACTTAATGGCTACAGACCTATGGCTCTAACGTCTGTGGCCAAGAAATCATTTGAAAGACTGGTTTTGGCTTATCTGAAGGCCTCCACTGGACCCTTACTGGACCCCCTGCAGTTTGCCTACAGAGCAAACAAGTCTGTGGATGATGCAGTCAACATGGAACTGCACTTCATCCTGCAACATCTGGACAGACCAGGGACTTATGTGAGGATCCCGTTTGTAGACTTCAGCTCCGCTTTTAACACCATCATCCCGTACACCCTTCAGAATAAACTGACACAGCTCTCCGTCCCCACCTCCGTCTGTCAGTGGATCACCAGCTTCCTGACAGACAGGCAGCAGCTAGTGAGGCTGGGAAAATTCTCATCCAGCACCCGCACCATCAGCACTGGAGCCCCTCAGGGCTGCGTTCTCTCCCCACTGCTCTTCTCTCTCTACACGAACGACTGCACATCTAAAGACCCCTCTGTCAAGCTCCTGAAGTTTGCAGATCAAGTTTTCAAGTTTCAAGTTTCAAGTTTTATTTGTCACATACACGACTATACAGAGATTGTATAACCAGCAGTGAAATGTGAGTCGGGTCTGCTCCATGGACAGTAGTGATGCGCGGGTCGCCTCATAACCCGCGGACCCCGCGGGTAACCCGCGGGTCGGGTTGGGGCGGGTAAAGAAATTGTCACTTTATTTGCGGGGCGGGTTGGGGCGGGTCATTAAAAACAAAATAAAAAAAAAATCCATGTATGTTGCGTGCAATTCCCTATAGCCAATATTAAATATTTGGGAATATCTATTTTCATATTTTATTAGGTTCTTTGATAAGGTTACAATACGAAGGCCTACGTAGCAACGCAACTTGCTTGATGTCCCCAAACCTTTGGCGTCACGTGACACGTCACGAAAGCGCCAAGCAGCTATGTATCCCATTCCCAGCCACAAGCGCATCAAGTGAGTGCACATTCAGCTCTGCTGGCCGGGTGCTGGAGTCTAGGTGTAATAGATTAAACCCCGGTACAGTGGATGCCATTCTTTTTTTGCACAGCGAACGTAAAAACGCTAAATGAACATTTCCGTGTGTTAAATAAAACAAAAGTTCAGTGGTTATGTAGTGTAGGCTGTAAACTGTAGGCCTATACAAATCTGAAATAAAAAATTGTTTAGCCTATTAGATGAATACAAACGCTGCTTTGTAAATGTTGAAAATGTTTATCATTATCTTGTTATTAATATGACCTAATTTATGGTTCATATTCATAATCGTATGTTGTTGCCAGTTTACAGGGCGATGTTTCCAAGCACTTTCAGGCTGAAATAAAGGCTGTTTTCATTTACATTACAATGCCTAGTATGTCTATTTAATGGTCGCGGTTGCGGGGCGGGGCGGGTTGTAAAAATAGATACAGTGGTGCGGGGCGGGCTGGGGCGGGCCAAATAATTTCATGAAAGCGGGACCCGCGGGTTGGAAAAAAACCCGACCCGCGCATCACTAATGGACAGTACAAATATTGAAAAATACAACACAAGGGAAGTATACATAAAATAAAATGAATAAAAAATAAGATATAAAGAATAAAATATAAAATATAAGGTATAAAAGAATGTGCATGACAGTATGCTGTAGAATTAAATATTAAGATAAGCATGACTGTACAGAGAGGAATGTGCAAACAGGTTGAACATGGTTGACATGAAGCAGCCAATCACAAAAAAAAAAAAATATATATATATATATAAAAAATAAGATAAGATATCAAGACACAGAAAGTGTTGTGTGCAAATGTGCAAATGACACCGTCAGTATGAGGTAGAGAATAATGAGTGTGTGATTAGTGATTATGAAGTAAGTCAGATGATGTTAAGAGGCTGAGTTTGAGTTTAGGAGTCTGATGGCCTTGGGGAAGAAACTCCTCCTAAGTCTCTCCACAGTCTCTAAGATGACACCACAGTCATCTGCCTCATTCAGGATGGTGACGAGTCTGCTTACAGACAGGAGGTTAAGGAGCTGGCTGTCTGGTGCAGTCTTAACAACCTGGAGCTTAACACGCTCAAAACCGTGGAGATGATCGTGGAATACAGGAGAAACCCCCCTACTCTCCCCCCACTCACCATCATGAACAGCACTGTGACTGCAGTGGAGTCATTCAGATTCCTGGGCACCACAATTTCTCAGGACCTGAAGTGGTACAATCACATTGAGTCCATTGTGAAAAAGGCCCAGCAGAGGTTGTACTTCCTTCGCCAGCTGAGGAAGTTCAACCTGCCACAGGAGCTGCTGAAACAGTTCTACTCTGCCATCATTGAATCCATCCTCTGCACGCCAATAACTGTCTGGTTTCAGCTCAGCTACCAAATCTGACCTCAGAAGACTACGGAGGGTAGTCCGGACTGCTGAGCGAATCATTGGTACAACCCTCCCCACTCTCCAAGAACTGTACTTATCCAGAGTGGGCAAAGGGGCTTGCAAAATCACTCTGGACCCCTCACATCCAGCACACTCCTTCTTTGAAATGTTACCGTCTGGTCGACGCTACAGAGCTCTGAGCACCAGAACGACCAGACACAGGAACAGTTTCTTCCCCCAAGCAATCCATCTCATGAACACTTGACATTAAACGTGGAACACACAACACTATTTACATTATTTATTCATCACACATACTTATTTTTCATTTAAAATTTGCACATATCAGACCTGTACACACATAATTGTCTATATTATATATTGTGTTTTTGCTATTTTGTACATTGCCTATTTGTATATTTGTATATTATTATTTTATTATCTGTGTCCTGTCCTGTTGCTGTCATTCTGTTGCACTGTGGAGCTTCTGTCACTATAACAAATTCCTCGTATGTGTAAACATACCTGGCCAATAAAGCTCATTCTCATTCTGATTCTGATTTATGTTCACCAAGGCTACAGTTATTTGATCAAAAATAGAGAAAAATGAATAATAATGTGAAATATTATTACAATTTAGTAACTGTTTCTATCTAATCTTTTATCTAATAAACAAGTTATTTATTCCTGTGATAGCAAAGCTGTATTTCTAGCAGCCATTACTCCAGCTTTCAGTGTCACCCTTCAGAAGACATTCTAATATGCTGATCTGCTGCTCAATAAACTTTTTTTTTTTTAATTGATTAATTTATAAATAAATGTATTATATATTTTATATATATATATATATATATATATATTATCTCACAAATTCTTTCATCTTTTTCTTCATGCAATGTTGTTCTACACCCGTTTGATTTTCTTTATTCTGTGAAACATAAAAGGAAATGTTAGGCATAATGACAGTCTCTGTCACCCAACAATTTCAGTCTTAACAATTAAATATTTTTTTCTCCATACAATAAAATTGAGTAGAGACCAAGACTGCCAATATGCCAAACATTATCTTTTGTGTTCCATGAAGAAAAAAAGGTGAGACAGGTGTGGAACAACATGAGTGTGAGAAAAAAAAAAAGATTGAATTTTCATTTTTGAGTGAACTACGCCTTTTAAGGTTTTTGAACTCTCCTAAATTCTTTATTATTATGTAATGGGTATTGTTAGAAATGAACTTTTACTGCTTTTAATTAGAGTTTAGTCTTCAAAGATGAAGATGATTATTTCTAACCCACAGTCACTGTCTTCATGGTGTAACAGGCCCTGAGATGAATTGATTTAATGGTTTGTAAATGCACAAACCTTCAGAGTTCCTGGCTCGGCCAGCTCGCGCGCCTGCCTGTTCAGTTGCTTCGCAATGATTTGACATCGCTGACACAGGCTTTCCCTCCCGTGCTTGTTCTCAGAATAACTTAACTCCGTTACGGACACTGAACCAGCACCCTCCGGGTTTGGCCGGCTGCCGCATTGCACTTCCTCTGCAGAATGAAGCCTTTTCCTAGGATTGAGTGCTGGACTCTGCACTGATTCACTGCTTGCTGATACTTCAACGACCTTAAGTGAAAGAAGATCAGAAGATAATTCAAACTGAGAGAGAATGAAAAGTGGCTGCTGGAAAAATGTAGACTGTTGACACAAAACTTTACTTTAATACTCTCATTATATGGTCCACCAAAAAAACAACACTGTACTGCTAAAGAGAGAGAGAAAAAAAACAGCTTGACCCGGTGCAAGATAGTTTTCTGGTCTTAGCACGTTTAAGATGATTTCCAAGCCTTGCTAAACCAACCTGACCAGGCTTAAATACCAGTTAAGACCACCAAACCAACTTTTCCAGTAGGATAAACACTGTTCATGAATCTATACGTGGTTGCATTTATCAAATGCTAAGTATTTAAGTCAATAAAAGCATAAAAAAATCATTTTAAAACTTTAATCATATTATATCTCACCGTGAACCTCCTGAAATCTGGGCTGCGTCCTGCACCTTGAACCCAATAATGAGAGCACATGTTTCTGTTTTAAATGTCCCCGCGTGTCAGACAGTCTGATGTGCTCCGACTCACTGCGAGATTCGCAAATTATCCATTTGATTTCAAAGATGGTAACTCTATGCAAGCGTTTAAAGTTTAGTTTTTCCAGTCTTGCGAGTTGTTGCGCTTCTCAATCCCATGTTGACGATAAATGAATTTAAATCAGCTCTCAAAGTTAGTCAGATATAGAATCGCTGAGGGGCGGAGCAGAGTCACTGCCCAGCGCGCTGACTCTGATTCACATTGAAGGTGCATCGTTCTCTTGTGAACAGGGGAGACATGTAACCTGTTTTCATTGACAGTACGGTGGTGTAGGCAGAATAGACGTATGCAGACGTATCGAGGAGCACTTTTTCATTTACTACCATGGATTCCATAGCTGAGTGATAGATGAGCTGAGTCATAACTCAAATCCCATTCCTCATTTTTCTGTAAGAAACGTATAAAACTCACACCTGCGGGCAGTTCATTGTGTCCAACTCACATTTGCTGATTTGGATTGTGGTGGAAACCGGAGCACCCAGCGGAAGGAGGAAAGCCATGCCAAGACAGGACAACATGCAAAAAAGCTCAGCATTTTTATTTCATATTCTTTTACACTTATTATTACTGACACTTTATAGGCCTATATAGTTTAAAATTTATTATTTTACTCTTTTTTGGCACTATTTATTTTTGTATAGTATTATAGGAACACAATGTAAAAAAAGACATGCTAATAAAGGGAGAATTTTCAGAGGTGCAGTCAGCCATTTACTATGCCTATAGCGCCACCACATGGCCACAATCTGCAACTGCATTGCATTAAAAAAAAATATGAAGTTTATTCATTGATGGAGCTTGTATAAAAATATTTTACTCTTCAAAAATGTGTGAATTTATTTAGAAACGTTTGGATGCATTTTAGACTACATTGTGATAGCATTTGCTTGAGTTGTGTTCAATGCACTTAAGTGTTAGCACTCTGTGAGATCTAAAACATGACATGAAACACTGTGCAAACACTTTGTGGGATTTGCTGTGGTTACAGTAGACACATTTATGGGTCTTTTCGAAGGAGCTGTTCGTGGTGCTGAAATGTTCTTGATCTTTTTGCACTTTTTCTATTTGACAGATAAGCTAAGTATCTAGGCTTAGCCTAAATTTGCTATATTTAACAGATATAAGTTAACAAAGCATGCAAACGGACAAGGAGCTATATTACCTTCTGTTTTCTCTTGAGATAATGACTGGTCAGTCCAAATATTATATCGGCATCCAAAATGAAAGTGTCAAGTTCCACAGGTGCTTCCCTCTGCTGTATATTCCTTGAATCTTGTGGTGCATCATGTAAAGCCATAGGAAACCTCTTGTTTGAGCTGTGTTGTCATCTGGGTGTTAGCCTACAGACAATTTCTAATTACCAAGTCATGCCGCTTAATGAAACCACGTGAAAGGGCATCAGAATAAGAACAAATACGCTACTTGTGACTTTTTAAAAGACAATGTTGTCCTTCAGGAGCTTCGGCGTATGTTTAACCATCTCTATCCTTTGCGCGCACACCTGGTAGTCCAAACGAAAACCATGTGGATCGATTCAAAGCGTCGCTGGTGTCTCCGCCCCTCTCTCTCTCTCTCTCTCTCTCTCTCTCTCTCTCTCTCTCTCTCTCAAAGACTTGTATGAGTTACTGTCATGTCTTCACCTGTTACCATTATTTTATTAAATTAACACCGCAGTGAAATAAGCAGTCATTTCGGACTAGGGCATTGCAATGGTTTCTCATTATCATATCTTATACTTAAGTGTAAAATATTTTTTTCATTGGCAGGTTAACACGCGGTGTAATTATTTACTATTTGCGTAAATAATGTCTGACCTTTGCAGGCCTTTATCTCATTAATGCCTTCCTAAAATGTCACATTAGTAAAATTTACATTGAATGTGATTATTGGGGTCCGATTTTTTTAAATCCATGTTGAAATGATTTGTATCATGTCCAGTGGTCCCTGGAGTCTCACAGACATGCCCTGCATCCTAAACACAGCGTCCCAGGGGAACTCCTCAGCTGTTTTCATGCCGGCGTAATCTGGCCATGTTCCCATTAATGGAACATCATCTCCTCCACCACTGATGAATATCTGCTCGAAACTCTTCAAATTGTTTCTAAACGTCTCAACCGTGAATTTCAACAATTCTGAGTAAACGCAAAAACTGTGCAAAAGTAGGGGTTTTGTTTATTTACTCACCCACCTAATATTTTCCTCCAAAATGTATGAAGTGTGGGCTAAATAATAACTTCTAAAAAAGTTATTTTTTTACCCTGTTATTCTAAAATATAAGTAAAAAGTAAAACAAACCTAAGTTACCGCATACATATGATACAATACAAAATAAGGTGTGCTGAAGACTATTAAACTTGTCTTAAATCCAAGGATTAAGTAGTAGATAGCCTACTGTACGTTGGTAAAAAAAAAAAAAGAACCTACAGTGCGTAACCAAAGACAAACACCAAAATTACTGTTTTGTAACAAAATAAAGAAAGAATAGCTATAGGTTTCATTTTGAATTAGGTTTATTATTTTCAAACAAAATACGAAAATCAAATACATCAAATGTGAAGTCATACAATAATACATTTAACACACAGCAATGACAGAGAGAGCGCGAGCGCAAATAGGTCAACAACGCAGTCATCACACAGTGAATTCAACACACCTGATTTTAACAAAGTAACAAGCCCGACCCAGCTGTGAAATTTTCCATCGTCTGATCAAGTGGTCCTGAACATTTCACAATTTTTAAAAGAACTGTTGAACTGTTGAGAACCACTCGGCCAAAGAGGAAGCCACAGGTTACCGAAGAAAAGCAGTGTAGAGTGAACGCCATAGATCCGGGATCCTCTTTCGAAACCTGCTTGGAAAAAGAAACATTTAAAGCGAGATTATTCGCTTTTTTAAGGACATCTTTCCACACAGAAGAACTGCACATCTCTTTCCAAAAGCACGGTGCTTTTATAGAGAGCAAACGGATGGGGTCTCACTCAGGGCGGCGTGGAATGATGATCCTGCCGGTCGGACTCGTCAGAGAGGTTCTTGCCAATGCGTGGGTTAGTTCACCCTAACCTGCCTGCTAGACCGGTTATGAGTGAGCGAGCACACCTTTCCTTATGAGAAAACCCCACTTTTTGCTCACTTTTCGAGTATACTCAAACGATTGAAATGACCAATTTGACGATCTGAGTGTCTCCATTTTACCTATTTACTTACAAATATTCTATAGGCCTATTATGAATTTAATGTAGGCTAATGAGTAGTTAGTAGTAGTTAGTGATGAGTAGTTCATAGTAGTAAATCATATATGCATTTCAGACGAGTTTAGGCTGTTTTTAACCAGAAGTCATTGGAGAAGAGATATAAACTCTAACTTACTAACTTGCCTTTCTTTCCATCTGTCCGTCTGCCTGTTTATCTATCTATCTATCTATCTATCTATAGACGTAATGTTTTTTATACTGTTTTTTCTATCCCCTTACCCTAACCCTTCACCTAAACCTATCCCTCACACAAAACTTTCTGCTATTTTAGATTGTCAAAAAAGATAATTCTGTATGAATTATAAGCTTGTTTCCTCATGGGGACCAAAAAGAATGTCCCCCACAAGGTGAAAATTTACTAGTATTATATCATTGTGGGTACATTTGGTCCCTATAATGTAGGGAATACTGGGACCACACACACACACACACACACACACACACACACACACACACACACACACACACACACAAACACAGTTTGTAGGTGTGGACTTTATTGATCTTTTATATTATTCAATTTCTTTCAATACTTTGGTTTATATTTAAGATGCCGTTGTAGTTTTGTACTTAACTTCAGATTGTGAATCAGAAAATGATAAATTGCATATGACTCATTTATACTTATTTATTTTGGTGAAACATTTTTATACAAGTCTAACAAGTATGGTTTTGAGCTAATTCTTAAAAATTCCCTCATATGCCATGGCCCTCCATCATATATATATTTTTTCTGAGAGTGGAGGCATGCTAGCAGTTAGTTTAGTTTCACTGTGACCTCAAAGAACAGGTCTGCCGTGTAGACAACAACCTCTGATTAGACTTTGCATGTTACAGGATGGCATCTTTACAAGTATATCCTGTAGAATGGCATTCATATGTCTTTTTGAATCCATAGTGAATCCTTTTCTAAAGAATACAGTGACATCAGCTTTAAACTCTTAAAGCTGAACATTAAGGTGATTGTTATTTTAAGCCTATTCATGTGTCTCAATAGGCAGAGTATTTTTATGCTCTCATTGAATTTTTTCTCTTATTCATAATATGATTAACTGCATTTTGTCAAGCAAATTGCAATGTGGGCTTTCAAGTAAGGAATTAATGCTATGTTTTAAATGTAGTGTTTTATGTCAATTTAAACGAATATCATTTTTGTCTCTACCATATAATATTCTTAAAATGAACAGTGTAGTCTATGTGTACCCTTATTATAATATGCATATAAACTGACTTATTATGGCTTATAATAGTTAGTTGTTTAACCCCTTAAACTGTGATGAAAATATAATGCCAAACATTGTCATTTGTAATATAGATAGATAGATAGATAGATAGATAGCAGTTCAAAAAAAGAACTTACTGTTTTTAAATAATTCTCTTCTGCTCACCAAGCCTGCAATTATTTGATCGAAAGTACAGCAAAAACAGTAACATTTTGAAATATTTTTACTATTTAAAATAACTGTTCTCTACTTGAATATATTTTAAAGTGTAATTTATTCCTGTGATTTCAAATCTGAATTTTTAGCATCATTACTCCAGTCACATGATCCTTCAGAAATCATTCTAATATTCTGATTTGCTGCTCGAATTTTTTTATTATTATTATAATAATTATATATATATATATATATAAATTATACTGACTCCAAGCTTTTAAATGGTATAGTGTATAACGTTACAAAAACTTTTTATTTCAGATAACTTCTGATCTTTGGATCTTTCTATTCATCAAAAAATCCTGGAAAAAAATTTACTCAACTGTTTTAAATATAATAATAATAATAGTAATAATAATACTAATAATAATAATAAATGTTTCTTGAACAGCAAATCAGCATATTAGAATGATTTCTGAAGGATCACGTGACACTGAAGACTGGAGTAATAATGCTGAAAATTTAGCTTTGATCACAGGAGTAAATTACATTTTAAAATATATTCAAATAGAAAGCAGTTATTTTAAATAGTAAAATTATTTCACAATATTACTGCTTTTGCTGTATTTTGGAATAAATATTTGCAGGCTTGGTGAGCAGAAGAGAATTCTTTAAAAAAAACATTAAAAATCTTACTGTTCAAAACTTTTGACTGGTAGTGTGTAACGTCCCCATGAAACATGGAAACCCATTGTGTGTGTGTGTGTGTGTGTGTGTCTGTACACCTGCATGTGACTGAAGCTCACAGTGATGTCCACGTTTTGGCTAAACTTGCTTGTGCAGTAGAGCTAGTTCCGGTGATAGCATCAGATCACATTTCTTTGTTTGTTTGTTTTTGAGATGCACACAGAGAAACAGAAGTGTTTGCAGGCCAAGTATTTACCTACAATGTAGTGTGTAATGTGTGCTGCTTCAGTCTTCTATGAGATCAACCCATAATACAAATAATTCAATGAAGCACATATACCTCCTCTCTGAGTGTCCTGACAAACCCAGGTTGACCTGCTAATAGAATAGAAACTGGAATAACAGTCTACATTGTTTATTTCTAAAAAAATATATATAGTTATCTTGTGCTGCTAGCAACCTTAAAATATCATAAAACAGCAAACTGGTAAAAACGAATCGCAAATGACACAAATGCTGTATCTATGAAATCATCTTTAGGCCAGTAGATAAATGTGAGGGAGATGAATGGAATGTTGTCTGTACTGAACTCAACAATAGCTCCTCTGCATTCTTCTTCTGTGAGAGGCTCTGTGACATTTTTAGCCTCTGTGACAGATCTGTAACAAAAGAGATCTTTTATGTGTAAGTAAAGGTCTGGATTGATACTGACATAAGCCATGTTCTAACCCATATTTGTAGTTAGAAATTGCTGCTAATTAGAGCTTGTAGACTGAGGATGTGCAAAGACAAATATATGCATTTGTAAGTGAATATGTAAGTGTCCCTTTCTTTGTTAATAAAGTTTTATTGTAATTTGACTGATTTTGAGGGAAAAAAAATGCATATACTGTATACAAGAGTATTTAACACCTTTTTCAATATACCACATTAATTTTTAATGTAACAATCAGTTCATAATCATAATCATGAGTAAGGGTTCATGATTGTAAGCAGTGATAGTGTGTGTATTCACTGACTTCATGTGAATTGATGTAGTTGACCTGCACAACGATCAGTGCCATTCACATTCACTTGTTTCACTGCAGAGGAGAAACAACTCACTGACTAACCCATAACTCATTGTGACAAGCTTATCACAGATCACAAACACATGTTAGAGAGCCATTATTGAGCTTTAGCACCTAAACACAGACTATAAACATCACACAGTATTGCTTATAATCACATTGATCTGGTTTAGTTATTTCTCTGTCTTTATTTTAATACAGATCTTATAAAATCCCTCCTGTGACTGATGTCTGGTTCAAGAAGTAAAATGTTGGACATTATTTTGCCCCTTTGATCATTGTGAACTTAAGTTCATATCAAGATATTCACTTAAAAGACTATATTTCCATGCTGTGCAGTGAGAATCTCACATCCCAAAACCTTTATATATTATATTTCTCCGTTGAAAATACATCCCTTATCAACTTATAACAAACACGTTTAGGGTTGCATTAACTCTCTGTGGGCTGAATTGGTCTGTTATTCTAGATCTTGAAGAAAGCTGCTATCAGGGGGCAGTGATGTGACTGTGAATGTGCCTCGAGTATAATTAGTCATCTTTTTGTTTTTGCATGCACCTTACCACTTGTGTGCTCTGATATGATCTGACAACAGCTAAATAAACATACACTTGTAAAGAGCATTTAAACAAATTATTTTCCCAGTGGTACTTGACTAATTTGTTTGGATGGATGAGAAGTTGTTGATGAGGTTCAGAAAGGAGAGTCTGGTGTATTCAGCTCCCTTTGAGAATGATCTGGACTCATTCAACCTCTTTAGTTTACAACAGAACCAGACAACTGCACATGTACACAATGTATTACCATTCTGTATAATTTTGCTGAGTCATCAGGATGTTTTACGAATATAACTCCATATAAGGAAATGGTTGAAATGGTCTGTTGTCGTTATGTCATTGTCATTATGTTATGCTCGGAAAGCAGAGTTTCATTGTGAAATTTTAATGTGACATCAAATGTTATAACCAATGCATGGCAAATATTAATATTAAAATTCAATTTTGTCTGAATAACATCACACTAAACACTAAAAACTAAACTGACTTGTTATTAATGCTAAACATTTACACAACATTTTGATGTCTGCTAAAGATTACATTTAAATTATTATTGTTTTTGAATATTAACTTTAAGTGGGTGTTAGATGAGGGGAAGGTATCTAATAATCTAAAGTAATCTAAATGTAAAAATTCTTCCAACACAATATTCAAAGGTAAGATATTTCCTTCAGACATTTCCTTCTGCTGTAATTATGACAATTATGCTTGTAATTATGCTGTTTTGTGTTATTAAAAGAAACTGGAAATGTTGATATATGAACTAAAAGATAATCTTTTGTATGTTTTTCAGCATTTAAGTTAGATTCAATATATTATTAATAATATTAACATATATTTTTATATATAGTAATATATTAATCTAAATTATTTAAGTCATCCTCAGGCCCCCATGAAGTTTGTTGAGGCCCCCTATAGTGGGTTGAAAACCATTGTACCATAACCATTTTGTATCACTAGTTTTTATGACAACTTCAACATAAAATGAGATAGGAGATTTTACTTTTAATAAACAAAGTGGAATCTGGAAAATAGTGATATTTTAATGCTGCTCCAAATTATTTGCAAAAGAGTGGCCCAATTTAATTGAATTCTACGGTGGCCAAGAGAGCTCAATGCGCTGCAACTTCAGAAAACACATGCAAATAGAAAAAGCACCAGCAAATCAAGAAAACATCTTCAATTTGACAGCTGTGCTACAAATGCACACAACACAAACAAATAAATAATTGTATTTGCAGCGCGTTTCTTTATTTGGTTGTGTTGTGAGCATTTGCAGTGTGTTTTGTCAAATTGACGGAGTTGTTTTCTTAATTTGCAGGCGTTTTTTTCTATTTGCAGTGCGTTTCTTTTTTTGGTTGTGTTGTGAGTATTTGCAGCATGTGTTTTGTCAAATTGAGGAAGTTGTTTTCTTAATTTGCAGGTGTTTTTTTCTATTTGCAGCGTGTTGAGCTCTCTCGGCCACATAGAATTCACCCAAAATGTCATTCTATAAATAAATCATAACTACGATTTTTATATTCAGATGGATATGGTCAAATGTGCATTAGGATAAGTAACCTGGTACATTTGTCCACCCCACACACCAAACGTATAATCTCAACATAATTTTTTTTATCTTAGCATAGGCCTGGACAGGCTATCACTGCCATCAGTGTAAAAGGCCGTTTTAAAATAACAAACAGGCCATTAAAAAAGCCTAAGGTGTTTAACATCAGTTCGGATCAGTAAACAAATAGCAGCCGAGATTTGTCCCTAGACAAGGCCGCACAAGACCTGTCACACATGGCTCTCTTGGGGGTCTGACATGATTTATCTCGCCTTTAAAAATTGCCTTCCACTCTATAAATCAGATTTGAGTTGTTGACTTAGCATGAACGCACAGACTCTCTCCGCAAACGCCACCGTTTCTCGCATTCAACTCTCTGTCGACGTCTTCGAACCTGGACACTACTTCCTATATGCTTACCACATCATATTCGCCACAAGTGCGGTTCTGCTCTCAGGATCTGTGGTCATCGGAATCCTAAAAACGAAGCATCTCCGAATTCAGAACAGATTTGTGTTTATGCTGAGCACAAGCATGTGTGACGTTATTACGGGCCTATCCGCTTAATACTCGGGTCTTTTTGACGTTCAAGAGGGATTCCCATCCAGAAACGGAACATACAATATTTTACCGTCTTTCCTCGGTGTAAACCTTTTAACGTTAATGTTTGTTCAGTTTGATAGATACTGCGCCGTGTGTTATCCTTTCTACTACGAGCGCTTCGTCTCGCGCTCTCTAGTCATTGCTGTGTTCGTACTGCTGGTTCCACGCTAGCGTTCTGTTCCTGCTTGTTGCGAATTTGATCCCAGCTACTCTAGCTAAAAAGCTATTTGGCTTCAGCGTCGCCATGTTACAAATTGTTGTGTTGACCAATGTGGTGAAGATGATTAAACTGTTCTTCGTTGCCAAACATCAAGTTGCAGGAGACAGAGGAACCTCCTCTTGCTGAGAGGAACAGCAAGGCAGAGTCTTTAAAGATTATAATCAGAGGTGTCATGCCCATTCAAAGTGTGCCCCCTCAGATTTTTGAGCCAAGTGGGTTTTGAATGTTTTTGTCAAAACATTGTTTTTGTCAAAAGACAAAAAAATAAAATAATTTAAAATTAAATATTTTCTATATTTGATACAATCACACCGGTGTGATTAGATCGTTTAGTGCTTCATATCATCAGCTGCTAAATTCAAATCTGCGTTCGCTGGCGCTGAGCCAGACAGACACGTTTGTACAGCGCTGCAATATAACCAATCACACACGATACTGTTGACCTTATGAATGCAACGACCATCGAAAACGTTCAGATGAATCATCGCTAAAATGCGGTTTTTTTCTTCACTTGTGCACTGCTTGAATACAACTTTCTGGCGAATTCTCTCATCAGAAACAACAAAGTGCAAATGTGTTTACGAATCTGTAAGTAAGATATTAATTTCATAGTGTAAACAGTTTCTGTGATTTTAATGGGAGTTTTTGAGAGTGCTTGAACTCAGACTGTCAGTGAAAATGTTCTTTGATAATGTAAATGTTCTTTGCTCTTTCTGTAGCCTACCATGAAAGTGTTATAATAGCCTAACACAATGTTTTTATTCACATTAACTTTCAGTGTTAAATTCACATTAAATATAAAGTCAGTCATATTAAAAATATGTTATGGCATGACACCCATATCTGTTAATTAAAGCTGCAGTCCGTAACTTTTACCTCTTTGTCGCCATCTATGTTTGAAAACCTGGAATTGCAGTTTCTTGCGGAATTATCTTCTGTGCATGGGGTTGTGATCCGGTGTGGCTTCAGCGTGGATGAGCTAATATTGTGAGGTGAATAAGTAGATGTCAGTCACGGTGTGGATATTTACTGTACTTCGCAATCATAGATTCTAGCCTACGTCTTGGAATATATGACCCCAAATCAGAATTTTCACCGTATATTGCCATCTGAACAAGTAAGTAACAAGTCTGCCCTGTTTATTCTGCCCAACAGAGGGAAAAAAGCATTACAATAAATCGCGCTACCAATGGTGATTTAATCTAACGATCGGTTAGCTCATATCACATCAAACCGTGCAAATTATTATCATTGTTATACTTTGTTCTCAAATTATTAATGTTAACAACATCAGCATTGTGTGAATATGAGTATATTAGCGTGTAGATTTCAATTTTTGTACAGTCTAATATCTAATTGTCATACCATTCAAATTTCATATTAAGAAATTATTTTAATCCAAAAATCTTCCTTCAAACTGGTTCTATTTAAAATACAAATCTTGTGTAATCCCAGGCTATCTGTAATCAGAAGCACATTTAAAACTGGAATATAATTTCATTTCATTCACATGTGTTTCATAAACACATAATCCTTTCTGGATTACAATCCACCATAAAAATGATCAATTTAATTATTCTAGCTGCTGTGAGAAAAGGCTATAAACGATCCTCCACCTGCAGGATCCTCACATGAGATAGCCTACTAGCCGAGACAACTTCTTTATGTTTACAGACGTGACGTAATGACGCAGTGCCATGCTCGAATTTCCCGCTAAAACCTACCCGTACCACTCAAATTAGAAAACATTATTATAAGCTAACCGTTGTGAATCGGGTAAAGTAAGGTGATAGTTTTGAACACTTGCTGGTTATGTAATATCTCAAATATTGATTTCGGATCATTTTTAACCAAAAAAAGTTGCGGACTGCATCTTTAAATAAACAGACAGGTTTTTATGCATAGTTAATAGATTACATTATTAGGTTACTTTCACCATCGCCTAACAAAATCTATAAAGGTGAGAATCAAGATATTTCATGATATAGTTCATGCGTTTGGGAATGTTTCAAATAAAAAGAGGATTTTTTTCATGTGTGTGTGTGTAGGCCTATATGGATCTAAATATATTTTCCACTTTTAACACGTAGGTGTCTGCTAACTGGTAAATGGAATTGTAAGTGTAAAGTGCACAATTGGGCTTTTTTTAACCATTTGTATAATTTGATATAATATATTTTCTGCTGCATTTATTTCTGAATAAACAACTTAATCAACCTCCATTATTTTTACCTGAATTGATCTAATAAATGTAGTCAGGTTAATGTAGTTATATTGAATATGTTTGTTTTCTACATGATGTTTTATGTTTGTACTTTTTTAGTGTGTTTATGTGGGATTATCATCAAAGGATCAATATGGTATCAACAGTCACAATCACATTACAACACTTACAACAATCACATTGTCACAAATTGAAAACAAGAAAATGACCAAAGCTGTGTGTAGCAATTTCTTTTTTCAGCCACTTGGTGGTGATCGAGACAATGAAACTGCAAATCCATTTAGCTGGTGAGACGAACGGTGGATTGCACCAGCATATGTCTAAAAGCCAGTTCTGCTTTACATAATAATAAATATGAAAACAAAGAGAAATGGAAGTGCTCATTATTATTTAAGTTATGAGGTGCTATAATATCACCAAAAATAAAATTCCAGTTGGAATTTCCCAAAAAAGTACCACAACAAAAATAAAGAGTTTTAACCACTTTTCTTTTTTATATATTATAAATAAATAAAATATAATATAAAGGACTGGCAATAATAAGGAAAAAGCAATCTCTACATACGTTGGGATAAACTGTGCACCTATAGGTAACAGAATAAAAACTGCATAAGAGCAATTATCAGTTTTATTTCTGGTTATATTTTGCTCCCATGTACAGTAAAGTCAGTATACGTTTCCAAGGGAAGCAGACTTTGCATTTCATGTCTGAATGAACTGTGAAGTTGTGACATCTGCTCAAAGAGAGCATCCTCATTTACACTTTACTGAGTCTCCTAAATGCACAGCTGCCTTCTCAAGAGAATGAGGTACAATGTAATATCTCACAGGCAGTGTCTTTATATGTAAAAATAAGAGTGAATATGAAGATAAATCCACGTACAGTTTGATGAGAGTTCTGTAAGGATGCTGTCTCTAAACAACAATGGAAACTAACTCTGCCATCTGTTTTGAATATGAAGTTTTCATGATCATTTATTTAAACATGAACATAGCTTATAATGAATACCAACTAAGACTTAGTTCTAAAGTTTGATATGTTTTATAAAAATATGTTTATTCTGAGGGTTTAATTCTGCTCTCATAAACTGGATCATGCAGTGTAAATGGACTACATGAGAGATGTTTGTTTAAATCATGGCATTCCTGTTGTAAGAACTCCTCTGTAAAGAATGACCTAACAGGAGCTCCTTCTCTTGAACAAGACTGTCTAGCAGCTCCTGCTGCCGGTGGTTATGGTAAACCTTTAGGAAGGCTAGTACTGTTAGACCCAACCAGCATAACCAGGCTGACCACAGGCCAAACTGTGAAACAAAGAAAATATTTACATATTAATACCACATAGAGATTATGTGCTAAAGACTCATGAAATATATACTGGAAAATCTCTGCTTGTGAATGTAGGTTTTATGGATGAGGGTTTACCTGTGCAATGGCAAACTGGTCATAAAAGGAGTTGTTGTCAACGCCAAGCTCTAAATCTGTGTCTTGCAAATCCTCACAACTGCCAAATGAAGTAAACCAAATTTAAAGCAACCATAAGTTTTTTTTACCTTGAAATAACAGTTTCAAAATCATTGTGATGGAATGCAGACTTCTAATAAGATTAATGGCTTCTGTTTTTTTCCCACACTCTAAAACAAATCTGTAAAAATAGGGCACAATATACTGTATAATTTGAAGGAATTTTTCCGTATTTATTTTTTACTGGTGTTTTACCAGTATTTCGAATTTCACACTTCATTGCATTGTGTTTTCGAGTTAACAGAAATGTCCGTAAAATTAATGGATAATGTTGTGTGTAATGAGCTGTCAGTACTTTTTCTGTGATTTTACAGATTTATTTTTTACAGTGCAAATATCTGTTCTGGGAGTATGTCGCTGCATTTCAAACGGGATAAACGGGAAGGGTCATTTTTTTGTTTTACAACTGGCCACTTCAAAAGGACCTTTGAGGATTTTGAAGGGCACAACTGATAGACACTTTGCTAGGGGGCTCCAGATTTGCAGTACAAAAAAACTACATACAGTTGCCTTAAAGCACAAGTAAATTGAAAGTGACTAAATTTCGAAAAATTTACAATGGTGGAGAAGAAATTTTAGAGCCAATTTGATTTTTTTTGTCAAATACATTAACGAATTGCATCATTACTATTATTAACATCTTGATTATATTACTATAAGCATAAAAATATAAACAATAAAACGTAACAAAAGCAATATCATGCTTGCTCTTTGTAATAGCTGACTAAATATCAGCATGAGTGTTATTCAGTGCATCAGATACAGTGCAGCACTCTTGTGTGATATTGCTTGATTCTAACTGGTTTAAAACAGTTTACCTGCTGGGCATGGCCCCATTTTCAGTGACAGCATCACACCATGCACTGAAGCCAACACTGGAGATGGTACCAGCCACAAACACCACAAATACCACCAACAGGCACAGGAGCAGATTCAAGAAGGCATGGAAAAGAGAGCTGCAAGAGATGTAAAGACATCAAATAAACATGTATGATAACATAATTTACTGATTGGGATGTTTTAATATGCAGTGAGGGGTTGCCTACTCGTCGTGGCCTCTGCAGAGGAAGAAAAAGGTCCGCCACGCCTGTACAGCGGACAGGATGAGAGACACGATGCCCACGAAAGTGATGAAGCGGCAGGATGACTCTGGTCCCCATTCTTCAACTATAAAGCGCTGTTTCCCCATCGTCATGTTCTCATTCTGCCACATTCCCTCAGTAAACAGCAGGCATTTCCCCTGGAAGTCATCGCTGTTTTCAGAGAGTGGCACAACGGCGATGAAACCGAAAATAAATGCTAAAAAATAAAGGATACACTGGCCAAAGAGAAAATTATCGACGGCCATCGTTCCGGCGACTGCATTTGGCTACTGCGCATGACTGGGAATGTTCAACTATGTCTGCTTCATGTTATTGGACGACGATTAGATGTCACCACTACATGCACAGCATCTTTGAACATTTTGTACGTTTTGACTGCAATGATAGCATCGTTACGTGAACTGCTGAAAATATTTAAATATTAACAAAATAAATTATATTTAGATATGAAAGAGTAAATATTGTAAAAAAAAAAAAAAAAATCTATTCCTGTAAAATATTCCATATTCAATAGCGGACGTCTTATTGAACATGTTTTTACATGAATGTAAAAAAAAAAGATGTTTTATAGACATTCAGGTAAAAAATAAAAATGACCAATGAATCATGGGTCTTTTAATTTTCATTAAAAAAATGAAGGTGATAATTAAAAACAGTGAGTATATTTCATTAAAGAAATTGTGATTCAGTGTTGTATAGAAAATATTGAGGACTTTTTACTAATAAAACCAAGAGATGTGTTTTCCTCATTTTTTACAGGAAACTTAAGCAGTTTTGAGGCTTGAATTGAGGAACTGATTAAACTAAAAAAAATAAGGAAAGAAGCTTACCTATTTATTTTAAGAGAATTAGCTCAATTTTGCGGTTTTGTTTTAGAGGTGATTGTTAGTTCCCAGCATGCTTTGCATGTGGCTGGATATGGAGAGTCAAATTTTGAAATTAAATGCTATTTTGTGTTTTTGAGTGAAGGGAAACATCTATTAATGTTTAATGTTCAGTTATGTTTGACATTTGAAAGAGTTTCTGTTACATTGAAGTTTCCATTGTGCAGTGCAATCGTTACCATTGTGCAGAAGAGTAGAGCTTATGTTATGGATACTACTCCTATAAGACATTAAGCCTTGTTCAATGAGCAGTAGCTTTGCTAGTGCTAGTGCAGTACTTTCCAGTACTTCTCAAGTGTTTTCCTACTTGAGCTGTTTGGCTGTATACAGTCTTTTAAATGTACAAAATAACTCAAAGTCAAATACAAACAGGCCTCACTCAAAATCACAGACTTCTGAGAATCAATTTAAAATAAATGAGCATATTTCACAAATTATATTAAATTCATTGTTATAGATTAATTAATTTAGGAGATTGTACATGATTTATTCAGGTAGATTCCATTAAAAACCAAGCCTTAAAAACTACTCAAAAATATTAAGTGTAATATTGTTACCAGATTTTTTTTAAGTAAATAGACCGTTCCATTTTTTACAGTGTGTCATCAGAGAGATTAAGCATCATTCTCACGTTCTGCGATTTCATTTGATCGTTTTGCAAATTGTCCAAGTTTTCTACATAACTATTGCTGTATATGCCAAAAAAAATCTAAACAAAATTGTCCAGTAATCTGTTTGAGGATTCTTGGTTCCTCCAAAGGTTTCTCCCTCACATAGAAACATCTTAGGGAGTTTGTCCTTGAACCCATGTAGGCTATATGATTTGTCCAAGTACATGTTTTGGGTCGGTGCAGTTTATTTCACACATAATAAATACATATTTTATTATTTGTAACTGAAAGCATGGGGCACTGATGTTATTCACTTGGGATTGGCCCAGATGGCTTGGAAGTGTTCTGTTAAGTCCTGAGGATAAATGGATTAGATGAAGGTCACAGTGAGTCTGGACACAATTCACTCTAAACCGGCTCCTCACCTCTTCTGTGGTCCCTTACCTGAAAAAATATATAAAAAAAGGGGACATGACAGCATCTACAATCAAAGTCCATGGATTACAAGCCCATATGCGACTATTTGAGATCTGGGCAGGTAAGTTATGTGGTTTTAAGGGGGTGGGGGTTGTGGGAATACAACTGAGAATGACATTAAAGTATAATAGTGCCTAGATTAACATATAATATACTTCTGTAACATCTAATGTTAAAAAATGCTATTTATGATGTTTTTTTTGAGTGTGTGCATGGAATACACTTCACATTTGACAAGCTGACAAAGCCTTGATTAATTACACCCTAAATTCATACTCATACTCAATATGTATTAAAACAATAAATAACTTAATAAAACTATGAGCCACAGTAAGGCATAAACATTTTAACAAAGTAGGCCTAACTGACAAAATAATTGACATTGCTCTACTTTCTGAACTAAAATGAGCTTAAACATTCAACTCTGAAATAATCCTTCAGTAAGTATCATTATATTAATATAGTATATAGCTACAGAAATATACAAATATATACAGTATATATTAAATAGCCATTTTCATACATTGTAAACTATCCATGCATTTATTTTGTTACATTTTCATCTTGATTTCAGTACCTGTGCTATTATGAAGCTAAGGCCGTTATCCAGGAGTGTAAAAATACCTAACCTAAGCTGCTTATGTGGCCCTCTTGGCCTTCTCTCCCAGTTCCCTTCCCTCCTCCCTGTGGAACATGTTCCCTGTCTTCTCCCATTTACCCAGTTCGTTATATCGGCCTAAAATAAAATGAGCTTTACATCTGGACATAACAAAATTTACCGTTGACACGGTAAAAGCAACATTTCCCATCGACGATGGCAGTCTTAAAAGTGACATTTACGAAGACAAACAGAGACAAACTGGCCCAGGTTTTATGGGTCCTGAACTGGGTGTCTGTGATAACTGGAGTCACGCTCTTCAGCCTGGGCCTGTTCTTAAAGGTGGAGATCGTGAAGAGACGGGAGTTGATGTCAAAAGAGATCGTGTCAGTGCCAAACATGCTTATCTGTGTTGGCTTGACTGCCTGCGCGATCAACTTCCTGGGGGGAAAGATCTGCTATGACTGTGTGGACACTACTAAGTTCCTGCGATGGAAGCTGCTGATGCTGCCTTACATCATATGTACCTTTTTCTTTACATTTTGTATCCTCGTGGGAGCCCTGATGTGCTATAGCATGCGTAACGATCTGGAGGAGTCACTGTTTTTGGGCTTGTGTGATGCCATGCGCTACTATAAGGATACGGACATGCCAGGCCGCTGCTACATCAAGCGCACAATGGACATGCTGCAGATGCAGTTTCAGTGCTGTGGCAACGGAGGCTATCGAGACTGGTTTCACATTCAGTGGATTAGCAACCGCTACCTGGATATGACCGATAGCGAAGTTGTGGAGTAAGTCAATTTCTACCCACAATGCACTTTAATAATACATGGTTAAAGGCATTGTTCACCCAACAATGAAAACTGTGCCATCATTTACTCACCTCATGTCGTTCCAAACCTGTATGATGTTCTGTCTTCTGTGGAACACAAAAGAGGATATTTTTAAAAATGTTTCAGTTGACTTTGTCCATACAATGAAAGTCAGCCGAGTCCAACATTTGAGACATTTTTTAATGTGTTCCACTAGAAAGAAAGCCATACAAGTTTGGAACAACATGATGATGACATAGTATTTATTTTGGTCATAAATAATTTTGACACACTACAGCAAAAGATAGTAAACCATTTTTTTTTATCTGGTGAAAATACTAGTGTTCTAATAATTTTGGCCACCACTGTAGGTTTATTATTAATACTGCAGAAAGTTCTTTAATGGATTCTACTCTTCTTCAGGCGACTGCGGAGTAATGTAGAGGGGAAGTATCTGATCAACGGAGTGCCGTTTAGCTGCTGTGGCCTGCATTCTCCTCGGCCCTGCATCCAGCATCAAATCACTAACAACTCAGCACACTATGATTACGACTACCAGAAGGAGGAGCTGAACCTGAACCGGAGGGGCTGCAGACAGGCCCTGCTGGAGCACTACACACAGATAATGCAGTCCATTGGCTTAATCGTTCTCATCATTTGGCTTTTTGAGGTGTGATATTGAGCCTGCTTTCTATTTTAATATATTTTTAATTTATTCCTGTGATGGCAAGGCCAATTTTTCAGCAGCCATTACTTCAGTATTCAATGTCACATGATCCTTCAGAAATCCAATATGCAGATTTCTTATTATTTTTATCAACGATGAAAACAGTTGTGCTACTTAATATTTTTGTGGAAACTGTGACACACTGCCATTCAGACATTTAGGGTAGTTTTTTATTTATAATTTTAATCAGCAAGGATGCATTATCTATTATCTATCAATCTATATATTATAATATTTTTTTCGGTATGGATTGGTCTCACAGTGTCAGTCAAATTCAAGGGTTTGCAGACATCTACTGACAAACAGATGCAATTTTAACTGGTTTAATTTTAAAAAATGTCAGTTGAGAGAGATTTGAACCTGCAACCTCAAGAAACACCCATAGCCTCCTCATTTTCTTAAATCTGTTCCTTCCTCTAGGTGTCAGTGTTGACAGGAGTGCGTTATCTTCAGACAGCCATGGAGAATGTGCTGAGGTTAGGAGACCCTGACTCTGAGTCTGACGGCTGGCTTCTGGAGAACAGCATTGCGGACACTGCACGTTATAACTTCAACATCATCAAGAACCTGGGAAAGTGCTACCAGGTAGATGACGATCCCAACATAGATGTACCAAGCACCAGCCAGCACGCACAAGAGAACGTGCCTGTAAAGCAAATCCCTGTGGCCAGGTAGTACAAGAGACATTGGACATTGAGACTTACCCAGCCATTCAACAATGGCAGCCTTGGAGAGGCAGATCAAGCTCTGCATTGCAGCCTTTGACTCTTTACTTGATGCACACAAAGAGGAATGGAACTATGGACTGAAACAGTAAACATAATGTGAAGGAGCTCTTAGCTAAAAGGCATTGAAATGTAATCCTTGTGCCATACAAAAGAAAAAGATAATGAAATGTGAAATGCATTTTAAGATGCTGGGGAACAGGACTGATTTGTAACACTGGTTAACACTGCTGTAAAGAAAGATGGTAATGGAAGACAAGCTTCCCTGTGCCTCTACCCTGTAATGAAGATTATTTTGTCCATCCTAAAAATATCTTAATGATAAACACATTTCAAGTTAATCTGAAAAGGATTCAATTATAGGCCTTTGTTTTATTACTAAGGAGCTATTACCATCCAAAATGTATAAAATGCCTTTTTCTCTTTCACTCACTTGCTTTACTTGTTTCATTGTAGGTCCATATTCAGTTTTCATATTAATGAACCATTCACATATTGCTTTGGAGACTTGCAGTATCTGACAAGGATGAATTTGTACTTGATGGCTAAAATGATTTTTTTTTAGTATTAACTTATTAATACTAACAGTGGCTTCTGAATGCATTATTGCAGCACTACTGTTTTATATAAGCCTAAATTGTTTTGCAATATGTTAAACCTATTGTGTGTATTCTTTTAATTGTGACTTTATTTCTCACAATTGCTACTTTTTTTCTTATATTTGGTGACTATTCAAAGCAAAATGTTTTGTCGGTTTTTATCAGGCATTTCTCATATGCAAAAATAAAGTCAGACATCTGAGAAATTAATTTAAATGCAGAGATTTTATTTGTATTATGATTCAACTCTGATTTTTTACTGCTTGATAAAAATGTTTTGGGCAACAAGAGGGGTCCTCCAAAAAGGCTGGTCACGGGGCTGGGGCCTTATTGTGTCTTCAATTTAAGCTTTGCCATTAGATTATATATTTCTGCTGTATTTATCAGCATGTATTAAAACATCTAGGCTGATTTTTCATTATATTTCAGAAGTGAATAGCCTACATATGAGAAGAAAAAAAAGATGTGACAATGATTCAAATCTACAGCGTTTCAAATTTGTTCTTGTTATGTTTTGTAAGCCCTTCAAGGCAAGCCAAAGGATGCTTAACTCCAAACCAAATCCCCTGAACTAAAGAGATTGTTCTGCACTTATCTTGGAGTCCGTCACCGAGACACCCATCCGATTAACAGCGTCTTCTCCACATTGGATTAAAAACAAATAGACTCTACCAACTGCTAGTAGTAGCCTATCGTATGTATTGGCGACGTTGTCACGTGGGACCATGGTACATGTTACTTTTCTAAGGAAAACAGGATAGACACAGGATTGACCAATCACAGCCATTTGTGGTTACGTGAACGCTTTATTCAAACTTTTGAGGATTTCAATTTACATCACCTACAGCATTTAATATTCATTGCATTTTGCGCAATAATTTCTTAGCTTGGACCATTTTGTCGCGCTTGGTATATATATATCCTGCCAGTCATATGTAGCATAAGGACAACACGTATTCTTGCGTACACAAACAAATTTATAAATAAGTATACTGGAACATATTCATCACTATATAAAATGTTTATCATCATCATCATCATCATCATCATCATCATCATATTATTATTATTCGTAACCACACCGTTGTCAAAAAATAACACAAAGCAAAAATAAATATTACGGAAATAAAGTATGCAAAATCAAAATATCCGTACAAAGCACTGTTTGTTTATATGCCATATGTGCGATACATACGTAAACTGCGTACCTCATCAAGAATGCGCAAAGGGCGGATATTGCGTAATCTCCGTACGTACGGTTTGTTATTGATGGCGACATCATGTGAACTGTTAGTTTAGTCGATTTAATTACTTTGTGTTTGCAGTGAATGGTTTTGAAACATTCCTGTCTGTACTCGTTTAACAAGGACATTAGGCACTGCCGTCGAATCAGAAAATTGTAAGTAGTTTGGCCTCCACCGTATATTTTGCTATATTTCTGCTTAAATCTCCGTGCATGTCTGTAGTAGCTAAAGCACATGAATTCGAACACTGTATTGAATTATTTAACATTTCTGTTATGTTTGATGACAATGTCCCTGTATGTTGGCGCAGTCTGTCTGCGAAAGAAACCTTAAAGTAGCACTGTCATCATCATGACTGTTCATGAGCTTTATATCCCTATATCCTTTATATCCCTATTCAAACGACGCTTTTCTTGTTTGTTTAGCTGTTATTTCTGTCTGTGATGAGAATGACAGACTGATTATTACTCTACAGTCATTACGTAACGTTCTGCATTGCAAGAAAGCTATATTTGCCATTTGGTTTTTGCAAACTATATAAAAATATCTATTAGTATTAGAGATTTTTACAATGAAAAGACCATAAACAAAGACATAACAGACATAAATAAACCAATCATTTGCAAATCGTGTTATTTGTTTACAGCTATGACCTGTCAAAAGTTTAAAGATCAGAATCATGCTTATGGATCAGCTCTTTATCAATGACAGTCATTTGTGTTTTCCATTGTGGGCTTTCATATACTACATTTTGTTATTAATAATAATTATGTCTTGTCCCTTATAAAGCTTATTGTATCACATTCGATAGGTAGTAGATACATTTCTAAGGCATTTAAATGGTTATAGTTTTGCTGAAAAAAATGTTGTGCACAATATTCGACATGCCTTCTACACACTGATTGATAGTTCACACATTTTTTAGCAAGGCATTTTAGTATAATTATTTTATCAAATATGATAGTTCAGGCTTTTAAGGAACATTTGTAAATCTCTCAATCATTGCGTTCGATGTTTCATCCTCAAATAATAATATATAAATGTAGTTTATGTAAGCAGTCAGCATATGTTTATGGTTATAAAATTCTAACTGAGTTACATTACATGCTTATCAAAATTTTATCTTACTTTTTGGCCATATGAATATCATCTGCACCAAACCACAATTTTTTTTTGCAATAAAATTTATGTTTTTGTTCTCCTCAAGTGTGAGCTCCATATTCTAACTATAATCATACTGTATGAACCATAAAAGTCTGATGTATTAAAGATACAATATATATATAGCACATCTGCTTTCTTTTTTTTTAATTTGGTTTATATTTTGTTGAAAGGTTAAATAAACTATTTTATATGTCAGGCTTTATATAATATAGCTATTTTATATAATATAGCTATATTTGGTTCATGATGATAAATAAAATAATATGCCTGTAAATATTTTTCACCAGAGCATCATGAAGATGGGCATCTTCTCCCTCTTAGTCAGAGCATCTCTCCTTGCTGTGTCTGTTCTTGGGCAAACCACAGATGTTGACGAGCTTGCCAAAAGGAATGCCGACTTTGCTACCCGGTTGTACAGCAAGATTGCTAGTTCAAATGATGACAATGTAGCCGTTTCGACCCTCGGGACTACCTTGGCCTTAGCCACGTTAGCAGCTGGGGCTGGTGGGGCTACTCGCACCGAGCTGCTACAGGGTATAGATGTGGCCTCCATGGAGAAAGATGGAGAGCCAGAACGGATTCAGACCCTACTCAAGCAGCTGAGGGAGACCACTGCTCAAATCCAGGCCACTGGCCTCTTCATGAAGCAGGACGTCAAGGCAGATGACGGCTTCAGCAACCAGGTTAAGCAGTTTTATAATGCAGATGTTCAAAATGTGAATTTTGCCAATGGACAGCAGGCCAAAGGGAGCATCGATGATTACGTAAGAGGACGAACAGGGGACAAGGTCAAAGATGTGGTGGAGAACGTAGATCCACAAAGCATGGCGATGTTAATCAGTGCGGCTTCCTTCACAGGTGAGGAGAAAACAAGTGAATAATGTCATAATATTAGTAGTAGTTGCTATTACTGTTATATATTAGCATATTTTGTTTTCTAATATATGCTAATATCATATATGTAAGGGATAATGTATACTATCCTGCTTGTTATATGGCTATTTACCAAATATATGAATATAAAGGTATAAAATATTGATCTGAGTTGAAATTTGACCTGTCCGCTAAGAAAAATAGTCCATTTCAATGTACAAAACAGTTAGACTATCCACAAGAAGAACATCTGACCACTGAATACCACGATTGACCAATCAGAATCATGTATTCCAGAGAGGCGTGTAATAAGTTTTAAAAAACTGAATGTGAAAAGATGATCTCTTGGTCTTTAACAGGTCAGTGGCTGCAACCCTTCAACGTTACCTTCACCCAAGAGGAGCGTTTCTATGTGAACAAGTATAAGATTGTGCAAGTGCCCATGATGCTCCGTTCAGGCAAATACTACTTGGCTTATGACCCCACATTAAAGGTTGGCATTCTGAAACTGCCCTGTGAGGAGGGCATTGCCATGCTTGTCCTTCTTCCAGATGAAGATGTGGACTACACCTACGTTGATGAATCCATGACTGGTCAAGTGTTTCGTGGATGGGTTGAAAAGCTGAAAAAGACGTGAGTCATGTAATCAGTCTCTCACATTTTCACAAATCAATGTGTGTGTGTTTTTTTTAAATGGCTCAAATCTCCATCAAACTCACGGCTGAGCAGCCATGAGCAATCATATGACATACTTGAAACAGTTTATATTTACCCTGTAGAAACATGCCATTTCAAGACACATTTCTGTTGATCTCTAAAGATCAGTTTTGTCTCTGTCCTCAGGAAGCTGGAGATTCAGTTGCCCAGATTTTCAATGAAGCAGTCCAACTCACTAAGTATGAGTCTGCCCAGCCTGGGCATTAAAGAAATCTTTGGGAGTACGGCAGATCTCTCTGGAATCAGCAGCGATGAAGGCCTGAAACTGTCAGAGGTGTGAGATCTTTCCAACAATACAAGGAAACTGTCGGAAGATTTTCATCTCAATGCATTTTTCATGTCTACCAGTTACATGCACCATGATTTTAACAAGTATTTCCATAACATTGATGTGTTTGTGTGTATATATTATACACTGTACATTACTGTTTAAAAACTGGGATTAGGCTGTATGATTTTTTTTAAATGTTTTTGAAAGAAGTTTCTTATGCTCACCAAGGTTAATTTAATCAATAAAAGTAATATTGCAAAATAATGTTACAAGTTATAAAAACAGTTATCTATTTGAATATTCTAAAATGTCATTTATTCCTGTGATGGCAAAGCTCAATTTTCTGCAGCCATTACTTCAGTATTCAATGCCACATAATCATTCAGAAATCATTCTAATATGCTGATTTGTTGCTCATGCATAAAATGTTCAAAAGAATAGCATTTATTTGAAATCACTTTTTTTTTTTTTAAATGTCTTTCTATCAGTTCAGTGCATCCTTGATGAATAAAAGCGATAATTTCTTTCAAAAACAAATCTTATGGACCAAATCTTATGCCAGAGTTATTAGAACACTAGTATTTTCACCAGCTAAAAATGGTTTTAAGTAAGTTATTTCTATCTTTTGCTGTTTCTTGAAGCATCTTGGAGACGTTGCCACAGTTCTTCTGGATTTAGTCTGTCTCAGTTTGTTCTGTTTCTTCATGTCACTCCAGACAGACTGATGATGATGATGAGATCAGATCTCTGTGTGGAGCACTGGCTGTTGTCAGACTCCTTGTGCAAACAAAAATCTCACTGGATTATAACAATTAATGGCAAAATTAATGTTTGGAAATGTAAACTGATATTTCCTACTGACACACTACAGAAAAAGATAGAAATAACTGACTTAAAACCACTTTCTAGCTGGTGATAATACTAGTGTTCTAATCATTTTGGCCACCAATGTGTGTGTGTGTGTGTGTGTGTGTGTGTGTATAGCCTATATATAAATATGCTGTGGTCCATAAGATTTATTTTATTCATCAAGGATGCATACACACACTTTAACATTAATATATCGTAATATGTATATATATATATATTAGTAAATGATTTGATATATCAGCATGCATTGACCAATGCCTCTTGATTCCAGGTGGTACAGAAGGTCACTGTGGAGGTGGATGAGACCGGAGGCTCAGTGGCCGATGCCTCCAGCAGTCTCTTTGTGACCCCTCTCCCTCCCAGGCTCACTTTCAACCGACCCTTCATTTTTGTCGTCTACCATGAGGCCACACAATGCATCCTCTACATAGGACGTGTGGTCGACCCAACTAAGAACTAATTATGAATAGACAAACTACCAATGGTGTACTTACAGTCTTATTCCTACTCATAGATTAACCTGTTGTTTTGCTTGAAAAACCAACTTAGAATTTAACATTTGTTTGTGTAATGTAACAGAATAGTGTTTTTAATGTTTTAAAACAAAAATATTAGTACAATATAATAACAATACAATGTCTGATAAGAAAATAACTGTAAATGTATAGTGTTTTCTGAAATGGTTGATTAAGGAGATTTATTGATGGTGTGATGAAGTATTAACCACACAGTATAATGTTACATGTGACAAGTAACTTGTTTTTTGTGCATCTGGAGATTTGTCAGTATCAGCATTGTATTCTTATCAGCACTTTAACAGGCTGTTCAAATGCAACTCATTAAAGCACGTCATATTCAACATGAATTTTATTCATTGGGTACTAAGATGTTGGCGATAATCAATCAGGTGCTGGGCAGCACCAGGCACAATTTCATTGGTGGGATGGGATGGAGAGTTCCAAAACTCTTCAATCATAAAAATACATAGTGCTTCTTTTTCTCTTAGCCACTTCAAAAATATAAAACGGAGAATTTGCAATGCATGCTATAATACAAGAAACTAAATAATGAGGCAGTAAATTAAATACATTCAATTACTCCTCAACTCTCATTTTCATTTTATGACATATGGTGCGAGTTTTCTTGTGAAATAAGGCAGAGATGGATCAATGCAGACCTTAACTGATGCCCCAGCATGTCTTAAGCTGTTTCTGGTATAGAAGAGAATGGACACATCAAAATGGAGGGACACTGCTGCTGCAGAATAAAGTCTTAAAGTCAGAAGGCAAAGTGGTAATCACTCTCTCCCAGACTGCATTCCAAACGAATTTGACTTCCGCTGTCTGTCAGACACGAATAGAAAAACATCACAGATGTCAAGATCAGTCTGACAGAATCATTCCAGTTTATAATCATAAATGATTACACCCAAAATGTCATGATTAATAAAAGGTTATAAGATTAAACAGTACAGGATCGCACTACGTACACAGAGAGCTTCCTAGACTGTGTGTCTTTATTCCCATTACTCCGGTGATCCACAGAGCTGCTCGTGTTGCTGCGGATCAGGACGGGCATGGAGGAGGATGACGGGGTGGAGGAGATTGATGAAGCAACATTAAAGTGGTGGGGTCGCAGGTTATCATCTGGAAAACAAACAAGTACAGGTAAACGTCAGAAAGTTTGCGGCAAAGAGCACAAGTCATTATAATTCATGATGAAATTTCATTAGATACCATTTAATGGTAACATAGCGCTCTTTCCCGATCCAGGGCAACTTCCTGAATCCTTCACTTTTCTAAAGAGAAAATAGGGAGTATAAATATGTTATGTTACTACTGGTGATGGGTCATGGCAAATTCATGACAAAATTCAAAATCCAGACAGAACTCAGCTGGTGCAATCCACTGCAATAGCAGCACAAGAGCGATGAATGATTATGTTACGTACAAGGATTTGTCTGGGTTTGTCATCTTGGGTGTCGTGGGATGACCACTGAGGGAACGACTGCGAGCTAGTTTGGCCCTCCGCATCTCCTTACCTGCAAACATTATCAGTGTTGGGAAAATAAGCATCTTCCAATTCTAAAACCTTTAGAACCTTTGTCATTTGTAGAAATGTTTAAAAAAAAATGAGGTTGGTAAAAAAATGTTTTAATGGTTTTGAAAGAGGACTCTTATGTTCACCAAGGCTGCAGTTGATTAAAAATACAGTAACTGTTTTCTATTTTAATATATTTTAAAATGTAGTTTATTCCTGTGATGGCAAAGCTGAATTTTCAGCATCATTACTCCAGTCTTCAGGATCGCATGATTCTTCGGAAATCATTCTAATATGCTGATTTGTTGCTTGAGCATTTGCTGAACTTCCTATTTATTCTTTGATCAATAGAAAGTTAAAAAACAGCATTTATTTGAAATAAAAAAATCTGTCAATTATGATCAATTTAATGCTTAATTGCTGTATTAATTTCTTTAAAAAGCAATTACTGACTACAAACTTTTGTTTGAATTGTAGTGTATATAGTAAAACAAATGCAATGTTTTTGTTATTCAGTTAACATTAATGTACATCAGGAAGCATGCTAACCAGCAGAAGAGGATGATGTTGCTCCTGATGTAGATCCTGACATTCCTTTACTACCAGAGAGGCCTGACTTGCTTTCTCGTTCTGCATTACAAAAGCATTATAAACTAAACAAGTATACACCCACATACATTTGAGAAATGTACATATGTAAGCTAGTAAAACATCCAAAGTTAGAGAGAGGGTGCATGAATGAACGTCACTCACGTTTCTTCTCCGACTGTTTATCTCCAGCTAGTTTTGCCTCACTCTGCTGCCGTTCTAGCAGTTCCTATGTGTAACAAAACCACAAACACAACAGTAATGTTTAAAATTACATTTCTGACTTCTTTGTTCTGACATCAAAAAGTTAAATTTACACATAATGAAAAACCTATTTGTCTTTTCAGGCCCAAAAATGGACAAATAAAATTGTTTTGGTGCAAAAAAACAAAACTTGACTACCATTATAAGTGAACTTCCTGTCTTCATAAACTGATTAAAAAGGGTAAATCGCTCACCATTTCAAGTAAAAGAGTCTCCTCCTTCTCCTTTTTCTGATCCAAAAGCTCTCTTTCATGCCTTTTATGATACTATAAATATAAGAAGTTATTTCAACACTAACCATGAAACAAAATCAGTTCACAGTGTTCAGAAAAAGAAAAAATGGTGTATAAAAATGGTCAAATCAACTAAATGAAAAGGGTCAAAGAAACAGATCTTTCATACCGGCTCTGTTATGTCCATTTTGTCCAGCTCTAGAACTGTCTAAAAAACATAATAAAACAGTTTAAGGATTTAATTACTTCTATTAATGAAATATTCAATATATTAAAAATCTTCACATTTACTGTTTTAATAGGCTAAACAGTGGGTTTAAGTTGATGATGTGAATTCACTGTGTTGATATGAATGTAACTTCTCTGTAAGCTTTACTTCATACATGGATCTTCATACAAAACCTTGCTAATGTGACCACACTTTAATAACGAGAGGCTCACCTTACGCAAAGTTACCACTACATCTTTGTCCTTTTCACGGCACAACAATTTCCGCACACAGAACTCCAGCTGCTGAAGTAGATGTTTGTCTGATGGCTTGATGGTGGATCTCAGTTTGGGTAACATATAACAGAGCTTGTACCTTCCAGAATGGTTATTTTTAGTTGAATAAAACAAACAATAAGCAGTAATATGTTAAAGCATTAGTCACGGCACAGTAAACAAGGACGCAATAACAGAAGTTAAAAAAAAATGTGAGCTGTTCACCTGACATTGGCTACGGGGTCACTGACCAACTCAAGCGCTGGAATAAGGAAATGTTTGCAAAAATACGACTTGGAGAAAAGGTCTATTGTGATTTCACACAGGTCCAGATAGCGAAGCCTGTTCCAGTAGCTTCTACCTTGAGCAAGCTCTTAAAATCAGAAGAAAGACAGTCCTGACCAACTGAATCACTGAATCTCATACACAAAAATGTAATATAAGCAGATCCTGCTTTTTTTACCTTGTTTTATTTTGCTGATTATCTCTTGCCGCTGTTCCTGTTTGCGGTTATAGCGCAAGAACACACATAACATCCTGACAGCTTCCCGCTGGACTGGCAGAACATTCTTACAGCGTAAACAGAAGGACAGATAAAATATACAATTAAAATTGAGAGAATCTACAGGTAGGAGTGTGTGTGTAGAAGGTTTACATTGGTAGTGATGATGCTGAACATCCTCTGAAAGAAGCGGAAGTAGATCTGGTCTCCAGAGATGACACGGGGCAGACAGGAGTAGCACTGCAGGAGTTTCTCATGAACCCGCCAGTGCAGCGAGGAGGCCGCTTTCTGTTCTGCTGCTACCAAGGCAGGCACCAAGTCTGGTATATTCACCTGCTGTAAGGGTGAGAGTGAGACATACACTACTATTGCAACAGTTTGGGTCACTTTTTTTCAAATCATTGATTTTATTCAGCAATGACACATTAAACTGATCAAAAGTGACAGCAAAGTCTTTACATTTGAACAAAAAATATTTGAAATGCTGTACTTTTGAACTTTCTATTCATGAAAGAATCCTGAAAAAAAATGTATCATGGTTTCCACAAAAATATTACATAGCACAACTATTTTCGACAAATCAGCATATTACAATGAATTTTGAAGGATCATGTAACATTGAAGACTGGAGTAATGGCTGCTGAAATTTCAGCTTTGTCATCACAGGAATATGCTAAAATATATTAAAATAGAACAGTTATTTTCCAATATAATATTATTTCACAATATTTTTGTTTTTACCATATTTTTTTCATCAAATAAATGCAGCATTGGTGAGCATAAAAGATTTCTTACAAAAACTTTAAAAATTCTTAACCAACCCAAAATTCTAAACATTAAGAGACTTTAATATATTGAATATCATTTCATTCATTAGTAATTAGAAGTACTTAAAGCCTCATACTGTGTTGTTTTATTATGCTATATTTGACAGTTCTTGCCATTTTGCTAATTTAATTAAAATATTTACATAATTACATATTATTATTGAAAATGATTATGTATTATTATTTTCATAAATATTTTTAAATAACGGCATAACATTTAAAATGTTTAGTATTTTGTTTATTACTATTAAGACCATAAATATTGCAGGTAAAACTAAAAGTCTAAAAGATTACAAAAAGTCACAAAAGAAAATTCCAACTAAATGCATCAAAAAGTAAAGCAGGTACCTTGCTCTCAGGTCCTGCTCCCTCCCCTCTGGACGTGGCCAGCTCTAAAGTCTCTTGAAGATTGTTCAACAGAGCATCCAATACCTGCAGATAAAAAAGCACTGAGCTAATGCAAATCAACAAAGTCTTCTCGTCATCAGATGTTTCAAAAACAAATTTCTGCCAACCTCAGAAAGGGATTCTAAAATTGGAGAGAAGCTGGTGTGAGATCACTGACTATAATAGATAGTCTATAATGTTGGGTTTCCATCATCATTAATCATGAAAATCACAATGTCTGATGGCTCAGGGAGCTTTGCACTATAGTAGATGCTAATGCAGTGTGTGACTAACACCGCTCAGAGGATAAACAGAATAAACAATACCACACTCTAGCCTTAGCTAGGGAGGTGCAGTGCATTCATTCATCCTACACAGTTGCATGCAACCTCTGCAAAGACTCACACACTTGTGCACACAGCTTCATACACACACATAGGCACGGTATGTCTGGCGCCGCCTATGAATAATTTTTGGTAGTTTGGTGTTAAAGGTGATTTGCGTAAAGCTTTTGATGCCAAAACAGTTTTCAAATATCAAATCAAATTGCGATCAATTGCAAATGGGGGAGTTTTTGGAAAACCTGCCATTTTTTTCAATTCAATTTAAGTGGTCCAGAAATTACACACTTTACCTTTAAGGTCTACAGGTACAGTAGTTCATTTTTGTTAATCTATTACAAAGACAGAACCAAATCATTTTATTTCTCTGCTTCACACACACTCCAGAAGGGAATTTCTAATTAATGTGCATCCAAATACAGAAGTTACATAAGCTCCGTTGGCCTTGCGAGGAGTGGGCTTTGAATGGTCAGATGGCTATTTGTTCAAGTGAACTCAGCGGTCAGTAGAGGTTCTGAGAAAGACCGAATCTTTCTGTGAAGAAAGTTGCCCTGTCTCGCACAGCACAGTGTGCCAAGGAAATGACTGTGCTGACTGAAGCTGTCACACACAGCTGAAAGCTCTTTTAATAAACAAACACACACACACACACACACACACACACACACACAAACCTTTATTCAGGTCTCACCTCTAATGAGTCATCCTGCAGCAAAGTGATTAGCTCTTTGTGTATGTAATGCACATTTGGGCCCAGCAATTTGACCACCTAATGCAGAGGGATTAGAAAAGATGCTATTGTACATTCTGAACTGAGGCACTGCTACCTGTCAAAATGTGAGTCACATTGTCAAAATATGACAAAAATATGTTTAAATGAGTTTCTGAGTTTGTACCTCATGGAAACCACCAGCTGCCGTCCTCCGTACTGAAATCTCAGGATCATGACAAAGACTTGAGAAGGTACGATATAATTCAGACAGAAAGTGGTTTGGATCGGCAAATAACACTATGGCCTGAAAATAAATATAGAGAAGAAAATCTATAGACAAAACTCCAAACACACAGCAATATGCTTATAAATTATTCAAGAAAGTAGTCTTAAAATATAAATACTACTAAATATTTCAAATAAAAGCTGTTCTTTTGAACTTTCTATTCATCAAAGAATCCTGAATAAATAAAAAATCATGGTTTCCACAAAAATATTAAGCAGCACAACGGTTTTCAACACTGATAATAATAAGAAATGTTTCCAAGTCAAAATCAGCATATGTGACCCTGGACCACAAAACCAGTGTCAATTTAAGTGTCAATTTTTCAAAATTGAGATTTAAACATCATCTGAAAGCTGAATAAATAAGCTTTCCATTGATGTATGGTTTGTTATGATAGGACAATATTTGGCCGAGATACAACTATTTGAAAATCTGGAATCTGAGGGTGCAAAAAAAATCTAAATATTGAGAAAATCGCGTTGTCCAAATGAAGTTCTTAGCAATGCATAAAACTAATCAAAAATGAAGGTTTGATATATTTATGGTAAGAAATTAACAAAATATCTCCATGGAACATGATCTTTACTTAATATCCTAATGACTTTTGGCATAAAAAAATAATCTATAATTTTGACCCATACAATGTATTTTTGGCTATTGCTACAAACATACCCCAGCGACTTAAGACTGGTTTTGTGGTCAAGGGTCACATATTAGAATGATTTCTGATGGATCATGTGACACTGAAGACTGGAATCGTGGCTGCTTTGTCATCACAGGAATAAATTACATTTTTAAATATATTCAAATAGAAAACAGTTAAATTGTAATAATACAGTACTCCAAAACAACATAATAGAAACACTATTATAGAGTATTATACAGTGGGGGGGAAAATTATTTGATCCCATGCTGATTTTGTATGTTTGCCCACTGACAAAGAAATGATCAGTCTATAATTTTAATGGTAGGTTTATTTAAACAGTGAGAGACAATAACAAAAAAAAAATCCAGAAAAACGCATTTCAAAAAAAGTTATAAATTGATTGGTATTTTAATGAGTGAAATAAGTATATGACCCCTTGGCCGTGTGTTTTGGGTCATTGTCATGCTGGAATACCCATCCACGACCCATTTTCAATGCCCTGGTTGGCTTCAATGCCCTGGCCCTGACGGTACATGGCCCCATACATCGTCCCTTTGATGCGGTGGACAACTGCCTGTCCCCTTAGCAGAAAAGCACCCCCAAAGCATAATGTTTCCACCTCCATGTTTGACGGTGGGGATGGTGTTCTTAGGGTCATAGGCAGCATTCCTCCTCCTCCAAACACGGCGAGTTGAGTTGATGCCAAAGAGCTCGATTTTGGTCTCATCTGACCACAACACTTTCACCCAGTTCTCCTCTGAATCATTGGCAAACTTCAGACGGGCCTGTACATGTGCTTTCTTGAGCAGGGGGACCTTGCGGGCGCTGCAAGATTTCAGTCCTTCACGATGTAGTGTGTTACCAATTGTTTTCTTGGTGACTATGGTCCCAGCTGCCTTGAGATCATTGACAAGATCCTCCCATGTAGTTCAGGGCTGATTCCTCACCGTTCTCATGATCATTGAAACTCCACGAGGTGAGATCTTGCATGGAGCCCCAGTCCGAGGGAGATTGACAGTTATTTTGTGTTTCTTCCATTTGCGAATATTCGCACCAACTGTTGTCACCTTCTCACCAAGCTGCTTGGCAATGGTCTTGTAGCCCATTCCAGCCTTGTGTAGGTTTACAATCTTGTCCCTGACATCCTTGGACACCTCTTTGGTCTTGGCCATGGTGGAGAGTTTGGAATCTGATTGATTGATTGCTTTTGTGAACAGGTGTCTTTTATACAGGAAACAAGCTGAGATTAGGAGCACTCCCTTTAAGAGAGTGCTCCTAATCTCAGCTCCTTACCTGTATAAAAGACACCTGGGAGCCAGAAATCTTGCTGATTGATAGGGGATCAAATACTTATTTCACTCATTAAAATGCAAATCAATTTATAACTTTTTTGAAATGTATTTTTCTGGATTTTTTGTTGTTATTCTGTCTCTCACTGTTTAAATAAACCTACCATTAAAATTATAGACTGATAATTTCTTTGTCAGTGGTCAAATGTACAAAATCAGCAGGGGATCAATTATTTTTATTTTTTTCCACTGTATAAGTGGACTATTTAACTATATTTGAGTTTGCTATATTTCAAGTGTTCTGAAATACAAGAGGAACAGAATACAATTTTATTTGTCACCAAAAAAAACATTCATGAAAATTTACTGAGAGAAGCCCATTGGAAGAAAATATTATCAGTGAATAACAACATATATGTAACATACAAGTCACGAAGACAGGTTTCAAAGTGACAGGTTTCTTGGACATAACGTTCAGCCACCTACATCTCAGACTTTTCGCAAACTTATTCTGAGTGACTGCAGCTATATATAACCACACTAACAACAAAGCACCACTTCAGACATTGATGATGGAGCAGACAGAGGTCTAATTTCCTCAAATGAGCTGTTGAGCTATTCTAGAAGACTTTGGCTCCACTGACAAACGTTAAAAATAGATAAGAGTGCCTGAAAATATTGGTTGGCCAAAAGGCCTTCAAATCAAAATTATTCCGAAAAAATAAACTTTCCAAACAAGCAATGCAAAACAAAAGCATTTATTAAGACTTACAATAAACTGCAAAGCAGTTTTGTTTAGCCTTCAGACCGAAACACATATAGATGCAAGGCAGGGAAACTCACAGGAAAGTTGTAGGCACAGTTCCTGCGCACTAGGCCGTATTTGTTCTCCAGCTCCAATGGGTAGGGTTGGCTCTCACAATGCCCATTTTCATGCTGCAAACCCAGACAGCACAACTTCTTATAAAACTCCAGAAACCAGAGGTGCTGCTCATCGGTAAAAGACTCTGTTCAAATAAGAGATACAAAAATCCATGTCATGACTCATGGACTGTAATCCTAAAACATTTCAGAAAGACGTAGAAAGGAAGCGGACAGTCACCTGAGAGCCCGTGACAAAGCTTTCCATACTGGAAGGACAAGGAGGCCAGCACTGCCTCATCCCCTTTGAAGCATTTTTCACAGAATGCCTTCACCAAGGGAAATATGACACAAGTCCTGTCATCTATGAAAAATGGTGACAGAAAAAAGGGGAGGGTGAGAGGATGACAGAGAAGAGTGTGAGACAAGTTTCAACATCTTCTCACAAAGGAGCCACATGCCAGTATCTGAATCTGATGTCCCAGCATGCAAAATAAAGCGCTTAAGATATAGAAATAAAAAGAAGCAGTGTCTGATGATATGAGCAGGTATGCAGCATGTGTTTCAAACAGTACTCTGTGAAATAATAGGAAGTGCAAATGTTTTCACACCTCTCTGTTTCTCTGTAATTTAACTGCATTTCAGATTGTCTGACATCCACAGCAGAAAAGCTGATATTAACATTGGTAATATCCCTTAAAGCAAGACACCACATAGCTCCATCCATACCTCCATAGCTACATAGCACCATACCTCCCCAGTTGACTAATCACAATATACAATAAGTTTTCTGAAATGTTATGTTTAAATATGCAAATTAGATTTATTTCATATTTATATTAAACTGAAATATACATTAATTTGCATACAATTAGAACAGAAATATGAACATTGGATTAAGCCAGGTTTAAAATTCATGTTTCATTTGCTCATTATGAAGATTTTGAATATGTCTTTGTATCACTCCATTAATCAGAAAATACTGTCAACAGCCAGAAAAACGTAATTGTTTTTTTTTTTAAATATGTATTGTAATTAAAATCTACTGACACAAATAGATAAAGTTTAATAAAATAAAAACTTAAATGTGTATTTTGGATGTTTTCTTTCCATTAGCCTTAAAGAAGAAAAGCAAAATAGCCTAAAATTTCAAAATTAGCCAGTGCATTAAAAAACAAACTTTTTTACTTGTAGAATTACATTAAAAATTTGCTTCATTTTTGTTAAAAATACTCGAACAAAGAATACCAACTACATATTTATCCACATATGAAGAGTATTTTTATTACATTAACAATTAATGGTTGTTTTTCTGTTCTAAAACAACTAACACGAGAATTAATTCAATAAACACTGAGAGAGGCTTACCACTGTCAAACATTTCTAAGAGGTTGATGATGGTGTCAAAAGCAGCCAGCCTCACAGTACTGGCTTCATCTTGGGCCAGCTCAACCAGTTCAGGGAGCACTTCAACCTTAGTGTGGTCCAGCCTGGGAAAGAGCAAATATAGACAAACTTGTCTTATGATCCATATGATAAAGTACACATAAATGTTTAGTGGAGATGTTATTTCAAACAGAATATCCCAAAGTGCTTAAGTTTAAGCATCAGTCTGTCACTTTGTGAAAAACTTGCATCCCTTGGTTTAAATACGTGGGAGAAAATGTCTCACATTCAAAACAAGTGGCAAAAACAAATACTCATAAACTAAAACATGTATATAAAAACAAACACTATACGTGTCATTTAAAATTTAAATGATACAATATACTCTGTTTTTCTATCTAATGTGTTTAAGTCAATGTCAGTACTCCTCCATATAGGATTAAGTCATTTAGATTTGGCAGCATTAGATATTCAAATAACAAAATGTTCTTTTTAACGAAAGCTCTGCTTCATATCTTTTTACCCAATTCCCCTGGTGATGTTCTCCAGCTGGCGGCACATGCAGGCGCGCACCTCGTACTCGACGTCCTGGCATAACGACCTGATCAGTGGCAAAAGGTCTTTCTTCACTCTGCAGAGAGAAGCCATGGTAGACACTTTAAGTCAGCAAATAATCAACACAAAGTGTGTTTTAAAACTTTTCATCTTAAACGTGATTACTTTAAAAAGAAAATTATTCTATATTAGGAATATCATATAATGCGTTCCTGTCCTCTTAATTGATTGGTCAAGTGGGGTTTCCACTGTAGAACTCACATTGATGACTCAAACTTGCCAACAACCTTTCCTAAAATGCGACAGCTGGCCAGACGTGCCGGGACAGACTGGGAGAGCTGATGTTTCGATAATAGAGGACTCAGAATCTGTGCAAACAATCAATCAAAGCAAACTGAATTTTAATTCACACTAATAGCTGATTTCTATGTTATATCCCATGGGTTTAGAAATGACAGACAGGAGAAATACTGCAGCTGTCATTACCTCTTGCCTGATAGTTTCCTTTGGTAAAGCATCAATTGCCGACAGCAACGTCTCCAACCAAGCATTGCTGACCACTATTAAAAATAAAGATATAGTAGCTGATTGTGTCCTTGACATGCAGAAATATGCATATTTCACTACAATTCAAAAGCTTGGGCTCTGTAAAATTAAAAGCAATTTTAAGCAATGTTTTTGAAAGAACCTTATCCAAGGTTGCATTTATTTGATCAACAGTAACTGTAGTATTGTGAAATATTGTCACAATTTACAATAACCCTTTTATATTTTAAAATAATTTAAAATAAAAATTTTCTTGTGAAGGCAAAGCTGAATTTTCAGCAGCCATAAATCTAGTCTTCAGTGTCACATGATTCTTCAGAAATCATTTTGATATGCTAATTTGGTGCTCAAGAAACATTTCTTATTAATATAAAAACAGTTGAGTTGCTTTTTGTGAAAACCATGACATGTTGTGTTAGGATTATTTGATAAACAGAAATAAAATAACATTTATTTAAAATAGAAATCTTACAAAACATTATGTCTTTACTTTATGTCTTTGTTAAATTGCATTTCACTCACAAGACTGCAAATAATAAGGACTCATCAAATTTATTGTATATGCTTTCTACAGGTGCTCTACAAGCATTCTAAAAAAAATGGTAACCTGTGTCCCTGTGGTCGAGATTTAGGAGAACTATCTGCAAGATTGAGTGGGTGTGTGTCTGGATGAGAACAATGTCATCTTGAAGAACGGTCAGGAAAGATCCTGCTGCGGCGAGCTGCATGTCCGCCCCAGCTACATGGAGCACTTCCTGTTGGGGTAGAAGAAAGAGCTCTGTATGATCATTCACAAGCAGCACGTAATGTACCAAGAAGTCATGGAAGGAACTTAACAACAAAAAGTAATAAATGAAATACTGTTTTGCCTACCCTGACTTTTGGCACCACCCTGCGAAAGGTCTCCGCTGGGTTCTGACGCACCAGGATTGGCAGGTTGATGATCACGCTGGCCCGTTGAACATCCTCACCAGAACTGAACAATATAGAAATATGGCTGGTGATATAAATAACATGGTTGTAGTTCTGCTGTAGTTCAGAAGTTTTCGGAAGTCTGACATTTATCTTATTTTATGTACTACATTCATGTACCACATTTATTTAAAATATGCAGTCTCCTGAAGACATGCACTTGTTCATTTATGAGATTCCACAGTCTTGATGCTCAATTGCTTGTATTCATAGTTGTCACGTGACATCACACTCTTACAGGAATGCTCACCTGAAGGGCAAAACAAGGCTTTCCTTTACTGACCGCCAGTTATTTTTACAAGGTTTTTATTAAGTAGTAATGTAGTAAGGCAGTGATATTTATAGGCCAATTCAGTATACACCTTATTGATGACCCATACTGTGTACAGGCAAGTAGATGAACCCAGAATATGTGCGATGTGCAAAGTTTCATATTAAATGTTTTCCCATAGCAAAGCATTATAAAGAAAACACAACCATTTAGAGCACTGTGTTAATATTCCGGGCTCATCTGCTTGCCTTTATAAAGTACACATCATCTGTAAGATTTATATATCACTGTTTTAAAGGCACTTTAAGTGTTTTTGTATTAAACATTACACTTTTTTTAACTGAAATATTGCAGCAGGTAATTTATATGTATTGCAAATGGCCAAAACTTGCATTTTGTTTACTTATCTTTGTTTTATCCTTTTGAGAGATTATCTAAATATTTGTGGATTGGAAACAGATGGAAAATTGACAGGATTATGCTGCAGTTCTATGGGCAGAGCTGGGTAGTAACTGATTACATGTAATCTGGATTTGGTACTTGTAATTAGAGTAAGTTACATTTTAAAATACTCATAATCAGACTACAGTTACTTTTATATGGATTACATGATTACTTATTATTCAAACAATAGCAATAAATTATTCATAATTCATTGATTCTCCCTAATTTCTCTTTTTCATCTTTTACATTTTCCTTTCTAAAATAGCCTACCGATTATGTACATATTATATATGTATATATAGTCCAGTTTTGTGGACATTCACACAAAGATAAGTCGTCAGGTGGTGAAAGAATTTGACCACTGGATTTACAAAAATAATTTCAGGTTTAAGAAGGGTTTCAACATTGCATTAACTACTGATGAACACATTCATTTTTATTTGAATTATTACTCTGTAGGTTTTTTAACCATGTATTATTATTAATTATAACTAATTAAAATGCACATATTCACGTTATTTCTTAGTAACATGTAATGCAGCCAGGCATTCCAAAACTTTTTGTCATCTAAACCTTATTCACCAATATATATTTGCTTTAAATGCCCCTGACATTTTAAATAAATATTTCAATAATTAAGTATCACATTTGCATGTTCACGGTTTCTTTGATGTTGATTAATGATCACATGGCATGCAGGTAAATAAAAATATTTCATCTTTTTTAGTAAGTGTTTTATTTAAAACAAAGATTATAGAAATACAAAGATGGTTCACTCCTATACTTATGAATGGGATAAACTTCAACGCGGAACATGGAGGAATAGTCCCACCTTCTAAATGAAAGAGCCAAATTTCCCATAGAAACCTGTCTAGACCAGCCAATGCACATGCGTAGTTATATATAAGCACGTTATGATTTTGCATGCACATTGGCTGGTCTAGCCTGAAAAATAAGCTTTTTAAACACTGTTTGAGCATAAGAAACAACATTCATGGGGTAATTAATTTCTGATTTTTGTTGCTGATTTGACATATGTAATTTTATTGTGAATTCAGCAAGCAGTTTTTGAGATTTCAGGATTCCCCCATTCATTAAGAGCTTGTACTTAGTTTGTTCTAAAACTATTTATTTTCATTTATTTTTTTTATGATTTAATTAATTGTCAGCTTTTCATTAAACTCACAACCCCCCTGCTGTTCCTTTATGAACCCTATTGGGAAACCTTAATGTACTATTATGTTTAATACACTTCATGTTGTAAATTACAATGAATGGAACAAGTTTTCTTACTCTTTGCATTTTTTACAGCATTATGGTACAAGATAATGCTATTTATTTTGAGTACCCTGACTAAATGTTGTCAGGAGAACCACCTCTCACTCAACATCGACAAGACCAAGGAGCTGGTGGTGGATTTCAGGAGACAGAGCAGAGAACACACACCCATCACCATCGACAAGACACCTGTGGAGCGGGTAAACAGCTTTAAGTTCCTCGGCGTTCACATCACCGAGGATCTCACATGGTCCGCTCACACAGATGCAGTGCTGAAGAAGTCACATCAACGCCTCTTCTTCCTGAGACGGCTGAGGAAGTTTGGAATGAGCCCCAGCATCCTCAGATCATTCTACACCTGCACTGTGGAGAGCATCCTGACCGGCTGCATCACCGCCTGGTTTGGAAACAGCACCGCTGGCAACCGCAAAGCTCTGCAAAGGGTTGTGCGAACTGCCACATTGTTGGAGGTGAGCTTCCCTCCCTCCAGGATATCTACACCAGGCGGTGTATAAGGAAAGCCCGGAGGATCATCAATGACTCCAGCCACCCGTCCCACAGACTGTTCTCTCTGCTGCCCTCAGGAAGACGTCTCCGCAGCATCCGATCCCACACTAGCCGACTGAGGGATAGCTTTTTCCCTCAGGCTATCAGGCTAATGAACAGCCAGAACTAATACACCTTACAGCATACTCCCACTTTACGATATGCCACGCACTGCACTTTAACTCCACAGTTCACACTGGACTACACGTACACACTGCACTAATACAACAATCTATCTGCTACCACTGGATACCATCCAATGCACATCCATGACATTTGAGTATCCATCTTATGTATAATCTACTGCACCTTTGTATATTACTGTGTGTGTATATATGTGTACATAATGTAGAATGTGTACATACGGAGTATAATGTGTATTGATAACTGTAAGTATGTCTAACAGTACACTGTGTGTACTGAGTATATGTATGTGTATATTGCACATTGTCTGTATAAGTCTGTAAGTATGTAATGGTACTGTCTATATGTTAATTGTTTCTGCACTGTATGGAGCACGCTCTCAAGAATTTCACTCATCAAGGCACATATGCTGTGATGATGTGACAATAAAAGTGATTTGATTTGATTTGATTTATTTAAATCAATGTGATAAACGAGTTAAATCAAAAGTAATCTGATTATATTACCTAAAATATGTAATGTAACGGATTACGTTACTGACTACATTTTTTGTCATGTAATCTGGAATCAGTAACGGATTACAATTTGTAAGTAATCTACCCAGCTCTGTCTATGGATGTTTTGCCCGCCAGGTCTTTGAGCCAGTCACGTGACTGAAAAATATGAATTGACAGCAGTCTTGTAATGACAGCCCTGTTTTAGCTTCTTTTATTCAACTGTATCCTTAAAAAAGGGCTACATTCACAAAAATGTTCTTAAGAAAAACGTTAAGCATAAATTCTTAAGATAAATTCTCATAAGAAAGTTTGTAAGAATGTTTCTGTGCAATTTAAAATAAATTCCAAATAAATTTTCTACAGAATATATTTTTTTCTTAGAAAGAATATTGAATGCTGCTGAAAATAATATTCTAATTATATAATTGAAAAATGAGGTCCCTATTTGACTCTTGTGGAGCTGTTACTGAATTTCTATTTCATGACTAGTGACTAGTGTTATTTTTTTTTTTTTTGCATTATTCGAATATGTAAATTTCCTTGTCCACATAAAGTTTTTGGAATGTTTTTTGTTTTCAAAAAGAGCAAACCTATAAGATATTTTCCCCATTAGAACAATAGGTAACTATGGTAACCGAGAACTGTTTTTATTCACAAGTGGGCGGAGACTCCTTGCTGACTGTATGAATAAGGAAATTAGAGAACATTGATTTACATTTAGAGAACATTTGATTTATAGAAAAATTGAGAGAACATTTGATTTATAGGACAATGAACCAATCCTCATCTTCAGATGCAGGGTCAAGATTCACCTCTTTCAACAATAATTGGATTGATTAAAAAAACAACTTGTGTTGGCTTGTTTTATTGTCTGTATATTACGGTAGGTTTCTTTGTACTAGTTCACACTTGTTTGCATTTGGTCAGAAAGCACTTCTTTCCTATGCTAGCAGATGATGCTCTTAGTTGCATGCTTGCCATCTGTTGATCACAATGGTCTCTTATGTGAAGCCAAAGCACTTTTTGTAATTTGCTCTGTGTATAAGAGTGTCTGCTAAATGCCTTACATGTAAATGGTTTAAATGCCAGTGAACAAAGAGAGCACAACACAATCATGACCTTTAATTACTACTTTTAATTTTCTTTTTAAACATTTTAGCCATTTTATTTTGGATGAAATGTGCAAGTAGCCATAAATGTGAAGGAAACGCCTACATGCTCAGATTATTTATAGAACCATTGTGCTGTAGTTGTTTTTTACCATTGAAGCAGAACCCTCTAAAGCTTAGTGCAGCTGAACCTCCTAGACGTTCTCTCTGAACACTCTCATGTCTATCAGTCTCTCATGTGTGCTGTTGTTCTAAATAATGAACCATAAACAGGTATTCATTACTTTTTCAGGGATAGGTTGTACTCCTGTGTCCTTTGTTGGCAGACGGTTATTTAATAACCAAGAAACAGCCTGACCTACTGCCAAGTTTGTCTAAGAAGAGAGTAATGCGGTCATGCTTTGTGCGCTTTTTGAATATGGTCAATAATGTGCAGCACCTCATCAAAGCCTGTGTTTATACACTAAATGACAGAGGTTCCATGCAGAGAGAAGAGCAGCTGGCATCTATACGAAGAAGAAAGACATAATCAGCTAACGACCAGGTGCTGAATGGTTTGGAAACACAATCCCACTGCCGTGAGCCTTGAGTCTCTGTTTGCTCCGGCCAAAGCTGGAAAGTGGTCAGAAAGTAAAAAGAGCTACGCTCGCATTTGTAATTAGATTTCCCTGGTGATTGAACGAAACACAATGGCCTCAGCCTAGAAGAACATTTTATTGCACTTAGAAGTTGCTTTTTCATAGCTCAAGAGACCTCATGGAGATTTCAGATATGTTTCTTGTAAAAATGAAGAGAAATAAAAAAGTAAAAATAAACAAATTAGATAATTGGTAACATACTAAATGGAACTATATAAAATTAAATGAACAGAGCAAAAATATGAAAGTGGGTAACACTGGCTTCAATCATTTGATTTAGGAAGAATCTAGTGAAGAATGATTGAGTTCTTAATGAAATCTCTGATTGTTGATTGCAGACTTTGGCAAATCTGATTCTCTAGAGGAAACTAATGTGAGATTACATCGGTCTATTTCTCTGAAATAATCTGAAAACCAAAATGGAAAACAAAAGTCTCAGTTTTCTCATTTATCTCACTGCTGTCTAGGAAAAACACAATCTTCTTTCCTGTGGAAGGTTATATGACAAAATATGTTTAGAAAGGCTCATTTTGGAAACAATTTACCTTGTGTTTGGAATCTTTGAAAAGGGACCAGTAAAGTAATTCACATCAAACCCTGGCTGAGCTCAAGTGTGTCTCGAGTTTCTACACAAAGTTAGGAAAGAGAGAGAATCGGAGAAGGCAACATGCAGAGGCAAAAAGTGACACACTGTTTGAATTCTCCCCCTCCAAAAGAAATGAGTCGGCAGTTGATTGTTGAGCCAGCAGGACTGTAATGAAACCTAAACAAAGCCCACTTAGTAATTAGTTTACATTTGGCAGCCTCTCTAATCCTTCCAACCCCAACAGGGCCAATGATGATGCTGGGAAGAAAGTGAAGAGCACAGGCTGTTTGCAGTCTGTCTGTGAACAATCATTTCATTCCCCACAAATGACACTTTCTTCTATTGTGCACATCCTTCATTCCATAATGCTCTTAAAGAAATATCAATGTTTTGAAGATTGACAAATTCATGTAAATGGTGAAAAGTGAAGCTTGCCAAAAATCATCCAAATAATATATGGCTATGTTTTAATGAATGTCAATGTAGATCATGTAGTTACAGACATCTAACAGCAGGGGTACTGGGGCCATGCTAACCAAACACCTGGAGTGTACAATACCCTAACAGAGTCATTCCAACAAACAACAAAAAGCATGTCTTACAGTAAAACCCTGCAGCCTCATCAGTATGACTCTCAGCAAAAGCAGTGACGCATTCAGTACTGCTCCTGACATCAGCACACCAGAATGGAAAATCTCTCACTGAGCCTCATCTAAACTTGCAGTACCTAAAAGCTGGTAGCAGCAACTTCTCTGGCCAAGTCTTACTTTATCAGAGGCAGTGAGTGTTCACCTGCTACTCAAACTGTAACTGAAACGCACAATTCCAGAGTTGTATAATCTCTTATTTATGTAGCATAGTGTAGCATATTTGCAAAGTAAACCCAATGACACATGCAAGCTTCAACTACATAGAATATCAGGGGAATCACTGATAAAGGACCAAAATACTATTTTTTGCAAGGCATGCAAAGCATTTGAAATGTAAAAAGTATTGTGTACGATAATAACAAAATCATGACATTAGGCCGTCATGTAAACCTGAGAATTGGGTATTCTGAAGGGTTACTTGATATCAATGTGGATTATTCAAGCTTTATAATTGAGAATAATTACAAAGTTGTCACAGACAACAAACAACTTGACAATGTTGATACACTGAAATATGATATTGGTTTATACAATACAAAATGAATGCAAAATGTTAAAAATTTCTCACTAAGATGGCACCACGTTTGCGTAACCACAATCTATGAGGTGTCTGCACATCAGAAACACCTCCTCTTATAACCATTCATCCATTTCTTAACAAGCACTATCTTTCCTGTCATCTTACAGATGCTCTGGCAGCCTGCTTTTACATGCCAAATGACAGCGAACAGGGGCAATTAAATTGTTCTCAGAACTAGTTTGCCACCCAAGGGAGTCAGGCTGTGGACCGACTCTGGCACTTAATTAGCAAATGCAAGGTTTTATAGGTTAAAGACAGACAAAATCAGACCTTCAAAAAAGGGAAGTGTCTGAGTTTTGGGTCAAAAAGCAAAATAAGAAATAGTTTGGATATTTGTGCCAAGCATTTTCATCTCTGTATAGCATGGAAGTATACAGCATGTAATCAGATAACAGGTCAACTGCTGCTATGTTATTCTAGTAGCAAGAAACCAATGTCTATCATGGACTGGGGAACAAGAACTGAATAGAGAGAGCTTGACCATAGAAACTGACTCCATAAATGTCAAAAACAATGGTGCTCCAACTAGACTGATGATGTGAAAATATGTCTATATACTAACTGAGAATTCACACAGCGAAAAAAGTGAACAGCAAGGTTGTGGTTTGATTCTCATGGAATGCAAGGGCTGATAGAAATGTAGTCGCTTTGGATAAAAATGTCTGCCAAACGGATAAATGAAAATCTATTAATATATAAACTCAAAAAGATTTAGGCCTAAATTTAGGATTTATGTATTTGAATTGCATATAAACTTTCCATCCACAGTTTTAGCATCAATAAACTAATGCTATTAATGTGATGCATATTTTTTTCAGTTATATACAGTATATGTTTATACATTTATCATCAATAAATCCAATTTCTCATATATTCTAATTAAACTAATATTGCTTGTTCCACAACTAGCCATATTGTATCCATGTTCGTACTTTTTAACTGAATACATGTAATTGTTCTCAAAAATATGTTGATATGTTGAAACAGATTTGTTGATTCCAAGCAATTTCAATACATGCATTTTAAAAACATGATTATTTAGATAAATTCAAATAGATGCAAAAAATTAATTAATAATAAACCATGCCATAACATTTTTGAGTGCAGAAATTGTAACTGTTTCATTTACAGTACATATGACTGACAAATATGAATCACATTAGGTTTTCTCGTTTGTTAATGTTAAATCAGCGTAATCCAAATGAATGAAAATCATATGCAATTCAAATACATAAATATTACATTTAGACCTATATTAGACCTCTAAACATAATATATAAACCACTTTTAAAATAAGATTTACCTGAAGTACCCTTTTGTATTGGTTTATGTTCTATTAACTGATAAACAGGTATAAGAACATAACAAACTATATTGTATAAATAAAATCTAGTCATTAAAAGTGTCCCCTCTATTATAACTTTTGTTTAGTGTTCAGCTTGGAATGCTCTTAAAGTTTTTAAACTTGTCTAAAACTTGATTAAAACAAAGTTTAACCAAGAATATACTGATGTTCATTTGCTAACTATAAATTCATGATACTGTAAGCTTAGACAAACCCTAGATGTGCAGATTCTAAGTAAATCTGATCAAATTTTAACTCTGTCTTCTTAGTAATCAGCACCATATCTATTCAACTTTAATGACCAGATAACACTATATCACTGCTAAACCTGCATCTGAGTGACAGTAACATTGAAACTTTAGAGTGGTGACTCCCTGAAGTCCTACGAGATAAGCACGCAGTCAGCTAGCTCTACCTAGATATCAGTGAGAGACCATTCAAGAGATCCATTATTCATAAGACTAGTACAGCAGCGATGACACCACCTGCCCTGACCCACTGAGCTGGATGTTCTGTGCCAGTCAGCAAGCATTGAGAAGTTGTTGTGCGGTCAGCTTACCCCGGATACGCATTTGGCTAAACAGTTGCAGCCAACAATGCTGGCAGGGGTAAACAGTTTCCAGAGTGTCAAGTGGAAAGAAAAAGTAATGAGCACAACTGATTTCAACAATCTGGGACCCATAGACTTGACTAATGATGCAAAGCATGGCATAGTTTTAACTAGAAACAAAACTGTCAACCCCTAGAGGCCTCAGCCTCCTACCTGAAAATGAGATGGTGTGGCTTAAGAGGTTTATGTTCAAATCTTGTTCAAGTGATATCTTTTTTAAGAGAAATAAAAATGGCACCTGTTTGTCAGTAAATGTATAGTGGTAATATTAATGGTGACATTTGGTTGCATTATATTTTTGAAGTCTATACAACAGAGACGATTTAAATGGGAGAATCTATCCATCCAATCAACAACTAAGTCCCTCCCATGCATATTTTTTTGATAATCTTGTAACTCTGATGTATGTCAAAATAGGGAAGAAATGATCTGACACGTCTTCTACCATCACATCACAGCTTTAAAGAATTCAGAATTATTCTTTTTTTTCAAGCTGATGAACGATAAAAACATTGACAACCAATCAGAATGCACTTGACTTTAAAGAACTCAAGCATTTAAGAAGACATGCGGCTCGCACTTATAATAAAAAGAAGGTTGTCGTTCACTGGTATGGATGTATCTTTATAGTTTGTATTCCTAGTGTGAACCGGCTTTTAATCTAGCAAACTTGGACCTAACCATTTCAAAACTAACAAACCTAGCCCTAAAAAAATTACAGAAAAGATCAGTCATAGTGGCACTACCACAAATGGCTCATTTTTTACCTGAGAAGGTAGACTGCTCGCTCTATGTCATTCAGATCTTCATCCACAGTGAGCTTGTCAATCTCTTCTGCAGTCTGCAAATGGTGTAAACAAGACAAACAGCTATGAAACCTGGCCTTGCTATCAGCACTTTACAAAAAAACACAGTGCTCTAATAAAGAAGGAAGCAAAAGTCATTAGCATAAAATGTTGAGCGTCTCCATAGCAAAGACGAAAATCTGCAAAAGTAGTGCATCTTAAATAAAGAATGGCCAGTAATTGGGCAAGATTCCATTATAGATGACTCAGCCAAATATGTGAGGAGGCTGCAGGGAGGCAGGATGCGAGGCAAGAGGGACTGCGTGGGAAGAGATAGTGTGGGGGACGGGAGCCATGTGTGGGTGCCTAGTCTATTACTTTAGGGCTCTCAGAGCCACGATGCTTTTCTTTGGAACCTCCCCATTAAAAAAAGATAAGGGACAGAAAACACCCGCCCCCTCTGTAGGCGTTGCACTATTCCCGTGCTGAGAGATGAGAGAGTATCCTTGCTCAACTTCACTGCTGCCAGGTACATGATTGCAGAGACGCCCAACACGACGTTCACACAACTCCATGTGAATGCAACCGCTTTACGTGAAGGAATTCGCGGTAGTGATAGGAATAACGTTCTGGTTTGAAGTGGAAATCCTCTATTCCGCAGTGGTGAGGCGCGAAAACGAGGAGGCGAAGCGGTGATGCGGACAGCTGACAGAAACTGCGTCACTCAGCAGACTGAAGTGGGCAACCCCCGTCCTTCCCTAAGGATGCTAGTACAGTTACTACTTCAAATAAAGATAATAGAGTGTACGACGCGATAATGTAGAATAAACGGTCGTGGTGCGCGCAACAAAATAAGCGGAAGCGTCAAAACGCGTGAATGTTTTCTGTTTTAGTCTTTCCCTAAAGAAATGACCTGAGCGTCCAAAAGATTCCTCCACTCTTAAGATAGCCTACAGCAAGCATTCAATCATTAACCTCATTGTTACAGGTTTCGTTAAGCAGCTAATGAGTACTATACGAAGCAAATAGTTAGCAGTATCGAGAGAAGAAAATATTGTACATACCTTCAGGCTCCTGCGTATGGGTCTCTCGATGAAAGTAAGATCCTGCAGGTCATCTATCTCTCCAAACAAACTGGACTGGCTCGGCGTCATTTTCCTGACAAACATCTGTCCTAAGTGTCTTAGTCAATGTGTCAGACGCGGGTGTCAAAGTCCTGTCATTATTGTGGCTCCTTAACAGTGAATGACTGATGTGATGTCTTTGATGAAGAGAGGACCGTCCTCCCACGACAAACGCGTCCCACTGGTTGCAAAGCTGGATCTATCCTAATTTATTTGCGTGGTGTTCAATTGTTTGTGCAGTTTCTACACACGCGTGCGCTGACGGCACGTAGTAAGGGATTCCTGCGATAAAAGTGTTGCTTACTTTCCGAGAAAAAGATGGATTCGGTGCGCGTTTTCCCACTGGAGCAGCTCGAGATGTCGAGTGCTGGTGATCAAAAATGAAATCCTTCCCCCGCTTATGATAAAAACCATCCAGATATGGCTGTTGTCATATGAAGAAAAGATCCCTGATATTCCTAAATGTAAGAGCGCAGAGTTAAGAGTTAATTTGCAGGTTAACCTGGTCACACATACCTGTTCGCCTGCCTCGGTTGGTGTTAGCTCGCTAATAATACGACAACAAAGTTGAAAAAAATGGCCTGTCGAAAAAACTCCTCTCGAGAAAACCGTGCATTTTGTCTAGTTTATGCTCATCTCAAGTAATCCTCTGTAAATGTAGCTCAAATGGCAACACGGATCGTTTCATAAAAGCTACGTCTTTTATATTGTGGATGTGCTAGCAAGCAGGAATATTCAAACCACGCAAACGCACTGCACCAACTAAACTGGTTTCCATGGAGACAGCATGCCACAGCAGCTCGAAGCGCCTGGAACGTCAGAGCGTTCAGTCCAAGTTCGTCATCGAAATGGACTCAGAACACAGAACGTCTACTGAATGGTTTTGACTGTCGTGTTGTAATTGATTACGTTTACTTACGGCATAATATTCTAAATATGGTTAATTCCGGGTAAACATTCGGCTTGGAACAAACTGAAAGTGTGACGTTTTGCTCGTTGTGTAACTTGGAAACCAGTGCCTACCACAACAATTCAGGCTAACACATTTACACAACAATTAAGAATGATAAAAAGATACTTAATACCACATTTAAACTACTGAAGGGATGTAGGATTAGAGTTGCTTTTTAACTGTAGTACAAGTGTGGTAACTTGGCACTGTATTTTTAACCACACTAATATGAAATGCAAAATAATAGCCTACTTTACTACTACTTTGTTCCTTTTTGGGAAATGTTTACCTTTTCCATTTTTTATCAACTGCAATTGTAGGCTACTGGAGTTACACTACAGTGAATTTCAAGTATGTTTTATTACTTGTACTGTAGCTACTGTACAGCACAACATCAGTACTATAGTTTTAATGTATTTATCTGAACTTGTATTGCATAGAACTATAAAATGTAGTGCCCTAAAATGCAGTTGCACTACAATGAACTATACAGGTGCATCTCAATAAATTAGAATGTCGTGGAAAAGTTCATTTATTTCAGTAATTCAACTCAAATTGTGGAACTCGTGTATTAAATAAATTCAATGCACACAGACTGAAGTAGTTTAAGTCTTTGGTTCTTTTAATTGTGATGATTTAGGCTCACATTTAACAAAAACCCACCAATTCACTATCTCAACAAATTAGAATACTTCATAAGACCAATAAAAAAAAAACATTTTTAGTGAACTGTTGGCCTTCTGGAAAGTATGTTCAGTGGTGTAGTGGTGCCCGGAGAAGTGGGTATACCCTTAATTTATGCCCCCAATTTTTTTTTTTTTTAAAAGGCCCAGCAAAGGATGAACGACCTGTGTCAAACAGTGACATGTAAACTAGTCTTGCATATTTAGTTCACTATTGTAATATTTGCACACTGTCACTTAACTTCTGCTGCTTGAGTAAGGATCATTATGAAAATAATATTATCCACAGAAGAGGTGCAGATTTTGCAATAAATAATTAAAATAAATAAATAAATACATATGAATAGACTGCAGCAACTGACATTTTGTCAGAACCTCTCTACACTTTTTAGTTAGTTGTCTGTTCAGAATTGTGGGAGAATTGGGATCTCTATTTGAAACAAAAAATATTGTGATTCTCAATCAGTTCAGAAGTGAGGGGGACAGAAATGTCAAATATAATAACTTTTGTCTAATTGACAGGTTTTATTACTATTTATTAATTATTACCTCTTGCTTTTAATTGGCTGAGAAATCAAATACACTGCGACAATAATTAATTAAATATTTAATTTAATCAAAAATTATCATTTTTCCTGTATTTTCCTAATGACAATTTTATGATTTGTTTAGCTATATAGGCTACTAGAATAAGGCCCTAGTAGCCTATCTATTGCCAAGTGTAATAAATGCTATCAATTAGCACTGCATTATTCAGAATCAGATGCTTTTTTTATTACCTGGAGATGAATTGAAAAACACACATAAACCATATATTGTCACAATCCTGTGTTTACTGTCTTCACGTTTCTTCAGCTTAGCTACAGTAGAGATAGCTTTGGCTACAGCGATAGCTGGATTCTTGCACGTCGTGACTCGTAAATTAGTAGGCTGCTTCTATGAGGCCGATTCGGACTTTCTGCGCGAGAGCGCTATCCGGCTTCGAGTAGCCTATAAAAGAAACATACACTGCATGAGAGTGTTTACGTCTCGTTCCTGACCGCATCACTGTCTTTACTGGATGTTTTTAGAGAATATTTGCATTTATTCACATTCACATTGGATTAGTTACTCATATGCTGGACTGTCGTGATTTGCCTAGTGCAGGACGCGCATCAGAGGGGATTTAGAAGTGGGTATACGGAATGCCAACTGATAAAGAAGTGGGTATACGCCGTATACCTGCGTATACCCTCCACTACACCACTGAGTATGTTCATTTACTGTATATGTACTCAATACTTGGTAGGGGCTCCTTTTGCTTTAATTACTGCCTCAATTCGGCGTGGCATGGAGGTGATCAGTTTGTGGCACTGCTGAGGTGGTATGGAATGGAAGCAACAGTGGCCTTCAGCTCATCTGCATTGTTGGGTCTGGTGTCTCTCATCTTCCTCTTGACAATACCCCATAGATTCTCTATGGGGTTCAGGTCAGGCAAGTTTGCTGGCCAACAGGGGCGGATCTAGAAAATATTTTTTAGGGTGGCAAAGGGGTCTATGAGGGGTGGCAACACCAAAGCAAGCCCCCATGCATAGTTTTTGGAGATTTATAGTCTGACACACAGTTGTGTTCACAAATACTGTATTACCATTAAAGTGAAAGTGAAGTGACGTGCGGCCAAGTATGATGTCCCATACACACACACACACACACACGGAGCAGTGGGCAGCTAATGCTGCGGCGCCCGGGGAGCAGTTGGGGGTTCGGTGCCTTGCTCAAGGGTCTCACCTCAGTCGTGGTATTGAAGGAGGAGAGAGTGCTGGTTATTCACTCCCCCCACCTACAATCCCTGCCGGACCTGAGACTCTAACCCACGACCTTCGGGTTACAAGTCCGATTCTCTATCCATTAGGCCACGACTGCCCCAAGTAATTAAGTAATAATCTATACTGTTTAAAATGAAAAATAAATAATAACATTTCAATATCCATCATGGCACTAAGTCAATACACAATATAAAAAACTTCAACAGGTTATAAATGTTTCTGAGCTTGTATCACTAAAGACGACATGCGGTTCTATTAAAATTACACAGGCTACTTAGATGGTATAAATCACATTTTAGTGCAAGTTTAAGAGCAACAAAAACTTTTGAATTTCCTAACATTAGAAAGAAATGCAATAATATCAAAGCACTGAAACTGGGTCAGTTTTGAAAACAATGTTTGATTCTCTGTTATTAACAGAGGTGGGAATGTCTGTAATCACCCAGAACAAACTCTATCAACCAGCAACACCCCAGCAACTGCATAGCAAGAGCCTAGCAACCACCCAGAATATCATAGCAACCAACTAGCAATGCTTTAGCAAACATCTAACTGACCAAACCATTTACGTTTTTTAATTTTGTGTGTAAGCAGTTGAAAAAAACTGTAAATGCTTACACACAATTCAAATACACAGATGACTTTCATGCCCAGTGAACACTGAGATCAATAACACTGTAACATTTTTTTTTTTACTAGGATTCAGGAATTATTTTTGCAGCTCAAGGTCTATTACGGTATACATAAATTAAATTACAGATACAGATGTATAATTCAGCAATGAACTTTTAGGAAAAAATAATTTTCATTTTACTACTGTAAAGTAATCTTGCAGTAGATGAAAAGGACTAGAAAAGTTCAAATACCAAAGAATTGTATATGAACTTGGTATGCATCACAATACAGTAGAGTAAAAAAAATAAAATAGTCAATTTAGCATCCTCTGCACATTTGGCCAAATTTCATTACAGTATACAGTACTATAGTAGTTTCTTGGTCTCCTGACACAAGACTAGCTATAGGCAGTCTTTTCTCAGTTCTGCAAACATGCAGTACACATAAAAATGGTTACAAATCACATTTGACAGTCACAGGTTTGAAGGTGTACAACATGCGCTACAGTTTACTGTACATATATAGAATAGTAAAATTTTCATCATCTAATGTACTGGTACTGTACTGTACTGTATATTTATTCTGTATGTGTAAGTATAAAACCCCAGTAGAGATTGGCTCAGCTCAGAGATTCTGTGTGTTCATTAGTTTTGCAACTAATGTTTAACTTACTCATTGTTAAACTTTTTGAGAAATGTGTCTTTGTTTTGAAAACTGAATTAATGGTTTTGGGGGGGAGAGTGCCAACTAAAATCAGTTATATGTTAACAATCTGAGAAAACTGCAATACGACTAGATTCTTACCTAACTCTGCTATTAGTTTTCGTGATGTCATTTTTATTGATTTCATGCTTATGTCCATGATGAAAGTGGAGCGAGCGGTCAGAATCGGATCACCAAACAATGTGAATCTCAGACAATCCAGACGGGATTAGATTTCTCAGAGGACTTTAGCCGAGAAGCAGTTTATCTGATTCACGAACAAATGTAAAAACAATTCATTAGTGAACTGGGCCGCGCTTAATGTTTTTGACACAAAGAACCTGTTCAAAGAGTCATTTGTTAATGAAGCCGACTGCAGAACCATCGTGCACAGTTTATTGAAAGACGTGTTTTTGCCATTATTTTGCATTACTCTGTCATCGCCGTGGCTGAACACTGAGATCAGTAACACTGTTAACATTTTTTTTTTCTGTGATAATTCTGGGGTGGCAGGTGGGGTGGTACAGCTTTTCTTAGGGTGGCAGTTGCTCAATCAAGCACAGTAACACCATGGTCATTACGCTTTTGTACCTTTGGCAGTGTGGGCAAAGCTCTGGAAAATGAAATCAGCATCTCCATAAAGCTTGTCAGCAGAAGGAAGCACGAAGTGCTCTAAAATTTCCTGGTAGATGGCTGCGTTGACTGTGGACTTCAGAAAACACAGTGGACCAACACCAGCAGATGACATGGCAGCCCAAATCATCACTGACTGTGGAAACTTCACACTGGACTTCAAGCAACATGGATTCTGTGCCTCTCCACTCTTCTCTCCAGACTCTGGGACCTTGTTTCCAAATGAAATGCAAAATTTACTTTCATCTGAAAAGAGGACTTTGGACCACTGAGTTCTTTTTCTCCACAGCCCAGGTAAGATGCTTCTGACGTTGTCTCTGGTTCAGAAGTGGCTTGGTAGCCCTTTTCCTGAAGACGTCTGAGCGTGGTGACTCTTGATGCACTGACTCCAGCTTCAGTCCACTCCTTGTGAAGCTCTCTCAAGTGTTTGAATCAGCTTTGCTTGACTGTATTCTCAAGCTTGCGGTCATCCCTGTTGCTTGTGCACCTTTTCCTACCCAAATTCTTCCTTCCAGTCAACTTTGCATTTAATATGCTTTGATACAGCACTCTGTAAACAGCCACACCTTTCAGTAATGACCTTCTGTGACTTACCCTCTTTGTGGAGGGTGTCAATGTTCGTCTTCTGGATCATTGCCAAGTCAGCAGTGTTCCCCATTATTGTGGTTTCACAGAACAAGAGATACCCAGAATTTATACTGTATGGATGGTCATTTATTGAAACTCAAATGTAAATATTCTAATATTTTGAGATACTGATTTTTGACTTTCATGAGCTGTAAGCTCTAATCATCAAAATTAAAACAAAAAAAAACTTTTGAAATGTTTTACTTTACATGTAATGAATCTAAAATATATGAAAGTTTCACTTTTTGAAATAAGTTACAAGAAGAACTTTTCACGACATTCTAATTTATTGAGATGCACCTGTATGTGCACTGCATAGTTAAATTATATGGGCAGTCAAAAGTGAACTGCAGCTGTACTGCTGTTAAGACTACTGTGAACTTCAAGTACACTTCATTCAAATGTAGTTGTACTGCAATATATAACATCAGTTCTACAGTTAAAAACATTTTAGCAAATTTTTAGCACAATTTGTATAGCACAGCATCATGTTACTGAACTAAACTGCATGTTTTCCTGTTTAGATTAAAATAATACTGCAATTATATTGCAGTTCATGTTTGTAAAGGATGGACATTTTGCTGCAAGGCTCATTAGATTCAATATTGTTTATGTATTGCTGTAAAACAGCATCAGTTGGTCTCTTCCAAGTTATGAAACACATGGCACAAGGGCCAAGTGGTAAAGTGTCAGTCTTCAAAAGCCAAAATTCAGTAAGTCAGTAAAATGTCTTACTGAATTATCATTAACTCTGATTTGTAGAAGTCATGCAGGAGTCAGGTTATTTCTACATAAAACAGACCTATTTATAACCACATTTGGCTACAAGCCTGTGTGAAGCAACTAAATGCTAGTCTGGCCTCCAGAGATCTTCACCATCCTTGTTTATGTCCCTCTTGGATAACAGGTCACATCAGGCCAGCTGGAAAGGTTTAGCTCCTTACCACTGGGATCTCATAGAATCCATGTTTAGCCCCGTGATCTGAGTTTCCTACATCACTGCTAGACTGACAACGGTCAACTGTACATATTCTCATCTCAACATGTGCAGTCTCAGATATCTGAAAATATCTGTATGCCACTCTGAATATATAAAAAATGAATGACTTCACATATGTGTGAGCTCTTCTCTAGCTAAGTAAGGTCCTCGCTGATAATCAGGATCGAATTCATCCAACATTACTTTAACAGAAAAAAAAACATGGCTAACATTATTTTACTGTATATTCAATATTGTAATAAGTAAATGTGGAGGTGTTGTTACCTTAAGAAGCCATTTCTACCTGATTTTACCTGAATTACTTTAGTTGGTTGATTCTATCAGGCTGATTTAGTCTTTTAAACATATCTTTGACCGATTTATTTATAGGGAAACTTGTTTATTCTTAAATTATATGAGAGGCAGTAAGGATTTTAGGATTTTTTAATGATCAGAATAATAAATAAAACTGAATCAAAATATCTCACAGGGAAAAAATTGTGTTTGACATATTTTAACCAGATGGGGGTGCCAATGTACTGACTGTATGCATTAGGGACCAGTGGGAGTCTGTGCAATTCATTTCATGCATTGAAGCTTAAATTGTAACATTTATTTCAGCCTGAGTGAGAAAAAAACAAGCTGATGGTATATGTCAATGACTATTTTGAATTAAATAATTTATTACGGAAATAAAAGAATCAATAAATAATACATAATTTTGCCCATAACACAGTAATCAATGTGATAATTTGGTCTATGAGAGGAATGAAAGATGTGATGTTCTGAATGTGTTAACCTTAATGTGTGTTAAAGGATAACACTTTGGATAAAGGATACACCAAACTGCATGTTTGGATTGAATGTTGATCAGAAATATGGTTTATTATTAACATACCTAGTATCTACCTTCAGATTGAATTATTACTTGCACTATTTTGAAGCTCCAGACCTTCATTGCCACACTGCTACAGATGAAAACACGAGTCATTTAATAGGACAAGAGGTATGAGTATCCATCTGAGATGTTTACAGTGTCACAGAGAGGTTTCTATCACATGCCAGCATTCAGAGACAGCTGTCTTGAAAATTGGGACACTCAAGCATTAGACCACGTAACGATATGTACTTATGTAAATAATGCATGGTATAATATGGAACAGTGTGAAGACAGCCTGATTGGTCATTATAGGACACAAAATACATTTGTACACTCAGAAAAACAGTACAAAAGCTGTCACTGGGATCGGTACCCTTTTAAAAGGTACTAATATGTAGAGTACCTTTAAGGCACTTATATGCACCCTTTATTTGGTAAATAAGGTACAAAAGTACCTTTTTTAGCCCTAAAGTGACAGCTTTTATACCTATTTTCTGAGAGTGTATAGTGTATTTTACAGACTATAATGTTCCATACAACAACAACAACAACAACAAAAATAATAATAACCTAAATAACCTAATTCTGCAAATAATGAGATTATAAAGAAACCTGTTAATTCACATAGGCATGAAACATATTTGTGTATATTTATATATTCCTGTTTTTGCATATTTAACCACTGAAGTCCATGCTGCAAGATTTGTCAACTTCATAATCATTTATAACAAATTTATGGAAGTTCAGGGTTAAATGTTTTCTACTTTCAGGGAAAAAGTGATTTTCCCAGTTTCAAAACAGATCTCCTGCTCTTTTCTTGACCCGTATGCAAGGAAGATCATGTCACATCTAAGCCAGACATGCTCTAATGAATCGCATGCAAGCCAGGCAAATATATTTATAAGGCAATCGGTTTGTTTACGCAATGACATGAAATCAAGACCTCTCAGAGACTCTTCATAAAGCACGCAGCAGCAACTGCTGTACAGATAAAGGAGAAGATGTACTAAAGGAGAAGATGTACCACGTTCAACGTAATTATTGATATCCTGTAGAAAGGTAGGTGGACTTCTCAATGAAAGCAGTGATGAATTATAGTGATAACGTTGTTAGGACTTGTAAGGGAACTTGTGTACAGTTGAAAAACAGAATTAACGTTTACTGATCAATGGAAAAAAAATGGAAAATAACCTGATATTTTAATTAACTGTCGTTTAATTATATTATTATATTTTTTTATTAATTTATTCTCTTGGCAGTTTGTGTGATTGATTAGAACTATGTTATTTGAATGTTTGTCCGTTTTCAAATTTCTGAGCATCTTACTATCACAGGTGCAAAATAGCAGCAGCCAGTGTGACAATGGCTGCTTCAATGACAACAAACGATGACCTGGAGGACTTCAGTGCTTATGCACACTTGTCTGAAGAACAGCTGTTGCAGTTAGCTATTGAACGAAGTCTGGCTGATACAAATTTAACTCCATGGCAGAAACGACAAATGCATGCCCACACGCAGCCAGCTGCCCCCAAAGCTACACAACGACTGCCATGCAACCCTAACTCGGCAAACCCTCCCAGGTGATTTTTTTTTAGTGCTGTCATGTACAACTACACTCCAAAAAAAATAAAGGTTCTAACATGGGGTTTTTGCAACGATGCCATAGAACATTGATGTCCAGTCCTGCTCCTGGAGGGCCAACATCCTGCAGAGTTTGTCAAACCAGCTCAAAGACACTTACCTTTCTAGTGAGTCTGGAGACCTTGATTAGCTGGTTCATGTGAGTTCAGTTAGGGTTGGAGCTAAACACTACAGGACAGTGGCCCTCCAGGAACAGGTTTGAACACCCCTGCCATAGAAGAACCATTTGGGGTTCCCAAAGAAACTATAAAAACCTATTGTGAAAAGGGCAGATTCCATGGATGTTTAAGGTTCTTCATGGAGCCACAGATGCCAAGAATCTTTATTTTTAACAGTGCACCTGCTTCAAGTATACAATCAATTATGTTTGCAAATCACAATTATTATGTCTCTTGCAAATATATAAAAAACGTTGTTGCTGTCTTCCTTTCAGTGAGAATAGTTGTGCAAAAATTGACAGAAATATTCACAATCATATCTTCAGTAAAGACCAAGAAAAGGTGATTGCCTGGACAAGGCACAATGGACACCTGCGGGTCACAGTAGAGACTGTGAAGTGAGTGGCAAGACAAATTTCATTTAATTTGTGTGTGTGTGTGTGTGTGTGTGTGTGTGTGTGTTTTTGGGTGTGACTATTACAATTTGAATGGTTTATCCTGCTCCAATTCTTTCTAAATGTGTTTTTTTTGAAAATCTAAAAATGCACACAGTTCCAAAGACAATAGCTACAGTTCAGTATAAAAACCATTCCCTGAATGGAATTAATGGTGTGTGTGTGTGCTGTTTTTCTGAATATCCCTCCACTTTCCAAATGTTCCAAAGACCTTTCCTTCCTGAATGGAATTAATGTTTTTGAACAAATCATTTGAAAGAACGAGTCAATGACTCGCTCATAACTCATCACTTGTCGCCACCTACTGGCATAAAAATGTAACTTACAGAAATAGTCACTGAAAGAAAATATAGGTCAAGAATTACTGTACATTGTGAACAAAAAGTGAAATCATGCTTATTGGGCTCATCCACTGAGATAACAGCCCTTAAGATTCTTGTTCTTAAAATTTGTTTGCATATTTGTTATTCCAGTGATTTAGACCCTTTTCTCTCGGCCATTTGGAGAGGGGATGCAAAAGCTCTACAAGACCTCATTAATTTCAAATCTAAAAATCTCGATGAACCCAATAAAGACGGCTGGTTACCGCTTCATGAGTCTGCATACTATGGCCATGTGGAGTGCCTTAAGATTTTGCTCAAAGGTGATGAATGAATACATTTTTTTGATGTCCAGTCCAGAATCACATTCTCAGAAATCACAGCTGTATTCCATCTCTCCCACAGCCAAACCAGATACAATCAACAAACAAACAAACAAAAGTCAGACACCGCTCATGCTGGCTGTGAATCACAAACGTGTTTCTGGTGTCAAACACCTCTTGGAGGAAGGAGCTGATCCTAACCTTGCAAACTACCTGTGGGAGACACCACTGTACAAAGGTTAACATTTTAGCATGATATCTCTCAACAACTAATGACCAGGAAGAGGTCTGAATAATCACTCTTGATTTTACAGCATGTGAGAAAGCCAATGAAAAGCTAGTGGAGCTTCTTTTGAGATTTGGAGCTTCACCAACCAAAGCCAGTGTTCAAGGTGTGACTCCGCTACATGAAGCAGTGAGGAACAAAAACTTAGATATCTGTAAGATGCTGATACAAGCAGGGGCAAAGCTGTGGGCCAGAAATGTTTATGGCATTGACGCACTGTTTACGGCTGCTCAGTGTAATGCTGTTGATGTGCTTAAATATCTAATAAATAAAGGTAAGAATTTTGTATTACTATTTTTGGATGTAAAACAGAAATAAAAAGTATTAATTATTCAGTTTTATTCTTGTAGCTTTAACATAGTGATCTATTCTTTAGGAGGTGATGTAAATACCCAGGCAAATGATGATGCAACCGCATTGTTTGAGGCCTCTAAGATTGGTCATACTGAAGTTGTTAAGACACTCTTGTCAAGACGAGCTGATGTTAACAAACCCAACAAAACTGGATTACTTCCTATTCATGTTGCAGCAAAGAATGGTAATGACAGGTTAGTAGGTCTACTACAGTTCATTTAACATTTATCCTTATTACATGGCTCTTTGGGATATTTAATCATGGCATTCAGTGGTCAGAAATTTCTTACTTATAAACCATGAAACAAAGCATACAGCTATAAGGTGAAGCACAACATTACAAACTTTTATTTGAAACAAATAAGTATTTAAAAAGGAACTAAGACACAAAGGTGCAAGTCTGTGTACTTAATGGTTTTAATGAGGGAAATAACTACAGTCCCATAAAGCATGGCAAATGACGATGGAAAACGATGGAAAAGTATAAGATGATTGTATATACAGAAATAATATTTTCCTTTTTATTGCAAAATATGCACGTACAGAGATTGCATTTTCTTGGGAAGTTGCCACAAATCAGCTTCGCTTTGCCAATACCGCATGACTTTACGGTTCCTTAGTGTGGATCAGGTAGGTAGGACGTAAGTTCATTGCGGTATGGGGCAAGCGAAAAGTTGATTATGTGGGAACGGGCTGGGCTGAAGAAAGTTGCTATGTGGAACGGATGGGCAGAGAAACATGCTATGTGGGATGAACAAAACACAACCTTAAGAAAACGTATCAAACATTCTTTAACAGAAGCGAAATTGAGCCACAGTCTTATCTGTCAGGTAATAAACCTGGCAGCAAAAATGTGGCCAAGGACAGATCATATTCAGCCACCTGTTGACATAGCTTGCCTATTTGGTCCTATAGAGGGCAGATGGTTCACATGCTCCTCAACAAAACATACCAAGCACTTGATAACCCCCCTCCCAGATGATTGTCACAACAATGATTATTCTGAACAAATATTTTATGTTTAATCAGAAAACAAAGTTGAAATGAATCTCACACTAAATAAAATTATGGTCAGTTACATTCCACACAAACTAAAAAAAATTAAATAAATAAAAAAACATGCTTATTTTTTTTTCTTGGTCAGTGTGTTCAAATTGTTGGGGTATGGCAGTGTGAATGTCTTTTTGGTGCTTTGAAAAATTGACCAAACAAAACAAAACACATAGACATTATATAATCATAAATATATATAAATATATATATATTAACACATAACAGTATATATTTTTTTAATGTTTAGCAAAAATACAATACAATTTTAATAGGTACTTTCTTATTTTTGCAATATTCAAGTGTTCATGTCTGAATAATATCTGCATGCACCCAAGTTTGAAGCAGTAATTATTTAGTAGACAGCAATCTGGTGAGTGAAGAAGTCTGGTTTGGACAATGGCTCTGGATTGACTTCTGTCAGTGTTAAATTGTCTTCAGAACTGCCCTGAAATACCAATTCAAAAAAACAAACAATGGGTCATGTAAAAGGATCTTACATTCTCTAAAATGGCAGCTTCATATTTATTTTGGTGGTGACCTGGTGATGCATAAAATTTGCCAGACTGAATGTCAGTCTTCTTGGTGAAAAGCATAACTCATAACAAAAGAGATCTTGTCTACTAAGAAATACTTTTTAAGTATATGAATTCTGAGGCAACGCGTGAGGTATTCCACAAACAGTACAAAAGATTCCTACTAGTACAAATTTACTCACTAAGAAAATCATACTCATTTGTATATATATATTAGAATAAAAATGTAACACTAACATAAGCCAGTTAAAATGTTTGAATGGTGAGGTGCATTTCATAGTACTCTTGGTTTCTGTATTTCAGTTATTTATTTTAATTTAATACTTTTTTATTATCATCTGTTTTTTTCGAATTATGAATGGACCATTGTAGGTTGTTGTTTGTATGAAAAGTGTTCATCAGTGACAGTAGTTTTTAAAACAAGCTGGCCTTCCAGGAATCAGAAATATTTTTATATTTATTTTTAATTTTTTTTGGTATTTGATCAAATTTTTGGAATGTTGAGGTTATTACTTACTAGTCAGATGCTTCATGGCTTTTTTGGAGACGTGTAATAAATTTTAGATTCCTTGAGCTTTGAAAATCATTTAGCATAAAGCATTTCTGAATTAGGTAAAATTCTCACATACCAACTAAATAAAATTAATATACAATGTAGTATTATTAAAAAATATAAACAACAAGTAACAGCAGCATGTGAAAATGCTGGAAAAAAGGAAATGTGAAATATAATTATAATATACAAAACAATACAAAAAAAATCTTAATATTACCAAATTCATTTATTTTAGGTTTTACAGATGCATGATGATATATTACTGTATTGTGAAAAATGTATTTAATAGATTTTCAGATATCACCTGTGTTTCCTGTATTCTGTCGGCAGCTCATTACAAACTTACCGTTTTAGTTTGTTTTTTTCAGACGTCCTGATTCCAGTACAATTGTTTGTAAATAAAAAAAAAAAACGTTGTTTGAAATAGTTTATTTTGGCTCAATAAGTGACGTCACGATTGACCACTGTGCAGATTTTAGGTTAAATGAATTATTTTAGTGATACATTTATTATTTGGCAATTTTAGAGTAGCAAAATTAAAAAAAACTATTAGACGTCATCTACAAATAAATGTGCTTAACGTTAATTATAGAGTTAAATTGTTAGCTTAATTAATAGTTTGGCCTCTGTAGATAACTGTTTAGTGGGGTCATTTGAAGACAAACCATTCTGAAATAAGTAAAAGATTCAACACAAACGTGTCAATTACATGTAGAAAGTGTCTGAAAGGTTTTGTATGTATCATTTGTGTAACTTTAGGGACTAAACTTACCTTAAAAGCAGAGAGAAAACTCTCGTACTTGTCAGCTGAGTGAGTGACGCTGTTACCATGGTAAGCTCCTCCGTCAGTTTAAATGTGATTTGAATGCTCAACGGCGGCTGCCATTGGCCTGTCACCACACCAACGGTTCTTTTCCAAAAACCGCAGCTTTTTATCAAGTGGTTGGCATGTTCGTCCTCACGCAAATTGCACCAGTGGTCATGAACCCCAATACATTTTTTGAAACTCTGCCAGGGTGAAGATTTTCTAAAACTCGGTTATTCGTGTAGACAGCGAAACGGATTTTTTGGCTTGTGACGTCGGACCTGCGTGTTATCTCGCCTATACTGAACTTTTCAGGCTTCTGATTGGCCAAATGGTCTAACCACATCAAAGTTACGCATTACATAAATAGTAATAAAAGTCAAATGAAATGTCCTGAAACTTTATGTATTTGTTTAAGTGGTGTTAGGCTACATCAAACTGTAAATTAATGAGAATGTGAATGCAAAAACATTGTTTGAGGACAGTTGTATATAAATATATATAAAAAAGCAGATATACTAATTATCAAATAAGATATAATATCTTTTATCATTAATATCATATGAGGCATGAATTAATTTACATCTAAAAACAACAAACATGAGCTTTATGTTATGCATTTCAAATATATTTAAAATATTTATGTAACAGGTGTTCAGTATATGTGATATATTCCTTTCTCTATTGAGAAAACATGGCATTTTATAAAAACATTTTAAATGGATTTTACATGTGGGTCAGATCGGCAATATTATGTGGGCCACTATCTAATTTTATATACAAATACTACATTTGACATCATCTGGCCCATGTCTTGTGTGCGTCTAAACCGGTAAGCACACCTCTGCCAAACCCGGGCATGGGTTTGGCCCACATGCTGTATGCCAGATGCATGCAAAATGGGGCCAAATTTTGTTGTGCTGTATATTCAAGTATTTTGAAAGCATACAGAGATTTGCAGTGCTTCATGGGAATTGTCTGGTGTCAAATTGTTCTTTTGACTGACTTTGCTCACTGTGATTCTCTGATTGGTGGAGCGTTCTTTGCAGTATCATGGGTAATGTAGTTTTCCACTATTCAAATGTTAAACGTGATTATTTAAAAAAATAATAATAATAAGTTGAAATATTGTGAACTGATGGCTCCAACAAACGTATGATGTTTTGTACATTGTAATGGACTAGTGTTTTTTTTTTTTTTTTAGCAGAAGCTCTATGATAATATAGCCTATAGGTAAAATTATAAAATAATGTCAGATCATGTCCAAGTATTTAGTTATTTGGCATATAGCCATGTAATAAGTGGAAAGTGACAGTCAGCCAGTCATTAACACTAAATTAATCCCTTACAATACATATGTGTCTTAGTAAGGAACGTAGGTTTTATGCTTTTTTTATTCAAGTATTGATTCAGAAATAAATATGACTCTTTCTCATCTTCCTCAGCATTGTTGCCATGCTAATCCCCAGAACTAACACGGTCAAAGTGAGACACTCCGGCATCAATCCTCTTCATTTGGCTGCAGAACGTAACAGAGATGACGTTCTAGAAACATTAATTAAGGCAGGATATGATGTTAATGCGAAGTTGTCAGATGATTGGTCAAAAATGTATGAAGATCGTCGCAGCACGGCTCTGTACTCAGCTGTGATAAACAGAAACACTGAGGCAGCCGATATGCTGTTAAAAGCAGGTGCTGATCCAAACCTGGATATCTTCAATCCCCTGCTGGTGGCTGTAAGGAAAGCAAGTATGGAAATGGTGACCTTACTGGTGAAGCACGGTGCTAATGTCAATGCCCTGTTGCCAACTCATCCTACCAGCTTCCCTGCAGTATTGGTTTTCTGTATGAGGTACATGGTGATGATGAAGTACCTGCTGGACAATGGCTGTGATGCACTATCATGTTTTAACTGTCAATATGGCAGTAATCCACATCCCACCATTAAACCAAGACGAAATGGACGAGAAACAATGTATTTTTTAAATGATGAACCATCAAAATACTGTGTAGAGGTATAGATTTTGTTTTCCGGTCAAAATGTCTTGAATAAAACTGTCTGTATGCTTTATATAATTATTTTATAGTATTATTATTTAATATATTAAAAAATATAATTTTTAATAAAACATTTTTTTTTGTTTATTTACAGTTTTGTGAGCTCATCTCTACTCCTTCAGTCAGCAGCTGGGTGGGACCCATCATAGACACATTACTTGATTATGTGGGTCATGTTAAACTCTGTTCTCGAATAACTGAAATTCTAGACAGCAACAAAGACTGGGCTCATATTAAAGAAAGATCAGGTAAATTATTTTTATATCTCTTAATTTGCCGAATTTTGTCTGATTATTGACATCTGACTACTGAATTCATTTTTACAAATTAATGGAGCTAAACTGAAACCCAAACACTCTATTTCAGTTCTTCCTTGCACACTGATGCATCAGTGCAGACTCAAGATTCGTCAACGACTGGGCATCCACAGACTATGGCAAATCAGTGCTCTTCCTCTACAAGGAAGACTGCTCAAGTTTTTAAGTTATGAACTAGAAACATTTGAAGATATCCTGTGATGAACAGCATGCCATTCTTAACCGTTTACAGAACATGCTGCTTTAAATTATTTTGTTATAGACATAGTGTAATAAATTTTAGATTTAAAAGCTTGAGATCTGAAAATCATTTAGCATAATTTGTTTCTGTTCATATGGGTAATTATTCTCAATACATGTAAATAAAATAATATTCAAATGTAGTATAGAGTATAAAATAGCAGAACTAGCACACAAGTAACAGCAGCATGTGAAATGCTGGCTTTCAGTTTTGCAATATGTAATTTTATTTACATAGGTGCATAGCTAAATTAACTTGCACACTAAGGCTTTTTATAATGTGACCATAAGGCACTATGCATTAAACATCTAATGTGATTTGTTATTCTGCTATAATATCATGAAGACAAACTGTACTGTACTTGTAAATTAGTTAACAGTGATTTAACTGAGTAGAATTAGAGTTTAGAATTTTGTAATGAAGATTGCACATTGTACAGTAGCTTTTAGGGATGCACGATATTGGATTTTTGCCGATATCCGATATGATGATTTTTTAACTCATTATGGCTGGCCAGATGCCGATGCCGATACTGATATACTGTTTGGATAACACACCAAGTAATCTCCTGTGCAGAAATCTTCCTGTGCAGAAGCATTATAAGCATTTTTAATTTTGGTTCGTTTTTTATATTTTTAGGAGAAACGAAACGATTTGTTAGAATTTGTTTTTTGATAATGAAGCTTTGAAAAACTAGAAATAAACTATATATCAATCACATGCTTTTTCCCCAGAAAGATGCATTGTTTACCTAAACATTTTATTTTAAGATTTAACATTTGTAGATGGTCTAAAGCAAAAGAGTTGTAAAAATTCAGAAAATCTTTTAGATCTTATGATTTGTTAAAAAAATATAAACATATTACACATTAATGAATAAATCAGCATATATAAAATTATTTAATTTAATTATAAGTTTGTGATCCCCCCCCCCCATGTAAGCTATAGCTTCTGACCATTAAATCAAAACATACTCATTTTATGACATCAATTACTGCTTTATTTAATCAGAAACAGTCTAAATGTTATTTGTGTAGGCTATTTTCCTTTTAATTTAATTAGAAGTAGGCCAACAGCGCCCCCTATAGATTCAAACTCCTTTCCAACGGGCATTAGGACCCGGGGGAGGCTGTCACTGCTACCGCTGCTGCCACTGCACGTGCTATTACTGTTTACTCTATCGCACACCAAAGGCTTCATTCTGTACTGCTTTCACAGATTAAATGCAGCGATCCAAAACAGTCAATCTAATCGTCATTCAGACAAAACTTTGCTTCAAGAATGAGCCACACTGCTGACGTGATCTAATCGCTAGCACACCCTGAGCACATGTGAGTTAAGGTATTCATCTTATCAGCAATACATATCGGCATAATTTTTCATATTGGGCCGATGCCGATATTTACATTTAAAGCCATTATCGGCTAATTCCGATATCAGTCCGATAATATCGTGCATCCCTAGTAGCTTTGTAAATTAGTTAAAAGTGATGTAACATTTTAGATTCTAAACAGAATTTACGCTTGGAGTTGTCTGTAACTCCCTTAGTATTACTGTAAACTTGTGGTGTTTTCCATTTGCTTGAGTCTCTGTGATCTTGCATTGAAATAAAACTCTTGCATCTCCAAAGTTTTATTCAAGCTTGTTGAACTAGTCTTGCTGTATGACAGAGGAGTTTGAGCTGGTCATCAAAATCACAGTTTTTATAAACCTCAAATAAGCAACAGGGTAAAGTGAACAAGCTGCAGTAAAACTTCAGGTCAATTCACACTGCGCCGACAGACGCAGACCAATGTGTCACTTCTCAGACATCCAAGACCCAACAAACACTGATTCAACATGTTCAGTCGTTGAACACAAGTGCTGACCAAATGGCAGCAGATGCTGACAGGCATAACACACTGATCTGACAAAATCCGACGAAAGTCTGTTGCCGTTTGTTGGTGTTACGGAGTAACTGAAGCGAGAAGCGTGCGGATCCATTTGCAAAGCTTTATTATTAAACATGGTCAACACAGGCAAGGGTCGGACAAATGGCAAACAGGTATATAGAGGGCAAGACAGAAGAGTACTCAAGTAAACAGGCGTGGGTCGATCGATGGCGAACGTAATCCAAAGGAAGAGGCAAGCGAATAATCCACAGACAGACAATAATCAGTGGCGGAGCCAGAGGGGTGTCCAGGGTGGCACTGGACACCCCTGACATCGGATCGGCCACCCTGGGTGCCACCCCAAAAAATAATATGCTATGATTTCATTTTCTTTGTTTAATCGTACTGAAATAAGTGTTTATTTTAGCCTCGAACTCAAGGGTGTGAGTGTGATTCGTTTGGTGTTCCGCATCGTGCTTCGTCTCGTCCATTTCCAGCCTCTCACGCACACGGTCTCGTGCCACACGTTTATTTACAGAGTGAAAAACATCGCAGAGCAGAGAGAACATAGACAACAAGCTGACGGACACGACAGAACAGGTCACTTATAATAACATGAAACAATGTCTCAGCATTCAAATTCTGTTAGTTTTATTAAGAATTTCAAACGATAAAAACAGTTTTGGGGCTGTTTAGTCTTTAGTGGCTGGCGTGACGGCTCATGCACGCTCCCGCTTTTTAAGTTCAAGCAAAGCAGGAGTGCATTCTTATTAGCATGAAGTAAATATTGAATGAACATCTGATCCATGTTGAAAGATACACTACAACTTACCGAATGTATAGTGTCTCATGTAATCACTCAATGAGTGTTTCAACCGTGGAAAGACAGCAGCTACAAAACATTGTCACATAACAACAGAAAATCCACCCAGTGTCCATAAACTTAAGAAAAAGAGAGAATTTTGCAAAAATCACATTTAAATATTTACTCATTATTGCTCTTTTTTATTATAATTAATAAAAATTTAAAGATATAACGTTATTATAAAAATGGTCTAATATGAACTTGTATACAAACCAATTGTTACTTTAACCTTAACAATAGGGTTCCCTGTATAGTTTAGTTTAGATTTTTTTTTGTTGTTGAAAAAATAAAGTGTACATTACCAGTCAAAAGTTTTTGAACAATAATATTTTTAATGTTTTTAAAGAATTCTCTTCTGCTCACCAAGCCTGCATTTATTTGATCCAAAATGCAGCAAAAGCAGTAATATTGTGAAATATGTTTACTATTTAAAATAACTGGTTTATTTGAATATATTTTAAAATGTAATTTAAGTAATTTTTTTCAGGATTATTTTAATGAATACAAAGATCAAAAGATTAGCATTTATCTGAATTTTTTTTTTTAAGCTCGGAGTCAGTATAATTATTTATTTTATTTATTTATTTATTTATTTTGGGGGGGGGGGGGTATTATATAAATTAATACTTTTATTTAGCAAGGATGATTTAAATAGATCAAAAGGGATGATAAAGACATTTATAATGTTACAAAAGATTTCTATTTCAGATAAATGCTGTTCTTCTGAACTTTCTATTTATCAAAGAAACCTGAAAAAATTCTACTGGACTGTTTTCAACATAATAATAATAATAATAAAATGTTTTTTGAGCTAAAAATTCAGCTTTGAAATCACAGGAATAAATTACATTTTAAAATATATTCAAATAGAAAGCAGTTATTTTAAATAGTAAAAATATTTCACAATATTGCTGCTTTTGCTGTATTTTGGATCAAATAAATGCAGGCTTGGTGAGCAGAAGAGAATTAAAGAACATTAAAAATCTTACTGTTCTAAAACTTTTGACTGGTAGTGTTAATCACAGGCTTGTTAATTATTCATGAATAATTCTCACTCCAGGCTGCTCCAGCCAATGGTTAATGAGGTGATAGAATTAAGAGAAATAAGTTTCAAAAGACTAACATTTGTTATGTAGGAATGTATAGCTAATGTGTGGTAATGTGTAGTAATCACCAATCGTAGGATTTATTCATGCTTTTTTTATGTCAGGTTGGAGTTATTCCCTGATTTTCTGTCATGGTCCATAGACCCCCTGAATTAGCCTTGGCCACCCCCTGGCCACCCCATGTATAAAACTCTAGCTCTGCCACTGACAATAATCCAGGTGCGGTACAAACAGAGTCCAAACGACAAGATGAGAGCAATCCAGGACAGGCAGGCTATCAGGAAACAGACAATAAGGCAAAACTAGAAGTAACTAGACTGGATTAGAGCAAGGAACTAGACAAAACTCGGACAATAAACTGGCTCTGTAAAGTGCTATCACTGGGAGAAAACGATAAACGCAGACAATACTCAGCAGTTTGAGAAGGATCTGAGTGGGTGTAATATAGTGTGTGTGTGATTGGTTACAGCTGTGTGTACTCAGTGCAATGGATGATGGGAAATGCAGTCTAGAGTGGCATGCAGCAGTCTGTGTAATGTGAAAGTCAATATAATGGAAGGGCGACCTCTGGTGGCAATTGGACGGAAGTCCATGAACCGGATTCGTGACAGTCGGCGTCTGTGGGTGCAGTGTGAATTGGCCTTTAGAGGTAAAAGGTAAAACTGCCCATTGGCGACCGGCAAAAGTCTTATGATCAGAGTACATTTACATCAGGACACCTCTAATATCATTCTGAACATAAATCATTAGAATCTCATACTACTAACTGATGCGCATAAAGCTAACTGCAATTTAGATAAGCTCTATAATTAGCCAATAAGCCAGACACATGTAATCATAAGCTTTGCTACCATTCTTGCTCTGAACTTTTAATCCTGTCATTTTTTAAATAAATAATAACTAAATAAATATAGAGTTAAAAGGATAGTTCACCCAAAAATGAAAATTCTGTCATTAATTACGTATCCTCATGTCGTTCCAAACCTTTAAGACCTTCGTTCAGCTTCAGAACACAAATTAATATATTTTTGATGAAATCCGAGAGCTTTCTGACCCTGCATAGACAGCAATGCAACTGACACGTTCAAGGCCCAGAAAGGTAGGAAGGACATCGTTAAAATTGTCCATGTGACATCAGTGGTTCAGCTGAAAATTTATAAAGCTACAAGAATGCTTTTTGTGCACAAAGAAAACAAAAATAACTACTTTATTCAACTATTTCTTCTCTTCCGTTTCAGTATTCAACACGCGTTCACAAGAGTCCCACGATGCATTACTACTTTTCTGGCCCTTGAAAGTTTCAGTTGTGTTGCTGTCTATGCAGGGTCAGAAAGCTCTTGGATTTCAACAAAAATATCTTAATTTGTGTTCCAAAGATGAACGAAGGTCTTACATGCTTGGAACGACTTGGAGGGTGAGAAATTAATGACATAATTTTAACCAAAAATGAACCAAATACTGGCCATTTATTAATTACGTAATTATACATTATGTAATTAAAACAGCTAGTGATAAACAAACAAAATTGTTTACAAATGTCAAGCAGAATCAAGATTTTTTTTAATAGTCAGAACATTAAAATGCCACTGGTGTCTGTACAAACTCTGAGGTGTCTTCTTTCTGACCCTTGGAAGACCTTATAATGAAACTAGGTCACACTAATGCAAAAGTGCAAATCTGCAGACTAACCTAGTGTGTTACGCAGCCCTCTTGCTTATTTGATAACATTTGTCCAATTATTCATCCATTATACACAATGACAACTAAAAGGGGCCCACAGTTACATCAGCCCAAACAAACTATGAAATGAGTTTATAACCTTGATATGTCCACTTGACCTCAACTTAACAGCTTCACCTATAAATAAGGAATAAGGTATTCACACAATGCTATTCTATGTCCTGTTTGTCTCGTAGCCTTTGACACACCTGTAACCTGACACAGCAAAAAGAGCCTAACAATTTAACCCAGTTAGGCACTAACAGCTTCACTTAACAAAGCCAATGTATGAAGGGAAATCCAACTATTATTTACAGATACATACTACACGCTTAAATTATTTTTTTATTATCTTTATAAATCCACTTCAATTAAGAAATCATCTGTATTGGGTATTTTCAGCTAATATATTTCTGGAAGCACAATTCATTGCACTAGAGCCCAAATATTTTTTTGCAATCTACACCAGGTCTGCAACCCCTCAAGAACAGCAATAGCTAAGAGGTTGATCTTGGCATACTGTGTATCACGTGTACTCAGAATGCACTCTAAACAGTCGGGTGTGGGGTGACAGTTAAAGGCCTCTCTGCAGAGAGCTAAACAGGTCCCAGTGCAAGCGTCAAGTGTGCCACCAGACATTGGGATAAACAAAACAACCTTTTCTGTTTGGAAATCTGACACACAGTTAAGGAAGGGAAAAAGAAAAGTAAAACATTTTGAAGGGGTAAGTAGCTTGTTTTTGGTGTTTTTTTTCTGGCGTTTGTTAGTGTGTTTTAGATTAAGTTGCAGTACATTGGTGTATTAATATTGCAAAAATGTTGAGAGATGGATCATAATTTTTTGGTAATGAGTCACACTCTTTGGTTTAATTAAAATATTTTATTTTATTTTAAATGCACATTTACCTGCTATTTAAAAAGTTTTAATTGTACTATTTATTTTATATGCTAAAAATACTTAAAGGGATCATTCACCCAAAAATTTAAATTCTGTCATCATTTACTCACCCTCATGTCGTTCCAAACCAGTATGACTTTCTTCTATAAAAAGATAATTTGAGAAATATCTTGCGTGTTTTTTATATTTATATTTATTATGCATATATAAATACACTCACATGTATGTATACATTTAAGAAAAATATGTTATGTTCATATATTAAATATATTTAGATATAATATAAATTATATAATTATAAATATACATATCGACATGTAAATAAATACATGTAAATATTTTCAAAATATATACTGTATGTGTGTATTTTTTATATACATAAAAATATACACAGTACACACACATATCGTGACTATATCGTTTAAAGCACTAATATATATATACTGTATTATATATAATATATATTGTAACGGTGGAAGAATCACACGACAGGGTAAGTGCAATAAATGCCCCGAGGTGCGTTTATTGGGGAAAACAGTGGGCGTGCCGTAGAGTTGAGGTGCTGTGTCTTTGTGCTCCAGGATCTACTGCTTTTCCGTGCTCCGTGCAGGTGAGTGTCAGTGTCCGGGTCCGTGCGGTGCAGGTGCTCGGGCTGGCCGGCTAGACGCTGCTGGAGCTCTCTGAGGGAGAAGGAGAGAAAGGTAAGTGATACTACCGGAGTCATGTCTCTCCGAATGCGCCTTTTGGCGTCTTATATAGCCGCCTCGTGATGAGGTTCAGGTGTGTCCGGCCAGCCCGCGTTAATTGGCGTGCAGGTGCTTCCCCTCTGTTTCCAGGGCGACGCTAAATGAGTCCCGGGACACGCGTCACACTCCCCCCCCTAAGCGTCGTCCTTTCCTTGTGCAGAGAGGGGGAACTGGGGGTGGGTGTGGGAGAGAAACCTGACAGACCTGCGAAAGCGACCAGACCGCGAGAGAGTTGGCGTTGGCGGGGACGTCGATACTGCGGATGGTGGTCCCGGGTGTACCACCTCATCATAGTGTGTGTCTGTCGCACGGTACGCGACTGCATGGAGGGCTGTAGCGCACGACGAGTGAAAGTCCGGAGCGGGACTGACTCTGCGTTGGTTCCTTGGCCCGCGCCATCCACTGCAGGGGGGCATGGTCTGTGATACAACGTGAACTTCCTACCGAGGAGTAATACCTGAGCTCCAGGACTGCCCACTTGACGGCCAACGCTTCCTTCTCTACCGCGGCGTAGCGTTGTTCCGTGGGGGTCAGCTTTCGGCTGATGTAGAGCACCGGTGTTCCTCCACCGTCCTGTACCTGGGAGAGGACGGCTCCCAGCCCGGTGTCGGAGGCGTCCGTTTGCAGCAGGAAGGGGCAGTTGAAGTCCGGGGCTCGGAGCACCGGCTCGGCGGTGAGAGCCTCCTTCACTTTCCTAAGTGCTTCCGCCTCGGCGGGTCCCCAGAAACTTTCTCCGGCTGCCCCTTCCTGGTCAGGTCTGTCAGGGAGCAGCTAAGGAGGAGAAGTCAGGATAAAACAACGATAGTATCCCGCCAATCCCAAAAGAGCCCGTACCTGGGTTTTGGAGGTGGGCCGTGGGGCCGAGAGGATAGACGCCACCTTATTCTCCTGGGGTTTTATGAGTCTCCTCGGCCCACCCGAATCCCAGGTACTTCGCTTCGTCGAGGGCCAGTGACACTTTCGGGGATTGGCGGTCAGCCCGGCCCTGCGCAGCTCCACGAGCACCCTCCGCAGCCGCTCCAGGTGGCCTTCCCAGGTCTCCGAATGAATGACGACGTCATCCAGGTAGGCCGCGGCGTAGGGCTGGTGGGGCCTCAGCAGGATGTCCATCAGTCGCTGGAAGGTGGCGGGAGCCCCGTGTAAGCCGAAGGGGAGAACCCGATATTGCCAGTGCCCACTGGCGGTGGAGAAGGCGGTCTTCGGCTTCGCGTCATCCGACAGGGCACTTGCCAATAGCCCTTCGTGAGGTCCAGCGTGGATATGTACCGGGCTCTCCCCAGCCGATCCAACAGCTCGTCTACCCGCGGCATGGGGTATCCATCGAATTCGGAGACCTCGTTCAAGCGGCGGAAGTCGTTGCAAAAGCGGAGGGTGCCATCCGGTTTGGGACCATGACGATGGGGCTGGACCATGGGCTGCGCGAGGGCTCGATTACCCCTAACTTCAACATCTCCCGCACTTCCTCTTCAATGGCGTGTCGCCGAGCCTCTGGCACTCGGTAGGGCCGCTGCCGAACGATGGTTCCTGGTGGTGTACGGACCTCATGGTGAAGGACATGGGTCCGCCCGTGGTGTGGGGAGAACACATCGAGAATTGACCGACCAGGTGTTGTAACTCGTTCTTTTGGGCCGCCGAGAGGTGGGGGTTGACATCCACAACCACGGGAGTGGCGGTGGCCAGGGCGGCTAGCTGGGTCCTAGTCCCGACCCAACGTTTCAGGAGGTTTATATGGTAGATCTGATCCTCCTTCCGTCGTCCAGGCTGGCGTACCCGGTAGGTGACGGGCCCCACCTTTTCCGTCACCGTGTATGGCCCCTGCCATTTAGCCAGAAATTTGCAGGCCGCGGTGGGGACTAGGACCAGGACCAGGTCTCCAGGTTGGAATTCCCGTGGTTGGGCGGCCCGGTTATAATGGCGTTGTTGGGCCTGTTGCGCTCGGTGTGAGGTGCTCCCGAACCATGGGCATAACTCTGTCGATCCGTTCCCTCTTCTCCCGGACGTGTTCGATGGTGGAACCGATGGCGGGCGGCTGTTGCTCCCAGCCTCCTTGGCGACGTCGAGTAGTCCGCGGGCTGACGTCCGAAGAGGAGTTTGAACGGGGTGAAGCCGGTGGACGCTTGGGGCACCTCCCGGATCCCGAACAGAACATACGGGAGCATCCGGTCCCAGTCACGCTTATCCTCCGCGGCCACTCGACGGAGCATCCGTTTCAGGGTCTGGTTGAACCGTTTCCACCAGCCCATCGGTCTGCGGGTGGTACACGGAGGTGCGAAGCTGTTTGACCTGCAGGAGGCGACAGAGGTCTGCCATGGTCCGGAACATGAACGGCGTACCTTGTCGGTCAATATCTCGCGGGGATGCCGACCCGGCTACACAAGAGGAACAGCTCCTGGGCAATGGCCTTTGAGGTGGCTTTCCGCAGGGGGATGGCTTCGGGGTAGCGGGTGGCATAGTCCACGATGACCAAGATATGTTCGTGACCCCGGGAGGACTTTGGCAGCGGCCCAACCAGATCCATGCCTATCCGATCGAAGGGTACCTCGATGATGGTAATGGGATTAACGGGCTGGGGGGAGGGGTGCTGGGTGAGGTCCGCTGGCACGTGGCAGGCGCGGCAGAAGCGCTTCACCTCCGCATCCATGCCGGGCCAGTGGAAGCGGTCGCGGATCCTCTGGATGGTATTCTGGGCTCCTAGGTGGCCGGCCATCGGATGGAGTGCGCGAGCTCCATCACCGTCTCCGTTTGGGTCGAGGCACGACCAGCAGCTGTTTTCCTCCCCCCTCCGTGGGGCGACACAGTAGAGCAGGCCATTCTGGACGATAAAGTGGGGACCGGTGTGGAGGGGGCTGGACGTCCTTCCCTTCGGTCACCCTCACTTGAGTCCAGCAGTGGTTTAGCCGATCGTCCCCGAGTTGTTTTTTTCCTTGGCGAAAGTCCCGCCTCCCTTAACCTGCTGAAACACATCAAAGAAAAGGTTAGCGGACTGGAGGGGACTCACCCGTCTCGAGGACTGTCCGAGGCCAGCAGACGGGGCGTCGTCGGACGTCGGCTGAACCTCTGGGTTCGGCGGCTCCCGGCGGGGCTGGCGGTTGGGTGGCCAGGGCGAGCAGGCGGTCAAAGCCTGGCCAGTTTCTCCCCAGCAGTACCGGGATGGGAGGTCCTTCATTAGGCCCACTTCTATGGCCAAGAGCCTGGGGCGGCTGAAATAGTGACGCGACGCGCGGGGACCTGGCGCGTGTCGCCGTGGACGCAGGTGATCGGGAGAACGGCCCGGATCCTGGCCGCGGGGAAACCACAGTTGCCTGGACCAGGCTGACCGCGCTGCCGGAGTCCAGGAGGGCCCGATAGGGACGCCCGTTGACCTCCACGTCTACCTTCGGGGCTGCTAGGGGGGGCTCTTGATGTAGTAATGCAACCGCCAGCCACCCGCGTGTGTTGGTGACCCGTGGGCATCGGTTTCGTCCTGTGTCACCCGCCGGCCTACCTACTGGCCTCCTGAAAACCCCTCCGTCGCTCACTGGGCACCCTTTTCTGTTCGCGGCTCTCCTCCTCCCCCCCTCCGCGACGTTTGGCCCGCTCCGCCTTTCGACGGCCTCCACTAACTCACCCACTTGGAGCGGGTTCCGCATGCCGGCGGCCTGGAACGATGGCCGCGGAGCGCCCGAAGTAAACGTCCACGACCACCCGTTCGGTCCACTTGGGCGGCACTGGGGTCTCCTGCTAGCACCAATGGCGCGTGAGACGAGACAGATCGGCGGCTTGGGCGCGGGCTGGCAACCGGCTGGAGTATTCCCACTCGTGCACCCACTGCGGCGGAGGACCGCGATAGGGAGAGACCTACTCGGGACAGGATTTCTTCTTGAGATCTTCTTCATATGAACCCGTCAGCTCCGCGGCATCGAAAAGTAGGCTCGCTGAGGCTCGCCTGTTAACAGCGGTGCCAGCACGCGCGCACACTCGTCTCGCGGCCAGCCCTCTTGACCGCTGGGTCTCAAACATCACAGGAAACTCTCCACGTCATCGTGGACCGTCATCTTCGGAAGCAGGTTGTGGCTCGAACGCGGGGGTGCGGCCAGCGGAACACCGCTGGGCGGAGGCGGTCCGAGGGCGGCGACTTCGCGCTCTAACCTACCTCTCCCTGACGAGCAGCCATATGCTCACGATCTGCTGTTGGCGAATGCTCACCTCCGTCAGGTGCTTCAGCAGTTCTTCCATGTTGGGAGTCGATGCCACCTGTGTGTAAATCACAAAGAAAAGAGAGGGTGCGTTATTATGGGGGAGGCGTGCTTTGTCGGTGATTCTTCCGGGATTTTCCTGCATTCTCCACCATGTAAGGGTGGAAGAATCACACGAAAGGTAAGTGCAATAAATAATTCCCCAAGGGTGCGTTTATGTGGAAAACAGTGGCGTTCCGTTAGTTGAGGTGCTGTCTTGTGCTCCAGGATCTATATCTTTTCCGCTCCTGCAGTGAGTGTCCTCACATGTATGGAGTCGTGCGGTGAGTGCTTGCGCCCGGCTAGACGCTGCTCTTGGATAGAAGGAGAGAATGTATATACATATCGACATGTAAATAAATACATGTAAATATTTTCAAAATATATACTGTATGTGTGTGTATTTATATATACATAATAAATATACACAGTACACACACATATCGTGACTAATCGTTTAACAGCACTAATATATATATACTGTATATATATATATATATATATATTAAAATGTATTTTGAAATACATTTATTTCATGCTAAGCCATTTTTTTTTTTCAAAAACATTAAATCAAAAATCTGTCAGATAATTGTCTGTCCTAATCAAGCAAGCTAATGAAATTTCCAATAACAGTTTTCTGTGATAAGCATGCAAGCAAACAGATGTTAGTCCAGTAGTTTAATTAAGTAATGAATGTTTTGATTGTCTCAGGATCCATCATGGAAGCCGCCCGTGTGTCCATGCCGGGTGCCAGAGACACCAACCTGGAATTTGCTGACTACAGTCTCTATAGCAACCTGTCTGATGATGAGCTCATGCAGCTGGCAATCGAGCGAAGCATCACTGATGCCCAGAACTCTGGGTCAGGCACCGAAAACTCAAAGACCCCCGTTGCTCTAAACAGGCCAGCAGGCCCACGCCGAGCTCCACCATCAAATCGTCTCCAGCTGCAGCCAGAACCACCAGCGTGTCCCGCCAATCCACCCAGGTACCGTTTGATGTGCTTCATTCAAACTGAAATGAGGTGCCGTCATAAATCAAACTCTCACTGTGAGTACAAAAATAACCAGTGCTTAGTACATCATACTCACACTGACCTTTACTGAGTGCATAAGCTAACTGTAAAATATCTTCACAGATTTTCAACATGTTTATTTTCAAACTTATATAGCAAGATATTTTTTCTTTTAAATAGATAATTATATTATATTATTTATGCAATACAGGAAATTAGCAAGACTAAATGTAAAACCTATCAAAACATACACATCAATGTATTGCAACATAAAATTTCCAGTCATGTTTTGATGATTCAACTCACAAGGTTGGGTCACAATATCAATTACAGATGCCTACTGCATCTTCTCCGATGACTGACACAACTACCTCACACCTGTTCCTCTTCATTCAAAGGCCAACATTAGAAAGGGGAGCAAGCATAGCTCAAGAAGTTCACATGCCACCGTGCATAAAAATAGAGACACTATCCTTTGCTGTGCCCCAATCCACTTTTTTAAATTTCCCCTGTAATCTGACTTTAAAACTAATCTTCCAGTGGTAGATTTTTGTTTAATTGCGAAGATAACACATAGGTAATTTAATTTGAAAATACTGTAGGTAAAAAAAAATACAAATTCTGAAAATGATCCCATCCCCTTTCAGTGGCAGTCCAGTGATTGTGCAATAGCTTGAGATCTAATGCAACATTAATTTAACTCATGTCAACTCAATTCTTTTTTTGTCCAAAGAGAAACAATAAAGCCACAGGATGTGAGCTCAATAAGTCGCTTTGTGACTGGTTATGGCAAGCGAATGGTGGCGTACCGAAGATACGATGGAAGTATGCAAGTCGCCCCAGAGCCTGAAGAGTGAGTGATCGCACAATTACATGACAATGTGTGCTCATTAGTAACCATATATGTAAGAAAGTATGGTTCTTTGTGTGTTTGAAAAGACTATAATAAATATAATATAATAAAAAATATAAAGGATTAATAAAATATTTTAAGTTTCTAGAGCTATACATAAGTAAATATGTTTTATATGTGGTATGACCATATAAAACATATAACCATATATGATCATACTATATGTTTCAGTGTCATTGTACAGAAATCCAATTGCACAAAAACATACACTACCATTTCAAAGCTTGGGGTCAGTAAGACTTTTTAATGTCTTTGAAAGAAATTCCATGCTCACCAAGGCTGCATTTTTCTATAAAATATACAGTAAAACAGTAATATTGTGAAATATTATTACAATTTAAAAGGACTGTTTATTTTTTTATGTAATTTATTCCTGTGATGGCAAAGCATCATTGCTCCAGTCTTCAGTGTCACATGATCCTTCAGAAATCATTATAATATGCTGATGTGCTTCTCAAGAAACATTTCTTATCAATGTTGAAAACAATTGTGATGCTCAAGACCTCAAACTTTTGAATGGTAATATATGTTATATGTTTTAATATTTATGTGAGAGGGGTAATGAACATCTCACCTGCAACAAAATGCATAAAAGTGAAAGCAGTTTCTTCTTTAGGGAGCTTGAGCCTATTGTTAAGGTCATTTCAGAAGGAGATGTGGGATCAGTGAGACTGATGGTAAAGCAACCTGGGTGCAACCTTCTTAAACCAAATAAAGATGGATGGATTCCTTTGCACGAGGCGGCATATTATGGACAAGATCAATGTATTAAAATTATCCTGAGAGGTAGAGTGCACTCATTTGACAATTACTCCATTGAACTTTATTTAGCCGAGCTCCAACAGATTGTTCTGGCTTTGATCATGAACACTATTCTCATAGCTCAACCTGGGATTATCAACCAGCGCACTCTGAAAGAGCAGACTGCTTTAATGATAGCTGTGACCAGGGAATATCTTGCATGTGTGGAGTGTCTTCTGGAGAAAGGAGCTGATCCTGATATTGCCAATAAGGAGAGGGAGACTCCCCTTTACAAAGGTAATATCGTATTAGTAAGTATTCAATTATCTATCTATCTATCTATCTACAACCTGATTTTTTTTCTATCTATATGGCCTATATAAACCTTCCAATTTCAATCCCCCCCCCCCCCCCCACAAAAAAAAAAAAAACACAGTTTGGTTAGTGAATTTCTTCTTGCTAATTCTAAATCTTTACATTAAAAAAACATCAATCTGGGATCACGTGACCCTTCGACGGCGATGCAGGCTTAGTCTTTCGCTCTGCTCACTTTGCCACATATTGTATGATCCTGTCAGTAAAATTTACACCACTCTGCATTGGACCCATCATGAGTGCTAAGGCAGACAAAGGGGATCGGAAAAGAGAGATTGAGCAATCGCCAATGAAGAAAAAATTCTGAGATTCCGCCATCTCCAGAGAGGACCTCGAAGATGCTATTGCTAGCGGCATTGAACTAGCACTTAAAGAGCAGCAAAGCACTTTGAATTCGGTTGTGAATTCGGCAGTAAGAGATGCTGTGGACTCTGTGCTGATTCCAGCATTGCGCAAACTGCGTGAGGACATACAAGCGACCAACAAGTCTGTTAAAGAGCTAAGAGAGGAATGTGAGGCCATAGTTACTGCGGCGAAGCAGACACGTGACCGCGTTGATTCTGTTCAGGCAGCTGCGCGTGAGGATAGGAGTGCAGTCACGGACTTAAGAAATCAGCTGGAGCGACTCACCGAGAAGATGACGGATATTGAGGACAGGTGCAGGAGGAACAACGTACGACTGGTGGGGTTACCAGAGGGGGCGGAGGGTCCCGACGCAGCTGGTTTCCTCAGAGTTAATCTTTCCAAGTGGATTCCTTCCTTGAGGGGCCGTGACATTGAGATTGACCGGGCGCACCGCATGTATGACGGAGGGAAGGGCTCCGATCGGCCGCGCACTCTCATCTTCCGTGTACTAAGATGGCATGACAGATCAGATATCCTGAAAGGTGCTCGACAGGCTTATCCGGTGAAATGCGCACAGAACAATGTCACACTGCTATTTTTTCCCGACTTTAGTCCAGCTACAGCGATCAGGAGAAAGGCATTTGGTCCGGTTTTGAAGAAGATGACAGCGCTTGGTCTCCAGCCCTTCCTCATCTAGGGGGGGGGGGGCGAAGGGGGAACAGCGGCCGCTGTCTCTCCGGCCCGGCGGGAGGGGCTTGATGGCCGGGACGGACATGGTCCTAGCTGCCCAGTGGGGGATAATGGCAGGATGGACATGGACGCTTGCTAAACCTATTTTTTGCTTTTTCTTCTCTCCTCTCTCCTACTGGGATACTGTCCCTATATATCCGGTACAACGATCTCTTTGCTGGTAAGACTGACACTCCTTTTTTCTTTTTTGGAGGGGACTAATCGAGAGTAGGTTTAATTAAAAAAAAAATATATATATTTTTTTTTTTGGCTGTGTGAGCCTTTCGGGAGACATGTCTTGCGTTGGAGTGGATCGGTTACGAACCATCACTATTTTTTATTGCTCAGTCAGACAGGGGCGTCGCACCCGTGGGGGATGTGGGTGTTTTAACACCCACACTTTTCCCGGTGAGAGGGTTTAACACCCGCACTTTTTCTGCAGTTTTGCACAAACTCCTTACAGCAGTCGCTCTCCGTTTCTCTGGCCGCTCTGTGTCTGCGCTCGCTGCGGCTTCCTCCTCTCCTCTCCCTCTCAAACATGACACCGGCTTTGAGTGTGACCGGCTGATGATTGGCTGTTCTGCCTTAAGTCCCGCCTCTCTTGGTGTGTTAGATTAATCGGTCAGCTCGTGCTGAGGAGGCGGGAATTTATGGTTATGGTTATTTACATCTCCCTTTTCCAGGTACTTTGAATGAGTGTATTTTAACAACAGAGTTTTGACTTATTTTCTGTGTGTTCCGAGTGTGTTTTTATACTTTTCTAGTATCACTCATTTAAATGGGAAGCTTTTTATATCTTGTATGTTATACCTTTTGTACCCTTCTGTCATTGTATTCATCGTTTTTATTGTTAACAAGCAAACCACATCCATCCCCCGCACTTTTGAAAAGCTTGCTATGCCATTGCAGTCAGACCTATGTTCTCGGTAATGTGCGGTCTGAGTTGTTCCTCGTTTATGGTTGTCGGTAGTTCATGTTTTTATGTTGTTTTTGTTTTTTACAACAGACATTTATACTTTTATTTATTTTACCTTATTTCTAAAGGGATTTTTCATCTAGGAGGTTCAGTATCTAAAATGCACATCAGCGTTTACATGTTATTTACAGAATGGAAGTGCTTCTGCTTTTTTTCATTTATTGAATACAATCTTGGGATTATGAATATTCAATGCATACTCTAAATATTTTATCACTGAATGTGAATGGTTTAAATTCTGCTGTTAAACGAACCTGTGTGTTAGAATATTTACACCGTAAATCTATTTCCTGTGCCCTAATTCAAGAGATTTAAAACAATCTGACGTGGCACGTTTCCAGAATAAGTATTATAAATTAGCAGCTTTTTCCTGTGCTCAAAATAAAACTAAGGGGGTGCTTATCCTTGTTAACCGGAAGTTAAATTTAACGATTGAACACCTTGGTAGTGATGAGAAGGGTAGATTTGTTTTTATCCGATGCAAAATATATAATAACAGGTTAGCATTGGTCTCTATTTATGGTCCGAATGAGACAGACAGTGCATTCCTTACACAGATTTCCAAAACTCTACTTGAGGAGATTGATTGCCCTCTAGTGGTGGCTGGTGATTTTAATGCTGTCATAAATCCTGCTTTAGATAAACCTCAATCTGATACAACAGCCAATCCATCCTCTAAATTACTGAATAAATTTATCACTGAGCTTAACTTAATCGATCTTTGGAGAATTCAGAATACTAAAGCTAAGGACTTCACTTTTTTTTCTAATAGACACAAGACTTTCTCTAGGATGGAATACATATTTATCAGCCCATCTTTAATTTCATCTAATTCCTCCATCTCTATATTACCAATTTTATTATCTGATCATTCTGCTGTGTTTTGCAGTGTTCCTCTTTCCAATGTTAAAGGGATACTCCACCCCAAAATTAAAATTTTGTCATTTTTCACTTACCCCCATGTCGTTCCAAACCCGTAAAAGCTTTGTTAGTCTTCGGAACACAATTTAAGATATTTTAGATGAAAACCGGGAGGCTTGTGACTGTCCCATTGACTGCCAAGTAAATTGCACTGTCAAGGTCTATAAAAGTATGAAAAGCATCGCCAGGATACTCCATCTGCCATCAGTGGTTCAAACGTAATGTTATGAAGCGACGATACTATTTTTGTACGGAAATAAAACAAAAATAAAGACTTTATTCAACAATTAGGCACAGTAATGTCTCCTCTGTGTCTCAGTCTTCTGTATCAGCCTCGACACAGGGATGCGTCTTCTTCGTCGATTTACGCTCTGATTTGAACGCAAACAGTGCACACTTGTGGCCTGGCTGATACAGAAGAGTGTATGTATTTTGAGTCCAGAGGATTATCTCCAAAATGGCGCTACACTGACACAGAGGAGAAGTTACGGTGCCTAATTGTTGAATAAAGTCGTTATTTTTGTTTTATTTCCGTACAAAAAGTATTCTCGTCGCTTCATAACATTACGATTGAACCACTGATGGCAGATGGAGTATCCTGGCGATGCTTTTCATACTTTTATGGACCTTGACAGTGCAATTTACTTGGCAGTCAATGGGACAGTCACAAGCCTCCCTGTTTTCATCCAAAATATCTTAAATTGTGTTCTGAAGACTAACGAAGCTTTTACGGGTTTGGAACGACATGGGGGTAAGTGAAAAAGTAACCCTTTAAAGCCAAGTCCCCTAGATGGCGCTTTAACATATCATTATTAAGTAATCAGACTTTCATTACTTCTCTAAAAGAATATATTAAGGAATTTCTTGAAATTAATATGCCCTCTGATGTGGATCCTCAAATACTGTGGGAAAAGACTAAGTGTGCTATACGAGGTTTCTGTATATCTTTCTCTTCTACTCTTGCCAAAGCGAAAACTCACCAGTTTACACAATTAGAAAATAAAATCCAATCATTACAAAACCTACAAAAACAACATTTTACTGAGCAACAGGCTACACAGCTGTCCTCTTTAAAAGAAGAATATGATTTACTTTCACACTCAAAGGCGGAATTTATTTTACATAGGACTAGGCAAAAATATTATTTCGAATCAGAGAGACCTAGTCATTTATTGGCCCTTAGGTTGAAAGAATGCGAGTCTAAGGCATATATTAGCGCAATAAAATCATCGGATGATCAGGTCACCACGAACCCTGTGGCAATTAATGACATATTTAAAGGTTTTTACACAAATCTGTATAAAGCCGAAACAGATTTTGATGAACCAATTTGTAAGCAGTATTTAGATAAATTGGAACTGCCTCGGATCTCACAGATAGATAAAGAATCTTTGGAGGCCCCATTAAGTTTGGAGGAACTCCACGTCTCTCTAAAAAGCCTTCAAAAGGGCAAATCGCCGGGTCTAGATGGTCTCCCCCCTGAATTATATTTAGAAATTTGGAATTTGGTAGGGATACTTATGCTTAACTATGCTTAGCAATTGAACATGGGGTATTTCATAGAGATCAAAAAACTTAATTGATATCATTACTTCTTAAAAAAGAGAAAGATCCATTAGATTGTTCCAGCTACAGACCGATTTCGCTTATCCCATGTGATCTAAAAATCTATGCTAAAGTTTTTGCTTCTCGTATGGAGAAGGTAATACATAGTCTGATCAAGGAGGACCAAACTGGTTTCATCAAGGGGCGCAATGCATCTGACAATATGCATCGACTCCTTCATATTCTTGACTTTGCGGACTCCCACCCAACCCCTTGTGCGGTCTTTTCACTTGATGCAGAAAAAGCCTTTGACAGGCTAGAGTGGAATTATATGTGGGCAGTTCTGCAATGTTTCGGCTTCGGTGGACACTTCATTTCTATGATTAAGACATTATACCACTCACCTGCAGCATCAGTCATAACTGGTAATATTCTTCTTCTTCTTATTATTATTATTCATGATCATAATCATAGTATTTCATTATACGCTGATGATATTATTCTATATTTAGACCACTTTGATGTTTCAGTCTCTAGTATAATTAAGGAATTTGATAATTTTAGTAGCCTATCAGGATATAAAATACATTGGAGCAAATCTGCTTTAATGCCAATTAACAATGTTAAAGGGATAGTTCACTTTGAAATTAAAATTTTGTATCTATCAGCTTACCCCAAGGGCATCCAAGATGTAGGTGTCTTTTTTTCTTCAGTAGATCCAATTTTGATGTTTTTAGGTCAAACCGTTCTAGTCTGTCAGTCATATAATGGCAGGTATAGGTCACTGTCTCTATAAGAGGGAAAAAGAACATGCACAGAGAAATCCAAATTAAACAGTTCCCCATCGTAACTACACATTGATGGCCTAAGACACGAAACGAGCGGTTTGTGTGAGAAAACGAACAGTATTTATATCGTTTTTTACCTCTTGTACACAACCATGTCCAAGTGATCTGAGTGCGCACACGCATCCGGTGTGTGACGTGTGTGTGCGCGCGCTCTGGCTCACGCTGCATTCCCTCCAGGTTACTTTAAGGAGATCAACTCCATAATTTCTAAGTTTATCTGGAATGATAAATGTCCCAGAATTAAATTATTGGTCGTTCCAGCTTAAGGCTCTTCATAATTGGGTTGATCCTCAATCTACAGTTTCATGGAGGGTGATTGAAGCTGACAAGGTTAAACCAAATAGACTTCAAGATATTTTATTTACTGGCACAGGAAAAAAAGGGGATAATTATAAATTTGGTCCGGTTGTGGCTAACTCTATTAAAATCTGGAAAACGGTTGAACGTCGGATAGGTGGACCCTTCAAATTTTGTAACAGTACTCCTTTATGGCACAATTTTAATTTTGTAAGCGGAAATCGTCCATTTGTCCAACCCTCTTGGTCCTCTTTAGGTGTAAACATGTGCGGTGATATACAGTCCAGGTCCATTTAATTTGAGGGTATTTACATCCAAATCAGACAGGAATTAAGTTTGCAACCAAATTTTAATCATAAATCAAACTTTCACTTTTTAATACTTGGCTACCATCCGCATATTTTTCATCCCTGGTGATGCTTTCTTCAATTACGTTCTGCTCTGAAAGCGTATGCTTTGCATTTCTGGCTGAGTTCTGAAGCATTTGGCTATATCCCGAAACAATCTCATCCCTGCTGCTTTTGTCATGCGGGTTCCACTGGAGCCATACATGCCCACACCACCACCATGCTGCTTAGGATAACGGCCATCTGTTTCAGGTTAATAATTAAAATGATTGGGTTGCATTACAAAACCTCTTTCTATTAAAACTATTTGGTGTAGGGAATTACTGACCTTAATTTGCATCTGTGTATTTCGACTGAAGGACCAGAGTATGGTCTAATAATCATAAATCAAACTTGTCATCACTTTTAATACTTGGTTGCAAATCCTTTGCAGTCAACGCTTATCAGCGACTGACAGTCTGGAACGCATAGGCATCACCAGATGGGTTTCATCCCTGGTTCTGCCGCTTTTACAGCACCGTTTCAGTTCGCTGCTAACTGCTCTTGAGCCACAGAAACTCCTTACAAAAGATTTAAAATGAAACTACAGTCAAATTTGAACTGCCATATATGTAATACTACATCATCAGGCACTTTTCTGCATATGTTTTGGGAATGTCCTGTCGTCATCAGTCTATGGACACATGTAAACCTTGTTTTGTCATCATTACTGCGAATTGATTGGTCTGTTAACCCAAGTTTGTGTCTTCTTAATGATGATTCTGGTCTCTGTATTAGTTCGATGCAAAAGAGAATGTTGTTGTCACGGTGCACACAGCAGGGAGAGACGAGGAGGATGCTTCAGACGAGGATTCATACCTGCAAAATAATAGCTTTAATGTCACATCAAGTAAGACAGGGCAAGGTCACACAGAAACACAAGAGTAGACCAGACTGGAACAACAGCCAAATACATGCCCACGCTACACACCACCATGCTTCACTGATGAAACGAGTGGTAACCACTTAGGATGACAGAGGTCTGAGCAGTTCCTTGCCTTCACAGTTCTGGAACAACAATGGACAGATGACACCACACATGAGAAAAACATATGGATCCGTAGCCTCCTGCAAATAGTGTCATGTGAATGTACAATGGCGCGAGTCGGTGGGGCCAGGCCTTCGACCATTGATGCTTGGCAGTGTTTTTTGTTGGATATACGTGATTGTATAAAGGAGTGACTTTTGTGTTCTTGTTGTCCTTCCCTCTCTCCCTCCCTTTTGATTGGACCTTGAGATGTTGAGTATGTGTCTGTTGTTTTGTTTTGTTATATTTTGGATGCTATGTTGTGTTATGTGTGAAAAAATAAAATAAACAATTGTTGATAACAAAAAAAACAAACATCAATTTTTAAAAAAGTTTTTTTTGTTCTGCTCTTTATTTAATATGGCCTTCAGGGTGTGATGTAAAATGTTATCATTTCTATACATATCTGTAGCTTGTGAGAAGGAGAACCCAGCGATGGTTGCCATGTTACTGAATTACGGCGCCTCTGTGAATAAGAGCTGTAATCAAGGCTGGACCGCTCTTCATGAGAGTGTGTGCAGGAACAATGTGGAAATCTGTGAGATGCTGATGAAAGCTGGAGCCAAAGTCGGCATCCCCAACATTTACGGAATCACTCCTATCTTTGTGGCTGCCCAAAGTGGAAAAGTGGATGCACTTCGCATGCTTTTAAAAAATGGTAACACCATTTTTGTTTCTCTTCCATTGTTGCTTTGTGATGAAATGCATCTGACATGTATTGTATCTCACCTCATTCAGGTGCAGATCTCAACAGCCAGGCTGCAGATGGAGCCACAGCGCTGTATGAGGCCTGTAAAAATGGTCATGAGAACATTGTAAAGTTTCTTCTATCTCAAAATGCAGACGCCAACAAGCCAGGCAAAACAGGACTGTTGCCAATCCATATTGCTGCCCAGCGTGGCAATGATAGGTATTAATTCAGAATTCACTTAACAAGGAATTTGTATGAATGAATGAATTTGCTTTGGGAGGAATTTTCTCAGGTCACAGTTTATTTATATGCGAAGGCCATTGGATGTTAAGAGTTTAGGTGTAGTACATCTCATAATCTTGCATTAATTTTCAGCAAAGACCTCCTCACTTTCGGGTGTATCCGCAAAAATATCAGGGCAACTAAGTAAGTCTCAATGGGTGCTTTAGAGCAGTGCTGTGGCAAGAGGGTGCTAATCCTGTAACCTTAACTCAAGCTAACTCAAGTAGGAGCAAATGGTTTTATTTACAAAATAAAATAATTTCAGATAAGTGCTCTTTCTTCTGACATACATGTTATAATTCTTCTAGTTTATTGTGTGTAGGGTCTTTTTCTCACCTAACAGTAAAACTAATCATCCCATAGCGTAATTCTTGATAGCATGACATGTTTAGGGATGGGAATCGTAAAGAATTTGTTGATCCTGGCTTCCGGTTGCTTTTAACTATTTCAATTCCTTAACAGCTCCATTAAAATGTATTTCAGTATTTTTAAGCAATAAATATTTATTACAGTTATTGCATTAGGTGTGTTTAACTGTTAAAAAAAAATTGTAGTCAGTGCTAATAGCCTCGTAGGAAGGCGCACCGACATATAGCGCCATTGCGGTTCAGGCGTCTCAAGTTCGAGTCCCAGCTCGCGGATCTTTCCCGACCCCCCCCCCCTTCTCTCTCTATCTCACTTCGCTTCCTGTTTAAATACTGTCCTATCCTAATAAAGGCAAAAATGGCAAAAAAAAAAAAACACTGACTACGCTAAAGGTGTACTGTATCTTTAACTACACACTGTCAAATAAAAAGCAACCAGTCATTGACTACAGTCATTTACAGTTAGTTGTAAGCTGTATATGTTTGATTTATTAAATTTACTAGAGGGAATCAGAATACATATTTTGTTTCTGATTCAAGAAAAGGAAACAACTCATAAAAATAGGAATTGGACTACACTACGTTGTATGTTTTTGATTCACTATAGAAAGATTGAGCTCATATTAATTATTTGTTCGGAAATCAAATACTCTATTCATTCTGTTTTGCATTGTAGATTCAGTAGAGGTGTTTTTTTTTTAAGTTTAACTTTAGCACTGCATTTTTTTAGAATGCAGTGTCATGCGCAAGACGCTGAAAAACATGAGTGCAATGGTCAAACACGTTTACATAGAAAAACAAGGGAAATGCAGTGAAGTGAAATGCAAAACCTTGTTCTGCATCACTGGCCCCTAACAAACTCATTCTCTTCCCTACTTTTTTTTTCCACAAAAAAAATCGGTTCCCAACCCTATAACTGTTCCTTGTATTATTGCTAATCACTACATATGTATTATTAGTCTTCTTATGGAATAATTTTTCCATCTCATAATGGTCATTTCACCCTAATAGTGTCAAATTCTAACCTGGCATTCATGAGTATTTTAGTGTACACTAGCAAGATAACTCTCAATAACTCAAAATTTCTCATTTTCAGTATCATATCCATGCTGATCCCAGCCACAAGCAAGGCCAGAGTGAGACGTACAGGTATCAGTCCCCTTCATTTAGCAGCGGAGCGCAACAGAAACGATATTCTTGAAGAACTAATCGAGGCCGGCTTTGACGTCAATGCCATGTTGTCTGAGGATCGTTCTATGATGTATGAAGATCGGCGCAGCACAGCTCTATACTTTGCCGTCATAAACAACAATATTGATGCTACCACCGTGCTCCTGAAGGCTGGTGCTAATCCAAACCTGGACACGTTCAACCCGCTCCTGGTGGCCCTGAGGCAGGGTTGCATCCAGACAGTGACTTTGCTGGTGGAACATGGTGCTAATGTCAATGCCAACATCCCAACCCATCCAACTACCTTTCCAGCAAGTGTTATGTTCTGCATGAAGTATCTGACCTTACTGAAGTATCTAATGGATAATGGCTGTGATGCCTTGTCATGTTTCAATTGCGTTTATGGTAGCAATCCTCATCCACCTATAAAGACTAGGCGTAATTCGAGATATGATCCAGATGAAGTTGTAGAAAAGACCTGTGTTCAGGTGAGTGGCCTGAAGACAATTCTACATACAGTGTAATATTTTTTTTCTGAACTGCATATTGTGTATATTGCTACTTTTTACTAGTTCTGTGAGATGATCTCCACCGAAAACTACTCCCGCTGGGCAGGACCGATTATAGACGTGCTGCTTGACTATGTTGGGCATGTGAAACTCTGTGCACGACTCATTGAACATCTGGACAGTTACCACGAGTGGCAGTGCACCAAAGAGAAAGCGAGTATGTGCACCCATACCTTTTGCTTAAATTATTCATATATGCAAATGATTTCAGTCACCTGTGTATTCATTTGCTGGTTCTGATTGCAGCGCCTCCACGCCCACTCATGCAGCTCTGCAGACTGAAAATCCGCAAGCTGCTCGGGATCAAGAGGCTGAAGAAAATTCACAGGCTTCCAGTTCCTCCAAGGCTGTTCAAATTCCTAAATCATCAAGAACGAGAGCAAGACTTTTAAGCCTGCTTTTGAATGTTGACTCTTAGTAAACACAGAGAGAACAATGTCATTAGAAAATCATATTCATCTGTTTGCAGAACTTGCACTGAGCTAAAATTATGGAATAAATGGCTTTTGTTCTGAGTCAGTATTTGCACATATGTACTGCTTAATAGTTTAATAAAATGCCATAAATGTTTATACGTAATTATCAGGCATAAACAGAATTTAGGGAACATGTTTTGGATAGATTTAGTAGGTACATACTTTGTCTGTATATGTGTTTTTTTTGTTTTTTTTTTAAAGCCAAAAATGAGGCAGGGTGACAGAAAACAGTAACTGTTATTTTTTGCAATGTAGTAGAAATGTATTAAAATTATTAAGATTAATATACTAAATGCTTATGTGTATAGTTTTGTATTTTTACTTTTACTTATCTTCTTAGTCAGGTGTAAATTTTCTTCTAGTATTTTGATGGTTTGTTTAATTGGAACGCAAACCAATACTCAAAGATTACAAACTATAAACTATAAATTCTGTTCTATATCATTTTTAATTGGAATGAATTTCCCTGATTCAGTCAGTGCTTTATAAGTTACCGTGCCAATGCTTATGTTTGAACAATGTCCAACAAATTACTTATCAGTATCAATCTACCAATAAAGTGTTAACTATTGACTATTTGAGTTTCATTTATTCTGACTTTTTGGGCAAAATGTGGGTTCGGATATCTAGTATTGCTGATCTTGTGATTCATGTATGTTGCCCCATGTGCAGGGAGACAAACAAGAGGCAAAAAATGATGAAGCAGGCCTACGCAACAGTAAACTATTACAGTAGATAAAACATGATATTAAATCACAAGTTAAAGCAGTTCATGCTGCTTTCATAACTGATTTCAAATCATTGACACCAAACATTGCTGGTTCATATACAGGTGCATCTCAATAAATTAGAATGTCGTGAAAAAGTTCATTTTTTTCTTGTAACTTATTTCAAAAAGTGAAACTTTCATATATTTTAGATTCATTACATGTAAAGTAAAACATTTCAAAAGTTTTTTTGGTTTTAATTTTGATGATTAGAGCTTACAGCTCATGAAAGTCAAAAATCAGTATCTCAAAATATTAGAATATTTACATTTGAGTTTCAATAAATGACCATCCTATAGACAAATCAATCAATATTCAATTACCAGTATAAATTCTGGATATCTCTTCTTCTTTGAAACCACAATAATGGAGAAGACTGCTGACTTGGCAATGATCCAGAAGACGAACATTGACGCCCTCCACAAAGAGGGTAAGTCACAGAGGGTTATTACTTAAAGGTGTGGCTGTTTACAGAGTGCTGTATCAAAGCATATTAAATGCAAAGTTGACTGGAAGGAAGAATTTGGGTAGGAAAAGGTGCACAAGCAACAGGGATGACCTCAAGCTTGAGAATACAGTCAAGCAAAGCTGATTCAAACACTTGGGAGAGCTTCACAAGGAGTGGACTGAAGCTGGAGTCAGTGCATCAAGAGTCACCACGCTCAGACGTCTTCAGGAAAAGGGCTACCAAGCCACTTCTGAACCAGAGAAAATGTCAGAAGCATCTTACCTGGGCTGTGGAGAAAAAGAACTCAGTGGTCCAAAGTCCTCTTTTCAGATGAAAGTAAATTTTGCATTTCATTTGGAAATCAAGGTCCCAGAGTCTGGAGGAAGAGTGGAGAGGCACAGAATCCATGTTGCTTGAAGTCCAGTGTGAAGTTTCCACAGTCAGTGATGATTTGGGCTGCCATGTCATCTGCTGGTGTTGGTCCACTGTGTTTTCTGAAGTCCACAGTCAACGCAGCCATCTACCAGGTAATTTTAGAGCACTTCATGCTTCCTTCTGCTGACAAGCTTTATGGAGACGCTGATTTAATTTTCCAGCAGGACTTGGCACCTGCCCACACTGCCAAAGGTACCAAAAGCTGGTTCAATGACCATGGTGTTACTGTGCTTGATTGGCCAGCAAACTCGCCTGACCTGAACCTGAGATTATTGTCAAGAGGAAGATGAGAGACACCAGACCCAACAATGCAGATGACCTGAAGGCCACTGTCAAAGAAACCTGGGCTTCCATACCACCTCAGCAGTGCCACAAACTGATCACCTCCATGCCACGCCGAATTGAGGCAGTAATTAAAGCAAAAGGAGCCCCTACCAAGTATTGAGTACATATACAGTAAATGAACATACTTTCCAGAAGGCCAACAATTCACTAAAATGTTTTTTTTTATTGGTCTTATGAAGTATTCTAATTTGTTGAGATAGTGAATTGGTGGGTTTTTGTTAAATGTGAGTCTACATCATCACAATTAAAAGAACCAAAGACTTAAACTACTTCAGTCTGTGTGCACTGAATTTATTTTTTTTATTTATTTATTTCACAATTTGAGTTGAATTACGGAAATAAATGAACTTTTCCAGGACATTCTAATTTATTGAGATGCACCTGTATGTGCACAAATAATGACAGATTTTCTTTTCTGGGTGAGGTTGAACAGTCTTTTTATAAATGTGCCATTACTATCGAAATTCACAGTATTTTTGCACTTCACTCATCTCAAAATTGAGACTTTTTGAACACATGTAGGTTTTTAAAGTTAGCTTTTTCCTCCTGATCTGTAACACAAACTATTTAACTGAATAACGCTGCATTTTAATTACAACAGTAATTGAAATATACTGTAATTAGTTATAGTTAAACCTCAATATGCATAACTCAAGTTGCAAACTGCATTACTGTATGGCGACCGTCCATTGAGAAGAAAACTTACTAACGATTCAGAGGAGGATGTTTCATGTTGTGGAAAAAAATGCCTATTTTTAACTAATTCAATTAATTTTGATTTTGTACGTCAGACTCAAGTGTTAAAAATCATGAAATAACTATGTTACCAATATGTTTACATGTAATTCGTTTTCTGATAGCCTATTTGTTTCTTTGTGATGTAGGCTATAGTAGCCTATGCTTTATGTGACTTAAGAAAACCAGCATCCGATCGTCCAAACTGAGCAAACGGAGCTAAAACTCCCAAATGTACCAGTTGTCAGATTGGCCCGTAGTGACTATAAAGAGGATAATAAATAAGTAATACTGCGAAAAATATCCACCTTATTTTTCAACTCGGAAGTAAGCTGTTTTCTGTTAATGTGTGAGATTTCCGGTTCATTAGATGTTGTAGGAAAATAACGAGAAGAATAACGAATTACATTTAAATAATGTGGTCAGAAACACCAGTTTGCAATAACAAGCAGCAAAACATGCTGTTTTGTACAGCTAAAAATATCTGGAAGCGGATGAGACCGGAAACCAGACACATTAAATTTGCAAATGGCTGCGCCCGCTCTTACAGAAAAATAGTAAAAAAAAAAAAAAAAGCCTTTTACCAAATAAATACATTTACATTATGCTGTCAGCGATAGTGCTGTCAGTAATAGTAAGACAGAAGCTGTCTGTATGCCCTTGAAGTGGGTGTTGACCCCGACCTGCACTATTTCAGGTCAGTTCTGGTGGCAGCCAGAACAAGGCACCTTCCAGATGGCCAGACTGCTTGTTGAGAGCAGAACTGATGGCATTGCCCAGATTCCCAGTATGTCTACTCCTTTCCCAGCCAATTCTATACTCTGCTTGAAGTGCCTCCCCTTGAAGTATCTCGTTGACAATGGTTGAAATGCCAATTCTGGCAAGGTGCACCTCCACTCCTGTCCTCTTTCAACAATTTTCAAGGCTTGAATAAAGAGCAAACATCCACTGAGGTATGAATGTGAAGTGTGTAGTGTGAACCTTTTTGTACCAGTTAATTGACTTCCCAATACTGTACCAGTCAGCATTCTGCCCTTTTATAAAGAACTTGCATTTATGTATTTTTTTTAAATCATTGGATGTCCTACTTACCTGCGAGTGTTTGGGGCGTGGCTACTGTAGCAGGCTGAACCAGCGGGTATTTAGCGGACTGGAAAAATAAATTTAGATTACAAAAGTGCAAGGCAAAATTCGAAGACTTGCCAAATTACACAGACAACGGTGTAAAATAAGGATAAACACAAGCCGTTTTTCTTTTACAAGATGGAGGCATTTGATGGAATGTTAGGGTTTCAATCGATACGACGAACTTGCGTTCTTCTCGACAGGTAAGATAAACTTAAAGTTAAAAGTATTCTTAATGTGTTATTTAAAGTAGCCTACTTTGAACTTTTGAGACATATCTTTACTTCTATATACCCGTAAGAGCTGTGTTTGTGATGTTTGAATGGGAGAGGTGTGATGCGCGAATGAAGCGTTTGTAAAGGTTGTTTGAAAACATGCTTAACTGTAGTTTCGCTAGGTGGCACTAGTAGCACAGAAACCCTATGCTACATAATTCTTAATGGATTATGAGGTGATACATTTGTGTTACAACACAAAATAATGTTACTAAGGCAACTCTGTCTGTCAGAAAAGGCCACTCTAAATTTTTCTCGATTTAATCTTTCAAGATCTTCCAGATTAGACTCAAAAGCTCACGTGACATTGGCCTTAATTCTGCAGAGCTGGCGGATGTGGTGGCTAGAATTTCTCGGGGTTATCAATAAATACACATCGCTGAGGAGGAAAGGGCCTGTGGTGTCCCTGAGCTCTCACCAGCAGGGGGCAGAACGGAGAAACAAACTCTGTGGGACTTTTCCTGTGTTTGTTGCTTTGGCTCACGTCTTCTTCCTCAGGCAATGCCTGGGAAAAAAAAGTGGTTTATTTTTATCTGTTTGCTCCTTCTTTTGAATCTGATCTTGTATTACAGTAAGTTACCATAATGAATAAATTACTAGATAAAATTAAATCATTCAGTTTAAATCACACATGATCAGGCTTAATAATTATGTCTAGTTTAATAATATACTTAGGCCTATTCAGGTTTCAGAGTCATAGGCCTAAATATTTTTGCGGAATTAGAAATAAATCACAGAACGCAATTTCCTCTGTTTTAACATATTTGTTGTCCTACTGACCCCACTTTTTGTCTCATGCAATTATTTGATGTCTTTATAAAATAACCACAGGGTGGCAATGCAACTCCATAGCTAATAAATTGAGGAAACTAGAGGTTCCAGATAAAACACAGTTGGTGTTGATTATTCATATAGAGTGGAAATACACCTTTTTGTTTTGCTCAATATCAAAACAAAACATAAAAATAAAAGACAAATCATAACATTAATGACACTTATTTATGAGAAAAATCTTCAGAATATTAGTTTTATATTATACACTTATACTTTAGTATCAATATTTAAATAAATTAGATGTATGAATATGAATATATAGTGTTACAGTAATAATTATTTGTATATTAATAAATGCAAACGTCAGTTAAATCTAGAGGAAAATTAGTAACACAAAGCATATGATTTCGTCATTGATTTGGAAGAGTTTTCTCTGTTTTTGCTTACCTTGTCTCCCCTTCTCAGAGGCCAGGATCTGCCATCACTCTATCCCACAACTGTCCACTATCATTCAAATTTGTGAGATGGGCCAAACCACAATATTCGGTCTTGCACTTTTCTTTTTTTTATCTCCATCAGCTTTCTATGGCGGCATTTATGTGGATGAATGGCCTTAGAAAGGTCAACACTGAACATTGATTACACACCTCGCTGTCAGAAAGGCCTGGGGGAGAGGGGTAAGTGGCCATTTGTTTTGTGCAAACTCTTGAGTGTCTAGAAATCTTCAAAAAGTGCTGTCAGAAAAGGCTGGAGCATTGTAGGGCTCTCCATCATACTCTGGCACCGGTTGACACTATACAGAGCCGTTTAAGGGCTGACTGCTCCCCAGACGTCCAAAACTGCAGAGTGTGACTCTGCAGTTTTATTAAATGCATTGCTATTAAAATTAAAGCTAAACCTCTTAAAACATACATTTTAACAGGGCTGCACTGCAGAACATTTCAGCTGTCCAACTTTTATACAACAGTTAAATAAACAAGAAGTTAATATTGAGTATTTTACATTTTAGTCAATATTGCTCTTTTTTTGCACCACCAACGAAGAGAACTCTAAACTAAGCCAAAGCAGATGTGTTCCTGAGCAACACACATAATCACTGAGTGATTCACTATATTCACTCTGATTCATTTCTTAAATAAATCTGAGTTAATGAACCAATCAGTTAATTAAACGATTGCATGACTCACTCATTTGTTTCATTCCTGAATGAAACCATGTTTTTGAATGAATCGTTTGAATGAATGAGTCAATGACTCACTTGTTTAGTTTTGAAATTAATCTGTTATTAAACAAATCAGTAAAGTAAATGGTCGCTTCACTTATGAAAAGAATGATAACATCGTTTGAATGAATCCACACCACAGATAACGGCCCAGAGAAACGATCTTTGAATCACTTTCAGACGATCACTTGTACAAACATTAGTTTTAATGAAATGAATCTGTTATTAAACAAATCGTTCTTGGTGTGAGAAATTCCTGAATGAAACCATGTTTTTGAATCGTTTGAATGAATGATTCAATGACTCACTTGTTTAGTTTTGAAATGAATCTGTTATTAAACAAATCAGAAAAAACGAATCACAAAAATAAATGGTTGCTTGACTTTTCGTTCCTGAATGAATCATTGTTTTTGAACAAATTGTTTGTGTATTTCTCCATAGAAAAACAATGCAAAAACAGCGTGACGCATTCTGCATCAACGTCCCCTTATAGTGCTCTTGGAATGCTGTTTGTTCAAACAAATTCAAAGAATAGAACTAACTGTAATGTATAATGTAATGTATCAAATATCTGGCTGGATTAAGCCTGAACTGAAGCCAATAACTGCTAGTAACCGTGTCGGGCTTTTTCACTTTCGAACAAAGTCTGAAAACATCTCTACAAAGAACAGCCTGTACAACAGAGAGGTGCATTTTTCGCAGATGTTGTTGTTGTTGATTCTGAGGCTTGGACCAATGAGATGCAAATGGGTGCAGCCACATTAGCGGTGGTGCATTGGTTTTGTTTATAGGGGACAGCAGAAGGATTATCCCCTCCAGTCCATTTCATTTGATCCATATGGCCCAAAAGGCCTTAGCTTCAGCTGCTGTGCCACAGCTTGGGAGCCACGGTTGAGTTTGTTATTGTCCCAACTCAGGCTGAATGCAGTGCTACAAATCCTGACAATATGCACAGTCAGAGCTCTGGCTTTCTCTCTCGACAATGACACAGACAGAAAAGCAAAGCTTCTTTAGTGTTCGGTATACTTATTTAACCTTCATATGCAAATATAAGTTTAAGTTTAAATTGATCTATCATTTACATGTGATGTCTCGGCGGAATCATCAATTACATGGCTGTCATGATGAAGTCATATATCTATAGATTTGTGTCATCGTCTAAAAGTGGACCTCTCTCTCTCTCTCTCTCCCATGAGCAGAGCGATTTACAGGCTGTCGGGTTGGCTTTGTTCCCGTGTAAGTCAAGTCTCGGTGGAGAAGAGACGCATCAGTGCTCCAAATGGCCCCAGCCGTCTCATTGCATTACCTTCAAATGGCACGTCTGATGGAGAAGTTATAGAACAGCTCTCCTAGCTTCTCTCATTTAGATATGCCTCCCTTATTAACATGTAACGCACCTCGATTGTCCTGTATATCTTTGTGTTAACCAAAATTTAACATTTGTGGATTTGTGGTTGTTTATGGGTTTGTGCCATGTGATGTCCTCTGAAGCAATCTTCATATGGATTATAGGGTTCTGGGTGCCTTCTCATTGATAAAACATAAACAATGCATTAATACTGGGTCACCTATTATAGAGGGAGATTATGAGGAAGCTTTGAAAGCTTTCGAGCAGAAGAGGTGAGAGAACCAACTCCTCATTCTGCCAGCGGCCAGTGTGTGGCTGCCTGAAGGGAAAGGAGCTCTGCACATGAAAGCTTGTTGATCATTTCATGAATGCCTGCACCGAAACACACACACACACACTTATGTGGTCACAGTTATAAACGTAGTGTGTATTCAGTATATATATTATATACAGGATATATAAATATATACATACATTTATTTGATCAAAAATTCAGTAAAACAGTCATTTATTCCTGAGATACCAAAGCCTACTTAGCAGCCATTACTCCAGTCTTCAGTGTCACATGATCCTTCAGAAATCACCTGAACAATGATATCTTAAAATATTTGAATTATCTATGTAAACTTTGACTGACTACTAATAAAACACTTCTGAAAAATCAGTGTTAAGACTTTTGCTAATAAAATGTTTTTTTTTTTTAAAATACAAAACAAAGTCAACTTCATTTGTTTGTGATTTTCAGTGTTTTAAATATATTTCAGAGAATTGTAATGTATAATGAGAGCGCTGGGTCTGAATAATAAGAAGCCACGGACAGATAGCTTTGACTGACGTAAAGCCTCACTGGTGCCTGACTAATTGACAGTGTAAATATTGTAAAGCATTAACTTTTTCATGTGAAAGTGACTGAATGACAGCCTGCTCAGGTTCTCCAAACAATTTATCATCCTTATTCACACTGGGGTAATTTATCTAGCTGAACAGAGAAAATATGTTTACACTGTGGTTCTTATAGGAAAGACATCTTGATATCCCACTTTTCTAAATTACTTGTCAAGCAAGGTGTGTCAGCAGACGGAGGTGAAATGACAACATTTTCTCCCCACAATTTCTCCCAATTTAAATATTTCACAATGCTCCTATATTTGCCTGACATGGACGTTTTACTCTCTGCTAACCCTTTATTTAGAATGAAAATAAATATTATACATCTATTAAAAGAAAACAATAGTTTTATATGCAACAGAATGAGAGTAATCTAATACTAGTCTTATGAGTCGTTGTTGTTGCTAGGTACAATATTTTTAGTACAATAATTATATAGAGATAATTATATCTCAGATAGCAATTAATGGAATATAATTATCCTCCACATACAACCGCAAAACCTTTCAAGGCTGACAGATATCAGGTGTCAACAGTGTAATGAAATCATATTAAAACAGATTTATAAACATATACTGTTTAAATATTATAGTCTATCATAGACCATATTGTCTGACTAGAAAGCTGCATATGTACAGCTTTTACAGCTGTGCACTAATCTAGCCATGAAATTATTCTGCAACTTCAAATGATGACCAAAGATTTTTGCACATAAAATGGCACCAGATATGATTCAGTAGTACAATTTTATTTAAAACTAAAAAAGTCAGTAAGTTGCAATTAAATTAGTTCAATGCACAATATATAATAGTTTTACATTTTGGTATGTGATGCATACATTGTGCAACAACCTCTGATTACTCAAATATACATTAATGGCTTGTTCCAGACAAACAATAACACTTATTCTGTTCTGACGACACATCGACTTATACTTATCCCTATAAACATTTTCTCTTACTCTGTACACACAATAGACTGTCAAGAAGGCAAATATTGATATGTACATTCATGCAATACAATTCTGAGTACCTTATACAATATATTATGTACAGTATAATACACATATATCTTCAATTCATATATCTTGTTGAATGGGTGAATGACTCTGCAGTAGATTGTGAGAATGTTTTACAGAATATGAAGAGGGATATTTGTTCACACAAGCTTGTATGTTATGTAAACATCATTGCTCAGTTGTATATGGTTATATATTATGATTCATAGTTCAGTGTTACTATGCATGAACAGTGCATCACTGTTTTCTACAACAAGCTCCTGTCTACAAAAAAAGGGGGGGGGGGGATCTAGACACTATCGATATACAGTTCCAATGAAAAATAAATGAAACAATAGAGAGGATCTGGTTAAGAGTGATACAAGCTAAATTTAGGGTTAAGCTTGTTTGATGAATCACCTTGATACATCTTTAAAGCATCCACTAACCCACATAAAATCACAGTATTAATGACTTTAAAAATAGCTTTAAACCGTCTTCGTAAAAGCTTGTAACATCCTAGTTTTTATGAGTTGCCAAAAAAGGTCAAGAAGAGATTTGATGTGAATCTAGAATGATTTGCAAACATTCCAAAGAGATGGACCACAAATGTTGACTTGAATCACTAATCAAATCACTGTTTTCTGTTATATTAGCCATACTGATTTGAGGAAATGACTGACTAATGTAAAATCTATATATTTTCCATTGTATTAAGTTTTTAAAAAACAAAACAACAAACCCTATTTAATACATTTTAAATTATTTAAACTTCAAAATATAATTTTATGTAACCATTTTATTTCATTTCCCATTTGTAATATATATATATCTATTGGTGCAAAATTATGGACCACTTTCATGAACAAATCCTGACTAATTGTGAATGGTTTCAACTGAAAGGGTATGTGACTACTGAAAGGTAAACTGATATTGGACATCCATCATATTGTGTACATTTCATATAAATGTAACACAGAAAGCCAAACTAGTCAAATAATGATGCACCATATATCAGGACCATATCTGTTATAAGATAACATTAGTCTGTTTTGAATACTTATGTGTGTACATATTGGATATTTATATTGGAAGATAATGGATATTTAATTGTGAACACTTGTTTTGAAATGTCTTTTGTCTAGTGCCAACTTAAAAACATTACGGCAACGATTTACCCTTTAAGAACACTATTTCCTAAAGTGCTTTCCTATAATCTCAAAATAAAACGTTATCCATATTTCATACTGTACATAATGTTGTCTACGCATCCAAACATTGCTTTGACATTCACAAAACCTAACAATTTTAGTTTGTGGTGCATTTTATTTTTAGACAAAATTTTAATATCAGCCATTTATCAGCCATAACATGAAATTATTCATCAATCCATCCCTAAAACTAATCCATCATGCCTGTTGTTTTTTTTTTAAATGTATTTATAATTAGATCTCTTTCACATGTGGGCTACACCATCAGACAAATTTGAATACCAATGTATAGAACGATCAGACTACAATCTGCTAACTATTAGCAATGCTAACGCTAGCCTTGTGTTTTTTGTATTATAAACATGCACCTCAAGAACTCAATCCTTTCCAATTGCATAGTAACACAAACCACAATAAATTTCTGGGTGTTTAAGGAAAACATTTCTTATTCTCCATTGTATATTTTGGTATACAAAATACAGGATCATCCGATCCCATTTGTTGATTGTATCAAAACAATGGGGCCAATGCAGTCATTTAACCATTAAACACTCACACAATCTACATGAGGTTAGAGAACCCTTAATGTTTAATGAGGAACACTGCAAAGACAGAGTTAAAGACAAGAGAAGACAGGAATTTTAAAACATCATTGCATTCAACAGAAAGTGCATGCGTTTATTTAGTTGTTGGTGTTGTATATTGTCCTCAAAGGGGCCCCGGGGGGCCGCCAGGTTGAGTCTCGTGATACTCGTGCAGCTGCCAGCATCGCTAAGAATTTCCATGTCTCCTCAAAACCTGCTTATACTTGCCTATAAACGTCAGTCATTACGTATTCACTTTTGTCTTTTCTTTAAACATCATTTTAGGTCCCAAGAAGGGCAGCCATGAGGTTTACCATTCCTAAATTCATAATTTACCTTGCGTCCATCTCATAAACCCAAACAGAGATGGTGGTTCTGTAGGGTACAGAATGTTCAGCTGTAGCATGGCCACTATACTCCAGTGTTATTGGTTTCCACTACCTGCTGTTTACAGCGTGAGCTCATGGCATACTCCCCTCGGCTTGTGCCGTTCTCTTCTTTTCGAAGGGGTTTCCTGGAAAAGAGAACAAAAAGATTAAGCTTCAAACGACTATTTTTGCTCAGACTGAGGATGCTATTGATCGGGTTGTAGAGGCTTGAGCTTAGTGCAAAGAAATACAATGTCTCAAAGGCAAACAGAAAAACTAGGAAAGGAAAACAAAAAGAGTATTATAGCAGGTTAAATGTGAATTACGTTTTTTTTTTCTAAGTACCATATTTGTTCTATTTTACAATCAGTGTTTCAGGAAGCCCCAGTGCACACTTTTAGATGCTCCTTGAGACACTAACAAAGTCTGGGTTGATAAACAGCAGCACAGGTCATCAAAGTGAGTTATTCTGCAGTTTAAATGACTTCCCGCAAGCCGTAATGGCTGCTGGATTTAAAAAGCTGTGGTATGCACTCTGGCCTGTCCGTTCTTTATTACGATTTGAAATATGCAACCTGCCTGCAGCCAATTGCCTTCATAACTGCATTAAAATCCAGAGCTGCCCAAACAGCGAAGCACGCAGATCCAATCTGTTGATATTTTGTTAAATCATGTCAGTCACATATTGACTTAATGGTAGAGAGGGCCTGAGGTAAGAGCTGAGAGATGGATGCTGGGGATACACATTCTGTATGCCAAAATGAATATCAGTAAAGGTTTGAATTAGTTGGGGCATATTTAATGCTTCAGCTTTTGCAAAGTAAGGCTGTAAAGAAAGGGGCCACATGAAAGCAGCTATTGACAATGTTCAATAAGCTAATGGAGTAGCCTGATGCCAAACTACCACATCATTGCTAAAACGACACATTCGTACAATAGGGCTCAGCGACTGGTTTATGGATGTAAAAATGCCATTCAGAATCTCCATAGTGAAATTGATTTTTAACAATACCTGATAAATATTTTAAGACGGCCTTAATATAACTCTAAGGTTAAGTGCTGAAGCATGCCTCCATAGAAACCATTAGCCTGCTTCCTTTTTTAGTAAATCCGAATTAAGTGAAATCCACTAAGACGACAGTTACCATGGAAATGACACTAAAGTTCACTAAATTCACAAACTAGTGAAATTTCTATCAAACTGATAACTAGAGGATTGCTCAACAGCACAGCAATATAATATAAAACTACAATATATACACTACCATTCAAAAGTTTGGGTGACCCCAAATGTTTTGAATAGTTTTCAATAATTTCAATTTGAATAGATTTAACAAAATACTAAGTGTATAAAGTAATATAATCATCAAATTTACACAATTTATTTTGTAATGTTCTATGGGAAGACATTGACTGCAGCTGAAATGAAATACTTTAAGAGTACATACAGTATTCAAAGACCCTTTTATTTATTTGAGTTTTGTTAAACAAATACAATTTAACCACAAGGAACAACTTTAGAACTTAGAGCACTCACACTTGCAAATATGTGACTCACATTTTTTATTTTCCACCATTACTATTTTAATTTTTATTTTTGGATCTTTTTGCTTCGTATCAAATGTTGCAGTTATTCAGCTCAGAGCTGTCTGGGTTTCAAGGCTTAGAATTGTGTGGGGGAAAAAAAGTGAATTTGACTTAGAATAAAAAGTGTGCAGTTCTACAGTAAACACACCAGAAGCTTGAACAATAACAGTAAATACCAGAACGAGAGATTCCACATCACATTAACGATTAGGTCAGGAAAAATATAAATGGTCATGAGAAAGAAAACAACCTGACCTTTACAGAGCCCATCTCTACTGTCTGCAGCACTCTGGGGTCTGTCTGGAGGACAAGTCTAATTTCATAAACAGGGCTTGAGCTCATTAAAATTGACCCGTTTCTTCCAGGGAAATACATATGAGATAGCAACTTGTTAAATGAAGGCTGCTTTTGCAGACAGGATAAGATAAAGAGCATTTGTTTTAGCTGACCCATATGAAATGTCATTGGTGTGTGGAGCTGAGCTACAGCTTCAACATCCGTCATTTAAACATGGTAAAATGTTCATGTTTTTGAACCTCGTTAATATTTATCAAAGAATTCAAAAAAATATTAAGAATCACAACTGTTTTCTACATTTATAATAATGTTACTTGAGCTCCAAATCAGCATATTAGAATGATTTCTGAAGGATCATGTGACACTGAAGACTGGAGTAATGACTACTGAAAACATTACATTAAAATACTACAGAAAACAGTTTTCGAATTGCAATAATTGTTCACAATATTACTGTATGTACTGTATTTTTGATCAAATAAATGCAGCCTTGCTAACAAAAAAAACAAACAAAAAAATCTTGCCAATCTCTAACTATTTCTGTAATGGCAGTATATAACTGTTTCAAAGGATAGCTCATAGTAAACATGGTCCAAATTTGTTGACTTTCATAGTATGGGGAAAAACAGTTGAAACATTCTTCAAAATATCTTATTTTGTGTTCTGCAGAAGAAAAAGTCATATTGTCTGGAATGACAGGAGGGTGAGTAAATAACAGGATATTTCATTTTTGTGTGCATTATCACTCTAAATTATCATCACTTTTTCTGCTGTTTGATTAGACAGCATATTATTATGAACATAGACCTTGTTCCTGCTCTTCACCTAGTGTTTCAAACCTTGAGCAACAAATACAGCTATACCTTCTCAACTGAATTCCTTGTCGAGATTGATTAAATGTTCAGAGGTAGCCAGCACTCATCTGTTGTGATAAACACAGTCTCTGTCTCTTGGGCAGGACTGATGAGACAATCCCGTAGCTCTGCAGGGGCCATCTGTCACAAGTGCCCCAGGCTGCAGGGCTTTCCTATAAAGACATCCTCTTGCTTTGCATGATTTACACATGGGAAAAACTCTGCCTCATCTGATTTTTGAGGGGTGGAGCGGGGAAGGAGGAGGATAGCAAGAAAAAAAATGTGAAGGAAACAAGGTCTTGCCATTCTCCTTCCTTTCAGAAGTCAACACACAGGGAAAAATAAAATAGTTGCATTATCCTTGACATAACATTAAATTGAACATAATTAGCTTAACTAAACACAAAGATTATAGAAGCATATTATAAATAAAAGAAGAGCTGTACTTTAGAGCAGGGTCACTTAAGGGCTGGTCTTTGTCTATGTGACATGCTTGACGGCTGGACAAATGAAGAACAATTCGATGCAAATGGAAAACGCAGACTCCATATATGAATAGTCAGATTCTTTAAGCAAAGAAGGCCCTTTGGATTGATCACATCATCCCTGTCTTCTCAATTCACATACATCCTGTCTGGAAGTCCACTGCATAAAACTACCGTTTATGCTTTTTCAGCTAAACAGTAATTTTCCACTGAGAGCTTGTTTCTGTCCCCCCTCCAACCTGCTAAAGGCTCATGGACTCCAGCACTCGTGCGGATGTCCCTGGAGTCGTGTTGCTCTACTGCACCGTGTGCAGATGCCCTGACAGTCGCCCAGTTTCTCTGTGGACCGCTCAGCTTATGTAACGTGCCAGGACGGGAAGCCAAAAACTCCTTTATCTTTCCCCTGAATCAGCACTGAGCCTGCTCGCTTGCACACTCTCTCTCGCTCTGTTTCTGCTCTCTTTACCACTTTTTCTCATTGATGGACAGCAACACCTGAGAGGTCCTCGTGGCCATTCCCCAGACATTTCAGCACACTGTTCGGTTGCCTGGGTCGTACGTGACCTCTCCTCTGAGATCAACACATAAATCCTGTGGGAAAATGTGGGCCAAAAATGTCTCTCAGACTAAAATAAATGCTGATCAGGAAGGATAAGTTCTGAAGCATAGCTGAAGTTAGAAAAACAAGCGATAACTTGCAAGAGCCGTTCTCTTCCTGTGTATATGCCTAAAAACTATTTATACTGTAGTGACAAAGATTTTTTATTTTTTTTTAATTATGATGATTTTGAATATGTTAAAGTTTGGTTTTAGAGACATGCTATAACAGCGTAAAACTATGAATTTCTTTATTGAGTGTACCTTTAAAATTCAAAGCTAAATGGAATCTACATAAAAAGTCATACACTCATATAACACTCAAGGTTTCTTGTTTGGTAAACAAAGGGTTGGATCCTCAGTGGTTCAGTTTGTCTTTTCTCATTGAAAAGAAGCCTGTAATATCACTGCAAAACCTAAAAAAAGCCACATCCTCACCTCCAAATCTGGGCCTGGGCCCTTAATAATACATGACGTGTAGTACACACATGGCAGAGCGCTACACAAAGCATTACAGGTAAAGGTAAATATTTTATAACCTGGCTCTTTGGAATAGGCACCAGAATTAATTTCCTCTGAAAATAAACCGAGTGGGCTGAGATTGTTTCCATAGGACTGTAGGTTCAATGGATAAGGTAAATTATGCTGTACAACTGTTATGCAGCATGTCCCCATCAAATCTTAATAAACTGGATAGAATATTTAATTATTTTTCCCCCCAAGATGTCATTAATCATAATACTCAACTATGTTTTATCACAGTATCACAATTAAACACACATAGAAGTGATTTAAAAAAAAAAAATCTTTAACATAAAAACAGCAAATTTATTAAACAACATAATCCCATGTTTCCCCCCAATATCTCGTCAAAATCTTTTTAATAAAGCATATTTTCTTGGGAATATTTATCCATTTATTTTGTAATATCCCTTTAAAATGTGTAAAATGGTGGTTTGTGGTATTAGTTGGTTTGTGTCTTCAAAATTCAAAAGGTACTCAAGATACACAAGATATTCAATTAACATCAAGCTGACTGTCAATCCCTCACTTAGCAATTATTTTAGGTCTTTATTTCTATCCTGTTAGGCATCTTGTAAAGTTTCTTATCATTTCTTGTAAAGTTTCAGTGCCTGAGTTTAACCAGAGTATATTTATGAAAACCTGGTGTACTCTTTTAGAAATCACAACATTAGGCATTATTTTATTTTTTTAAATTAGAGAGTTCAAAAGGTACTGAATAACATAAGTTGTCTAATAGTAGTACTGTCTAGAATGTTTATTACCCTCAAGCATGAGTGCAACACATACACTCAAATATTAATCAATAAGAGATGTTTACCATGGTGTATTTTTTTTTCCCTGTGGGAAAAAAATATAGAAAAAAAAACTGACAGTACCTAATTTTGCAAATATTTCAGAGAAAATTTTAGCCTTTTCAGCCTCAGTGTCTCAGAGCACTTTAAACACAAGCCTAAATCTAATTAGCATTTTAAATGTGAATGAAGTTCACCCAAAAAGTTATTTTAGGATGTTGACTGTAACTATGCATGACAGCATTTAACAGTGCTGCATGTTCAGCAGAGCTAAGAGAGTGGGGGAAAAGACAAACTGAAGTTATGTTTGCCCGTCTTATCCTGAGGACTCTGAATGTTTTTGTTTAGAGTCTTCCTTATCATAATTACACTACCGTTCAATGACCGGGATGCTTTATCATTCGTTTACAGCGGTCAAAAATCAAAAATCACCGCATTTCTCTCCTCTAAGATCTATTCTTCACTATATGCACTGAGCAACTTTTCAACAAAACTGCTTTAGCTTTCCCCTCCAGTGCCTCTAATTCCATTAAACTCATTACAATAAGTGAGCCACACCAGGCTTCAGCATGCAGAAGCCATAAAGCAATGATTGGGGTAATAATCCGAGCCTTCACTGGGACATTTTAGCGACTGTTTGAAGAAGCACCATTTGCGGTGCATCGGTCATTGGGCATAGCTAAATGATGTGTTCGCATGCATATAAAGGAAGGCATTAAACATGTCTCTCTCTTCATTTTGGCAGACTGGGCAAGCTCATTAGTGGGGAAATAGCTGCCAGCTGGGTTTTCCTTTGGGAGTTGGCTTCCTTATACCAAGTTCTCAGGCAAAAAAGAGGCAATGTGTAACAAACGAATTCACCAAGTGAAATGATTCCAAAACAGAGCTCATAACAAGTACCCGTTTAATAGCCAGGAGGGGATGTTCCACAGCTTTCATAAATAAAAGATTAATTTCCAGAAGACTGGAATGTTTTAACATTAACAGATTGGATCCACCTCCACTAGTTTCACTGGAAAATCTGAATAGTTTCAATTTAATGAGAGTAACTTCGGGATGACACGAACCAGGCCAAATATAGTCAACTGATGCTTATCACATGGACTCTGTTTTTTGGGGGGGTGAGGCAATCAGTTCTGGTCCTGCAAGCCAATTTGTCAATAAAGCATTCCAGTCATGCTAAAATATACAGCTATGATGCAGATATAACAACCGTGATGCAAATCACCTTTCACAAAACTATGATTAATGAAACTGCGTACTTAATGTTATAATTAAACTGTTACCATTTATCACAAGCAATAAGGCACAAAAGGTTGTGCAACTATGGTCACAGTTGCAGGTAATTTCAGTGTGCGGACTCTTCATTTGTGAATTTTACAAAAAATATTGCAGAAACTTATTGCATAATTTCCTCCTCCCTTTTTGTCATTGGAATACCCTGGTTATCACTTGCATGAGACTCCTATGGACCAGAAATGACATGCAAGCCATGCAACCAGCCATTAGATGTTTTATAGATGAAACCTGATGATACCGCCTATGTTGACCCACAAAATTATGAGTGTTGTGGTTAAATATTGAAATGCTTGAGGATGGTTGGACACCAGCTGATGATACCAGCAAGGATGAGGCATCTAATGATATATCATCATCCTAAGCCAAGTGTTAATTCACTTTTGCAAATAATTTATCTTTTGTATTTCACAATCAGCACCCAAAAACTAGAAAGGTTTAAACAAATATGAGGAGGAGGAGAACACCTGCAGTGATAAATCCTCATGATAAACAGACAAAAGTTCCAGTGACATGCTGTACTATCGCAAATAAAAATGGTATCTCAGTGGCTTTCTTCTCTTTATGGCCAGTCTTGGCTTTATATGGGATTTTATTACACGGTCAGGTTTTCACAAAATGGTATGCAGCCAAAAATGTTTGAGTTAACACTATAGCTCATAAATTTTAAAAAGTTTTGAAGCTATGCAGAAAGTGATATAGTGATAGCATATATTAAAGGTCAATGCTTGTTCCTTAAATAAAAAATGCTTACTGACTCCAACCTGGCAACTGAAAGCTTTTATTGTTACCTAGAAGAGAAATAAAAAGAAATATGATACAGTAAAAGGCAAAATAGCAATACTTCTGCTACATCTATGAATTGTCATAGTTTAGCCCTGGATGTATCAAAGACAGTCTGGGAGCCTCTTTCCTTTTTCGCTGTGTGAGTGATTTGGACTGTCTGAGGCCATTTCCCTGTCTGCAGCTGATTTGACAGGCTTCTCAATTGTTCCCTTGACAGCATGTCACTGGTACCAAACCAAAAGATCAGCTTAAGGCTGACACACCACGCTATGCTTATGCCGGCTACTGCACCATCAGTGCAAAACACATTCCTTTTCCTAACCATAAATCATAGTCATTGTTTTTCCTAATGTAGGAAGGCGACAGCCTCATGTCATCTCAACTAAAACAACAACATTAACAATTCATGTTTCAGACAAGAAGTGGAGATATCATCTTTTTGCCTTGTTATCTTATTATATTAAGGAAGCATGAAGCTGACACAGATAAAACGCTAAAGGAATTTTCTCTGTTTACCTGTAGGCTTGTATGGTGCTTTAAAAAAACAAAGGTATAGTTCACTCAGAAATGAAAATTTATTCATTTTAAATTTATTTTATTTAAATATATTTTTATATTTTATTTAAATATAAATTTATTTTATTAAATTTATTTATAATCATTTACTCACCCTCATGTCGTTCCAAACCTGTATGATTTTTTTTCTTCTCTTGAACATAGAGCATTTAAAAAAAAATTATCTAATAATTACTTTCTTCAAAGTATTTTCTCTTGTTCCACACAAGAAAGAACTGCATAACAAACAGAGGCAATGACCAAACATACCTCTAATGCCCAAAATGCTGTGCATTTAATATTACATGGCCAAAATTATATAAAATGTGTAATAAATTAAACAAATTACACAATTCTCACATTTTACTAACTTCTGTTTTTGCTTTTTTAGATGTGGCTTTGAAAATGAAGCCACGGAAAATCCACCAATACAAGAGACAGAATGAAATGCAGAAATAAATAAATACATTTGGCATAAAATATCTCAAACTATTGAGATTACCTCTTGATGGCCTTGTAGCAAATGATGGTAGTCAGGAGGAGGAAGACCACAGATGCACAGATTACTGTCCCCAGTACTAAGATCTCCATCTCTCTCCTCCATGGTGTTATGGGGGATACAGTGGAGGGAGCCACTGGAAGAGAGACAAAGTGTTAAAAGCATGCAGATAATAGAATAATAAATGAAGAAAGAGGATATGCAGGATAGGGATGTGCAAAACTGCATCAACTAGTGGTTCTTAAGTAAGCCCTGAAACAGCTAGACGAAGAGCAACAGAATGCAGGGTTCCCATTTTATTTTACACTTTACATGCCATCTAAAGAAAAATCACAATGCTCATGGCAAAAAAAACAACAACAACAACACAAAACAGTGAGATGGCCAAAGACACCTGTGTACATAGACCAACATTTATGAAGTATTTCTAGAGCTCAGTTATACAGCAAGATCACAGGCGTTATAAAATTTGTTATAAAAGTGGTGCTTTGAAGCCTGTAGTAAAAGTAAATTTAAAGATGCAAATTCACAGAGCACATTTGACAGTTAGAAAAGACAGCTTCACTAGTTAATTAGTCAGTCGTTGGACCTGTCCCTAATGTAGAGAACTGTACTTCTACCATTACCATTATCACTCTCATACTGGTCTCTTATACCAATACAGTCTGATTGCCCAATCACAAGGCTGCAGCATTCTGCTCTACTCCATTTATCATTCCATATCCGAGAGGCGCTTTATTTGGACTATTACACAGCCGTCTCATCCAGAAACATATTAGTGCTTCAGGCGGCTCTACCTTTCCCACCACTTTAAAGTTTGGATGAGTTTTCTCTAGTTAGGAATTGATAGTGGCACCCTGCTTTAGTGAGCAGTTTTAATGGTACTTATAAAAATGCACAGGAGAAGGCTAATTAACAAGTTCATTGCCCTCATGAGCACATGGGGCTACTGCCTCTTCTCTCACACTCTCCCTTCCTCTAGATCTTTGTTTCTCGCTTTCCATTATCACATACCTCACTGTCTCTATCATTCTGTTTGCTTTTCTTTCTAAATACCTTTGAGAATTGAGCCTCAGAATCAGATGTATCTGTTCTGAAACTCTGGCTGTTGACAGTCAGTATTTGGGATTGACAACCACATTTATTAAAATTAGATTAAGATTAAGATTATTTGTCACATACACAATTACATAGAGAGTATATAACCAGTAGTGAAATGTATTATCTGCATTTAACCCATCCTAAGTGAACACACACCCGGAGCAGTGGGCAGCCATGTTACCGCGCCCGGGGAGCAGTTGGGGGTTCGGTGCCTTGCTCAAGGACACCTCAGTCGTGGTGTTGAAGGAGGATACTCCCCCCCACCAACAATCCCTGCCGGACCTGAGATTCAAACCCACAACCTTCCGCTTACAAGTCCGACTCGCTATCCATTAGGCCACGACTGCTTAATAACTGTGAGTCTCAAATTCTGTTCATGTAACAGCTTACAACAGCAGCTCAAATACTGTCTGTATCAGAGTATGTGAGCGGAGTGGAGCGGCAACAATTTCCCCTCCGTGCTACGAGCATTTAATAATCACTCCCCTCCAGCTCCGCTCTGGGTTCACCATTTCCTGCTCCCGCTCCACTCCTCGCTCAGCTGATCAGAAACACCGCTCCGCGGCAAAAATATTTCATTATGTTTGAAATATCACAGTTCTGATCTTAATGTATATTAAAAGAAATAAATAAAATAACAGGAGCGTTTCAAAGTGGCTTATTGGAACATAGTGTACAAACTGTTTTCCTACCACATGAGCTAATAACATGTCAGCATTAAAAGGTATAATTGCTGCTTTTTGCAGTGCAAATTGTTTGTATTGAAAACAACGTTTTCGTCAAACAAATTGTTTTTTTCACTTGTAGCACTGTAAGATTACATTTGTTTGAATGCTTAAATACAAATAATGTAAAAAAGTATCTAGAAGGAACAAACAAATTCCTTGCATGTCCATTGTCGTCATCATAACCTACATCCAGTAAATATGTTTAACATGTGAATTCACTAAATATGCAGTTAAATTATGTGTTGGCATGAATTGTACTCGTGATGGAGCGGTTGGAGCGCGCTTGGAGCGAGTGAAAACCACGACGCTCTGATTTTAAAAAATCCGCTAATATACTGATTTGGTCTATAGGACTGAACTTGTTCTGGCATCAACACATATCACTAAAGCTTTGTTCTGGTCTTGAAGGTTGTCAAAAGGAGGCAAAAACAGCTCAGTCTAGCAAGAATGCAAATAAAACTAGAATGCATGTTAAATTCACAACCTGTTCCTGTGTACGTTACATTGCATAAAATCTTTTACAAATATGTGTGGAAGAATTTACTCATGAACCAAGCCTGCATTTGTTTGATTATACAGTTTTCAATGTAATAACTTTGTAAGCTTAAATACAAGTAAAAAAATTTGCAGTCATTACTCCAGTCATCAGTGTCAAAGTGATTTCCTTCAGAAATCATTCTAATATACTGATTTGGTGGAAACTTGTCTTAATATTATCAAGGTTGAAAAGCATTGTGCTACTTAGTATTTTTGTGGAAACCATGATCAATATTTTTCAGTAATCTTTGAAAACTTGAAAATTCATAACATCTATTTGAAATATAATTTTTCTGTAACAATGCAAGTCTTTGCTGTCACCTTTCATTAATTTAATTGGTCCCTGATGAAAAGTATAGATTTATTTATACTGACCTCAAACTTTAAAAAAGTTTTATTATTATTATATAATTTTAATAGAATATGTGTGAACTCATTACACTCATATATTCTTACCCATTGCATTATAATCAGCTGGTAATCATAGATACGCTGAATCAAACATTAAACTTGATGTGGTAAATCATAGTTAAGGAAGTTAGTGAAAACATGGGTCAGTTTTGAGAAAGGTTCACCATTCTTACCAGCTGAGCACTGGCTCCAGCACAAGTTTTAAACCATGAAGGCGAGCCAATGGATATCAAACAAGCACGCATTTGTGTATTTGAGCTAGGGCTGCCCTCGACTAAAGATTTTTCCGGTCGTCTAGTAGTCGTTCAATTGAAGCATTAGTCAACTAATCGCACGTTTATTAATAAACCATTTAAATCATAATAATGAGCCTTTAACTGCCTGCGTAGCCGAATAAGCGTGCATGAAGCTTGCCACAGCGCACCTGCAGAAGTAATAATTATGAATGTGTGAGGGAAAAATAGTAAGGAGGCTGCATTAACATTTTAATAATGTATTGATAAACTAGTGCTTTCTTTGTTTTCAGTTTAAGAGATGAAGTCGGCGACATTGACTCGTCATCCGCAGTAGTGATGCGCCTGTATGCATGTTTCATATGGATTACATAATCTGAGAATATTTGTTTTCCATTTGAATTGGCTCATGTAAAAGTAGACATTTCACTCTCTATATATATATTTTTTCCGTGTCTACACACGTATACACGGAGTTTCACGCTGAAGTTCACAGAGACGAGATGGTAGAAAGCGCATCCTGATTGCTTTCATTATTTTACAAAAGTGCAATGTTGTGTTATTGTGAGTGCACACAAAGAAACAGTCTTTACAGATTCGAAAGATGGATTACTTTTATCTGTATGAGCAAAAATGACAGAGTATTTTAAGAGCAAGTGAGTGCACCAGCGCCTCCATCTGTCCTACAGTGATCACTACTGTTCAGCTTCCACACTCCGCACAGCCTCTTGAACAGTGCACATTTCTCTAGGTTAACATTAGATTGAGTGGCCATGTAAAGTTGCTAATACTTACATATTTCAGATGATAAGCCATATTTGAGGTTGATGAATGATAGGCAAGCATTTGGATGTCCTGCCCGATGTACTGTTACCACAAAGACCAGCCGCTAATGATCTGTCTGTAACGGACTGTGTGACTTCCCCAATGTGGATTTTGTTTCTGCGACTAATAAAATTTTGGTCGACCAAGCCTCTTCTGCTCGACTATTAAGGGGCAGCCCTAATTTGAACCCTTTCCAACAATGACTGTATGATTTTGAGATCCATTTTTTCACACGGAGGACAACTGAGGGACTCATATGCAACTATTACTACAGAAGGGAAAACGATGCATTAAGAGCAGGGGGTGAAAACTCTTGAACAAAATTAAGATTTTTTTCTCATTTCATTTTTCTTATTTTGCCTAAATATCATATTTTTTCATTTAGTACTGTCCTTCAGAGGCTACAGAAGATAGTTACATGTTTCCCAGGAGACAAAAGTTAAATTTACCCTGATCTTCAAATTCAAAAAAAATTCACACCGGCTCTTAATGAATCGTTTTTCCTTCTGGAGCATCAGTTATACAGTATATATACGTATATTAGGGGTGTAACGGTTCACAAAATTCACGGTTCGGTTCGATACAATACAGTGGTGTCACGGTTCGGTATGTTTTCGATACGGGGGGCGGGGCAATTGGTTACATGCAATGTTGGAAATATTTCTGTTTTAAACCATGAAGGCTAGCCAATGGATATCAAACAAGCACGCGTTTGCACCAGGGTTTGCAAACTTTGTGCAAGATTTATGCCGGTGAACATCTTAATCGCAGTCAATTCACTATAAACAGAAAGTGAAAGTAAAAACGGACTGATGGAGTAATGACGGAGCTTTCGGCATCTGACGCCGCATATTCTCTCAGAGACAAAGAGAGACGAATCTACTTCAACAAGCTGATAACGGTATAGCCCAGAGCTTCTCAAAGTCCGGACTCCAGACCGGGAGGGAATTAAATCCGGACCCGTCTCGACTTCGTATTTCAAGTGCACTCGTATCACTCAGACCCCCGTGCGTGGCACACGCACATGCACACGCACACACACGCACGCACACACACACACACACACACACGCACGCACGCGGGCGCATGAACCAGTGTTGCAGTGTTTACCGACTCTTTTGTAAGACAAAGCGCATAGCAACTAGCGACATTTTGGATAAACCTTAAGCTTTCATTCAGTAGAATAATGTCACTGGTTTCGCCCCGCGAGCGCGAGCAGCGCATTCAAAGAACCGAGCCGTAGCAGACTTGTGAATGAATGAGTACAAAACAGCATTTCCAAAAACCCGTTGACTGTCTGTGCATATGAACATGAGTGTAGTTCGTCTGTAAATATGCACATACAGTAGTTTGTTACACAGACGGACGTTTGTGCTCCATATAAAATAATATAATTCACTGCTGTATAACAGCGTATTGCAGTTATAATTAAATATTTTAGCAATTCAGTTGAAGTGAAGATTCTCCCCAGCAAGGGGAGGTTATCACGGGGCAGACGCGTTGCTTGTTACGTCGTTTGGGCTGCGTTGTTGAGCGCAGTGGAACTGATATTTCACACACTTTAAGCTCTTTTATTTTCCAAACTAATAGGATTAGTCCAACGAATCGTTCGGTTTGTAATGCGCACCGAACCGAAAGCCTCGTACCGAACGGTTCAATACGAATACGCGTATCGTTACACCCCTACTACAAACATCACTCTTTGTTATTTCTCATTATTCTCACAAACCTCCCATTAATTAAAGGGAGTGAGGTATTAGCCAGGCGCTTCAGAGTATAAATCACTGAATAATTGTCCCTTGGGTCGAGACCAATGCATCAGCAACTTCATATGGGCTTCTCTCTTGCTGTTTATCATCCTGATCGATGCACCCTAGCCTCACTATTTAGAACAGATGGAAGAAATGCAAATACATAACTGCGGAAATAATTCAGAGCAGAAAGTAACTCTTGTATTGATTACCAAGTCAGATTCTTTACTGATGAACTACGACACACCCAGAAATCAAAATACATTATAGAGAAGGCAGAAAGCTTCAGGGCAAGTGAATAGGTCTAGACGAAGATGACCTCAGTGACCTTATTTAATTGTCAAAGTAGACTTGTTCATTAAACATCTACAAGAGGACATACAGTAGTCAACATCTAAAGTGGATCAAAAAAGTTCAAAGTTGTCCTAAGACAAGAACGCATTTTGGTTTTAGGACAACTTCAAATGTTGACTAGTATATACTGGTTGATTACACATCTTTAATCCTTACATTAAGACCATACAGCATGAACATTTCCCAGTGATTTTATTTCCTCTTATTTCAACACAAAATGTGTCTGCTTGTATAGGCTTCTGTGTGTCTTCTGCACATACTCTCTCTCTGATAACTTAGAGCAAAAAGCGAAATGACTAATATTTGATAATGAGTGTACTGTCTGCCTGGAAGAAAGGTCTGTCCTCAGAAGACTCCTTAGTCTCAGATGGCCCAACACACGCTATGTGTTTACCGAGAAATGATGGCTGCCCCAAAGAGATGACCTCCAGTGGCAAAGAGCGTCTAGCTTGAGCGAACTCAGTAATTGGACCCTTGTGCATCTGTAGGGAATGTATGGAGCACGCAATGGGAAAAGGGACACTGTGATCCAAAAGGAGGTGCTTAAACTCTTAAAAGGATGAACATTCTGTCATCATTTACTCATCCATGTGTTGATACAAAAGATACACGTCTCTGTACATTTTTGTTCATACAATGAAAGTCAATCGGACCATTATATTGAAAAAACAAGACTGGAACAACACAAGAATGAGTTTTCATTTCTGGGTAACTATCGCTTTAATCTTTAAGAAGATGCTTGAAAATGCATCCCTTGTGCTATAAAATTAAGTCAATCCATGTTTTAAAGTAAAAACAATCAAACAATGAAATCACTGAACAAAATGTGCATCAGCTCATTAAGTTTCACCAGAAAAGGCTTATAATATCCATGGATGTAAAACTTTAATGTGAGTACCTGTAACTTGTACACTGTGAACAGCATTGTCTCCTGTCTGTGATAAAGGAGCGGCAGACAGATATCAGAGGTTCGGTCTCATGAAGGCAGAGCGAACCAGGCCTATTAGATTAGGCTATTTTTGTACCTGCTCTCCTGTTTAATGGAGTTACATGGCTCTGGATTGCCTGGGCAAAACTGATTTTAAAATAAGATGACTGACAGGCTGCCAGATATAAAAACAAACAATAACTCCATTTGAGTCGAGCGCTGCACATTTTTTTGGTAGACTGCCACAGAAAGAGCAAAGTCAGGGACTTTTAAGTAATTTACGAGAATTTTCAACTCCAGACTAATTCTTACCGCTCAGTTAGAGTATGGGCTCATCATTTTTTTATTCACTCTCACTCTCTCCTCGGTTGCAGTACCATCTGCTGATTTCTTCATACTTGAATGTTAACAGATATTACACAAGCAAGAAGTGGCTGCCACTGGTTTTGATTTCACAGATATTTAGATGCCGTTAGGCATGTTGAGACCTTCATTCTGCAGACCGGGATCACCTAGGATTTAACTGAAAGCCCCCACTTTATATCCTTTGTCGCCTGAGCCACAGACCTCTTGCGTTCGATCGCAAGCGCAGGTAGGGAGGGCCTCCGCTCTCCTTCTACAATGGGAAAGTTTGCAGGCAGAGGGAGGGAGCAATCGTGGGCCTCCATCCCTGTGGGTGGCTCATCCACACTCATGACAAAGTGCATCCGAGCAAAGGTCAGTGCAGAGCCTGCAGGCAACTGCTGCTTCCCCCGTCCTACCTAGTTAGTCATACTCAAACAGGAAAAAGATCACTCCATCATCCAATGACGATGAGTGGTGAAATGAAAAAAATGAAAAGAGAGTACAAAGATGATTCAAAAGCTGTGGGGGTGTGGAAAGCTAGATGAGACGGTGAGGGTGATCGATGAAGGCGACTCTCCAAAGTCTCTGGCACACATCCTAAAGCCCTCTTTAATTAAAGCTATGAGCCTGGTGCAGGGCCAGACCTGCGAGCACGTCCTGTCCGTTCGGTTGAAGAGATGTGATGGAGCCAGACCGTGACTCCTGACATTCCACCACAACTCCTGACATTTGCCAGCGGCATTGGGCTGGATGCTCAAGAGGAAGAACACGAGCTAGAAAAAAAATATTACGTGACTTCAGCAGTGTCTTCTGTTCATGTTTCTACACATGTACATAATCACTATGCATTTATCAACAATTTCTTTGATTTTATTTGCATTTTCAAAACATATCAAAGATACTTTTCAAGATACAAGATACTTTTATTACTCAGGATAGTCATTGACTGTCAATTTTTGAGTAACAGTAAACATTGTTACATCATTTGCTTGCTAAATGTTCCAAGCAGCTCATGCTACACCACTGAAATCTAGTCCCGCCCAGATAGGAATGTCTGTGGATATTTTTCATAACACTTCTCCTCATTTATTTTGACCTTTGGTGAATACCGTAAGCTAATTTTCTCGTTGTGCTGCCTGGTGCACTCTCATTATGAATTTAGACCTTTTGCCAAGTTTCTGAGTGAAATAACAGTTGGTCGTTCGACTGCCTGCTGGCATCCCATCCAACATAAAAAGCTAATTAAATCAATAAGGACAGCCCAATCCCGGAAACTGCTCAGAAAGGCCACTGTAGTAGTAGGTCACGATTCTCGCCTAAATTAATTCCTTCCCTTAATTATATACAAACATTATAAATAAATGTACCACCCACATTCAAACAACAGACCAACCTGCTTTATAGTAGTAACTACAGAGATCCCAATCTCACCAGAATCAGACATTTTATGAAATAATTTTAATATAATTCAGAAAACGAATTCCATTCGATCAGTACTTAGTGATTAGGGCTCCGACAGCTTCTGGTTCTCTTTTACAATATTTCGGTTTAATTATTGATATACTTTTCTACAGTTTAAAGTCGCAATGAAATGTAAGTAGCTATAGATCTTTACTTCCATTTGCAATGAAAAAGAAAATCAAATGGGCAGGGACTTGGTTCTATCCATCAGTTGTTGATTAGATTTTGACCGTTGCACTCACAAATAGAGGCAGATCAAAATACAAGCTTGCAACTGATTGTAAGAAAGGGGCGTAGTTTAAGCAGAATAAATGATTAGAAATATCCACCATACATCATGATACAAGTCTGTCATTTGACAGGAAGATCAAGTTATGACATTTTGATTTATAATTACAAAGTATGCATAGATGAACCATTCACAGGCATTTAGAACATTTCATATGAGATAACAACAACCAAAAAGTTTGGTATATGAGTTTGTAAAGTATGCCAGACCAGAAACACAATCAATCTTCAAACATATGGTATCCTGAAGTAGGCGTATTCACACAGGTGGCAAAATAGATGTTACCTTCATATCTTTATACTGTAGATGTTACCTTCATCTTTTCATCATATTAACAGAAATGCAGAGTCCACACCTGTATCATAAAGTGTACTGTATCATGAGTAAGTTGGCAACAACAACAAAAAAAAAAAACTAAAAAGTTGAACAAATCTCTAGTAATGCTTTATTTTACATTTTCAAATACAGAAAAAGGAACACTACAAATAAAACATTCAAACTAAATGCAAAGTGCTGCATCATGAGAATCGTGATCAGCCTCGCTAGTATGTAATTAACCTAAACTGGAGAGTATTAATCAGCAGTGCATAAAAAAAGCTTTATGGCCTCCCTTCCAATTTGAGACTATTTGAGGGTCTTGAACTTATTTGCAGCTTAGAGTACCGTTGTGTGCACAGAGCAACTGCATGGATTTCCGCCAGTGATTGTCAATCTGCTAATGCTCCTCGATTACCAATGTCCTCTCAAATAAGACAAACTGGATCATGGGGAATCAATCCATGCAACATTACCAGATAGGCTCGACAACACATTGGACAGAGGGGAAGGTGAATGCACGAGTGTGTGAGTAGAGGTGAATGGCTCCTGATTCATCAGATTCTCTACTTTATGCCAGGTGAATTTCTCAATTTCACAGTCAGCGAAAATGTCAGTGGGTGTTACACCCCTCATCCTTCTGCGCTATGGTCCAGTCATCAGACAGCGGACAAGATCTTGTGAGTATGAGGAAAGGTAGCTTTAAATTTCCTCCAGTTTTTGGAAATATATTTGAACAACAATAGAATGAAACATCTGATACCTAAAATGAAAACAAAAAGTGTAAAATGAGCCAGGTTCACCAGCTTCTTAAATCCACACTTAGAAACACTAAAATGTATAAAGTAAGTGGCTTTATTCGGAAGTATACTTGTCAAAAATAAAGGTTATTCTGTGAACACAGAGCCAAAATTCAGTAACAGTATATAAACACCTCACCCAGTTCACTGAGAAATAAAACAAAACAAGGCACGATAATAGTTCATTGTGAGTGACCATGTTAGCATTGCATGGTCACTATCATATAAGTGTGCTGATCTTTAACTGTGGGATCCTCGATCATCCACCTATTTTCATACATTGTTATATAATGTAGCACTTCATAGAAACAGAGTCACTGACTGCCTTCTCACTGTGCAGGACAATTTTACACTTCTGACACAGCAATTTTCCCTATAGCAAGCTATCCTACTTGCACACATTTGAATAATTCAGAAGTGTGATAAGAGGGAAAATTTTCTGCAATTGGTCATAGTGTACAAGCAAAAACATTGCCTGGTATCTCAGAAATGTGCCGTCACCTGCTGTGGTTTCACCTGATGGGAAGATACGGAAAGACAAATTTGTTTTGCTTTATTTGTGTTTTGTGTCACAATATGTTTTTGATTTGGCTACACTTAATTACTTCCTAAGACACTGAAACGCTTAATTACTGTTGACATGCTTTGAATTAGCATAAACAGGCAGATACACTTGCAAGACAAAACAGCCCTCTGGACAGGGAGACATTAGCTTTGCTTTTTCTCTCCTTTACTTTGATTGTCAGGAGGGGGAGTCAAGCCGACAGGCCCGGAGGGAGAACGCCTGACAAGAGGAGAGAAGTACTTGCTATTTCAAAGCTCTCCGTGTTATCCTGTTGTTTTTAGCCAGCAACTTTCTGCCTAGATTAAGGAATAACATCATGTTCCACAAAACAACTAGTTCAGTGAAGTATATGTAATTGTTTATGGGTAGAGTAGCTTTATTAGTGATAAAAAAACAGTCAAAACAAACCTTTAATCTGAAGATATATACTTACTAGATACATGATTAAAGGATCTAAAGATACAAAACCAAGAAAAGCAAAATGAAGACTATTTTCATGTTATGTCCACTAAATGGCAGATTTAAAAATACATATTTTATATTTTTCATCTAATTTTAAATAATGTTATTTGGATTACCTTTAAGTGTGTGTGTGTGTGTGTGTTATATCATGACAAGGGTAATGTAAAAATATAGCGGAAATTCCACTTTCCTTTCTTGCGACCACTACTGCCACTGCAAACAATATTTTGATTGACATATAAAATAATGTGTCACCATAAAAATAATATCAAATTCTTCGCACCTTAAGGGAAAAGCCTGCAAATATGGGCTTTTGGTGCTTTTAGGTTACTAGAATTTGTCACAATGGCAATCTGAGTGTCTCTGAACACCTCCGTGAGGTTAGCAGAGTTAGCCATGTGTTTCTGACTGCCACACATGCCCTTTTTTGGGCTTAAAAGAGTGTGTTCTTTTCCAAGAGCCCAGGAGCAATTCCATCTAATCTACTTCCCCTCATCTACATCCTCAGCAGTTCTGCTAAAAATAGATTCAGACTAAACTTGAGATAAAATGTGTACACTTCGGTAATATTCTGGGTTCAATCAGTACTACGTGTCTGCTCCAATGTGGTTTATAATGAAGACAATACAATAGAAAGCAATACAGCGTGACATTATCCATTGTGGACAATAATTGGCCTGGACGAGATGGATAAGAGGATGTGTATTAATAAGCTGCTTAAAAATATCTTATTGCTGTATTGGTATGAATCTGTTCTTTTTTAAGTTTGTTGAAATGTAAATTACTACTTTATGGATCTGTTTATCTAGCAGGATGCTCCTGATATTCAGCCAAAGTCAAACTTGCGTTTTAATCCTACTATTAGGTTTAGGGCGGTAGTGCTTCTTTTTGCAGTCAGGCCCTCTGAATCCGCAACTAATACATTCCTCAGTTTAAACCTTTTATCGCTGCTTCAATAATGACAGGTGTGGGAGTCCTCATTAAATGCAACTTCCTCATGAATAATTTTAATAAGCTAATGTTAAACCCATTTCGCCCCTAAAGGCAAAGCCTGTCACAAGCCTTCAATTGGTTACTTATCAAAAACCGCCTTTTATAGTTAAATCATCAGCGCGCATGCGGTTGTTAATAGCTATGTTGCATTTCGCCCTCAAAACATTTCATGTCACAGTATGAAAACATAATATTAAAGCCTCTCAGGCTGTTCATGCAAAGTATCGATTTTGTTTGATTCATATCTGAAGATGTAGCAAGCATGTATGCATGAGGCAGGTATTGATGCAAGGCACATACTAATATATTTGTCATAAATTCTTACAAATGTTTTTCCCAAGAGTTTGCCGTTGTTGTGAGAGTACATTACTCGGCTTAAAGCAGAAGGCTAAAACTCCAGAGGCAGATTGATTTCACAACCCTTTCAATGCTGAGGCCTCATTGATCTGGCTTTCCTCAGCGCCTGACAGGGACCCCTGATGACAAATCTAAAATTTCCACCTCCTGTAATGAAGGGGATTGAGCTTTGTGTCAATTGCGAACAGCAACATAGTTTCCGGCCATGTCCATTTCTCAAAACAGGAGGTGCCAGGAAATGAAAATTGTTTCAGCAAGAAGGGCAATCTATTAAACTGCTTATAAGATACCTTCAAAACGACAGCGACAAAATCCGATTAAATGATCTCGCCTGTCTTTCTGGCAAAGCGTGCAGCCACAGACAATTCATTCATTTTGGGGGAATGAACTCACTGCGGATTCTGACAACATGACACTGAGATAAAATCACACTTGTTAGAGGAAATCCTAGATTGCAAGATTTATGTTTGATGCACAGAAAGGTACATGAACAGCTCTCTGAAGTGATACAGAGAAATGCTTTTGAGCTTACAAACTGTGTTCGATTTAAAACATTTGCAGAGGTCAACATTTGCCAATGTTATGAACCAACTGCTATTCATAGTTTTCACGTGACGTGTCAGCCTTATGGGAATGCCCACCTGGAGGGCAAAACAAGGCTTTCTTCTGCTGCCAGCCAGTTTGTACTACGTGCTAATGTACTAAGATAGTGATATTAAATAGCATACGTATTTCTGATGATGCCCACTATTTACAGGCAAGCAGATGCACTGAGAATATAAATGCAACAAGCCAAATTCTTAATGTGGCATTGATATTGGAGGACCAAACTTAAAATACACTTTATTAATAAAACCTGTACAGGCAAGCAGATGGACCCAGAATATCAACCAACACACAAAGTTTCATGTTCAGCGTTTTCCCTTAGAAAACCACTATAGAAAGAAAATGCTTAACATGCACGTTGCATTCATATTCTGGGCTCATCTGCTTGCCTGTATATAGTAGGCCTTATAAAATAATTTTATACTGAATATCACTCTATACTTTTAATATCACTGTATTAAGTTGCGGCCCCATTAGCGAATCTAGGCAAAATAACCATTGGGTCCACTGTCAATAACTTAGCGATGTACAGATCACTACTCACACACTGTCAAACCAAGCAGCTTTGTTTATACAATGGCCAAATCAGTCAGAAACAAAACTGTTTCAATACAAACATTCTTTCAACAGAAGAAAGTCAGTCATACAGGTTTTGAATGACATGAGGGTGAGTAAAGGCCTCGATATACTTCTAACGAAATCGAACAACGAACTGATATGATGTCATTTCGAACAAAATCAGGCCGAAACGAAGTTCGTTTTGAGTTCGTTACAGCAGTTCGATACAGCTCACCAAAGCGAACTTTCTGGGGAGTTCATTTTGGTTCCTAAACACCTTTGAGCTACCATTGGTCCATGGCGATTACGCAATCGGTGGGTGTGTTCTGGAGCTCCGCCTTCTTCGATGCAGAATTTTTTTTTCCCCATTCGTTTCTCATTCAACAAAGGTCAGGCAGGAGAACAACATCTCCAAGTCACTAGCAACATAAATACACTGTGTCGAATAGCTGAGCTGCCACAAATATATCCGCGCCTGTACGATCGCTCGCAGGGTGACTTTAAAGTTTCAGAGAAAGCATAAATTCCTAGAAAGAAATCGCAACGAAGCTTGGTGTCGACGACCCGGAGTTATGCAAATAGTGACATAGAGAAACATCAGATGCAAGTTTTCCAAAGCCATGAAAGAAAAGAGTAAAGATATAAGGTAGCAAGTACCAAATACATGTGTTTCAAATAAATGTTACACCATAATGCTGCTGCTGCTGCTGCTGCTGTTGGTCTTTCAATAAGCAAATTTAAAATGTATACAGTAAATGAAATACCATAACATACAATAATAAACCTTTGTTTTTATCAAATTATGACAACACATAAAATATAAAAACGTGTAATAACTTATCCATTTTAATAAAAGACCTAGATACACCTTCATTGCATCGTTGTTGTGTTTAGGGCATTCGCGCGAACGTCGCAACACATGTTTACATTAATCTACACCCCACCTCCAGCAGCGCGGGGGAGTTGGAATGTTTGAAAACAGTATACCGTCGCTCAGCCTTTACAAACTTCTTTTTGCCCCCAAACGAAGTACGAAAACGATCTTCGTTTGAAGTATACCGGGGCCTTAAATGAGAACAGAATTTTTATTCTCTTTTAAGCCATGTTAAGTGTTTTAGAATGTCCTGCTGTTTTGGTGATTGAAATATGGTAGGTAATGTATATGGATATCAAGTGCCTAAAACTTGCAGTTTGTTCATATACCTTTGTTTTTCTTCTTTTGAGAGGTGGTCTAAATATTTGTAGCTTGAAACAGATGGAAAATTGACAGGCCTGAGCTGCAGTTCTATGGATGTTCAGCCCTCTGGGTCGCTGTGCCAGTCATGTGACTGAAAACTATGAAGTAAGACTGCAGAGACATTAGAGGGTAGCACTACTCACCAGTTGGAGCCAGAAGCCTTGGGGGTGGTGGAGGAGGGGGTGGAGGGGGTAACGGCGGGTAGGGCCTACACTGGCATGGCAACTGGCAGCTCCCTTCCAGCGGTGCCACTGTGGTTCGGGAGCATGATTTCTGGAGCTCCCCTCTCGCAAACTAGGGAGAAGAACAGAGCACAACTTAGATTCAGTTTTTGTCACTTTCATCATCATGCCATGTGTAGCACAGCAAAAACTGCAATAGTAAAATGAGATTTTTCGCAATAGCCCTTAGAATTTACAATGAAGAGAACATCATAACAACACAAGCACTCTCTCGTATTTTCTCTCCGCATGCTGGCGAATGGGAGCTCCCTCCCACTAAAGTGGAGACTGAAGGGTGTGTGGAGGCTGAGGTCTCTCTAAGAGAGCACCCACCCACACCGCAGAGCCTCGGACCCCCAGAAGAGTGGGAGTAATGAGGGGTGAACCCTGACACTGCCACCCCCTAACAGGCCATCCAGGAAACACTTCTCCTAGTCTTGTGAGCGCTGTTGCCACGGGGGACAGTAGTAAAGGACCAAAAGCCATGTCTCCAGAACTGAACACTGTTCAGTATCTATGACTTTAGCTGGTGCTGGAACCAAGAGGAGGGGATGCTCTTTAAATAAAATGTAGTGCATACTAGTGCACTAGACTAGTAGTAAATACTACTATTGTAGAAACACTAGATGTGTAAGGTCAAAATATTACACACAAATGTCCATGGATATTTTACTTTAAATGTATTAAAGTGAAATCTTCCGAAACTGCTATCTAAATCTAAACATACTGATTAAACTAAAAAATATATAAATACCATTTATGATTTAATAGTTGCCAATTGTATCTGACAGCGTAAAGGTATACAAATCCATAAGTAGATATCTAAATGACTAGATATATTCATAAATTTCAGCGCAGTAGAGAATCACACAGTGACCGTTATGCACGTGCGCATCCGCGACGCTCAGTTATTGAACCTGACAACGAATTATTATAAACGACTGAACTGCTCAGTCCAACTTACCTGAAATAACGGAAGAAACAGTGAGAGAAAACAGTGACTTAACAAAAACGGCAAAAAAAACAAACTGAGCGGCAATAAATTTCGGATAAACATTCCTCTTCTGTCTCTTCACAGTCCACCTGGCGAGGACGCGAGTCTGAGGCGCATAAAAGTCATTTATTATCCGCTTCTCAAGGCTTACCAACGATGTTTTCCCCGAGTTTGAGCAGACACGGTCTCTGGAACATTCTCGTCCAATTAAAGCAACAATAATTGGTGACATGGAAGGGTTTGAAGCGACATAGGAAGGACGCTAGCGCTGCTTCTGAGGAAAGTTGTTGATCCTCCGCGCGCTGCCGTGGCGCGTGCCGTATCCACCGCACGAGAGTTCCAAAGCAAAGTTCTCTCCGCGCGCGATTCTGTGTGAGCCTAGCGCTGAATCAGGATTCATTTCTTGCCAGGCATGATAAGATGTCAGTTTAGTTACTGACCCTCAAAACGCCACGGAGAACCCACGCTGACTCGGTTAATCGCTCGAACGCCGGTGCTCAAGTAGGTCCCAAAACTGTAGACTGGGGATTCACCTCTTCATTACTTGTACAGCACCACCTGACGTGAAAGCGTGCAGTGAGAGACGCGCGCAAAGATAACGCACTATTATTAATGTGCTAGCCATTTACATTAGCGACGTAGTCACACGTTTTCTATCGCTTCCGGATTGAGGTAAAGCGATGTATTTAACGAGGACCCTTGGGGTTATGTTTGGTTTGGTCACAGCGTCAGACAGTGAGCATGTATTCGGGGCGAGTTGGATGTACTCTGCAGAGTAGACAGACACATGAGGCAGTGAGGGGGAGGGGGGCAGTTTGCCATCCACAGCTTTTGTTTAGGTGGCAGAATTTAAATTTTAGCTTGCGTGGTAAATTAAAGGACGTTTTCTGTGGATGTATTACCATCCACATGGGATTTGATTAACAGCAGGAACATATTTTTTTAATTAAGAGACTTCAATAAATGATCCAAATGCGTAGTTAGTCTAATTCTGAAATAAGACATGGAATGCCAAAATAAAGCAATTGTAACTGGCAGTAAAATTGCTAAAGTACTGGAGTAAAGTGCAGTAAAATCTCGAACAGGAAGTGCAGGTGCCAGTCTATAAACACTTCTAGTTCAGTTAGGCTTGTGTCTGAATGATGATTGTTGGTTGATGGAACAAAAACGTGGGTATTTTCTAATTACTGTATGACAAAACATAACCAACTACAGTTTAGTCCAGTTTAAAGCTGTGTGCTCAATGATATTACATATTCAAAGTTTTTGTGTTTGAATCTAGATCATTGGAGGCAATAGGCTACAACATAGGCCTACTATTCAAACACGTCTGTTTGTTTATATTTACATTTAGTCATTTAGCAGACGCTTTTATCCAAAGCGACTTACAAATGATTACAATAGAAACAATCAAAACCAACAAAAGAGCAAAAATATGCAAGTGCTATGACAGGTCTCTGTTATATTTATATGTGCATTTTCATTCATGTATATTTTCTGTTCATTTAAAACTACAGAAACAAGACTGTTGCTCCAGGTGTATTTTGTACCTGGATGCCAATCATATATATGCATGTATAAATTATTATTATTATTATTAAACCATATATAAGTTTACGGACAGTACTGTACATTATAGACAGTAAAGTGCAGTATTTGATATAGGACAGTATTGAACAGACAATGTGTCTATGCTTTGTAGGCTTTTTCATTCATGAAAAATTAAATATGGAATCAACCCTACTTAAGATCCATATACCTTGTAAGGATTTAAATAGAAACAGAAAGGCATGACGAATGTTGGTTATATATAGACACATTATCAGCGAGATCTTTTTTTGTAATCTGAAATATGATTTAAGTTTAATTCCTTCTCCCACCTCTTCCTTTACCCAACTGCAGTGTGTGGTGACAGCTTACACTTTTGCACTAATACCCCCTCCTTCTTCAGATTTAATTAGACTGAGAAGCGCTCTGATGTGATCATCCTAAACGAGGTTGCTCCACTAAATCACCAAAGCAATAAATTCCACCCAGAATAAATTGAATCTTAATTTATAGGTCTTGTTTTATGGACTGAGTCAGAGTCTGCCAGCACCTCAGACACCATGTCTCCAATGTGTTGCGTCTGTTTAATTACAGCGATCATTCATTGGCTCTTAAATATGAACCGGCGGATATTTTGATATATTCCCTTGGTAAACACCACCAGGATTATTTAGTGCAGTTTAAACACACTTTTATCTAACAATCTGAAAGTAATTACGGCAATTTAAAATATTATTTATTCAATACTTCATATTAAAACCCACCTCTCTGGGTTTACTTTTCATAAAAGATCTGAAAACCAGTGCAAAGCTATTAGAAATGATGCAGGCACCATACATGCGTTCTCCTGAGTGCTGGGCAAATTTAGTCAATATGGAATCAATGTAAGTGCTTGGTTTTAGTGATAGGCTCTAGTCCAAGTTAATGCCATTTCATTAGTTGAGACATGGTGTACTGCAGAGTAGATTAGAAATAGGAAGAGGGGTCGTCGAACAGGGAGGGCTGTATTCAGACAATAGCTGATCCTACAGCATGATGCCAGGAAGTCCTGCTTGGTCTGCAGCAGTCCTCTCCCCTGCCTGCTGACCAACCCTAAAGGGTGCTGTAATCTAGTTAAAAAAGAGATTGATGGCTCTGTGTACATTAAGGTAGATCTGTCCGATTGTTCATCCAATTGAGTCCAGGCCATTAGGCCCGTGTTCAATCAAGATGAGCTCACGCTGCTTCTTTTCCTTCCTCTCTTTTTTTCGATTTGTGTTCCTTATCTCCCGGACTTGAATTCTTTATTTTTTCTTCCTCACCAAAAGAAACCCCTAGTCTATTCTGGGCTTTTTTTCTGCTGGAGATTGAATTGAATTGTGAATCAAACTGGCTGCAGTAGGTATTCTCTTTGGCAGATTCAATAAGGATTGAGGGAACTTTGCACCTTAACAACCCTATAGTTCTGTCTCCAGTTGGCGCCAGCTTCATGGCAATAAAGTAGTTTTGCAGACCACCTGAATGCTCTCAGTAGACAGTATGTCAATGCTCTTGCTATAAGAGATCAAAAAGACCTCTGGGATTTAAAGCTTTGGAAATTTTATAGGTGTACTCAAACAAGATGTTAGCATAACACAATCTAAAATGATCATAACTAAAACTTTAAGCACTCAGTCTTTAGGCTATTTTTGGGGTCTTTACAGCATGAAGACAAAAGGCACCACAAGAGATAGTATTTTAATATTTTAATCTCATATATTCATATTTTATTGATCCTGAGGTAGAAATCCTAAAGTACTTTTCTTTTGGTCTCTCAGAGGCCATTGCCTTCTTAATTTATATCTCTGTGCATGTTTTGACAAATATTTGTTGACAAATTGTATTGTAGCTAGATGTAGCTTGTCACTCAATCAATAATCCAATCATTTTATCAGAGTTTTGAAAAGCCAAAATTGACTTTCACAGTGAAAGTAATAATGGTTAAAGCCTTTGCTGTTGTCAATGACAAAATGTTCATGTTTAATTCTAAGAAATTATGTGGTTCCATCCGTCTTCTGAAAAGTAATTAAAATGAGGACCATCTTGCAAAGCTACAGTCATTCATAAGTACATTTGCAATTATCTTCATTTCTAAATAGAATTGGTCACTCATGCAGAAATGCTATACTATGAAAAATTAAGCAATTCAAAAGTGTGCTTGAAAACATGATGATAAGCCACATGAAGTTGTTCTTTCATTATACACAATTCTAACATTCAGAAACCTACGAAAAGTCAGCATTTTATAATTTAGACGTTGACTTGCCATGAACCGCTAAAATCAAGCCTTGTTCGTTTTAATTCGACCTCGACTTTACTTCATGCATACTTTAAACTGAATATGTAACTATTCAGATAAGTTACTAAGAAATATTGACTTGGAAGATTATCTTCTAACTGTTGCTCCATCTTGACAGTAACTGACCTGAAAAGAAAAGTAATAAAGTAAATCAAGACATTACGCTAATTCCCAATATAGCACCCCTTGTGGTAATGCTGAGAATACAACACATACTTGAGCTATAAAAAAGTTTGACTTATAATCGCTTATTCTGTAAAACTTAAATTTATTTGTATCCATTCTACAGTACATTGTCATTTTCAATGCCTAGCCCGACCCAAAAGATCAACAAACCAACCTGTATCATAATTCATAATGGGAAATCCTTTTTGTAAAAGCAGCATTGTCTGATTACTTGCTACTTCACAAACAAAACAAATGATCTACAGGTCTGAATGATATGAGTTGGATTAAAGCACTGCACACTTCAGTCATTTGTTTCATCACAATATTTGTGTTAAAATGTTCAAATCCATTTATAAGGATAAATAACTTGTGTTTAAAAGATTGTGGCCTTTAGATAAATCAAATAATAACAGCCTACCTCTTACTCTTGTCTTTCAGATAAGACTTCCACACCACTATATTACTCCATGTCAGCTCTAATAGCATGGTGCAAAACATTTCTTTGTGCTTGCATGGTCTCTCCATGATGTAATGCTCTATCGAAGCTTGTGGAGAGCACTTGGATATAATGCAGCTGAAGCACAGTGCCCAACCTTGCACGAGTGTGTGTGTGTGTGGGGGGGTAGACTGTGTCCTGAGATGGAGGGAGCAGTGGTGATAGATGATGTTGTGACAGCCGTTCGTTTCTTGCTGAGTTTTTTCCGCCCCAGGTCAAGGAGTGAAGTGGAGTGGAGTCAGCACAGCCATGGCACTGTGATTTAAGGCCTGTGCTTCAATAGTAAATCGATCTGAGTGGAAGAGCCTGAGTGGCCAGCAGCAGAGGAGCAAATCCAGCAAGGTATCCCTCAGCTCCCAGGGAGCACATTGCACTTTCTGACAGGATAGGCGTAGCGTTGCCAAAAGCCTCTGCAAGCTCATGCAATCCCTAAAGTAAATCACTACAGAGCATGTCTATAGAAAAGTCTGTGCTGTGATATAATGGATAACAATTATTTGCTTTCCTGTGCAACATGTAACTTTGCCAGAGTCATTTTTTTACGCAAGCATTTAAAATGGACAGCTGTACCACCTGAACCTTTTTAAATACTTTTTTCAACTTTAAAAAAAAAAAAAACTATAAATATTATATAACAATTTAAACAATCTAAACTGCTTTAAGTAAACGTAAAGCTATTTATAATGTCTAATTTTATATTTATTATTTTAATCATTGTGAGCAGCATAATTATGCAGTGCCTGTTCAGGCAAGCAGTGCCAAACATAAAAAGAAGCACCATAAAATTAATCAGTGCAACTTGTACTATAGAGTCAATGCAACTTCTGCACAATACATACTTATGGTGCTTTTTGTCGTATATAATACTTTTTGTCCTTTGTGGATGGTCTGAGAGCACTTATGAGAGAGTAGTAGCCTATATTTTCATTAGGCTTATAGCCACCGAATATTTGCTCTGTGATTAATGGTCTTTTACCTTTTTCATGAGCCAGTTCATCTCTCTTCTAACTGTCAAGGTAACTTTTAAATCTAAGCTGAGAACAGCTTTAAGTGCCATTGCTGAAGGATGCTTCACTCTCTACTGCGAATGATAGCTAATGGCACTTTACAGATAACAGGACACAAGTGATCTGCAAAAGCTTTTAGCATTAGCATTATCATTAAGAGGGATTGCATCATATACGTCTTTGCATTCACCTCCGTTGTTCTTTACGTCATGTCCGACAACAGAGTTTAAGTATTTTCCAAACATGGTGAAGTTCTGGTCTTGTAATTGATATAAGTACCGTAGATGCCCATGAATTAGATCTTACAGCATCATAAGCAGAAATTAACTGTAGGCGTTGAACTGACATGCAAATTACAGAGTCATTACTTTTACACAATAATGAACAACTCATGACTTAAACTAAAGTTATACTGTCACAAATCCTGTCCGGGGCCTTCCGTCCGCTTGCCACCAGAGGTCGCCCTCCCATTATATTGTCTTTCACATTACACAGACTGTTGCATGGCACTCTGGACTACATTTCCCATGCTCCATTTCACTGATTACGTTTTCACCTGTGGCCAGTAACACACACCACCATTCAACGCCGAGTAGTGTAAGCACACATCGCTACCCTAGCTGATAGCTACTTTACGGAGCTCTAGTTTTCTTAGTCTAGTTTAGTCATAGTCTTGCCTTGCCTTGCCTGCTTTCCTGTGTTCAGATTCTTGCCTGTGTGTTTTGGATTACCCTTTCGTTTTGCCTTTCGGACTCTGTTTGCCCCTGCCTGGACTATTGCTGTGTACCTGGATTATCTCTCTTTGTCATGTCCTGTTGGATTACGTTCGCCGTCGATTGACCCTCGCCTGTTTACTGGACTACTCTTTTGTCTTGCCTGTGTGCCATTGTCTGACCCTAGCCTGTTTTGATGATGCCTTTAAATAAAGCTTTGCAAATGTATCCGCACGCTTCTCGACCTGTTCACTCCGTAACACATACCTTAATGTTTATACAGTGGTGTAATTGTGCAGTTCTATAGGGTTTCTCCTATGTCTGGTACAACATCTATAATATCATTAAATTTATATACTGTATGTGCTGCTTGCAAGCAAATTATTGTGTCAAAAAAACAAGGTTCATATTGACTGGTCGTCGACTTGGAACTAGGTGATGTAGTCATGGCATCTGCCAGCTTACTCAGCCATACTAAGCAAATAAACCTTGACCCCTTGGTCACAAAACTATTTTCACATCTAATTACTCAGCTGTAAAAGATCTGTAGGTTTAGTATACTTTGTACTGGCACATTTGTCCATTTTGTCCAGGAACATTACATTATGACATTTTTGGTTGTCTGAAAGATGGCTAATTAATACTTTTATTTAACAAGGATGCATTCAATTATTCGAAAGTGACAGTAAAACATATTGTTTAACCCATTTATTTAAAAATGGCTTTAATTGTTTAATTTAAAAAATGGCTTTATTCTAATTAAACAGGTGTCAAATGAATTGTTAAAAATGGAATAAAACTTAGACATGATCTGGGCATGTTGTTTTTGTCTTGTTTATAATTGTTCTATTTTGGAGTAGCACACCAGGGATGATGGAGTCTGGTTTGATGAAATGCTGACCTGACCTTTGTCCTTGCCATTCTGATGTATCATCATCACCTGGCTCAACAGCACCGGTCAGTCCAGAGAACAAATGGATAGATTATAGGGGAGTGAGGGAGGTGAGTTGTCAGTAAAATACAATGGGCTGATATGTCAGAATGTACAAAAATAACACACTGTAATGGACACACACACACACACACACACACACGCCGGGGGTCTCATTTCCATTTCTTTATGTTTCTATTTGCTTTATTTTCATCTGGCTCTCCCAAAATAATGTGATGTCTATATAAAGGGATAGTTCACACAAAAATAAAAATTCTGTCATCGTTTGCTCACCCTCCTGTCGTTCCAAACCTGTATGACTTTCTTGAAGATATTTTGAAAGGCATCTCTGTGCTTTTTTCATCCATACAATTAAAGTTAATGATGTCCAACATGAACAAAATCAGTTGAACAATTCTTCAAAATGTATTCTTTGGTAACACTTTAGTATAAGGACCAGTTCTCACTATTAACTAGTTGCTTATTAGCATGCATATTACTAGCATATTGGCTATTTAGTACGTATAAAGCATAAATTCTATACATCCCTATTCCTACCCAATACCTACACTTAACAATACCTTACCAAGCAGTAATTAGGAGTTTTATTGAGGCAAAAGTCATAGTTAATAGTTAATTAATAGTGAGAATTGGACCTTAAAATAAAGTGTTAACTATTCTTTTGTCTTTTGCAAGAGAAAGGAAATACATAAAGGTTTAAATGACATGAGGGTATGTAAATAATGACAGAACTTTCATTTTTTTGAGTGAATTATCCCTTTAAAGGGGTCTCAGGTGGTTCTTTTAAAAGAGGACTCAAGTGTGACAATAGCCTTGGTCAAATCTATTTTTTCTTTGAAAAATGTTACAGTATCAAATGTCAGACCATGGCAAAAGATCAAACAGGGCTTTAGTCCAAAGTCCTTCCAGAGATGGATACGCTGTGTATGGTATCGCAAGTCTGCAGAGGGGAGATGTTTATTTTCCTGAAAACTAGCCGGCCAACATCAATAGCAAAAATTAACATGAACAACGTGGTGCAATCTTTTGTATTAGTGTCGTCATGCAGCATGTTTTTGAAACATCAATTATAGGGCCTGAGATATCAGTCTGTGTCCTTGTGTTCCTTTGAATGGATTAATGACTTCTTTTCATTTATTATCTACAGGTAAGGGCCTTTGAAATGTTGGATGCATTGTTAGCCCAACCATTATTAACGCCCAGGCTCCAGCTTGGCCTGCATGATGAAAGAGAGTAAAATGAATGTGATGGTAATAGACATAGATCCACAGCTGTGGGACTGAGGGCCCCTCTTTGTAACTGAGCTTCTATTTCAGTTTGAATGATTGAACTTCGATAGCCAAGAGCACCTCGTTTCACCTATTGTCTGTCAGACATTAGGTATCGTTTAGACTGGAGTGATCATAGCATAGACTTGTGATTGAAATTAAATTCCAGCACAAAGAAGTTTTAATGATTCAGAAGCAGTTAAATTATATTCTCATTTCACAATTTCTTGCTTACCACCCTAAATACTAGAAAATTTTCATTGAGGATGCTTCTTTTCTTCTTCTGTGGAACACAAAAGAAGATATTTTGAAATATTTTTGTTTATACAGTGAAAGTCAATGGGGTTATCCAACCATTGATTTTAATTGATCGGGCAAAAACAGCTGAAACATTCTTCAAAATATCTTCTACATAACAAAGATACAGGTTTGGACCAACATGAGAGTGATTATATGATGACAGATTGCAGTATATTATTAATATTGTGTTGTGTATGGTTATTTATAGAATGAGCCATAAAATTATTTGACAGCATAGAGTGTGTATCACAGATCAGCCGTTCTATTTTTAAAGCCTTTATTATTTCCCTTGTGACTGGCAGGATGGATGTTAACAGCCCAAGGCCCTTGTATAAGGATCTGATGAGCAGCATCTCAAGTGGATCATGGATTGTGACCAGCTTTGATCATATAGCAACATTTAATGTGAGGGATCAGTGGCGATGGAACAATAAGAGTGATTGTATTTGGAAAAATTAGACCATAGTTGATGGTAGCCATCGACTTCCATAGTATTTTTTTCTATACTATGGAAGTCAATGGCTACCATCAACTTTTTGTTTACCAACATTCTTCAAAATATCTACTTTGGTGCTCAACAGGAGTAAGACACTCATACAGGTTTGGAACAACTTGAGGGTGAGTAAATGATAACGGATTTCTCATTTTTGTGCAAACTATCCCTTCAAAACTTTATAGTTACACTTATCATTCTAGTTAACATCTTTGATATGAGAAGGCCTTTAGCATGATCAAAGAAGTTGTGGAGTTTTTTTTCCCAGCCATCTTCACATCGTACATTTTACAAATGCAACTATGTTCTAGCCTTGCATCATTCGGTCCAAGACTTACTTTCACTGCACAGTTATCAGTTAGTATCAATTATCTTTTTACTAGATGAGAGAAATTATTTTAAATGTCAGCAAAACACCTTTTCCGAGAGTCATAATGTAATTGTTTCTGAGAACTCAGACCCAGCTGTGAGAGGAGTCAGGAAGCCTGGGGAGGACAGAGAGAACTCGTGATTGTGGTGTGAACAGCGGACAGTGAGTGGGTTTCTGCTGCCAGGTGCATCTGGCAGGGTAAATTATGTGACTGATTTACCTCATCACAGCGGCACAGTTGGTTGTGGATAACGGGGCATGAATCATGCAGTGTCCTCCAGAGGGGGGTCACCACTTTCAACGTTAACTCCTTTTCACTGTGCATCTTTCCAAGTTTGGGGTTTGTACGATTTTTTTAATGTTTTTGAAGGAAGTGTCTTATGTTCACCCTGACTGCATTTATTTGATTTGTGTGAGGGAAATTACTGTATGTACAATATTTTCTTACTATAATCGCAAAGCTGAATTTTCAGCAGCCATTACTCCAATCTTTAGTGTCACATACTGACTTGCTGCTCAAGAAACATTTGTTATTATTGTCTGTTGAAAAAAAGTTGTGTTGTGTAATATTTTTGTAGAAACTGTGGTTATTTTTTTCAGGATTCTTTAATAAATTGGAGGTTAAAATGAACAGCATTTGTTTGAGAAACAAATCTTTTTCTAACATTATAAATATATTTGCTTATTTTCTATTGTTTTACTGTCACATTTGAACAATTTAATGTGTTCTTGATCAATTAAAGAATCTAAATATATCCAAAATAATAATTGTGCAGCATCTCTACAAAATATTCTACAGGTCAACAATGACTCCGAGTCAATGACCTGCAGATCTTTGCATCCATGACATGGTGGTCTAGAATGGTGCATGCCAACTCAGAGGTTTACATACTTGCTATTAGCTTTGATTCATGGTATAAGGTTTAGTAAATGTTCTAGCAGCACTGTCAGGTTTATTGTACACATTGTTCCCATACAAAATGAGATATAGGCACTAGACACAAGAACATGCTCTCCATAAGTATGTGTATTGTTAGCAGCATTTTAAATAAATCCTTTGTGAAAGAAAATCAATTAAATATAATGTTTGAACAGCATGGACATATTAAATCTTGGACAGTGAGGCTTAATGTTTTTGCACTAAATCTGGCACTCAGTTACAAATGAATGCACAACACTAGATGTTTCAAATCTGAGCTTGAGTTAATGAGACGCAGCTAAGCCTAGAATCCTTCGAAAATAGTTTGATTTTGAAGCTAATTGATTCTTACAAATAAGCGAACATGTTGGTAAACCACACATGAATGCTGACAGGCTAATTAAATATTCCGGTAATGTGTAATCTGACCACAGATTCTATCCACTCTAACTGAATCAGTCCCAAATCCTAATGGTAGGAGTCAGTTCCTCTTCTAGCATGAAGGACACTTTGTCCTAGTCATGCTTTTTCTGGTCTCACTCACCATCAAGTCATCTCATTAAATCACTGATCATCTCAAGTGCTGTCAAGAGCAGATGCTGCACATAAATGTGGTTGAAATACTATGCATTAAAATATATAAATATATGGGGGTTTCAAATGTCTTAAAATGGATGAAATAATGAAATATACACCTATAGAATGTCTACGATTTAACAACCAAAAGCTACAACTGAGATAAGTATATGACTGAAATATCAGATGATCTTCTGTTTCCAACACGATAAGAGGATTCTGTCAGGCTTTCTTCTAATTCAACAATGCAGCCACAACCCGGCTTTCACCTATTCAGCCTTTTCATAGTTACTTATGCATGCAGAAATCTGACATTTCCAAACAGTAAAAATTGCGAATGCATAAAATCCCCAGCTGTCTTTGAGCTAATTAGGCTGAGTTTTCATTCCTCGTTTGTCATGTTGATTCAGTCTATAGCACCCCAGTCAGGCAGAGCCATTGACTGAACTCAGCCTTGAAATGTAATGTACCAAATGTGATTGCACACATGATGTGAATGCTTTTTGAACGTATGCCCATCAGCAACACAGCATTATACAACTGTTACTTCCAGTCTTCAAATCTGATTGGTCAAGTAGCGTTCCATGAGTGCTGAATATGACAGTCTAACAACACTGGGACTTTTACTGTTTGTTCCAATCTGTTTATTTGTGTTTGCGCATTCAAGACATTAATGGTGGGCATTTTTCAGTGACTCTTTATGCGGGTTGCATTGTTATAGTAAAGTGACTGTCTATCGGTCAGTCATTCATTTACTCAAATTATTCATTCAGAAACACAGTTTTATAAGTCTTTCCATTTGAGTCATTGAATAACTGATTCAAAACGCATTCATTCAGGAACAAAACGTTACATTTACATTTATTAAATTAGCAAATGCTTTTATTCAAAGCGATGTACAAATAAGGATTACAACAAGCTATTCCATGAATCATTCAATCAACCAATTCTTTCAACAACAACAAAAATATACTTGCTGTATTGGAAATCGTAACCTTACTAATTCTTTCAACAACCACAAAAATATACTTGCTGTATTGGATTACTTCATCGTAAAAAGTTACCACTGATCTGTACATGAGTACTTCATTAAAAAGAAAACGAGTGAGTGAATTAAGTGTGCCGGAAGTGCTGCGAGGGAATTCATTCAGCACAGTGCATATTCTGTTCTCTAGTGGCTGTTGTGTGTACATCGGTTGTATACTCGCTATTGAGGTGCATTATATACGGTGGCCCAGTGCAGTATTCTGTTCTTTAGTGGCTGTTGTGTGTACACACAACGAAATCGGTCCACAACACAACGAAATATTGAGGTGCATTATGTACCACAACACAACAAAATTTGCACAACACAATAAAAACAAGTGCACAACACAACGAAATCTCCACAACACAACGGAAACAAGTTGCAACACAACAAAATTAGCACAACACAATAGAAACAAGCCACAAAAAAAATCGAATTAGAACAACACAACAGAAACAAGCCACAACACAATGAAATTAGTCCTGTGCGTTGTGTTGTGGTGATTTCATTGTGTTGTGGAGATTTCGTTCGTTGTGTTGTGCACTACTGGGCCACCATAATTATGGGACTGAATGAGTGCACTTGAAAATGTCTACTACCGTTTTGGACACACTACAAATGGCCACCTCCTGAAATAGTGCACTTGTTCATTTATGAATGAGACTCATTGTGAGTGAGTCCTTGAATTATTCCCTCAACTGATTCTTTCCAAAAATAATTCAAGTGAACCCTTGAATAATTCATTGATTCTTTCAAAAATGGATTCATTCAGGGACGAAACACCACTATTTCATAACTATAAATGTTGCTCTTTTATAATGTTGCTCTTTTTTGACATTGTTTGGACTTTGCTTTCATTTGTGTAGCAAACGATACATTATAATATTGTGTCTAAATTACTCAATATTAACTTTTGGTGTATTCAACTGTTGTACAAAAGCAGTGTCACACTCACAGTCGTTCGTCTGAATATCAGTGAATATTAAATGCACGTTGCCATTTGCTTTTTTTTTAAGAATCACAATCTAAGCATTTTTTTCTTAATTCATTCTCAGAAATAGGACAATAGTTTTGTTTCTGCAAGTCACAGGGTCACTGCATAAGTGCAGCTCTGGCAAAATAGGTGCTCTTTAACAGATGTTCTCATTAAGCAGAAGGTAATTGCCAAACAAAAGCTGTTGATCCAAAAATAACACATCATCCTGTAGTAACATTGTGGTTAAGCCTTGAACAAGTTAGAGAAATGGCACTGCTGTCTTTTACACAAAGGCTCCATCTGCTGGGGGCATTGAAACACCAAGTCATCTCTCAAATGCTATGATCTGTGTACCCTTAAAATATCATACTTTGCCCTTTTGCTGTCTTTATGCTGATTTATGTTGACCACCAAGGCTGTTTAACATTTCCAACATGAAGAACAGATGACTCTGTAATTTCGAAGCCTCTTTGAATAGATTTGTTTTGTCAGCTTTTTCATATCGCAAAGCTATGTTCAGCCTTTAGCAAACCAAGCAATGAGTTCAGTCTTGATAATAGCATTTATCTCTCTTGTGAAGCTGTGATAATGGCAATGCAGTTTCAGCAATGATTTTTTTTCTCCTTCTAAGTCTTCATGCTGACACTAAATTATAAGAAACAAAAGTATGTAATTTACAGAAGAAGACAAGATGAGAATAACACAAAAGGAGGAGATTGTGTTAAAAAATACCCTGTCCTCACTTATTTTCGTGCTGGTCATATCTTAGAATTGTGTCTATATTTATGAAACTTTTAGATGACTATTTTTAGGTTTTATTTTGAAAGTAGCCTACAGTAAAAACGGTTTGATGCATTTGATGCATTATTCATCTGGCTAAATTTAGAGGGGCTGTATTAAGACGGGACACTTAGACTACGGTCTGATGGCGCTGTGTTCTGGGTTGGACAGGGTTACATCCTATTTATTCTGTGCCCTCTGTGCTATTAATAATCTGCCACTCGGATGTGATAGTGACTTGTTTGGGGAAGCCCCTAAATGCGGAATGCGGTTCATTTAGGGCTATGCCTGTCTTGCTGTGTGTGCTGCATGAATTTTTCATGATGTTTTTTTTTTTTAATACTGCCGTGACTGGAGACAGTGTTTGAAAGACAAGTAAATGAAAAAAAAAGTAATCTAATCTAGAGACCTATTCTTTAAAACATTCATCAAATGATCTTTTTTAAATATTATTTTATACATTTTTGAAACTCCTCTTTTTTTAAAAAAAAAGTTTCAATTTCATTGCATTCTAGCTTACACTTCCTAGTTTTAGCCTGAGTAAGAATTATGTTAGTACAAGGAAAAAGACTAGTTTAGTATAAATGTTTGTATATTTATTTATTTACTTATTTATTTGCTGTCATCTTAAAAGATTCTTATAAAACAGCCATTGTATGTTACTGAATTTGTTTCTTAAAATATATAAACATTGATTTATATATTTTAATGTTTATATTAACATGTTTTTTATATATTTTTATATTGTTCACTATTAAAAATGTAGCTGCTTAACTATTTAAAAATAGTTTCATTCACTACCAGTGTTACACCACAAGAGAGCACTCAATCAGTGCACTTAATGTAATTGGCTTCTGTGTGCTGGAGTTTTCAGTATACTTAACTTTGTGTTGTGTTCCAGTCATTTTGACCCAGGAGAGATTTTCATTTTCCCATTATGTTATAGCATTGGACTTAAGCATACTGACTTTGCTCTCACGGGTTATAACAACTTCTCTAAAAAATAATAAATAAATAAATAGAGAGATTTTTTTTTCTTTGGGATTGTTTCCCACCTTGTTACACTTGGTGGTGTTCCTGTTCAAAAATAACCAGCCTACAAAAAAATTGTTTATGAATTTCTCATTATGCTATATTATTACCAAAAACTGAATTCAATCTTTTTTTAGGAACTTGTTTTCTCTCAGTTAGCTTAGGTTTTGTAGTTCATTTTGGAACTGATTGATCGTAGACCTCATTGATCTGAAATTATGCGACCCAGTTTTTAAGGGAACACTGTCAAAATTATTAAATAATGCTTTTGCATTAATGCATTAATTAATTTTACTTACTTTTTTTCAATCTTTTTCTGCTCATAAATACTGCTTCAGCTTGTTAGGTGTTTATGTCATTTCAAATCATTTTAAAATGTTGTTGTTTTCACTGAAACAATAGTACAATATATAGATATAAAACAGGGTGAAAAGGGTCTCGCCAAGGCATAAACAAAAAAAAAATATGAAAATTCATTTAAATTTAAATTTCCCACAGTGTGGGAAAGTGTGAGCCTTATGACACCTTAACTGTGTGTACATCCTCACAGCAAACAGATACAAGCACACACACCCCAGAGACCAATTCACCCAGAGCTCACTTATTTATCATGCACACACACACGACTGTGGTCACGTATCTTCTATCTTGCTTATCCTCGCCTTAAGGCTCTGTGTGTGTTTTAAGCTCTGTGGTAACATTTAAATGCTTGATCTCATTTCATGTTTTGTAATGCATGAATGCACAGATATCAAATAAATCCAGTCCTTTCACTCATAATTCTTCTTTATTAAACAGATATGCTGAAGTAGAGCAGACACCAGCACAGTCTTATTTAGCTGTGAGCAGGAGGGAAAGAACATTCTGTCCCAAGTTGTGGGAATATCAGGAAACAATGTTTGCTCTAGAGACAGTATTGCCGCTATTTACATGTTAATCTTTGAGAGATCAGCTGCAGCATGCCAGAAAGGGAAGGAGCATAAATCTGTTTTATTTTCAGTATACAGATCAGGTGCACATTATTAAATCTTTCTAAAATTAATTATATAGCATTACTTGTCACATTTTTAATATTTGTACACTATCTGAAAAGCAACAGGAAACAATGGGTTAACGATGGATAATCTGCTTTTGATAATGATAATAAAACTCTGCTTGACTTTCCATAATCAACAGAGCCTAACAAAATAACCATTTAGTATCTCTGGAACAATTAGCTGCAGGTCTCACAGTACTTGGGGGGTCTGCTTGTTCCATTTCACTGTGGGTCATTTTGAGTTTCACTATACAGTACTGGATTTAAAAAAATAATAATCTTCTAACTGGAGACACTGGGAGGAGTGACGCACTATTGAATTTGACCCAGGGGATTCACTAAAATTCATGCAGAAAGCTACAAGCTAAGCATTATTGAAGTAGTTAAACTACAGTCAAGCTGCTGCTTTGAAAAAGTAGTTAGCTGCATTACAAGATACTGACAATAAACACATCAAATTAAGGGGGTAATATTTTCATAATTACTACTAAACAATAAAATTATAAAATTTAGGCCTGTAAGTTATTTTTGCTCATTTAACAACAATTAGTGTTACAGTATCAAACTTGAACAGGTCTATGCTTATACCACAACATGGGACTCGAATTGGTGAATCATTTTGTCAATCCACTCATTTAAATGAATCATTGAATGAACCAGACTTTTCAAAGCAATGTGAGAGAACTGGCCATTTAGGATGAACCGATTCACTAGAATGAATTAGACTTTCTAATGCTACATGTGGGAGACAGAACCTTTTATCAGGAACCGATTCACTAGAATAAATCAGACTTTCCAGGGCTGCACACGCATGAGAGAAAGGACTGTTTAAGATGAACCAACTCGGTAGAATCAATCAGACAATGCTACAGTAGACATATGAGAGGACCATTTAACTGCTAGCATTTGATTTCTTCTTAAACAGTAAAACAGCAATAAAGTGTTTTGCTGCAGAAGTACTCGGTTGATAAATTAAGGAAAAGATATACTATTGTAACAATAGCTTTCTGCTGTCATGCTGATATTAAATGTAAAAGCATCACGATAGTTTAGTTTGTTCATTTCCAGTTCTACGGCACAGGGTTATGATTTTAAAATGATGGTGAAAAATGATAATATAACAGCAAAACGGACCAGATGTTCAGGTTATTTTGTTATACATTTCTTAAGACTAGGAATGCATCTCATTTCCTTTATGAAGATTTAAGGAAACGTATTAAAACAATGTTAGAACAGAAATAAATTCATGTAACCACAATGAGGCTGAATCTCAACATCCGTGCTGTTCTGGAAAAATAAACAAACAATGGGGATTCTAAAGGGCTTGAGACCAGGGTCACTCTCTGCAGTCTTTGGAAAATGGATGTATCCGAATGTCCCAACACTTAACATCTCATTTTAGGGACTAATTGAGTCTCATGTCTAGCTCTCCAAGCCCATATATGCTACTATGCTGAAAAATTTTGGAAATAACAAAGAGAAGATACAGGGCATTTTATTTATATCCAGTTTACTGAAAAAAAATAATAATTCTTGCTCATCTAAATATATGAAATGCCGATTAATATTCCCCTTAGCAGGCATGAGTAAACTAAATAAATTAAACACATATTTGGGTAACACTGTAGAATAAGGTCCCATTAGTTAACATTAGTTAATGTATTAATGAACACTGATAGAGCAATACATTTGTTATAGTATTTATATATTTTTTTGTTAATGTTAGTTAATAAAAATTAAACTGTTCATGTTAGCTCAGGTCTATCTATATCTATAAATACAAAATACAAAATTTGGATTTTAATAATGTATTGTTAAATGCTGAAATTACCATTAACCAATATTGAATTCACTGAATTGAATCTCTTTTCCTGGCACTTCAAATGGCTCAGCATAATTTTGAAGAAAACAAAAAAAATTACAAAGTGTACATGTGAACAGCATCATTATTACAACAAAACATTTTTGACCGCAATGACCTTAGCCTGTCATATAATAGGGTTTCCTTTGCTCCTTTGAGGATTGAAACATTCATGGACAAACATTGACCGTATCATGTTTGTGTTTTGGATGTTATCAAGCACATCAGTGTTCTGTGTAGTTTCCTCAAGTATACAGACCTTTCGAGATATTCAGTGTGGGTGGTAGCTTGCCATTTAGCCAGCAGCTATCACCTTGCAACTCTTCTGAAGCTAAGCAGAGCTGAATCGATACCTGGATGAGAGACTCCTGGATAAACTAAGAGTAGCTGCTGGTGTTGTTTAGCCCAGCAGGGGGTGCTCACCCTGTGATCCGTATGAGTCCCAGTGCACCCAGAACAGTCACTGCATAGGATACTATACTCTAAAAACCCACTGTGCTTCAGATGAAATGTTCAACCGAAGTTCTGACTCTTTGTGGTCATGAAAAATCCCAGGGTAATGGTTTAACCCTGGTGTTAACCACTGGCCTTCTAATAACCTTCACCTATCAATCTGCTTCCTTATTCAGTCTCTTCTCCAACTTATGAGACATTATTGAAGTGATTTTTCTCAAGAAATCTCATTACTATGTATATTTCTAAGCAGTGCCCCCAAGGCCAGAACAATTAGCACAGTGAAAACACAAAGTTATCAACCAAAAACAGATGGTGTAAAAGAAACTTTATTACAGGAGAAAGCATACAGTCATGCATGTAATAAGGGCCACAGTCCTAAGGCATTAAACACCAAGGAATTAAAGTTCTTATTAGATTCAAATGGGGCCAATTTCTCCCTCCTAATTGGACAATTGTATTATTGGATAGTTTTAATATTTTATTATACACTTTATTATTTTATTACTTGTGATGTTTCTCATGTTTTAAAGATCAAAATTTTTCACTGGTGGTGAATAATGCTTTAGAGGCAGCCGGGTCTGTCAGTGGTACACGACACCCGGTAAGTTGACCGAGACGGAGGTGTGCGTTCTTCAAGATGGTGGGTGTTTGGCTCTCTGACGATATTCTGGGATGTGGTGCAGAATCCACCCGGCGGGGGCCAGGATGGCAACAGCAAACACAGACATGATGAAAAAACTTTGCTGTGGAAACACACATGAAATTTAAGAGCTTTAAATACTTACAAAATTTGCACTGCTATTTAATTCAAAAGCAGTAATATGTAAAATATTATTACATTTAAAATACGTAACTTACTATATATATATATATATATACTGTATATATATATATATAATATGCTCAAGAAACATTTTCTCATTATCATTTTCACAATCCTTTTTTTTAGGATTTTTTTTCGTAAATAACAAGTTCAAAATAACAGCATTTATTTTAAACAGAAATCTTTTGTAAAATTATAAATGTCTTTACTGTAACTTTTGATCAGTTTAATGCATCCTTGCTGAATAAAAGAATCAATTTCAATGAAGAGACGGAAATCATACTGACCCCAAACCTTTGAACAGTTATATATTATAATGACTACATTTATACTACTAACTATGTGAACCAATATAATATTTGGATGGTTTGCTTGATTTGACGTTGTTATTCTGTTCTTGTCTAACCACAAGGATTATGTTATTCAATACAAGGAGTCATCCAAGTGAATCCCATTATCTCCACTGACCTCAGTTAAACTAATGTTGGCTGATCCCATGAATCTTTGCAACCTTTTAGGATTTTGTAATTTTTTCACTCACCCCAGGTCCGATCTTGCTTTTGGGTGGTTTGCTGTAGATGCTGGAGTTGCGTTTCTGGACAATATCCCTCGCCCTGCACACAGTCACCGGCTGCACAGCTCCCCTCAGAAAGGTCAGCATCCCACCAGCTGTATGGGTCAGCACCAGTAAGTCTGTATGTGTCTGAGAGAGAGAGAAGATAAGGGAGAAGGAAAGAGGGGATGTTCACTGGGTGCAACCCCTGGGTTTCCTGCCTCAGTACTGCTGAAGAGAAAATAGATGTATCCTGTCATATTATAGACTTTATCTCCCAAAACCAGCCCACTCTTTGGGAGGGGCCTAGACAGTTCGACCACCCACCCACCCAGTATATTAACTTTTCTCAATGCTCCTTTTGACAAGATCTTAATGAAACAGCAGAATATAACATCATATTGTCTTAGATTCAGTATAATTTAGATTTACATCATCTCATGTTGGACCGCTAATCTATAAAATTGTTAAGATTTTGAACTTACAGGTGATGGACAAGCAAAGCTCATTTTGGCTCATAATGTAATAGTCCCACAGATCGTAACTGTGTTTTCTTCTCTGATTAATGTCTTGTTTGATTTATACCCTGCTTTGCAGACGCTGTTTGACAGCACATGAGTTCACAGGAACACAGGTAGCAAAGAAACACCTGGCTCTCTGCTTAGTGTGCATTCAGGGCTGAGTCCAGTACAAAGAGGTACAAATTACAAGAGATCTGATGAGAGGAGCAGATTAAAGGGAGATAAAAGTGCAGAAAATGGTGCAGCTGGCTGTGTGTTCTGTCAGCTGTCAGTATGGCCTGTGGTACTGCACTTCATTCATGTTTGGTGATCACATTACAGAGGCTGGTCTTTCATGTTAGAACACCGCTTGCCATTCAACACTTCCACAGTGTGTCCACAGTGGATACACCCTACTCATTATTTGGTTTATCTACTGGGTGTGAGCAATTTTTTTGAGCGTCCTGTTATTGTGCTATTTTGATATCTTTGGTGGAAAGAAGATTATATTACCTGAGGATATTTTTTTGAACACCACTAAATATGAAAGTAGGACAAAACCATCTTGAAACCAAGATACTGTAGTTTGTTTTGTGCTTTATTTGAAAGCATAAACCCCTACCAGCCTTTGCTGGTGATAGTGAGAGATGTGTCTGAAGTTACTGAAATGAAATTAAGTCATTTTTTTATATTTTAAATCAATTTCATCCAGATTTGCATAGATTATGATGAATGACGTCATAAAGATTTATGAGAAATTGTAGGCCATCTATTTGAAGCCACCTAGTGGACAACAGTTCAATAATGTAGTGTTGTCGCCCTCCTATGATGGGAAAAGCCTAATGACAAAAGAAAAAAACGATTATAATATATTATATTATATTATATTATTTATATTATATGAAGAATTATGACACAATTATATTAATTATATTCTTAAAATATTAATAATTATAAAATTCTATATATTCTATATACAGAATATTATTATAAGCTGTTAAGTGTTATAATAAAAAATCTGTTAAAATTATTTAGATTTTAAATTATGTATATTAAGTTTATAATATGACTCTTTTGTAACATTACAAATGTCTTTCTTTCTTTTTTTATATAAATTTACGTATTTTAGTTATTCCTGTTCAAAAAATCTTACTGACCGCAATTTTTTGAACGATAGACAGAGTGTGTGTGTGTGTGTGTGTGTGTGTGTGTGTGTGTGTGTGTGTGTGTGTGTGTGTGTGTATGTATAGGGTAGACCGGGGGCAATTGTAACATTTTTTACATTTTCCTTCATAACTCACAGACTACTTGAAATACACTAGTCATCTTTTGATACAAGAAACAGATATAGGTGCACTAATTAATAATTCAACTGATATATTTTCACTTATAAGGACAAGACTATAATATTAAATGAAATGCAAGAATTCAGAGTGTTCCCTTAGTGGGGGCAATTGTAACAGTGTTTGGGGGCAATTGCAACACTGAAAAATAAGTCCTGTTAAACCACTGTTTCTCAAATAAAAATGAACCTTACTGCTTTAGTATCTAATATTATATATGTTATATCTAATTATATATATGTGTATATCTAATATTATATATATATATATATATATATATATATATATATATATGTATATATTTATATATGTATGGTTCAAATTCACTTAAATGTCAGGCATCATTCAAAAAGCATAAGTATATTTATATTTTTTTTGCAGAAGACCGCAACTACTCTAGAGGTAACTAGATTAATTATTTAAATATATTTTACTCAAATACATTATTTAGCTGATGAGTCAAGAACAGTCTTTAATGAAATGGTACAAGATAAACATATTAACAGAAGAACTCAATGAGATCATGTGGAGATAATAGTCATTTTATTTTTAAAAGATTTAAAAGCAACACTAATCATTTTAAATGTAGTTGTACATTTAAAATATATTTATTTTCTAACAGAAAAGTAGCTATGTCAACGCAGAAAAACAGTGTTTACACTGGGCCCCGATGTTGCAGCCATGATAAAATCTCATACACTAGCTAGCCACACCTATATTAGCATAGGTTGTTCATGTTAATTTTCTATCAATAACCTACAGATAAAATGTATGTAGTTTAAATTCGCGATCATCTAAACATTAGACAGCAGCAGAAAAATACTGTACATCCAAAAATTAATTTTCATACCACAAAATCAGTATTTTGTTAAAAAATTCTGCTGAGGTGATATGATTGTGCTCCTTTTCCACAGGCAGAGAGATAATCTTACTGAGCATTTGCAGATTAAGTTTCATCACTCTAGCTTGATTCTGATTGGAGGAATTGAGTGTGTTATTATTGCCCCCGGTCTGCCCTATATGTATGTATGTATATATGTGTATATATGTGTGTGTATATATATATATATATATTATATATATAGGCTTAAACGCATTTATTTATTACATTTGGCCCATAGGTCCAACCTACACAGAAGACTGATTGGACCTTTTTGCTCTATGTCTCATATATGCCTCAGCTCGAGCAGATAGATGGCGTAGCGACATTGCTAACCAAATCCTGACGCTTAGCCCTCCCCTCATTGTTTTACTGAATAAGAGGAGGATACAACACTACATGTAATATTTGCTCAAGGCAAACTGAAAGCGTAGATCACAGACTCTATTTAAGCTGTTTTGTTGTTGAACGAAGAATTAAAAGCGACTAATGTAGGACGGATGGTGGAACGTAAAAGTACTAGCAGCCTGCTAGCGCTTCACATATGTGTTTGTATGTGTGTGAACCCGGGACGCGCAGAGGCTTTTTTTTTTTTTTACTTAATAACACTCTACGAAAGAAAAGTGCGAGAGAATTTGCTCGGCTAAGCAAATATCAAGAGTCGCTGGCTTGGATTTTGGCTCGTTTTATGAGCAAGAAGAGAAGAGAGGAGCAGTAAACTTGACTCAGGTAGGGTTGAAGGCATTTTTTCTCCTTTTTTGCTTTGCTTGCTAATCTGCCATGGCGAGCTGCTGAATTAGCTACATTTACAGTTGTGCCTTGTGTATTAAAACCAAAACAGCCTTTGAATATTTTTCCATAATGTTGTTTATTATAACCGGATAAACTTCAAATAGTAACCTATTTCACTCTTCCACGTAGAACTAACGTTAGTAAGCAAAGCTTAGTTATTATGGTTAGCTTGCATGCTAAACCAAAAGAAAACATTAACATCACGTGAGTTCTTTAGTTTATTGTACAAAGAGGTTGAAACAACTAGATATGCCGCATTTTGGTAACTTTTTCACCCAAAGGAGCAGTTAAGAGCCACCTGAATGCTAAATGCACGTAAAGCTAGGCTAGCTGAGTAACGTTATGCGTAGTGTGCAGTTATTACAGATGTAATGCCTTCATGTATGCGGACATGTCGTTTAATAAAGAGGAAGATTCGTCCTAGGAATAAGCATGCACGTTCATTTGGAGCTGTCAGTAGCCACCAGCATGTTATAACCAGTTTCAAATATGTGAATGACTTGATTTAAGAGATACTCTTCGAGTTGCCCAGCATAACATTATAGATACTAATGAGTTCCAAAAGCATACTTGGCATGTTAGAGATGTTTGTGCTTGTGTAAAAAGTTAGTATAGTCCCCAAGAGAGAGCTATTTTGCTTCATCTACAAGGTACTCCCTCACTGACCTGCCTTTATTTGTATTTTAAAAAAGAGGCTTGTTCACTGTGCCTTATTTTGGACCTCTGTAATTAGACAGGGTATTGTTTAGGAAAATTGGTGGACAGGAACATATTCCCCTGTCTTTGTCTTGACTGTTTATTTCCTTTGGAATTCTGGAAGTCATCAGGGTCTAATTAAAGGCAAAGTTTTAAATGATGACCAAATTGGTTTACATCAAGTCATCCTGTTTGGCCCCCTTGAGTTCATTCACCTCTACAGTATCTCTCAGTTTCCCATACAGAGCCTTTTGACGCCGTGTTCCCAGGAGCCGTCAAATGTGTTGTGAGACTGTGCTAATGAAGAATTGTTTTACAACCCAAATTGCTTTCTTTGTGATAATGGAGATGGTCACAGTGAGAATTATTTGGTGTTGTAGGAAATATTCAGGGATTTCAAGTGCCCAGATGTCCCCCAAGCAAGACTAGAGATGGTGTGATTTACTGATAGCCTAGTGCCTATGAGAAACAAACGTAAACGTTTTAATGAAACCAAACCAATCCAATTCTGTCCTGCGTTATCTGCCGCTGCGCTGTTGAGAGAATGTAGTCCTTAATATAGCTCAATCAGCACCATTGTTGTTCATCAACGAGGGTAATTCAAGAAACAATCGAGTGAAGAGAGCAGTGTGCGGTTTGGGTCCTGCAGTATGTTGTAGATGTGTTGTGACTGTGGTTGATGTGTAGGGGTTTCCCCCTCTTTTTTCATCTTCCTGTGATGTAGGCCATCCTTTCCTTTGCTACTGTGCTGCAATATGTGCCTGTGCCAACAGTTAAGTCAGATTTATGTGTGATGGTGCTGCAGTTCTGTGTTAAAGGGATAGTTGACCTGAAAATGTGAGTTCTGTCATCTTTTACTCACTCTCATATCATTTCAAAACCTGTAATGAATTTTGTAACCTAATATATTTTGAAGAATCCATGCAAATCAGTGATCCCTGCTAAAAAAATGTCACAAAAGTAGTCCATATGACATGCTCTGTATCACAAGTCATATGATAGTGCTGTGAGAGGAATATATTGAAAATTTAAGTTATTATTCACTGATGATATTGCCACTCGATTAACTCGATTCATCCAGCTTTTATTCACTGATCCATTTCTTAAATTCAGGTAACTGACTCAATGGTCTTTGCTGCAGTTTGAGTTTGCACCTCACTGAATAATGACTCACTTTTTGATCTGTTCCTCATAACTTTCAGTATGACTGGAATTTAGTGCATGACTTGTATTTAGTGCATTTATAGTATTTATAGAATACACTGCCATTTTTCCATTAGTGCTTTTGGTGCTGTCCTTGTATAGAAGTGAACTTTGTGACAGGGCTTGAAAACGGAAAAAAAATGAAATCGGTTCACTCCGAGAAGAATCGATATTTTAACGTTTCTGTTCCTGCTTTCCTCATGTATTATTATCGTTTCGAAACCGGTTAATAACGTTATTTAAAAAAAAAAATTTGCCTAATAATAATAAAATACAGCGTTTTCTTTACTTAAAAAGAAAGAAAAAACAACAACACAGAAAATCTGGTATCTTAACCCACTGCGCTTAATCATAGCCCATACAGCATCATCTTTTATAGATTTTGGCCAAATGTAGCCTACTAAACAAAAGAAAAAATCTGCTAATGCTTTAAAGTCCCCCTGTAGTGAAAATCAAGTTTTTTATGTTTATTTGTATATGTGGTGTTTTTAATATGCTTTTAGACAAACCATGTGCCAATCCATTAGTCAACACCATTGCTGAGTATTTTCTCCTTAAAACTGTAGTTTCCCAATGGCACTCCCAGAAATGCGGCTTGAAACAGCCTTCGGTTTGCTACGTCACAAATAGGCCTGAACGATTTTGGAAAATAATCTAATTGCAATTTTTTTTACCAATATTGCGATTGTGATTTATTATGCGATTATTTTTTAAAGCTCTTTATATTCTGTATTATTCAACAAAGACAAGCAATAAATCATTGTATAGTATGCAGTGTTGGGCACGTTACTTTAAAAAAGTAATTAGTTATATTACTAGTTACTTCTCTCAAATAGTAACTGAGTTACATCATTATAAAATAAACTAATTACCAGGGAAAGTAACTATTGTTACATTTTAAAAAAAAGTTCAAATATGTCAAATAACTTGGATGTCCCCAATGTTAAATGAATGAAATGGACACTAAATAGAATACATTATTATTATAAAGCATGCACACTAATCTACACTATTTTAATGTTTCTGTGGGACGATGTGAGAGACACCTATCAAATTCAATTGATTATTGTAAATATTATCAACCCTCTATGGACACCTTGGCAATAGAATCTCCATTGGCTTGTCATTTTTTTTTAGTTTACTCACCAGACTAATATTAATTATCTGATATACTATATCTATATATATATATATATATATATATATATATATATATATATATCTCTATCTTTAAAGTACTGCGAGAGCTATAAGAGAGCGGACGTCTCCTTATGCTTTATCTCGCTGTACTTTGATGTCATACGATCGATCTTCAAGTCGAACACACCGATTTACTCTCGCGTGTCACGTGACAGTGTGTAATCGCAGCCTCTGTGGTTGAAAAATCGTGTTTTTTCATATCGCGATATTATCGCAAATGCAATTAATCGTTCAGCCCTAGTCACAAACCAATAACCAATCACGTCAAGGGATCGATTCCTATCACTAGCATACAAAATATACCAATACCAGCACAAAACCAAACATAAATTAGAGCAAAAAACCCATGAAGCCGTGGTTTAATGTGAATTTAGAACCTCTAACTTGCATTATAACCCGCGGCAACAGTGCAAAAGTAGCCGGGAGTCAGACCCACCTCTCCCGCATCGGCATCTGCACTTCACACGCGTTTGCTCACGGGCGCGAATCAAGAATCACAAACGGCTGCATTCAAGTCTTCAAGGCATTTTGAGGACACAACATCGTCAAGTCAGTAACTTTAATGAATGTTACAGTGTTCACTGTAGTTGTCCGCTAGTAAAAACATAGTTTTATCAGTCATTATCCGTGTGTGCCATTGTTTTGCGTTTACTACAGTTCAGTGGATCAGGAGGCGCTGGCTTCTGCGACTGAGTGGAGGCGGTGCTAATTTGCATATTCATAGATCCGCGTATAGTAAATGAGGTAAGGGTGTTGAGTTACATTCAAGCTATTTTAAGGCATGAGAATTATTTTCACAAGAAAAAACATTTAAATATGTAATTTTGATGATCAAATATAAGTTTTAAGGGATAAAATATTTGACTACGGGGGACTTTCAAGACATTAAAGTATTTTAAGATATTTAAAAATGTTTGCTGCATTGTTAAACGCTCTTATAAAATTGCGTTTTGAGAGGGAAAAAATTATTCATTGAATTTACTTAATTTTTTTAAGGTAAGTGGTTGCAATCAATTTATTTTAGCTACATTTAAATAAACAAATTTAGTTGACTAACTTTCAACATATTTTTTTTTATTAAATGTAGCTAAAATAAATTGTTTGCGACCACTTACCTTAAAAAAAAAAATTCAGTGTAAGTCGCATAGGCTCACGTCGCATTTTATGATTACATTCAGAAATAATGTAGGCTAAAATGCCGGTAAAAGCAAAATGTTTTCAAACATTATAAACACAGCTAAAGTTCCCTTCTCTCCACAACAAATCCTCTAAAGTTAAGGCGATTTAAAGCGTTTAGGCTATATAAATGTAAAGCCAAAAACAAATTAATTTAAGGTGAAACTGATGCCTACCTCTCTCATTCGGCACAAATCCAAATGTTTTCATATTCGCGACGCACTGTAGCTGGATGCTAAAATATTATTATTTATGAAATAGGCTTTGTACTTCACTCTCATCGATCATCATCCTTCGCATATCAGCATAGTGGTCACGCTGAATGCAACAGATTGTACAACGGAGCAGTGCTACTTATTATATAGTTCTTTAACTGTATTTTGATAATGAATTTTGATAATGATTCTGTAATTTTGATAATGAACAGGCTGCAATATCGCAAATAGGGATGTCAACGATTAATCGACGATCGATTAATTGTCGATAAGAGATGTAATCGATAAAAGCTATCGATGGTCGATTAAGCAGTTTCATTTTGGGGTGCGTGCGGCTCATGCGCAAAACACGTGCAAACGGCTGTGAGTGACGGTGAAGGGGCTGGATCTTACAAGAAAATAATTTACTAACGTAAAAACTACGCTTTTAATATGATCCAAACTTTAAAAGTACATTAAAAGAGATACAGTACAAAGTTCTTTTGTATTGAAATGTATTAATAAGTCATGTTCAATTATAATTTCCCTAGATAATTATTGCATATCGGGCACTTCGCTTTGCCAGGGCTGCGCACGCGAGCAGGACAGTCTATTCATTCATACAACTTGTTAATTCGTTCCTACGTCATATTAATTTGTGGCAGCTGTCCATGTTTTATTAATTTGTTCCCTAGAAAACCCATGATTTAACTTAAATGCGGGAACAATTTAAGTCATAGTAACAAATTCTTAATTCATGGCCACAAAATCTTTCATTTCCCCCCACACGTTTACCACAGTAAGAGATGCGAAAACAGTGATTAAAAGTGAACAACAATAAAATAAACCTGCGAATCTAGAGGGTGAGACAGTGAGGATTTGGGAAAAGAAACAATAAATAATATTAAATTCGTGACCATCCGGAAAAACAGAACACAAAGCCGCGTTTGGCTTGATTTAAATGTATGCGCTCGGCATGAATCAAAAAGCATGGTCGCGATGTAACATTTGCCTGCTAACCAATTATTTATCTTATTAACAAAGCTTTGTACCTCACTTGTGTCATAATACTCACATTAAAATGTTTCAAATGGGTAACAGTGTGTTTTGCCGTAGCAACGCCGGTGGTTCTGGAAGCGGATCACTGACCGCACGTCACAGCCCCACGCGCCGTACTTGTGTTTGGGATCATTTTATTTTAAATCCCGATAATGTCAATTGCAAACATTGCTATGATGTTTTAAAAATAAAAAAACGAGCACCATGAAACCATTTAAAAAGGCGCATTCAGCGGTCTCCGTGACAGGATATGAAACGGCACACAAAGTATAATGATCCTGTGCGTAACTACGGCGCGCTCTCTTCCTTTTATCAAATGATCATAATCACATCCATTCATTTTACCATCCTGCCACTAGCCTTTTATTTAGACTAAAAACCCTTTTCATTCGGGTGAGGAAGCTGGCGTTTTGAGTGGCATTTACACATCCTGTCATGCCGGTGACTATATGCCACTGCAATAGACGCATTTTGCAGTAGTTAAGGTTAATGATTAATCGATTAATTGATCGTTAATTTAAACGACGATCGATTATGGAAATGATTGAAAATTGACATCCCTAATTGCAAACATACACTATATTGCCAAAAGTATTGGGTCGCCTCCTTCTAATGAACAGGTTTGACTACTTTAGTAATTTCTATGAGTACAATTCTTAATGTTAAAGCATATAATGATATTCTAGGAAATTGTGTGCTGCTAATATTATAGCAACAGTTTGGACAGGACCTTTTTCTATTCTAACATGACAATGCCTCTGTGTTAGGCTTGCTACGATAGACGGTGATACCGGTGTTAAGCTGCAACACCGGTTACGTCACTTGCCCACCGCGGCACCGTCCCTCACCGTCATTTTGATTTTTTTTATAGTAATAAAAATAATTTAGTTCAGTTAGAGAACAGACACTACAATTAAAACTGAACGCGGCTGCTCAATGCAGCGCACCGAACGAACGACAGTCACGCATCACAGATCAGATTTATTTTATCACACGTGAGGAGAGCTGACTGACAAGATGAGTGAGGTGAGACAGACAAGACGATGGCGGAAGAGTTTCAAAACGAAATGTAAAAGTGACTGTTTTAAAAATATTTTGGATTTTGAAAAGCCTGTTGACTTCTGCCATTAATCTAAGTGATATTGGAAGTTTTTTTAAAACCGTTGGTGTTTGGTGATGAGTTTTTGGCTCAAGGTCTGCATTTACCAGTCACATCAGAGGTGTTAAACTGGGATTAGGACTTGGTTTTATGCAGACCAGTCAAGTTCTTCCACACTGACTGAATCAATAATTTTCTTTTTGAACCTTGCCTTATACACAGAGGCATTGTCATGTTAGAATAGAAAAGGGTCCTGTCCAAACTATTTCAATAATATTAGAAGCACACAATTTCCTAGAATATCATTATATGCTTTAACATTAAGATTTGTACTCATAGAAATTACTAAAGTAGTCAAACCTGTTCATTAGAAGGGGGCGACCCAATACTTTTGGCAATATAGTGTATGTTGTCTGTGTGCGCGTCAATCGCCGGCGCGATAGCCATACTAGTGTTGTCAAAAGTACCGACCGCGATACCATTCGGTACTGAAATCTTAAAAGGGTCCATTTCCCGCTAAGATTTGAGCACTGTTGAGCGGATTATTAAACAGCGCTGATTGGTCATTGTGTTCACGCGCTCAACAGATACATCTGTGATTGGCTTCAATGATCAATGAAGCGCTCGGTGAAGAGTGTGAAGTGATTATCATTGAAGCCAATCACAGACCTATCTGTTGAGTGCGTGAACACAATGACCAATCAGCGCTGTTTAATAATCCGCTCAATTCTACTGTCGTTTTCCTTTCCATGAACTTTGGATCGTGTCACAATAAACCGAAACTCAGCTCTTTTTTTTTTTTTTTTCGTTTTGTTAATCTGTCAATGATTTAAGTGAAATATATTTCGTGCATAGGCCTATATATAGGCCTATTCCTTTTTATGTAAGCCTATAGTTTTATTCTGTTCTCTCCGTTCACAGAACCGCTGCAGGTGCGTGTGATCTGTTGAATCCATCTTACACTATCCTCGGGTAAACTCTAACGCTGGTGCATTGCCATTGCGACTTACCTATGAAGAGTTCACAGCTGAGCGCGGGCGGGAATTTCACTAGTTGGACGCATCAGCACCACATTTGCAATATAGGCCGTAGCCTACCACTTGAATTCCTGATTGGTTGACAGCAAATTTCAAATATTAAATGGAACGATAAAATAATGTTATTAACTGGTTAATGGCCATTTCAAATTTTTTTATTCTGTTCGGAACTATAAAATTTGATTTCGTTTCTGGTTCTGTTCCTGTCAAAATTTTGTTCGTTTCCGGTTTTTGTTTTTGTTTTTGTTCCTTGAACCGGTACAGAGCCCTGCTTTGTGAAGACTCTTCAAAAGGTTGTTTGTTTGTTTATTTATTTTTGCCTTTTTGTTTTTGTGAATTGCTTTGTGCTTTCTGTATTTTGTATTGCAAAAAGCACAATGCATAGTGCATAGATAGACACTAGATGAAAATTATAGGCAGGGCTCAAGAGAAAATATTTTTTCTTTTCTGCTGGCTCATTCAGGCCAGTAATTCAGATTTTTTTTACTTGCCCTGCAAGTGTTTCCACCACATGACACAATGATCCATTTTATTTTTAGCGACACATCTGTGTATTTTTCAGAAAAATATAGTTTTCATTACACTTCCGTTCAAAAGTGTGGAGTCTGTATGCACAGTGAGGCTGTATTTATTTGATTGAAAATACAGAAGAAACTGTAATATTGTGAAATTTTATTAAAATTAAAATAACTGTTTTCTGTTTTTTTAAACATGCTAAAATGTATTTTAATTCTGTGATGACAAAGCTGAATTTTCAGCAGCCATTACTTCAGTCTTCAGTGCCACATGAGAATGACTCTAATGATTTTGTGTAATGAATCCAAAGGTTGCGAGTTCGAGTCTCGGGCCGGCAGGAATTGTAGGTGGGGGGAGTGAATGTACAGCGCTCTCTCCACCTTCAATACCACGACTGAGGTGCCCTTGAGCAAGGCACCGAACCCCCAAATGCTCCCAGGGCGCCGCAGCATAAATGGCTGCCCACTGCTCCGGGTGTGTGTTCACGTCACTTTCACTTTCACACACACACACACTAGGGGTGGCACGGTTCGCGGAAAAAACTCGAACCGAACGGTTCTCCACACACGGTTCGGCACGCACTAGGACCGCGGTTCAACTTAAATCTGACAACGCATCTGTAATATGGTTTGTTATAAATAACACGTAAAACAAACAGAGTTCGGCTAATGCAGTGGTTCTCAAAGTGTGGGGCGCACCCGCCAGGGGAGGCGCACGAGTATTGCAGGGGGGGCGCGGGCCATCAGCAGAAAAAGAAAATGAATAAAACCGTAAACAGCCAAAGGACGTAACTTAATGGGAGATGGATCGGTTTGTGAAAGGGAAGAGAAAAGCCATAGACGAAGTCGCACAGACCCAGGCAGGTGCTGTTCATTCAAAAGCTAAATGCAGAAAATATGACGGGGCATATGCATTCTTGCTCTCGGCTTCACTCACCGGACACGCGTCAGTTTAATGTCGGGGATTGTCGCGCCGCGCCGTATCCAGTGTGTAGACAGCATCACTTATTATAATGGGTTCTGCTGTAACTTATTTTGCCGCTTGCGTCCGGTGTAGACTAGGGCTGCAACGATTAGTCGACATTATCGACAACGTCGACAATAAAAAATTGTCGACAAATTTTTTGTTGTGAGTAGTCGTTTGATCTCATATGACCTAATGAAGAGCCTGCAATACTCGGTTTGACCAGTGTGGCGCTGTAGCCAAGACTCTATTCAGCCTCCTTGCAGATCAAGGAAGAACACACACAGCATTCAGAGCAAATGCATCCAAACTTGAGCGGCGTTTGGATGAATATGTAAATAAGCGCGCTTTCCTCTCAGTAACAAATAAACAACAAAAACCGACAGAGTGTGAAAGCAACAGTAAAAATGCATCTGATACAACAGTGGATGTTTGCATGAGCTCTGCAGTTCAGTAACTAACATTACTCCAGTAGAGTTCGGTACATTTTTATTTATATAGTACTTTATGCAATGTCTTAATTGAAGCAGCTTTAGTATTAAACATGAAAAACATGCAGGTGCTTTCAGTTAGAATTACAACTTGATTTTCTGTTATAAAGCAGCCCCAGTGTAGCTAGTATGATAAAATATTTTTATTAGTGGGAAAAAATAAAAATTAAAGTGACAGTTTGGTTTGCAGAGATAAAGCTTGATTAGCTCAGGGCTGTTTTGATTATCATAACCCTATAAGTTTTTAGACATTATGTTGTGAAAAAATAGTTTATCCAAAGCATTTATCACTTACCTTTATTTTGTTTCTTATCTATATTACTTACAAAAGGAGATGTTAGGCAGAATGTGCAAAATGGTCATTCAGTTACTTTTTCATGTAGCTAATTAAATGGGAGAGAGTGTCTCTGTCTGCATCTCATTTTGTGTGCCATTTTTTTATAATGAATTGTAACATTAAATAAGGTATCTTTGTTAACTTAGTTAATGTATTAATTAACTGAATGAACAATACATTTATTACATTTAAGATTAATCTTTGTATTGTTAATAAAAATACAGTTCATGTTATTCACAATGCATTTATCAATGTAAAAAAAACATCTTGTGATTTTAATAATCATTAGTAAATGCAAATTAACATTAAATTAACAAATGCTATGAAGTATTGTTCATTATTAATTCATGTTAGGCAAGGCAAGTTTATTTATATAGCACATTTCATACACAAAAAAAATTCAAAAACACAAAAGTCTTTACATAAAAGGTAAATAGACATAAAAATAATAATCCAACAATAAAAACAAGGAATTAAAAAAAATAATAATCACAACAATAAAAACAAGAAATTATATAAAAATGTATTTAAAATGAATTTAAAACTGTTACGAATAGAAAATGATTATACATAAAATACGGCAGTCATGTTAACTAATGTACAATGAACCTATGTAAAGTGTTACAATTAATTGTGTAATAATTACAGAATATGCTTTTCTAAAGCTGAAGTGACCTTTATTTATGTTAGAATATGTATAACATTTCTAACTAATTGCAAAAACTGAATAATCAAAGTCTACTGATTAACCAGTGAAATAATCACGATTAGTCGATTAATCGTTCTATAATGTTATCATTATCAAAATAATCGTTTGTTGCAGCCCTAGTGTACACGGTGTTAATTTCGTTGGTGAGGAAAAGGCCTCTGTGTGTCCTATGCCTTTAGCGGACAGCATGAAACCCACAAAAATAAATAAGATAACAGATAGAATAATAACAGTTATTCACTCTATGCTATTTTTCAATTCTCAAGTGATGCAGGTGAGGTATTTTAAATAAAAAAAGCAATAATTTTTCTAATTTTAGTAAATTAGTTGGGATGGGGAGAGGGGGGGGGCGCCAGATTTTTTTAATTTAAAGATTAATCTTTAATGGATGCGCATTCTGGCTTCCCAGTACATTACAATAACAGCGATTGGAAAAAAAATATATATATAAAAAAAATAATAGTGGACAAACCATTGACTCTTGTTCAATGCGAGTTCCCTATGCTGGATTATGAGCTGTCATTTATTCCGTCATCACCCAGGTGCTGATAGCGCGCGCGCGCACAGGTGAGACCTGAACAGTATACGTTGATATCTTTGTTTAAACTAAACTCATGTAAGCTTTGCCAGTTTAAACATTTAAGAGCCAGAGGACGTGAGCTTGCGCGTGCAGTGAAAGATTAGTGCTGCGCTCAATGCTGCAAACCCGCGCCTAAACGCGCGCAAAATTAAGCTCTCTCTGAAGTATTGTTTGAATGGACAAATTCACACAAAAATTATGCCAAAATGCCCGTCTTGGTAAGTATCCTAGAGACATAGCCGGCTAACGTACAGTTCAGTGCACTGGATCAGTGCATTCTCTTAAAGTGACAGCACTTTCTTAATATTGATCAAACAGCAACAACAAAGAAATCACTATGCTCTTGTTGATCACTTTTGTAACTTTAATAAAGTTAATCTTTAATTTATACAGCAAATATGCAATGCTGTTTTACTTGTACTTTATTCAATTTCTGTACCTAAAAACTAATGCTATAAAAAAAAACAGAAAAAACAGATTATTTTATTTGTATCTTATTTTGTATTTATTTGTGCTTTGCTTGTATTGTAGATATTTTATTTTCTTTATTGTTATTTGACAGTATAGTTTTTCCCTAAACATACCGAATCGTACCGAAACCGTGACCCTAAAACCGTGATACAATCCGAACCGTGAAAAAGTTGAACCGTACCACCCCTAACACACACACACGCATATCTTACTGACCCATTTTGTACTGATATTTAATTCCTGCAAACCTCCGTGTTAACAAGCTATAGGTAATTTTTACTTGGTGACATTTAATAATAGGAAAAAAAAGTTCTGCACACTGTTACATGTATGTGTGTTTGCCTGGCGATGGTCTTTGACCGAAATGTTGCCACTTAACTTTTTTTGAATAAAGGGAGAATAACAGTGTGCAGATATTTTTTTCCTATTATTTGATGTACCTTTTGATCTTGCACCTGGCCAAGACATTTTTGAATGTGCGTGCTCTGACCCTTCTTTTATGTTTAACTTGGTGACATTAAAAAGCAGAATTTGCAACTTGTCAAACTTATGAGAAATGTTTAAGTTTGCAAGACATTAAAACACATGTCCATAATCAGCGAATACAAGATGTAGTGACAGTGCAGCAACTGACCCGATAGGACAAGTGACAAATCTGCCAACTGTTCCAAAACTCTCTCACACTGCGTACCATCAGGTCATCCACATTGTTGAGTCCTGTGTGGGATAACTGCTTCACAGCTGACAGTATCTAGTCAGTCCATGAAGAATCGTTATGAAATCTTTTGCTGTCCTGAATAAGTTCACTGTCTCTATGTAGTGATGTGTCAGGGTTTTGCAGACTGACTGTGTGCTACTTGGGTACAATGTAACATGAGTAGCTTGCCAATTGTATAACCTTGAAAAGCATCAAACAACTGCAAATCCGGTTGTATCGATTAACGGCGCCCCAGGTATGATTCGAAAATAAGGTTTTATTGTTGACTGCGCACTCATAATCTTATAGTAATCTTTCCGCAACAAAGGTATGATGATGTTATGAAACATTGCTCATGTCCTCATGTTCAGTACAATGATGTTTCAGCTCATTTGGCTTATGTATTTCAGGGAAACAAGGAAATTTGCTGCATTATAAGGACTGCAGCCTTATACATTTGGACTTTGCTGACATAATTGATATAATGGTTTGCTATTTTTTGCAACATTAATCCAAAAAATGGTAGTTGGCTGATGCACATGGATATAGAGAAATGAATAAAATTATTTTTTTTCAGTGTGCAGTTTTTGAAGGTCCCTGTAGTTCCACAAGCACACTGGCTTGACCTCTGGCTGCTGTCACTGGAGAGAGAAATTGGATGGGGAAAGGAAAGTGGGACATGTTTTCATTTTCCACTCCCCCTTGTTGTCCTTGGCAACCACTTTTTTTCACTTCTCTTAAAATGACAGGCTGACTCAGGTCCCAATATTTCACCTTGTCCAATAGGATGTTTGAGCTCTTTCTTTTGCACACTCTCTCTTTCTCTCTCTTACACACACACACACACACACACACACACACACACACACACACACACACACGCACACATAAGGGAATTAAGTGCTCACTTCCTTTGTCTAGCCCTCATCATCATGCACTAATGAAACCCAGTGCTGTTCTAGACCAAGACTGCAGCTGTGGATTTATTTCAAATGCTGGAAGTGAGCTTTAATGCTGTTTTTCACTCATTTCTTATAGAAAAGTAATTCTTGGGATCTGCCATATTTTACAAGAAAAATATTGCAGCATAAAAAGTAATGGTAAATTGCAGCGCAGAGGGGATTTACTATGAGACACTTCCTGTGCCTGTGAACTTGCAGGTTGACGTCACATGTAGCTATTATTCATTGAGATTGGAAAATTTTTGACATTTCCATTCAAAAACTTCTGCGCTCCACATTGAATCAAACACAGAATAGAGGACATTTTAACCCCCCCCAAAAAAAGGTTTTTTTTTTTATTATATTGAGCATCCCTCCCAGGCTTGAGGGTTGTATCAATCATTCAGGAATATTGCATTGCAATCTAAAGTCTCTTGAAGTTTAACTCTCATTCAGCATTACCTCTGTGGCTTGACATCACTCTTGTATGAGACCTCAGATCTTGCAGGCTTTTATTCATTCATTTTAAAGGCATGAAATAGGCAAAAGTGGTTTGTTGGAGTGTGTGTTCACAAACCACAACTCACTGCTGGAATGCCCTGCTTGGAGAGTTGCGGTCAGGGTATTTAGTTTTTTTTCCTCCTCCTTTGGCCCAGATAAAGGGTTATTTGCATTTACTCAGCTTTGTTTTACTCCTACTCTTAATGATGTTGTATTATTAAGATAAAAGTAATGTTTTAATAATTTAAGCTGCAATACTTTTAATTTACATTCTGTGTTGTAGCCGTTTGGGGAAATGGATGGTACAAACCCTCTCCGCAAAAAAAGATAATGGACTTTAATGCATCACTGCTATAGCAGTACACTAATAGATGAGCATCTTTGGCCATTGCATTGTATCTCACTTTATTTCTTTTTTTGCACTCTTATATAAATGCCCCCATAAGAAACCCATCCAATCTAAATTAGCCCAAAACCAGCCTAATAATACAGGGCTTCCTTTAGACTGATTATTTGCCTAGTCATTCAGGCAATTTGCAGACTCGAGTTGATTTCGAAAATGTTGATTTGCAAATCGCTAATGCTCAATTGGTTTTTAAATAGCCAATTGCTTGTTTTGTTACCTTGAAATGGTTTGCACACATATTCAATAGCTTTTCCAAGTGTTATAAGTAGACAAGGCTCTATCCACATGACCATCTAAAAATGCATTGCTAATTCTAGGCTATAGTCTCAGCAGGGATTTCAGAAGCGCTTTCCAAAAAAGCTTTAATTTTTGACTGACTGGATTTCTAATGGCATTGACAGGAGGCTCTCAGCGACCCATTTAAGGTTTTTGATAATGCATTAGCAGTCTGCCCTGCATCAGGCTTCACTGAGACTCCACGTGCTGCTGAGATGATAGTGAAGCCTTCACTCCGTCAGGCATTCTTAGACTCTGAAATACACTGGGGCTTCCGGTCATGCTTCTCACCGCAGGCTATGTCTTTCCTGATGGCTAAACTGTGATTGAGTACATTATGAGGAACAGATTGTGCTTGTTTACAATAGTGCATAATCACATTTGTACTGTGCACAGGTGACTAGACAATGAAAGAAGGAATAATGAATATCCTTCACACTTAGATTCACTTTGATTAAACACTAATTTTATATTGATTCATATCGATGGCTTCTATTATCCCGAGTGCTTATGTTGTATTCCTGCATATATCTGGCACACAGACAGGTAGAGGCGAGAAGCAAAGCTCAGAGGTAGCTGGAGGGTGTATACAGGGGTGAAGAGCTTCGTTCAAAGGTGCAGCGGGAGCAGCCAAAAGTCCCCACCCCCATACAGTGATCAAGTCCATAGTGATTAGCCCATTTTCCTGATTCTAGAAGTCAGAAAGCCCCCCAGCTCTCCTCCGCTTCACAGTAATGAGGTATCATGGTCACAATGACTCATCTTAATGAGAAGGAAATCATATGAACAACCTTCGACTCGCCCAGTAAAGGCCTCCTCACTTCCTTTGTTTCATCTGGATCGAGGCGTTTGTCCTCAGAAAGTGAACGCCTACCTGTATCTGGACTGGCATATCAGGTCACGCTCTGCACAGAAATACTTACAAAAGTCTCTCCACAGGGAGGAGGAAGATCCAGTTTCAACCTCATTTTGGACACACTTTTAGTTGTCCATTGTGGTTGGAGCCTTTTTTTCCATAAATCGCTCTGCTTCTGTAGCACAGAGACCAAAAAAAGCTGCCATTCCAATTTTCCCTCTCTTTGGATCAAGCTCATAAACTGTGGACTTAGTGGACACAGATGTCAAATACATTATCACGCTTGTCAGTCCCGTGTTGATCTAATTATCTGTAGTTTTTAAGAATAGCCAAGGTCCTGCTCTATTTATACAGTCCTATTTACAACAGAACAGTCTTCTGAACGGCATGCTGCACGGTCTAATGGGTGCGTTTGGATTTATTCATTTGTCTCTTGTATAACAGAAGTGTTTTGCCGAGACTGATAGTCCAGTAATTACTTATTTATTTTGATCAGTGGTACTTTACAAGCTTCAGCTGTCAGCGGTTCACAACTATGGAGGACTAGGAGTGACTTTTAAAAATGAAATGAGAATAGGGATAAATTATCTAATAATTAATAGATCAGTTACAGTGCCTATAAAAAGTATTCATACCCCTTCATTTTTTTTCACATTTTGTTGTGTTGCTGCCTTATGTTAAACTGATTTAAATTACTTTTTTCCCACATCAATCTACACTCCATACACCATAATGGCAAAAAAAAAAAAAAAAAAGGTTTTTAACATCTTTGCAAATTTATTAAAAATAAAAAAACTTAAATAATTCCATTGCATAAGTAATCATACCCTTATCTGGGACAGTTGAAATTTAAGCTCAGGAGCATTCATATTGCTTAGATGTTACTACACTTTGAGTGAAGTTAACCTGTTGCAAATTCAATTGAATGGGTATGATTTGGAAAGGCGCACACGTCTTAATAAAAGGTCTAACAGCTGAAAATGCATATCAGAGCAAAAACCAAGCCCTGAGGTCTAAAAAACTGCCTGTAGAGCTCAGAAACAGGATTGCGTCAAGCCACACATCTGGGGAAGAGTTCAGAAAAATTCTGCTTCATTGACGGTTCACAGAAGCATGTAGTCCCTGTTACCCATAATGGAAGAAGTTTAAAACAACCAAGAATCTTCCTAGAGCTGGCCTCCTGGCCAAACTGAGCAATTGATGGAGAAGGGCTTTGGTTAGAGGGGTGACCAAGAACCTGATCGTCACACTAGTTGAGCTCCATGATCATATGTGGAGATAGGAGAAACCTACAGAAGGACAAACATCACTGCAACACTCCACCGATCTGGGCTTTATGGCGGTGTGGCCAAACTCAATCCTCTCCTCAGTGAAGACACATGAAAACACACTTGGAGTTTGCAAAAAAGCACCTAAAGGACCCTCAGACTCTGAGAAACAATATTCTCTGGTCTGATGAACCTCAATTCCAAGCATCATGTTGGAAGGAAACCAGGCACTGCTCATCACCTGCAGAGTACCATCCCAAAAGTAAAGTGTGCTGGTAGCAGCCTCATGCTGTGGGTCTGTTTTTCAGTGGCAGGAACTGAGGGACTCATCAGAGCAGAAGAAAAGCTAAATGCACCAAAATATTGAGATAGCCTTAATGAAAACTCAGTCCAGAGCATGCAGAACCTCAGACTGGGCAGAAGGTTCACCTTCCAACAGGACAATGACTCTAAGCACACAGCAAGAGTGGCTTATAGACAACTCTGTGAATGTCCTTGAGTGGCCTGGGCTTGAACCCAATCAAATATTTCTGGAGAAACCTGAAAATGTGAGTCTGCCCCCATCCAACCTGACAGAGCTTGAGAGGTGAGGAGAAGAATGGCAGATAATTGCCAAATTCTGATGTGCAAAGCTAGTCGTATCATACCCCAAATACTTGAGGCTGTAAAGGTGCTTTAGCTAAGTACTGAGTTAAGGGTATGAATACTTATGCATTGTGATCATTTCAGTTTTTTTATTTTTAATAAATTCACAAAGTTGTGGCAATTCTGTTTTTGCTAGAGATGCACCGATTGACCGGCCAGTGATCGGAATCGGACGATTTTTCGCATGACAGGCCCGGATCGGTGACCGGCCGGTCAGTCTCACGTCTTGTCGATTCCGAGCCGATCCTTTTATTGCCAGCGGCGCAGGCAATGACATCATAGCCACGTGCACACTCACAGTCACGTGTAAACACGTCGTTTCGTGTGAGAATGATTCTAATTTTAATTGCATTCAGTGTAAATGGCGACTGATAATGTATTTATGTCGTGCCAGATGAGGCTATCACAGCCTGAGTGAGTGTGTGAGAGAGACCGCACACACAAAGTAACTCGCAGAAATGTATAATGCATACTGCGTTATAGAAAAAAAAAAAAGATTTACAAAATATGATTTAGATAAGCAACATTATACGGCCATGATGTTTCCCAGCATATCAATATCAACACGATTGCAATGTGACACTGATTTTATACAATAGTATTTCAATAAACAAGAAGTTAAAATTTAAGTGACTTAGATTTTAGACAAAATATTGACTGTTTTTGCTCAATTTCGCTGACACATACTTCTGATCAAAGCCACAGCAGAACTGTTGTGTGTCTCCGAGCAACACACAGCTTTGTTTTGTTACTGAATGAATCCATGTTTTTGAATGAATCGAGTGAGTCAATGATTCAGTGGCCCATTCATAAGGACAGTCACTTGTCTCGTTTCTGAATGAATCAGCCGTTTGAATGAATCGGTTGAATAAATGACTCACTCATTAAAACTGACACATGCTGCCACCTACTGGTGGTTTAGTCAAATTTAAAAGTTTCATTGCATTTTTTCAACATTTTATTTTTATGTTTAAAAAAATATGTAAAACATTAATCTTATAAAATTATTTATGCATTTGAAATTTTGCAGTGTAAATGCATTTATGGCACCTCAGCTTCATCAAACTGTCTGTGTAAATGCATCTAATGCCACTTCAGATGCAGCTTCTGTTTCCTCAGCAGTGGAAAGATAGAGTTTAATACTAATTTCATTTGAATGGTAACAACTCTACAGTTTCTTATTATGCTAACTGAATTAATTGAAACAATGTAAGAATTTGATGTGAAAGATGACGCATTTAATAAGGTTAGGTTAGGGGGAAAAATGACCATTTATAAACATAGTGGGAAATAGGGCTGCACGATATTTTGCATGCGATAGTCATGCGCATCTCTTCAGTAAAGACGGTTCCGTGATTAGCGCTAAATCTCCATCACCTGTTTTCAAATGGAGCGGCATTTAATACACAGAGCCGTAGTTCACCGACAAGCTACGCAATTCGTGCTCAGAATCGCAGATGTATCGTCTGCGATATTGAACGTGATATTGCGTAGCTTGTCAGTGAACTATGGCTGTGTATTAAATGCGCTCCATTTGAAAACAGGTGATGGAGATTTAGCGCTAATCACGGAACCGTCTTTACTGAAGAGATGCGCATGACTATCGCATGCAAAATATCGTGCAGCCCTAGTGGGAAATGACATCTGTTTTGTTACATACAGCAACTAATTTTAAGTTAACTATTTCTTCCTCTTTCCAGTCACAGAGCACTTCATTTTGAGAGTTGTTTAAGTGAGAGAAAATCTGTAACTTAGTCCAGATTGGGGGAATTGTAATGTAAATAATTTTTGCATTGAAATTTGCATAGATTTTTGTTTGTATATGCTGTCAATTATAGTTCTTAGAAAGAAAAACGGAATCGACAGGTCACACTTCCAAAAAAATCGGAATCGGCCAAGAAAATTGCAATCGGTGCATCTCTAGTTTTTGCTTTGTCATTATGGTGTATGGAGTGTAGATTGATGTGGAAAAAAAGTAATTCAAAGCAGTTTAACATAAGGCTGCAAAATAAAATGTGAAAAAAGTGAAGGGGTATGAATACTTTTTATAGGCACTGTATTAAAGGGACAAATTAACAGGCATATTTAAACAGTTTTATATGTCTATATATATGTGTATATTTATATTTTTGTTTAAATTATTAAATCAAATTTTTAAGTGTCACTCCTAGTCTTCTATACACAACGGTCTGGAGTCATTTTATCAGAATGGAGCTTCCAAAGAAATGTATGGAGGCCAAATCACTAAATTTAGTCCAGCTGATTGTGGAAACTGCAGCTGAAAGCATAGAGGTAATTACATAGAAAGGACACCATTCATTAAGGTAATTGTCTCGATTGCTTGCATTTCTCACTGTCTTGGTGTTCTGGTACAGAACGTGAGTTGAAGGAGAAAAATGGATTTCGATAGAGTTCAGATTGTGCATTTCACATCTGCTTTAGATTTAGCTAGTGCAAAAGAATCCCACACAGGGTTCATTCAGCCCCGGTTTTGTTTAACATGAAGTTCGTTTACATGCACTTCAGAAGTTTGATTTCGGACTAAAGCAATAATTTCGTCTAGTGTTGTCACGGTACCAAAATTTCAGTATTCGGTACCAATACCAGTGAAAATCCACGGTTCTCGGTACCAATTTCGGTACCAAAGCAAAACACAAAAATATGCTAATTAAAAAACACATTTTTATTAATAAAGTTAAACAAAAATAAACTGCACAAAAATCAATGCCATTCTTTATACTTATTTAAAATTATTTCAAGTTTTTCCACAAGTAATAAAAGTATGAAAAAAGTAAACTAGTTCCACCCAAAAGTTTTTGTCATATTTCTGCTGCCACTGAAAAAACAACTGTAAACTGTTGTCTGTTTTAGGGTTTTCTGGTGTTTCATGATCTTCCTGCAGCTGTAAAAGGAAAATATAATATAAGTAAAGCAGTGGGCTGAGTCTGACCAAATGCAACATTAGATCATTGACTACAGCTAAAATATAACTTTTCAGTAAATAACAAACCTCAGCTTTTATAATACATTTAGATAAGATTGCATATATTTTAAGACAAGTGCATATCAAATAGAAGGAAACTGTAGTATTAAAAACACTTTACAATAAGATTCCATTTGTTAGATAACATGACCCATCAATAAACAATAGTTATATATAGCAATTCTTCTTCTTTAGGGTTAATTTCAAAATTTACTAATACATATCAATCAATCAATCAAAATTCAATCTGTTAACATTATTTAATGCACAATGAACAAACATGAATGATCAAGTGTTTGTATTAAATAACAAAAATATATTGTTCACTCACTGTAAGTTGATGTTGGATAATAACATGGTCATTGTAAAGTCTATACAGGAGATACAATTTGACTCTACTTTCATTTAATATAAACTGTGTACATATTTAATTTTAAAGGGATTTTAAACCTGCTAGTTATCCAGCCAAGAATAACAACAACTAGCAAAAAAAAAAAAAAAAAAAAAAGGCCAGAAAGTTTTTTTCTGACGGACTGATATGACATAAACACTGTTAACTGTTTGTACATTCTCCAACACGCATATTTTAGATTCACAATTAATTTAAAAGCCTCTGGTGTGTAACAATAGTAAATACCATCATGTCCTCCTGTTGTTTTTACCCTAATAAAAGTTATAGGCGCATTAAGTAGTTAATAAAGAAACTTCATTCTAATGCTCATTATATTAGCGTTAGCCGCACTTATGCTAATGATTAACTCCGCTATAATGTTTATTTTAATCCGACATTCAAATTAAAATATGGAATAATATTCATAACAGAATATCTAAATGTTAAATTGAAACTTACCTGCTTGAACTCTTTCATTTGATCCGGGTGTCGGTCTTTAAAGTGTTTTATTAGTTTGATGCATTTCCTCCTTTTGATGTCGTCCTGTCTCAGTGCTTTTATGAAGAGAGCGCATCTGCGCAGCTTTCAGATAGCGCAGCAAGAACCGGGTCGACCGGGTACTCGGTACCACGGGTACTTAATAAACCTGGTACTGTGACGTTTTCATTTTTTTAGTACCGACTTGGTAACGAAGTACCGGGTCTTTTGACAACACTAATTTTGTCTATTTAAAATGTCATTCACACACTTTAGTCTGACTGAAATCCCAACAGCCTGGTTTTTGTGAAGCTGAACTATCTAATGCAATTGTAGCTTGACTTCATCCAATCATTTTAATCCTTCAAATATTAGATTTTTGAATTGTCATGTGTATTTGAACAGACAAATGAAGACCGTATCTTAACTATGCAAAACCCAGCAGTAGCTTGATTATAACTACACATGTAAATGTACTTAATGTCTCAGGATGTTAATGAAATTGAGTGTCATGTTTCATTAGTCAAATATTTAAATTTAAGTAGAATAAAAGTATATTCTTGACTCTGTACCAGACAATACTGTAAACTGTTTGTCTCGTGTTGAAGGAAGCACGTCTGTCACACACAAGGCCTGACTGACGCATAGGACTAACAATGTTCTAACGTAGACAAGCTATCCTCTACCATCATATCATGTGGTTCAGTCAAACATTTGTGTGATCCGGGAATTCCACACTATTCTCCCCCTCCTTTTCTTTTTCCTCCTCCTACATTCATTCATGCATCACTGAAAGGGTCATAGGCTGAGTCTACTGGGAGTGCGAGCTGATGAAAGTCATTTTAAAAATTGAACAGTGATAGACCCTTGCCAAAGAAGGGGACCGAAATTGTACAGTTTTTCAGATTCCTGCTTTTACTTTAGAATTAATTCTATTCCAGCGGTTTAAGTCTTTGAAAATATTGAAACACAATGGAAATTGAATTATGTGACCCAGTGTGGTTTGCACTCTGTAACACACAACAGATATTTAGACTAATTAATATTGACGACGATATTGCAGCAGACTCATTCATGTTGTCAGCTGAAATGGCAAGGGGTGGTTTTAAAGTATTAACTATAATGCTTGAATCAGTGAGGTGGTAGATTGCGGTATTGATCAGTTGGCCTCTCTTTCGGTGCTCCTCGTCTCATCTGTCCAAAAGTGTGGCACTACCATTTACCTCAATCACCATGATTAGATAATCCCAACACCCTTCAGCTAGGACCAGCACTCTTCCTTGATGGCTCTGTAACAAATAAAGAGTGAAAAGATGAAAAAAAAAAACACCTAGGCTAAAACATGCTAGAATTTTATTTTAATTATATAGTCATTGAAAATCTCATAGAGCATCATAGGGAAGTTTTGTTTTTTTAAGTATATAATTATTTGGAAACTCAAATTTGTGTGTGGGAAATTCAGAAGCGATCTAGTTTTTATTTGTTTTGAATTTGCTTAGGACACCAAAATGAGAATGACGATATGTCCGTAAGTGCTTTATTCTGTTTTATTTATAGTAAAGACATTTTGAGTGTCATACTGTCATATGAGTTTGGAGAAATGAATGAAGTCATTGTGGCATTTCCCTTTTGCGGAGGAGAGAGGTCGATAAAGATGCTTAGATGAATGGAAAAATAATCACAAACAGGACGCAGGCCAATTTTCCAATGAAAGCACAAAACATGCATAATTGTCCTTCTGCCATGTGTGTGATACCAAGAGGTTGCTAGAGTAACCTAGTGAACCGTTCTCATGTCATTGGAACTGTTCTTATGATGATACCATTGAGAAAAGTCTTTCTTTGTCATGCAGGCTGTAATTATTTCAAGACAAAGGATTTTAAATATTTTATGCCCATGAACCTGAAACTGTGCATGATCTCCCATGAAACCTACCAAGTAATGCCCAGATCAAGTTTCACCCCAACACCAAATAACTGATTTTTTTTGTTGTTGTAATAATATTCTTAAATTAACTTTTTGCGGTTTAAAATAAAAAAAAAATATTTAAGAATTAGTATCACAATTGTCTAATTTATATATTAGTGTTTTTCATTTGAGCAAAGGACTTTACAATTACAATAATGATGGAGGTAAAATCATTTTAATTATCCTGAAAATCCTTAAGGGTCCTAATAGTAGGTTTTATTTGTTACAAAATATATTATTTATGTTAAAATTCTTTTTAGATTTATTTATTCTTTGTCTTTGATTTGATTTGGGGTAAAATGTGACATGCACACCTCTTGTGAGATTCACCCAGTTACACGTCATCACATTTCTATCAAGGACTGACCAATAAACCCCTGACGTTTCGCCTGCAAACAGCGCTGCATTATTTAGGACAATGAATGAATGCAAAGAGTGATGACAGGAAAAAGCTTTGTCTGATGTGTATGTCAATTCTCTTCCTGACCGCTGTGACCCAAGCATAATGAACATCATCATCAGTCAAGATAAATCCATATTAATTACTTTGAAATTCATGCCTAAAGACAGTTCTCATATACCCTGGGAATTTCAAGATCATTTTGTGCTTTTGCTTTACTACTTAGGTCTGTTACGTCTTTTATTAAAAAGAGGAACGTCTTGAATCTGTTGTCTAAAACATTGAAGTGACCCGATACTCCTCCCCCCCCCCCCCCCCCTTTAGCAACAAATCAGACTTGCCAATCCTATAAAAGGCTACTGGAACATGGCCAATCTCCTTAGAAAACATCTCATTGTCTTGTGCCGGTCTGACCTTTTAGGACCTAATTAGATGTTTTATGAATTTGTATTTGCTGAATCTCACATTTTGAGGGCGGGTTATGGGTCGAGTGTTGTGTGAAGCATTCCTCAAGCTTCCTCCGGAAAAGGGCGAGCCTTGTCTGTCAAGGCAGCGTGTCTCCTGATGAAATGTCATGCCTCCTCATCATCAAAAGAAGCAGTTTGGGGCGGCATGCTGTCCTTCAAGGATGCTGGTCTCCTTATGTTTCACTCAATGAATATTGTTGGACGTGACAGATTAAAATTTGATCGCATGGTGTTTTTCTCTTCTTTGCCCAGCTCTGATGCTCATATCTCTGTGGAATTCCAGTAGAAAAGCAGGACAGGGTGGACCAGACAACCTGCAGCTGGCCTGGTGTGGCTTGGCTCTGTCCACGCTCATTAGTTTCACACGAGCCAGACCGCCACCGCTCACAGGAAACTGCCACGGGGTGCCCGTGACCCCCCCCCCATCACTGTCCCCTCACCTCAGAGAGAACTACAGACACCCTGGAACAGAGAGCCCTTTATACCAGTGATTTTCAATGGACATTGCTTATGCTCAGTGGTCTGGTAAAGTGTTGTACCCCAAACACATTTAACTTTCTCTCTCACAGTCTTCTTACTCTCATGCTACCATGCAAACTGGATGTCTTTGACATTCACGTATGGCAGCAGGATTTGAGTGCATGTTTATGTTGAAATCAAATGGGAAATAACTGGTCATGTCCAAATGCAACAGAATGAAAATGGCACAAAGAACACTGGGAAAACATCCTGCAATGTCTGTATGTTGTTATTGGGTCGTGGATATGCAGATATGTGATTTGGAAGAGTAAAGTGACATTAGAGCTTGTGCCATCTCGGTTCAAGGAATATTCTGGATTCAATAAAAATTAAGTTTAATAGACAGCATTTGTTTGTCAGCATTTGTAAAAAAAAAAAAAAAAAAAAAGAATTTTAAAAAATGATCAAATCTTCCACAAAAGATCAAGCACCACAACTGTTTTCAATATTGATAAGAAGTGTTTCTTGAGCAGCAAATCAGCATATTCAAATGATTTCTGATGGATCATGTGACAATGAAGACTGGAGTAATGATGCTGAAAATTCAGCTTTGCCATCACAGGAATAAATTACATTTTAAAATATAATCAACTAGAAAGCAGTTATTTTAAATTGTAATAGTTCATAATATTACTATTACTAAAAATCTTACCAACCCCAAACTTTTTAACGGTATTGTACATTAGCCTAGTTCTTCTGTTAAATTTAGAGTATGTTTTGAACTAGTCATTTTAACGGTTGTTTTAAGATTTTATGTATTTCAGTATTAGGTTTTATTGGAAATTAAATACATGCTAATTTTAGTAAGTGATTCTGCTGTTCCCTGCTAAAATCATGTTAAAACAGAAATTGTTTACATCTTCTGTCTATACTATTAAAACTGTGAGTATTTGAAGTTTTATGGATCGATTCCGTTTAACTCCATTATAATTGCTTCAGTTTTTGCTTGTAAAAAGAGAGATAAGTAAAAATTAGTTTTTCAGGTATTGTGCCACAAAAGCTGTTGCTTGAGCTTAACTTTTATTGAACCTGTAATATTCCTTTATGGCACTGTTGCGATGTCTGACACCCTTTTTATGGTGTGCCAAGTTGTTTTGTTTTAGTGTGTATGAACGTCTTTTTATAAGCATTGCAGTGCTGCTGCGTTTCTAACCACAGGGCCCGATTTAATCCGAGTACACAAACACCCACCATATGGGGCACACCCAGCCGAAGTGATGATGGCAGGCTTTTTCAGGGGGAGGATCCACATAGAAACCCCTGTCATCTGAGATAGTGAAGCTGAAGAACAACCGAATCTCTTCTCTCTGTGTAGCATTTAGGCATAGGCCGAGATGAAGCAAAATCACAGTGTTTCAAAGGCAACACTTGACTGTTTTAGACATTAAGAGCTTGTTCAGACAGCCCGTCTGAAACAGGTGCTCCTGGTAAACGCTGACCTTTCTTTATCAAGCTGATTCTGGTCGTTCTAAACCAGAGAGGAAAAAACATTGATCAAGGATCAATTTCCCGACTCCACTTAAGTCGATGTAAGAATGGGAATGAAGCTGGGTCAGAGGCAGCTACAAAGAAAAGCACCTCTTGCAATTGATGAATGAGTATACAGGCTTATTTATGTGACCCAGTTTGAGGTTTGCAGACGCACAGGGCACACATTTCTCGATGTTTCACTCTGCGGTCTCTTTTCTTTAGATTTGTAGTCCAAATAAAAGAAACGTTGGCTTTCTGAAGCTTTAAATGTCGTTTTGGGTTGAAGCAAACCTAGCCGGTCTGAAAACCTTGAGGTGCATTATTGATACTTTCCCCTGCAGCAACGGTGCAGAGGCTCCCTATTGATTTGCCTAATGTGGCAAAACTGCTCCACTCTCCTGCTTGCTTACATAACTGCTGTCTGTGTCAGCGCCTGCTCTGGAGCTCTGCAGTATTAAAGAACCGTTCATTTATTCCCTCTCCATTCCTGTCACTCACGTTGAGAGACAGTTGTTGCATCGGACACCGTGATTATAATTTTTCACCGCCGAGTGTTTATAATGAGCCTGCTGTCCTTCAATGTAGGCCTTATCTTTGACTAACGTTTTTAGTATTTTAAAGCAACTTTATTAAACAATGCACCGCTACTTCACCTGATGGAGGGTTCGGCTGCGCTGAGTGAATACAAATTCAGCAATACTCGTCAAGTTCACGGTGGCAGTGAATTCGCAGTTATTGTAATTGTAAATTTGATGTGTTCTCCAGTGGCAGAGTCTGTCTGTTTATGCTTTGCTGGAATGATGAAATATGTGATAAACTGTTGCTTAGCTTTGCACGTCAGTCTCTAAAGATTTTCTTTTGCCTGTAGCTTGTCATTTCCTTTCTTTTTTTTAAGTTAAGGATGTGACATTTAGAGTCCTGTTTTACGGTTCTCCTCTTACGGTACCAGCGAAATGAGCTGTTGGACAGATCAACACATAAAAAAAAAATTCATGAGCTTGTAAGTCTTTATTATTTAAGGCCCTTGGGATGTCAGAAACCACCCACATATAGGTTAAAATATATGTTAAGTATATATAAAATTTCTTTTTTAATAGCATTCATATTGAACCTCTGGTGTACTTTAGTTAGGCTCTTAATTACCTCTTTTTTTCACGCTGCCGTTTTATGAACAACAAACTTTGTTTCTAGTTTAATAATATTAGCAATTAATAATAATAAAATAATTATTATTATTATTATATAATTTTTTTATTCATAACTATAGCATTAATATTAATAATATGATTATATTATTGTTATTATTGTTATTCGCATCTAATTATAGCCACTATTATATAATATTACTTTTATTAATAATAATAGCATTGTTTTTGTTGTTGTTATTAGTACTATAATTATTAAACTATTAAAACCTAACACAGTTGCACTGGGGCAATTATTAAAACACTAAATGTTGTCATATTAATAATAATAGTCTTCTGTCATTGCATGTCATTAACTTTATTATGACAAAATAAAGTGAACTTACAGAGGTCTTCTTTGTCATGTTATGAATAATCCACACTGTGGACATTAAGCTGAAACCGCTGCAACGACATTTCTTGTCAGTGTCAATCCGAGATGTTGTTCAAATATCTCCTGCCACAGTGGCTGGCAGATAAGCAAAATTACCTGCCGCTTTGCAAAACATACAGCATTGGATGGTGGCAGGTTTTAATTTCATACCCTGCACATCTGCAAAATTGGAATTATTTCATGGACGAAGGTTAGAAGTTAAATGATAGCCTTTTTTTCTTTTCTTTTCTTTTCTTATTTAGTAGTAATGCCACAGCGCTTTGATGTTGAAGATCCAACAAAAGAGACTGATGTTTGTCAGCAAAGTCACTGCATTAAAACTGCTACTTTGTTGCGAACATTCCAAACACAGCATAAAAGAGACTAAATGCCAAACATAAGTCTGCGAATGCATATGCATGTCCCTCTGATGTCATTGTGGAGCACAGAAATTATGACTAAATGTATATTTTAATTTGTTTGCTCTAATTTATGACTGTTAAAATGATGCCCATTTAGGTAGTCTGCCAGGTTGACTAGGTTTTGGAAATTTATGTTTATTACTCTAGCAAATTTGAGAATACATTTTATTTAGGCCTAATATCCAAAGCAATTTGATTTAAGAATCTTGATTAATTAACTCATCTTATTTATGCTGCTTTTGATGCACCTGTCAGAATATATTGAAGTATAACAAAAAACTGATAGCAGTCAGTTAATGAAGTCGCTGTATTTTAGCAAGTTTCTGGAGCTAACGGGCTTTCCATCAGCTGAATGCATATTGCAACTCATTTCCACTGTAGACAGCTTCATTCACACCCTGTCAGAGGAAAACAGTCTTGATCGCTCTGACCTCTGGGGATTTCACAAACAACTCCGGCCAGTGTTGAGGGAGCAGACGAGGGATCTGTGCTTTAGCGCACATGCAGTGAAAGTCTAATAGAGGTTTAAAGATGGCTTTGTCCAGTGTCCTTAGGCTTTGGCTCAGCCTGGAAAATTCTTCTCTTTTCAGCCCTTGTGACTCTCAATGTCGCAAGTGGGGGATGTAAAGCGTTTAATTCTCCCCAAAATGTTATGGGCTCCCCGTTTGAGGAGTTCCCAGCAGCACAAGGTTGGAATGTAATGTGAAACATAAATATCTGGATGGAGCAATAGCTCTTCATCTGGATACAGCAAAACCCAGTCTTCCACCTCCCCAAGAAGATACATATTTGGCAAAGAACTAACAGCATTCAGTTTGTTGCCAGGTCAGTTCAAAGGAAGATGTCTGGTTTTCTAGAAATTATACATTGTGCCGATGGCGTGAACTTGCAGCCTTGAGTGCTGAAGGCCAAAGCAAGGTCACAGGCCAAAGTTAGGAGATTACAGAGAACTAAAAAGAGACGTGAAGTACTGTAGACATTGTTTAGCTTGAGTAAACAAGCCAGTTGTGCCTCTGTGTCAGATTGCATTAGCATGACATCAGTGGGAGGGTTTGAATAAGTCAGAATCCTCCAGCAGTATTGTAATGGTCTTCAAGAGCAGAAGTAAACATCAAAGCTCTGCTTATGTAGTCTGTTTGGTTTGCTTGCATTGTTCGTTTCGTTTGCCTTCCTTTCAGATTAGAACAAGAACAATTCGGTGCCATTTTACACACTTGATTGCTTTTCCTTTAAAAAATAAAAATAAAATCAAGGATTTTTTTTTAGAAATTAAATTATTAATTTATATTTAATTTTAATTATAGTTTTTGATTATTTTAGATAATTATAATTCAATAAAATAATTGTAGTATTAATAATTATATTATAAATGTTGCAATAATAAAAATTATAATTGTTATATACTATATAAATTATAATATTGAGATGTAGTATTTTTATATTATATATTATATAATATTGTATTTATATTATATTATATTATATTTTGTTTGTCCATGACTTTCTTGTTGGCGTTTAATGTATTCTCTACCCCCACCTTTCTCTTACCCAGGAATGACGGACATCGCTGCAGTGTCGCCACATTCATATAGGTCTGATTGAGCGCAGCCGTGAGCTACTCAGTGTGTCGACGCTCAGACGGAATGATCCAGCAGGGTGACTAAGAGGAGGAAGAAGGGGGGAGAGGATGGGTGTGAATGCCTCCAGCTACCCTCACTCGTGCTCCCCTCGATTCGGGGGTAACCCACAGACCCAGCAGACCTTCATAGGTAAACTCACATTTCATTGCTATTATAGAGACATCTGTTCTTCCTAGATTAGCAACTATTGTGATCGATAACAATAGAAAGGTTAGAAATGGAAAAAAAATATTACATATTTTTGGGGTTTCAGATGGCATATATCAGACCCAAATTCTCTGGATCACATTGCAATATGATGTTTTTTTCTATTACAAGAAAAGGAAATCTCTCTCAAAGACAGAAGTTCATCTTTGACTAGAATATAAAATAATTCTACATTGTTTATTGTTTAAAAAAAACAAAAACAAAGAACAATGTTCATGTTCAAAGGCAGTTCAACAGCACAGAGAAATACAATCTCATTAAATTATTGACTTCACCAGCTGGGACAGTCTTCATATTTTTCACTGTAACATCTTGTCTGTATTCATTTATTTAAAGGCTTGGAAATTGTATCACAACTGTCAGCAGTTGCTTCGTAATTTTTTTTTCCTTCAGTATCCCACAGAGTCTGGCTTTAACGGCATATTCTGATGTGAATATTTTCATGTCTTTGCTGTCTTTGAGATCAGTAAAGTAATGGTGCTTTCAAAATGCTAAGCCATGCATGACAGTGGGCCTACAATGAGAAATGGAACATTGGATTGAGACATAAAGTGTCGTCAGGGAGATATTAGCCATGCTGGGGAGGACATTAGATGACTTCATAGTTTCCTTTTTTGGCAGGTGAAAATTTTGAGATTTAGAGGGGGGAGAAGTTAAAAGTGCAAATTAAGTGGTTTGGGGATACATACTTTCCTTTTTGAAGTTGGAATTGTTTATACAATGTTACGTCAAGAAGAGGTGAGGGTGAGTAAACAATGACAGAATTTTCATTTTTGGGTGAACTATCACTTTAAATTTCGCCATGCAATGAACTTATTATTTTTTGACAGCTGTTATAGAGACACAACTATAGAGACACAAGTTCAATCCAGTTGTAGTGTAATTTTTGTACTCTTATTGCATCGGTCCAATGTCATTAAAAGTAAAGTGTATTTTAGAATTGTTCTGAAGCATTTGCAAAAAGCAAAGCCATGTGGTGTTGCACATATTTGGAATAAACTTTAATTACAACGTCAGCAGACCTCACAATGCATATTTTCCTGCTGACAACTTTGAAGGTCTCCAGACTCTTACACAGCGTGTTTCTTTTCTGTCACCAGGCGCCTCCTATGCACCACAGGGTTATGGCGGCGAGTCCAAGCTCTACAGCCTAGAACATGGCCCTGAAAAACCTCAGGACAAGAAGAAAAAGAGCTCCGGTTTGGCCACGCTCAAGAGGAAATTCATTAAGCGACGCAAATCCAGTCGGTCTGCCGATCATGCGCGACAGATGCGCGAGCTCCTCTCGGGTTGGGACGTGCGCGACATCAATGCCCTGGTGGAGGAGTATGAGGGCACGGCAGCACTCAAAGAGCTCAGTCTGAGGGCGGGCCTGGCCCGGCCCGAGGCTCGCACCCTGCAGCGTGATTTAGCCACCCTTTATCAGCACAAGTACTGCACTGATGTGGACCTGATCTTCCAGGATTCCTGCTTCCCAGCACACCGTGCCATTCTGGCCGCCCGCTGCCCGTTCTTCAAGACCCTGCTTTCGTCATCGCCGGGTTACGGGGCCGAGGTGTTGTTAAACGTTGGAACGGCGGGCATGGATGCGCCCATGTTCTCCTCGTTGCTGCATTACCTCTATACAGGTGAGCTGGGCTCGGAGGACGTGAGGTTGCAGAATGTGGATGTGCTGGTCAGACTGAGCGAGGAGTTCGGTACGCCCAACTCCTTAGAAGCCGACATGCGAAACCTCTCTGAGCACATGCCGTATTTTGACTCACTGCTGAGCTTCTCCTCAGACTCTGAGCTGGTGGAGGCTTTCGGAGCAGGTGGACCTGCACCTAGTGGCGCAGGAGTTGGAAACGCAGGGGTGAACCACAGCTCGCCTGATGAGGAGCTAAGGGCCCACAAGGCCGTACTCTCAGCGCGTTCGCCCTTCTTCCGCAACCTGCTGCAACGACGCATCCGCTCGGGTGAGGAGATCACAGAGCGAACTCTGCAAACTCCTACTCGTATTATCCTCGACGAATCCATCATTCCCAAGAAATATGCCCGTGTGGTCTTGCACTGCATGTACACCGATGCGGTGGACCTTTCGCTGGTGCTGCGCGGGAGCCCTTCCGAAGGCAGTCTGGGTGAAGTTCAGGCGCTGGTGGCTGGAAGAGGATGCATGAGTCGGGCCGAAGAGGCCATGGAGCTCTACCACATTGCCCTCTTCTTGGAGTTCAGCATGCTGGCTCAGGGTAAGTCTTAGCATCTCTTTTATCCATTTTTTTCTAGTTGTTGTCTTACGCTCACCTTCCATCGCTCCCCCAGCTTTGTTTACTGCCTGATTAATTCACAGGCTGTCAAGGGAAGACCGGAGGAACAGGGTGGGGTTGCTGTAGTTTATTTGCCTCATGTTGGGAATACTGTTTGTGAAAGCTTCCCATATGTGCCCAACAACAAAGCACTGCAACCTCTGCAATTATCTTAATACCCTCATCTATTTCCTGCCTGTATTCATTTTATTTAGAAAGTTTTAAGGGTTGCAGAATTGGTCCTGTTGTTAGAAGTGTGTACTTAATGACCAAAGTGGCATAAATCTGCTTCAGGGTCGACTTTCTCTGAAGCAGCATTACATTAAACACTGTTAACTTTCCTTTGTGTATTTATGGCAGGAGGTAGAAGAATAGGTCACCTCTCTCAAGTTGTGGTTTGTGTTCTGGATTCAAATGTATTTTTCCTACTGTTGATGTGTGCTGCAGGGTACAGCTATTGATTTGTATTTAATGTCCTGAGTCTGTAGTTTCTGAAAATGGCTGTTGATTTAGCCAGTTCTTTTTCTTTCTTTTTTTGAAGAAGGTAATATTACTTGTTGGTTGTGATGCAGCTAAAGCATGTCTTGATATTTTGTATGCCTTTTAATGCCTTTTAATGCCATTTGATATAGGTTTCTCTATTACATTGTTTAAAAGGTTTGTACATCCATTTGTTAAGTGCATTCAATGTTTTATGCCAGAGGTAAAAGGTGGAAAAAAGGTGGATTTTTACTACGTACATAATTTTTCAGTAGATGAACCACAATATTATAAAAACTATCATAATTTTTTTTTATCAATGCTCAAACATAACACTGTATGTACCAGTGATAAATTATTAATAAAGTTAGACTGAAATATCATAATGTTACCTGCTACGTACAGATGTATGTATGCATGTTAAATTATTTAAAAGCATTCATGTAGCAAGTTATCTTAGCAGAGTTTAAATTATATAAACCATTCAGCACATTATTCAGATATGGTATTATTATTAATAATAATAGTAATAGCACCTTTATTTGCCTCTTTATGATAAATCACTTGTATTCCTCATTTGTAAGTCGCTTTGGAATAAAAGCATCTGCTAAATGAATACATTTAACCTGTTAACCCGCACCGCGGGCGGGCCGGAAGGGCGTGTCTGGGCGTGTCTGCGCTTTTAATTACCTTTGTTTTATCAACTATCATAAACTATATAGCATTTGAAAGCTAAAACACTCAAGATTGATGTTCTGAGCTTGTTTTTGAAATCAATACACCAGAGAGGAAAGGGTTAACATAAACGCTGAAGGACCGGCCATTTAAACATAAACAAAGTGAACGGCAGTACTTACTTTGATCGCCTATAGCGCTGGTAAGCTCGGACTATTCCAAGAAACACTAGCATACATTTCAAGGGAAGGGTCCACTCTTCAAAATGCATCCCACTTTTTAATCCAAAACAACGAAAAAATAGGGGAAAAAACGAAATATCCTCCTTTGTTTACATGAGCGATTCGAGTTACAGTTATCGATAGCGTCCATTTTCGAAGAAATATCGTATTCCAGCCTTGAAACGCCGTGTATTTCCCAAAGAATGGTCTCTTCCGAGCAAAATCAGCCCTCCCTCGTCTCTCTCCACCAATCACAGGGTTTGTTATAACACAGAAAAGTCAGGGAGTCTCTGACTGGCTTACCGAGGTGTCAATCTACGCACGTCAGATTTTGGCTCTTTGAAGCCAGCCAATGCCTAGCCAGCAAAGTTTTGATGGATGGAAGTGTTAGCCAATCACAACGACGTTTACAGTGTTTGATAGTTTGCATAAATTGCGTAAGCATGTTTACAGAATACCCCGGAGCGATGTGTGTGCGCCCTCGGCTTTTACGCACTGCGCACACACAGGCGCACACACAATGGCGTCGCGGCGCTGCACAGAGTGTTTATCAGCGAGCAGATTCTCTCCAAAAGCTTAAATCTGAGTCTCTCCATCATGGATCATCGACTTGAGAAGAGTTTTTGTGTCGTTTGATCGTGTTTTGGAGGACGTAGTGAGAATCAGTGGAGAAGAGAGCAACAAAGACCCGTTCAGATGCATGGCAAGCAGGGATAGCATTAGCACGTAAGTTTCAACACCGTTCTCTTGAATGTTTATGTATGTTTATCATGTATTTGCAGCTTTTGTTTCATGTTAGTTGTTTTAGATTATAAAAACGACAACGGAGAGGGATAATATGAGGGGGCTACATGAGTTATGTACGTGTGTGTTCGTTTGTGTGTGTGTGTTCGTTTGCGTGTGTGTGTGTGTTCGTTCGTTCGTGTGTGTGTGTGTGTGTTCGTTTGTGTGTGTGTGTGTGTTCGTTTGTGTGTGTTCGTTCGTTTGTTTGTTTGTGTGTGTGTGTGTGTGTCTACAACATGTAAACAAGTTTGATTTGTTTTGCTTACACACTTTCTCACTCTTTCTCTCTCCCTTTCCTGTCTTTCAGTGGGTTTGGTGTGTCCAGTTGGTCAGAGAACAAACCTTTTTAGTGACTGCCTTGAGTGTCTTCCTACACTGTAAATACTGTAAATAGTTGCTTTAGTTTTTCATTAACATTTAGTAATATATTACTATATTAGTGAAATAGTAATATTCATAATATTTAGCAGATAATTAAAAAAAAAAATACCAATGGTGTAAAAACAGTGTATTTTGCATGTTTTGTGTTTTCATTAGTTCAAAAAATTATAAAATCTGTTTTGGATCACTGTTTTCATTATTAGAATTGTTCAAAATAAAGACTGTTCAAATTCTGAAATAGTTTTGTGTTTTTATGTGGTTTCATTGGTAGAGCAGTTCTGAATTGATATACGTATATGTAGTATACAGTGTCATATGGAGTCTCTAAATAGCCTTTTTGAAAGGATTCCTAGACTTTTCTTGAAATAAAAGATCCAAATGACTTTTCCAAAGCTTTTCTTGAAATTAAATACCATAAAGATGTAGTTTCTGTAAGTTTTAAAAAATGTTTTATTTCAGGAAAAATTAGGCGTTTTTTTCAAAAATGCCATTTGGAGACCTGGTAACCAAATGACCAAATGAGTCAGCACTACAAATGCTGTTCAGAAATAGTTTTTTATTGTGTGTTTTGGTGGGCAGAGCAGTTCTTGAATTGATATACATATATGTATTATGTAGTTTTGACTCATTTGCACATTTTGTTACCAGGTGTCCATTTGGAGTCTCCAAATGGCTTTTTTGAAAGGACGCCTAGACTTTTTTTTAAATAAAAGCTTACAGAAACTACATTTTTGGGAGTATCATCCTCAAATTTGAGTCAAAACATGGTCAGATATTCAGCTTTATCTTTATGGTGTTTTCAGGCCTTATACTAGTTTTGAGTTATTATGACTCCAGAGTAACAAAGGTTCAAGTGTCTAGTTTCAAACAATACCAGATTTTTAAATATAGACCTTAGGGTTCAAGAGCTACAGACATTTTTATTTGGTTATGTCGTTTTTCACAAAATGCTCAAAAATAGGGGCGCAGGTTAAGAGGTTAAATGTAAAATATCTAAACTCCTGTTCAAACGTTTGAGGTCAGCAATTTTATTCACTAATTTTATCAATATTTGATCAGTGAAGACATTTTTAATGTTAAAGGTTTCTGTTTAAAATAAATAGTTCCTTTAAATGTCTATCATTGCAGAGTCCTGTTAGGATGTATCAGTTTATTTTGTGGTTATATATTATCACAAATATATGGTTTTGATCAAATAAATGTAGCCTTACCAACTCGAAACCTTTGAATGGTAGTATGCACCAATATGACAATGCATCTTATTCTTAATACATGAAAAGTTCCCTCCAGAACAGTTTTTGAGCATTTATGAATGAATTGAAGTAAAGGAAAATGAGGAGAGATTAGGAATCTACTCAAATTACATGGTCTTTGGGAAGCTTAATGATCAAATAAAAAGGCATTAAAATCATTGCGATATTCAATGTTACTTGAATTTTATTTCGTCATCAAATTCTACTGGCGATATAAAATTAGCCCTACTCACTGGAGGAAGAAATAACTTCTTTGAGTGGTATCTAAAGTAGTTCCTCACAGTAATTTACATCTAATCTATCACTGCAGCCTTGCCAAAACCTGCCGGTGTATCAGTTCTAAAAAAATGCCTTTTTGTCGGCAGCAAATTTGCAGCCTTGTCTTTTTTTTTCACATTACACATTTACTAGCTTGTACACCCCTTGCCTGTGTGCTTTGTATCATCAGCCCCTATTGTGAATTGGCCAGTTTATCTCTATTTACTGCACAAAGTGATGGGCTTCTGCTGTGCTGTGCTAAGAGATGTTATTCAGAGAGCCACCCGTCCTTCTGATTACTTCATCTGAATGAGAGTGTCAAACCCTGTGCTCTACAGCACAGGTCTGCAGTGTCAGTGTCAGCTGATCCTTATGACCCATTGGTCGGCTGTGGTTTGTAACAGATAGCGATCCGGTTCAGTCCTGTCAGCATAGCCCGATGATGAGCTCAGGAGGACTTGTTTTCTTCCAGAACATGCTGTGCCACTTGCTACGTCAACCCTTGTTTTTTCCCACCTACATGAAACATATGGCAATTAAATACAAATTGCTTGTGCAACCCTGACTTTGATTTGATTTGACTTCATTTTTGACAAACTTAACTTACTATTGTCAGAAACCTTGTCAGCTGCTCCTCCTGGTAGTTTTTAACAGCTATTTTTGTATGGTACAATATAGTTACAATGTGTTGCATGAGATTTTCAACACACAAATCTTATGAGTCCACATTACTGACTAGAGATGTAACGATTCACTCAACTCACGATTCGATTCACAATATATTTTTTGTAATGTGTCCTTTTATTATTGCTTGGCAGCACATTTCTTTGTGAAATTGAAATATAACACTATAATATATACTAATATAGCACTTGCATATTATTGCTCTTTTGTTGGTTTTGATTGCTTCTATTGTCCTCATTTGTAAGTCGCTTTGGATAAAAGACTCTGCTAAATAACAAAATGTAAATTTACATTTACATTTATGCATTTAGCAGACGCTTTTATCCAAAGCGACTTACATTGCATTCAAGTTACAGTTTTACATTTGATCAGCTCTTGCTTTCCCTGGGAATCGAACCCATGATCTTGGCGTTGCTAGCGCCATGCTCTACCATTTGAGCTTCAGGAAAGCCTAAATATAATGTAAATGACAAAACTAAATTGAAATTTAAAAAAAGCTCCAAATCAAGTAAATAAGTAACACAAAATAAATCTCTTCATATAAACAAAATAAGGCTTTGTCTGTGCTCTTTCCATTTAAAATTAGAGGCAACCACTTCATTTTAATCATGATCCAATCAAAGCTGCTGCATACATGCAACATGAGCAGTTTTTAATCTACAACCCCAAATCAGAAAAAGTTGGGACAGTATGGAAAACGCAAATAAAAAAAGAAAGTAGTGATTTCTAAATTTACTTTGACTTGTATTTCATTGCAGACAATATGAACACAAAATATTTCATGTTTTGTCTGGTCAACTTCATGTCATTTGTAAATATACATCCTTTCCTGTCATTCAGACCTGCAACACATTCCAAAAAAAGTTGGGACCGGAGCAATTTAGGGCTAGTAATGAGGTAAATTGGTTAAATAATGATGTGATTTGAAACAGTTGATGTCAACAGGTGATTGTAATTATGATTTGGTACAAAAGCAGCATCCAAGAAAGGTCTAGTCCTTTAGGAGCAAAGATGGGCCGAGGATCGCCAGTTTGCCAACAAATACGTGAGAAAATTATTGAAATGTTTAAAAACAATGTTCCTCAAAGAAAGATAGGAAGAGATTTGGATATTTCTCCTTCAACAGTGCATAACATAATTAAAAGATTCAAGGAATCTGGAGGAATTTCAGTGCGTAAAGGACAAGGGCGCAAGCCTAAGCTGAACAACCGTGATCTCCGATCCCTCAGGCGGCACTGCATCAAGAATCGTCATTCATCTATAAGCGATATCACCACATGGGCTCAGGACTTCTTTGGCAAACCTTTGTCAAGTACCACAATACGTAGTTACATCCACAAATGCCAGTTAAAACTGTACTGTGCCAAAAGGAAGCCCTATGTTAACAGTGTCCAGAAGCGCCATCGACTTCTCTGGGCTCGGAGGCATCTGGGATGGACCATCACACAGTGGAAACGTGTACTGTGGTCAGATGAATCAGTATTTCAGGTATTTTTTGGGAGGAATGGACGCCGTGTGCTCCGGACCAAAGAAGAAAAGGATCATCCAGACTGTTACCAGCAACAAGTACAAAAGCCAGGGTCTGTCATGGTATGGGGTTGTGTCAGTGCCCTTGTCAAAGGTAACTTGCACTTCTGTGATGGCACCATTAATGCTGAAAAGTACATAGAGATTTTGGAGCACAATATGCTGCCTTCAAGAAGACCTCTTTTCCAGGGACGTCCATGCATATTTCAACAAGACAATGCAAAACCACATTCTGCACACATTACAAAGTCCTGGCTGCGGAGGAAGAGGGTACGGGTACTTGACTGGCCTGCCTGCAGTCCCGACCTGTCTCCAATAGAGAATGTGTGGCGCATTTTGAAGCGCAAAATGCAACAACGAAGACCCCGTACTGTTGCCCACCTTAAGACTTGTTTGCAGGAAGAATGGGACAAAATTACACCTGAAACACTTCATCACTTGGTGTCTTCAGTCCCTAAACGTCTTTTAAGTGTTGTGAAAAGGAATGGCAACATTACAAAGTGGTAAATGCTTTACTGTCCCAACTTTTTTTGGAATGTGTTGCAGGTCTGAATGACAGGAAAGGATGTATATTTACAGATGACATGAAGTTGACCAGACAAAACATGAAATATTTTGTGTTCATATTGTCTGCAATGAAATACAAGTCAAAGTAAATTTAGAAATCACTACTTTCTTTTTTTATTTGCGTTTTCCATACTGTCCCAACTTTTTCTGATTTGGGGTTGTAAATTAGATTGTATAATTTCGAAATTTGAAGCAGAAACAGAATGGTCTGACTTCAGTTTTGTGAAACTACTGTATACATAAAAAAATATCTGCATGAAATGAAACCGCAGACGAGCTGAATGAGACGCAGATTCACTCTCTGCCAGCAGGTGGCACTTTAAGCGTTTCCTTGGTTTCCGCTTTAAACAAAGCAGCGCTGCACTTATGAACTTTAATATGCATTATACAGCGGCAAGATGAAAAGAAAAAATACCATCTAAACTATTCTAAAGACAGTAAGTTCCCGTCAGACATACATTCATATAAACTCCTACCCCTAACTGAATCGCGATTTGTTTAGCATCTCAACCGATTTGAATTGTCACATATATGAATCGATCGAAACCGAAATTCAGAACCTCTAAACGATGCAGTTTTCCCATGTCAGTTATTTCGTTTTTTTATTTTTTATCCTGTTAATACTTTCCCCTTAAAAACATACTACCGCGTCATATACGGACGTGTATGTCTGTTGCGCTCGTGTGTTTTGCTGCGTCTCGCACGTGAGTGGCGCGTTAAAAAATATAAACTTACAGGCAGTGCTGCTCATCAATGTCAGTTCCAGTGACCAACAGTGGACCAATCAGAAGACCCCGGAGGCGGGGCAAGCATTGCGAACTTTTGTTTACAATAGCTTGTTGACATAACACAAGGCATTCTGTGCTTTTTTAAACCATTTCTGAACGCTGCGTCTCACGGTTTTAAAGACGTTCTGTGTGAACGGCCAGTAAGAACCTAGAGTAAATACACATATAGGGTGACAGGACAAGATCAATGAGATTGTGCCATGCTCTTTCTCTTAATCAGCGGTGTTCTATTTGCATACATTCATTAGGCCTTTTAAGAACATTTGTTTACAGGAGATGCAAGTTATTATTTTCTACTTTTCGCATGACAATATTTAAAATGTATTTTGTTTGAAAGAGATGCTGTTTTTTTTCTACTTTTGACATGGCAATATTCATTTATATTGTTTGCAAAAATAACAAATATTTTCTTTTTTTTTTTTTAGGAAACTTGCTTTTTTACAATAAAACTGAAATGTGACTTCTTCATTTCAAGCAAGCTTTGATTTCCATTGTTCGAAATATTCAAAAAATATAGATAAATTCTATATTCATAAATAGTTTGTTTCCTTCAATCATTTTAGATAAGATAATGAAAGATAAGAAATGCACACTTTCATTAGAAAAAAATCCCACATTTAATAGTGGAGTATTTTTAAACTACAACCCTTTAAAGAACTATGAGGGCAAAAAAAAAAAAAAAAAAAATATATATATATATATTAGTGGTGTCAAAATTAGCGTGTTAATGCAGGAGATACTTTTTTCAGATTAACGCGTGAAAAATATTTAATGCAATTAACGCAGGGGCGGGGCTAGGGTTGGCCACCCCATTCACAACTGCTGCCTGTCTCTTTTTTTCTTAAAAAGGATTGCGTTTATTTAGATGCAGAACATCTTTATGACCACATCAAACGGGAGACGTTTCAGACACGCGCTCTAACGTTGCCTCCGCACCAGGCGCGAGTCAAACGAGCGCGTAAAAGATACTGTGCTCGTAGCGCGCGCTCTTCAAATACACGCACAAAGGTGCCGGCGCGCGCTGTAGTCTGTATCATTTCATATCAAACAGCGAATGAAACTACGTGCATGCAATGTCCTAGTTATGCCGTCAGTTAAGGCATGAAGTTACCAAAAAGGCGCTTAAAGCTGCCTTAAAACTGTGCATGCATGCAATGTTATATATGCGTCACGTTTAAGAACATGTCTCTGAAATGGTTTTAAAAACTGTCCTGAGGCACCCCAGCACTGTCTCCCTCATCTAAAATACCCGATTCAACTCGTCCGCTCATTAAGTAGAGACTTTAAGATCTGAAGTGGGTCAGAAAAGGTAAAGAGAGTTGTGAGAAAATAAGATGCATGTCAGATCCGTGTCACGTTCAGCAGCAGCAACTTTTAAAGCAATAGCAGGCAAATAAGCTAATAACCAGCTGCTGTGATGTCTATTAATCCAAGAACTAAAGAAAAAAGAGGACATCAATAACTTTTATAGCTTTAAGGAGTTCATCTATATTTAATTTTGAATTTAGTGTTTGGTTACTATTCATTTTCTGTATATTTCTGCTGAAGGGCACAGGTAGCTAAATATGTCATTTATTATAATGGGTTCGTGTGAAGATTGTTTTAAGTTCACTTAAATTAGAAGTTAAGTCTAATAAATGTTAAAATTGATTGTCAATTATACTGTAATGCTGAATGGCTACAGTCAATGGTTAAATATTAAGGGGAAAAAACAATTTTATAGAGACATCAGTACTATTGATATCAGTGATGCTGGCCTTCAATCATAAAAAAAAGATGCCATTAAAGAAATATAAAAAATATATTGTCTTTGTTGTTTGTACATTGTGCATTTGAAGATTGAATGTGAAATTATAGCAATATAAAAGTATATTTAAAATCTTTAATGTTAGGGTGGATTAATCGTGATTCATTTTAGAAAAATGTGCGATTTTAATTAGTAAAAAAAATGTCATTGATTGACAGCACTAATATATATATATATATATATATATATATATATATATATATATATATATATATATATATATATATATATATATATATATATATATATATATATATATATATATATATATATATATATAAATAATTTATGCGCTTTTTTGTTTTTTAATAATCGAGGTAAAGCGTTCAATTAATCGAGGTTTTGATTTTAGGTCAAATCGCTCAGCCCTATCATTGTATTTGCTTGTTTGTTTTGTTAGGGCTAGTCAGGCACTCCGTCAGTCAAAGAAAGCCCTAGATGGAGTACTCAGCACTTAACACAGGCAATCATTGAGGTCAACAGGACTTCAGTACATGTGTGTTGATAGCCTCCGGTGGGAGACAAACGTGTCAATGACCTCTAGGAAATGGAGGCACAGCAGTCATTTAACACCCAGTCAGCAGCCGGCCAGTGGTTGGTACATGGCAAAGATAATTAATGTGCTGACCAGGCAAACGCACGTTGATAAAAAGCCACCCATTGGTCTGGAACCGATCTGTTCCGCAGAGGAAAATTACTCTTGTTCACACTAACTGCAGGAAATCAGCTCCTGCAGCTGTGGATCTTGTTAACCTCTTTGTTAAACCTAAGCTGTGAACGTAAAGGTGACATATGCTAGGGATACACAGACACCAATAACTGTTGTGTGTGAAGAAAACTAGAATGTTTGAGTTTCCATGAACGTCCTTTCTCACAAGTTTGGTTTATTTGCGTTAACTTTTGTTTGCCTGTTTGAAAGTTGGAAAAATAGACACTTTTACAGAGAAACGACAGACAGACTTTGCTTTGAGAATGAGGATGCATAGGAGAGAGCTCTCCGTATGCTTGCTTGTATTAGCTTCTGATGTGTGCACGACTGCCGTATGTTCGCCCAGACTGTGTATGTGCCAGTCAAATAAAAGGAAGCACAATCCTTTTCATCACAACAAAAATGGCATATTTGTCCCAGCAATGACAAAACATTAAATTTAATCTAATAACTTGGTGTTGTAGCACCCAATTTTTTAGGAAGTCCTGTGAAAAACCCCTCTTATCGCTCTGTGTTTGTGCTGTGACAGGAAATTGACGTCAAGAGAAACTGTGAACAGATAACAGCAGTGAAAGTAACATGGTCTTCCCAGTGCATTGTTGACTTAGTTATCTGTATTTGCTAAACTAAATAAGCCAACTCGTATGATTATCTGTTGCATCTCTTAGCCAATACATTTGTAGAAAATGGTAAATAATGTATTTTGTTTTATGATACCATATATTGATCATCAGCTATAGTTTAATTATACCTGTGATCGATGTTATTAACAGTGACAGTTCCTGAAAATATTACCTTAAATTAATAAAAAATACAGGTATTGCTATTGGCAAAGTACTAAAATGAAAGTGTTGCAAAGAAATCATTCTAATATGCGGATTTGGTGCTCAAGAAACATTTTTGCTGAATAAAAGTATTAATTTCTTTAAAAAAATAATACTGACGCGAAACTTTTGAATTGTAGTCTCAACTAGGGCTGAACGATTAATTGCATTTGCGATAATATCGCGATATGAAAAAACACAATTTTTCAACCGCAGAGGCTGCGATTACACTCGGTCACGTCACACGTGAGTGTAAAGAGGTGTGTTTGACTTGAAGATCGATCGTATGACATCAAAGTACGGCGAGAGAAAGCATAAGGAGATGTCATTCATTTAACATTAATATTGGGGCATCCAAGTTATTTGACATATTTGAACATTTAAAAAAAAAAAAAAAAGAAATGATCACAAAATATTTTAATTTTAATAGTAAATCCCCTTTATTTGCAAAAATTTTTTTTTTTAATTTTCATTAATTAAAATATAAATTAAATCAATGATTTTTGCCTTCATCTGATAACCAGTAAAATTTAAATACACAACACAGATTTTCTGAGGGGAAAAAAAAACATTTCATAAGGCTACTGTAAGAATAAATAAAAATAGTTTGTATGCATTCAAATAATTAGACATGCTAAAACACAGAATTTGGTAACAATAAAACATAAGGTGCGTAAAAAATCAAACATTTTATACGGCCCTAAACATGTTATTTTTGTTACACTTTTAATAAATTAATGTTAAATTTTATAAGTTTCATGATTTTAATTAATTAGGCATGCTTTTTGATTAATACAATTTAATTTGACCATTAAAAAGGAGTCCAGAAAAACTAAAACGGAAAAAAATGGAATCCAGAAAAATTAAAACGGAAAAAAATGAATTTAGAAAAATATTTAACGGAATTTGGGAAAAAATAAAATGGATTTCATAGGGCCCCAAATAATACAGAATATAAAGAGCTTTAAAAAATAATCGCATATTAAATAGCAATCACAATATTGGTAAAATAAAATCGCAATTAGATTATTTTCCAAAATCGTTCAGCCCTAGTCTCAACTACTTTTATTGTACTTTTATGGCAGTTTTTTGTGTTTTATGAGGCTCTGCATTTAAACAGACTATTCAGGGTGAATAATTGATGTCAGATTTTTTTAGGTAAAACGATTCCTTTAATGCAATATTCACAACACAAAGTTTCCTTCCTAGTCCAGCCAGACCGTTTATGGACAGTGAGTTGCAAAAACTCGCTCAGATCCAGCATGGTTATGTTGTCAGAAGCATGTGCAAATGAACATATGAGGTCACATTTGCCTTAAGAGTTATTCAGTAACTTGGCACTTGGCCCAACCTAATGAATGACATTGGCTAACCTCAGAGTACTGTCATATTCATAACTGTGAACATTTATATATAGAAGTCTTAAAGTGCATTAGCAAATTAAACAGGCTGTTTAGTTCTAAGGATCAGAGAGAGGGTAGTAATTGCTCCTGTAAAACTAAATGACAGCTTTTTGGTGCAGGAAACCTGGCTAACTTTAAAAGTGGGCCTCAGGGGGAAAAATTAGCATCTAATCAGTAGCTCACAGAGTCGATGAGATGATGCAAAGTGGTGGTCCAGATATCTGGCTTAGGTACATGAGACCGTTTTCAAACAGTGTGATGGAAATAGACTGACTTGGAGTTGAAGGAGACCGTTCTGGTGAGGGTTCGTGCTGTGAATGAACTGACACAGGGCTGAGCGTGATGCTGCACCTTTGACGATAACATTAACTGACAGCGTGGTGTACCATAGGTCTGTTCTGTACTGTAGTGCAAATGAAATGCTGCATCGATGGGCTTGGAGGCTGGAAGCTACAGAGAGCTGTGCACATTTCTTCCAGTTCTCAGCACCTTTAAAAAATGCATCGCTTCTCATTTGAGAAAGAGACATCTGGGGATAAAGAGAAATTATTCACAAACTGAAAACCTTTTGTGTGTTCCAGTATGTGTTCATTTGTATTTTTCATTCTTTGTTCTGCTTGCAGTTTTGTGTCACTGTTCATTAAGTTGAATGGTTTAAAGAGGATGCTTTGATATTTCATCATTATCTAACAATAAAAATTGGGCAGCAGGAGCATTTAAAAAATCCATAAAGCAAGGTCTTTGTGACCTTGTTTTTCTTCTAAAGCTTTCAGGCGTTCATTTCATACAATTTAATTAAACCATCTATCTATCTGTCTGTCTGTCTGTCTGTCTGTCTGTCTGTCTGCAGAGTGTGAATGGTAATATCATATTGTGATTATCTACCAATGAGATAACAAAAAACTAATCCTCAACTGTTTAATGAGGTTGTTCTGTGTTATTGCATGATTTATATGTAGAAAGCTGATTTTTTTATATTTGAAAATACATAATTTCTTGGGATGCACTGATATTAAATTCTACATACCTATAAGCTAATTTTTTTTACAGAAATTAACTGTTAAATGGTTGATTATTAAAATTCTATACTTTTGTCTGAATACATAAAAAAAAAACACTGAACACAATCAATCATTTTGTTAATTTAGGTATTACAACATTATGTGTAATATCGAAATTATTTTGAGATTTGCTAAAAATTTCATTTAACAGTATTAGATTATTGATATTTTTCAAGATTTATTTAATTTAAATGTAAAAATAGAGCAAATGAGCATGTGCAGTTAAAAATGTAATATCAGCTGGCACAAATAAATTAAATAAATCACTAATATCAAAGTGCTATTGATATATTGTGTATCCCTAACATTCTTATATCTTATTCCTGATTTAATATAATTTTATTAAAGACATTCACATTTTGTACTGAATTTAAAGCCTGGAAGTAACAACAATCTTGCGGGTAACAAACACTGTCACCTCAACACCTCTGTTCCTTGAGAGAACAGGTCTAATATTGATATCTTTGGAGAGAGAGTCCTTTTGAAACGACGACGCTTTGATGCTTGTGCAAGAGGTTGAGTCAGACGTCCTTTAGAGTGTGTTTCAAACTCGATACGGAAACCCTTCCTGGCCCCAAGGCACCATTCTGATTAGTATTAACACAGATTGCTGGTGGTGTTTCCATTAAGCCTATGAGAGACTGTCAGCTCTGTAATGATTCTGTCTGTTACAGCTTGTCTGAAAGGTCATGGAGAATTTTAACCCAACACCTCTCTGGGGCTCCTTCACTCTCCGCTTCTCATTTTCATCTCTGTATCTTTCAGCAATTTCCATCTTTCACATTCAGTCATACAGACTGGGCTAATTTTCCACTATCTCTGTCCTTTTTGACATTACCCTCCTAATCTTTACTTCTTCTCCCATTTTTCTTCCTCTCAGCATGTCGCCGTTTCTCTTGCTGACTGGCTCGCTCTATCTCTTCTCCTCCTCCTCTCTGTCTATTAGTCTGTCTACCCCTTATATCAAGCTCCGGGGCTCTGGCTAGTTAATTGGGGTACTGCACTTGTTCAAGGCTAATAGATACCCTAATGATTAGTCCTTCACTGTCTCCGCTCTCTTCCTGTGTTGCTGTGTTCCTCCAATATCAGGTGTACTCAACTGTAAAATGAGCTCAAGACTACCATTAGGTATTTCACATCACATGGCCTTGTTGTTAGCTTTGAGTCCTTGACAAAATGTGTTTCTTCAGAGGAAGCATATTTTAAATGGATGCTGAATCTGTTATAAAACGTTGCCTTGCTTGTGGTTTAGTTTTAAATTAGTTTTTTATGAGTTTTCTAGTGAAATGAGTTTTAAATGACTCATTTGTTAGCAGTTCCACATTGCTTGAATCAGCTGGCCTTCCTCGTGCATCCTCATCATCCTCCTTTCTCACCATGCAGGCTGTGAATTTTTTTTCACTCATATAACTTTCCTGTTTAGTTTTCCCCCTACAGATCTGCATGGGTTTTACTCATTGACATATTAACTTAAGAGGACTCCTCACCTCATTAGGGAACTGTGATGTGGAGCCTTTTTGTGAGCTACATACAGCTGGATTCTAACAATAATTAATTTTTAATTATATTACACCCTTTTTATTGATCGCTTTTGGTATTAAATAATGGCATATTAATCTTTGCGTCAGGAGTGACTGTGATGTCTCAAAATGCTGCCTCCATAGGGAACTCTCTAGGTTTTGGAACAGAGCAAATGTGGGCATAAGATCAAACCACTAAAAAGGAGGCCACACTAACAAGTGATCAGCAACAAGATGAGACCAATCAGAACACACAAATGCAGATGTTCACACCCACCAACACTTTTCTGTTGCATCTTGTTTTTTTTGTGTAGAACAGAGCCCACCCTTTAGGGGTTCTCACATTTCTTAATAAACCCTTATTAAAATCCATTTAAATTTTAGCAGCCTAGTGTAAATGCAGATTTTGTCCCATTAATTTGAATAGATGTTTTTATTCCCAATGTGAAGCACAAACATTAAGATGCTGTTTAAAAACAACACTGTTTATCTGCATATATATATATTTATAGATATGGTAAGGAGATACAGAGTCCACAAAACTAACATCGAAGTACTGATGAAATCTGCAGCGTTTGCTCGGGACTCATTACCATCAAATCTTCTGCACTTGGCTTTCAAGTGCTTTTGAGTGGAAAACACTGCAAGTTGTTTGTGCAAAGTCTTCCTGCCATGTGTTGCTTTTGTTTTGCAGACTTTTGTTTCTGGTCTCATGTTAGGACACTCGTCTCATGTTTGAGTAATTATTAACTCCTTGGTGTAAGTTCTGCAATCATTCTTACGGTTTGAATTCGACTCGCACCTAATCATTAACTTTCATTAACTCTCATTGATTTGTTGCTCTGCATTCATGCCCAATGTGAACAATCTACACATTGATCACAAAGTCAATAAAGAATGATGAGATTTTTGGATGCTGGGTGACACACTCCCTAGAGGCTAATATACTGTTTTTTTTTTTTGTTTTTTTTAGTGACAAGTTTATGGCTCTGCGACTAGAGATTATAATGAACTGGGACGGGTTTATTAGGGAATACTGCACTGCTTTGCTTCTGCATGCTAAATGGTTTCTAGTCATGCAGTGAAACAGATGCAGTGCTACTCTTAATCTTCCGTGTGCTCCAGGCTGGAGACGTGTGAGCCGCCATCCTCAGGCTGTACGGTGCCCATCATAAAAGGGAAGACATTGTCATTAGATCTCAGACTTAAACAGTACACCTTAGCACTTTGCAGGCAATAAGAGAAGGTATAGAAGGCTATTTAAGCAATATCACTCTTGTGCTGAATATCAGTATGTTATGATTTGGCACAAGGCTGCAGGCAGTCATGGCTTAGATTCAGTAAAACAGCACAATTGTGAGTGATTATTGATTTTGAGATCATCACGAATGCATTAAATTATGTACAGAGTCTTTTGGGGTATAGAAAAAATGTTTTGAAATGCTTTTTATAAACACTAAATCTAAACTAAATTGTAAATCTAACTTTATATTTGCAGACAAAAGGTCCAAGTTGTGGTTTTGGACAGGACGGGGGTTATGGCGTGAGAAACTACGAATGCTTGTTGTCTTTATTTGACTTCCTCAGATCTTTAACATCTTCAAGGTCACCCTTATGAGTCTTGAAGAACAGCTTATTTGCTTAAAATATGTAATTCGACAACGTAATACTGTCTCCAGAGTTTTGAGAGAGGCATCTGCTCTGACGCAGGCTGCCTTCTTGAATATTTAATGGTACTGATCAGCACAGTGTGCCTGAACACTTAAAGGGATAGTTCACCCAAAAATCACCCTCAAGTTGTTCCAAACCTGTATGAGTTTCTTTCTTCAAAAGAAGATATTTTGAAGAATGATGGTAACCTAGTAGTTGCTGGTCCCCATTGACTTCCATAGTATAGAAAATGTTATGGAAGTCAAGTTTAAGGAGTAGTTCACCCATTTATGGAAATGGTGTCATTTACTCGCCCTCATTCCATCAACATGTTGTTATCTTTCTTCTGTTTATCTTGAAATGAATTCTTATACAGAATATTTGAGCTGCTTTTTTCATACCTTTTGAAGCTGGATAATGATTTATACTATAAAGCTCCAAATATGAGGAACATATTTTAAAATGTAATTTATTCCTGTAGTGGCAAAGCTGAATTTTCAGCAGCCATTGCTCCAGTCTTCAGTGTAGAGCTGTCGCGATTCGTCGATTTTAGTCGACTAGTCGATTTTTGAAAATTTTGCTCGCGTCGACTAACCGGCAAAATACCGGAAGTGCCGCATTTCAGGACGAGAATCCATAAAACACATTATTAGACTATTTTCCAAGGCTGCATGATATTAAACCCATTTAAAAATAATTAAGCATAATTGTGAATTCACAAACGCTATGATTTAATTAAATAAGTATATGCGATGCAGTTCTAACACAGTATATGCGCTTTAATTATTTACATGCCTGTAGGTTAAGTACGTGCGTCACACAGCGGCTCCTTTCACAGTACGTTAGTTCCACAGGAACTTATTTACATGTGTGGAGCATCTCAAACTCCATCTCTGCATGTTGTTGTGAGTTTGGGTTTATTATAACGTTCATCTGGGAACGCAACGTGCGCCATTTCATCAGATTTGTAAGGTAAGTCTTTTATAAACCTGTGCAAACACAGGAGAATATATCGTGATTTCAAAATAAAAGCTCAAACCCTCACTCTGAGTTTACACGTTTTGATGTCCACATATTCATTTAATTACAGTGCCTATAGCATTTCTGTCCTAAAGAAATGGCCAAATATTAAAGATTAAGTGAACATTTGAATTAAATGGTGCTTGGTCAATATTAAACAAGGATTAGATCGCGCAGTAATGTTTAAAAATAATCATCAGGCCGTCGGCGCCCCCTGCAGGCCTTTGTTGTTTTGGGTACATTATGTATTTTAACAGTTTTGTTCAATAAAACCATATGATTTCTTGCTTTTGATACTTTATTTGAACTAATTATTATTGCATCATTGCTATTATATATGTATTTTAAGTCATTTTAAAAGCTATTGTTCATGTACATCTATTTTTATTACCACAAAAAAAATATAATTATAGGGCCCTATGAAATCAGTGTTATTTCCAAATTCATTTTTTTCCATTTTCATTTTTCTATACTCTGTTTTAATGTTTAAATTATCTCCAAAGCATCTCCAATTAATTGATTTTATGTAATATATATATATTTCTTCCCCCCCCCAGAAATACTGCACATTTACATTTTTCTCGTAAATAAATTCTGATAAATAATATTTCTGGTAAATACTCCTTTATTTAAAATACTGATTATAATTTTATTATTAGACTACAACACGTGGATATGTTGTCATTCTTACACTATAAGACTGAACTTTGATTTCAGTGATTTGGACTATGAGATGGACACATGCTTCTTGCACTCTATGTTGCACTTTACTATTGCTTTAAAGGATTTCATAGAAATTTGGATTTAATTTGGTAGAATAAGAATAAAATATTCTTAAGTAAAATGGTTGATTTTTTTTGTGGGAAATTAATCGTTTAGATTAATCGATAAATTAGTCGATAGATTAATCGAAATAAAAATAGTCGTTAGTGGCAGCCCTACTTCAGTGTCACATGAACCTTCTGAAATCTTACTAATGGGTCATTCCACGAAATCGGTGCCTTTTCCACTTGGAAAATTTGAAAAATAAAATGAGTTTAATCAACATTCTTTTAAATAACCATGAAATGAAGACACCTTAAAATGACAATAAATTGTATTATGCCATCTCAGGCTATGTAATTTATTATTTTATGGTTATATTTCTACCTCATGTTTTGGTATTTTTGTCAACCCTGTTACCGACACAAGCGTTACTACATACTATAGTTTAATTAAAACTCATATGCCACTGAATGATATAGGCATTAGCTAAATAATATACTGAGGGTGACCTTTTATAATGTTTGAATTTTGCACAGACAATCTTTAAAAACAGGGTCAAACCTAATCTGTCATCCCTGTTACCCAAATGTCAAAACCTGTTACTCTAAAAAGTAACAGGTTGACAGTAACAGGTTTGACGATTGCAAACAAATTTGCTAATTGCTAGCTAATAGTCATGTTCACAAAAGCACATATTGTACACTTTGAAAGGATTTTACTTGTAGATATTGATTATATTAAATGTAAGAAATAATTTTAAATTTACATTTTAAAAATGGTAACAGGATTGACATTGCATGATGGCCCCTCCTCAGTCAAGCCTCATAAATCATCAAAAATAGAACATTATAGAGGAGTGAGAGAAACCGGTTTATGTTTTAAGTGTTGGAATCCTGGTTGACAGTTGATGTAACATCATAGAAATTATGTCACTTGAATGTACATTATTTTACAAGGTTTTTTTTTGATGAGGGTAACAGGGCTTACATGAAATCAGGGGACACCAATAAAATGATTTATATTTTATAGAAAAAAATGCATACTTATGCCAAAAACATTGCTTAACAATGAGACTATATTTAGAACAATATGCAAATGTGATTTTATCATATTTTGCAAATTAAAAGTCCTGCTGTAAAAGAAAAATCCTAGTGAGGGACAGCCCCAAAACCTTACCATTACCAGCATAAATGCTATTTAAATTATTTAAAATGATATATTAAATTTACTTTTTTTAATGTAATATTGATGCAAACATACATAGTATTGCTATGTTTTTAAATTGCACATTTATTTGTTGTTATATTTAATCTATGTTTGATTATTTCTTAGGGACGCAAAAGGCATCTATTTCATGGAATGACCCTAATATGCTTATTTAATGCTCAAGAAACATTTTGTATTATTATCATTGTTGAAAACAGTTGTGCTGATTAATATTTTTGTTGAAACAAATACTTTCAGAATTATATGAATCCTTCAAAAGCATTTATTTGAAATAGTCTTTAAGTGTTTTGGTCAATTTAATGTGTTTTGTTAGGTATGATACAATAAACTTGTACATTTCGGTATGCAAACTATTGTTGGAACTGAATTTCTCATAATTCCTGTTAGAAAAGGAAAACCAAGCTTGCTCTCTAGAGATACTTGGCTTGAATTGCTTTGAGGTTGAAATTCTCCACTGCTCTGGGGGTCTTTGTATCAAGCACAGGAAAAAAAAAACGGTGGCATTTACTGATTAAACTGCACTGAATGCATGCCTCTCTTTTGACATTCGGTCTTTGATGACTGGAAAAGGAGACCAAAAGAATTGAATAGAAGAGACAAAACAGATCAAATCAGTAATTCAAGGCACAGTTTGAAGCAGCATAAAGCAGTGTTTTCTTTGTGAATAATTGGGTAAATTATTCATCTTTTCCCACAGTGACATTTAAATGCATACATTTTCATTAATATTTTAGACATATCTGCATATATTGTGGTAGAATATATTCCTGGTGTGTTTTAGGATTCTTTTAACTTTAAAAGTCACAGTCACAGTGATGAGAAAATTATTTTAGAAATATATAAAACAGTATAGAGGGCAGATGGAGGTAGTGCTCTATTCTAAGAGCATCCGGACCACCCACGTTTTTGTTTTAAAATCTTGATTAACTACATTTGAACACAGATTTGTATGTTTAAGAGCAGCTGAAGCCCTGTTTATGCCTAAATAAAATGTGATGTCATTGTTTATTGGTCTTAGGCTGTGAAGACATTGTGGCAGACAGCATCTCACTGGACTTTGTGGTGGCCATCCTGAAGTGGAGCTCACAGCCATACGGCTCCAAATGGGTTCATCGGCAGGCCATGCACTTCCTGTGCGAGGAGTTCAGCCAGGTCATGACCTCTGACGTCCTCTACGAGCTTAGCAAGGAGCACCTGCTGGCGGCCATTCAGTCTGATTACCTGCAGGTGATGACCTACACCAATTCACCTTGAGTACATTTACATTTTACATTTACATTTACATTTTATGCATTTAGCAGACGCTTTTATCCAAAGCGACTTACAGTGCATTCAGGATATACATGTTTTATCACTATGAGTACTTTTTGGATTTCCCAGTGCAAGATTATCTAGCTCAGGATTTTCCAATTTAGGGTAGCTGGTTATGAGTCAAATAAACTGCACTGTAAATACAGAGACGTCTTTTGCTAGATATGTGAAAAATTATATTTTGTTAACTAAATGTGAACAATAAGGGCGTTGTTCACACAGGGCATGTTATTAGATCCTCAGACAAAATATGTTCATGTGTGCAAAAAATCTGATTGAATTAAATTTTCTAGCTCAGTATTTCTGACAACCTACTTGTAAGGTCTGTTACACATGATTTTTGTGCTGTTACTTCAAGGTCAAGCTTATTTTCTCTCTGGAAACATACAGGGATAATTCAGGGTAACTGAATCATATTACACTATTGGGAAATTTGTTTATTTTAGTCCACAAATCATTGCAGGGCTTCAGGCCTATCCATTTCAGACAGCAGCGTGTCAGTATCAGTCTGTTTATCGATCTCTGTTGATCAGGGCTCCCTTCTCTTAAAGGTCACCTGCTTTTGTTTTTAGACAAATGCGTCAGCTGTATCAGATGACCCCCTTAAGTCTCCTCTGTGAGCTTATATAGAGAGCTGTAACCCCATCTGAGATTTGGCCTGGCACACAGAAGTCTGTTAGCGCCTTCACACTCCTGTGTGTTAGCTGTTCAGCGTTTACAAGTCTTTGTTAACTCCAGTCTGGGTCAAACCTGTTGAAATGATCTAATCCCTGTAGTGACTGAGAATTTGTAAACAAATATTAACAGAGACTAGCATTGTTTTGACACTATAAAAATGTTGTTTTTATACTATGCTTCAAAAAAGGGGCATAAACTGATGGTCATGGAGGAAAAAAAAGGTCTAATGAATATACTTTTTTTTTCTAGTTATGCTCATTTCATTAGCTATTGTCTAGAGCTTGAGTAAAGTAAAGCTTGTTCATTTACATTCATTTTCAGTAAGTTGACAAATAGGTTTAAATTATTCATTTGAATAAATTTGTTAAGTGCTGTGGACTTGGTCAAGACATAAGAGCTGTTGGTCATGTCTAAATCCTGTTCACTCTCTCTCACCCCTAATTTCCGGTCTGCACTCTACTGCTGTAGTGTAAAAAAGGCAAAAAGCCCAAAAAATACAATTTAAGAAAGTGTGGCCAACCTGATATTAAAAAATATAATTTTGTTTGAGGGTTAATCTATGTCCATTAAACCTAGATCAGCTTCTGACGATGAATGAAATGAGATTTTGGCTGTGCAATATTCTCAGTAAGATAAGATAGTAGGAAAATCATTTTTCTCAGGTTTTACCTTGTACCTGCAGGACCTGCTGCTATGAAATACATTGGTTTTATATATCCTGTTTTTCCTTCGATATCGTTCTGTTGCATACAGCAGTCTTCTTCAGCCTTGCAGCACTGACTAAATTCAGTAACATAAACTGGTACTGTTCTTCTTCCCTCTTCACAGGCCAGTGAACAGGACATCCTCAAGTATGTTGTAAAGTGGGGCGAGCACCAGCTCATCAAGAGGATGGCCGATAGAGGTATCACACACAGACACTGATATGTTACTAGATACACATTAAAGGAATAGTTCATCCAAAAAAGAAAAGTCTGTCATTTATTTACTCACCCTCATGTCGTTCCAAACTTATGTTGTTGTTTTTTTCAAGAAACAAAAAAGTGTTTATGTACACTACCGTTGAAAAGTTTGGTTTCGATAAGATAATTTGAATGTTTTTGTTTTTTTAAAGAAGACTCTTATGCTTAACATGGCTTCATTTTATTTGATCAAAAATACAGTACAAACAGTAATATTGTGAAATTATTACAATTTAAAATGTTTTTTTTTTTTTTATATATATTTTTAATTGTAATTTATTCTTGTGATGGCAAAACTAAATTTTCAGCATCCATTACTCCAGTCTTCAGTGTCACATGAGCCTTCAAAAATTATTCTAATATATTTATTTGCTGCTCAAGAAAATCAAGTTTGAAAACAGTTGTGCTGCTTAATTATTTTATGAATAAATGACAAAATTTTCTACTGGAAATGAACAGCATTTATTTAAAATATAAATATTTTGTAACGCTACAATGTTACGGTCACTTTTGATCAATTTAATGCATCATTGCTGAATTAAGGTATAATTTTTTTTTTAAACTTACTATCCTTAAACTTTTGAACGGTACTGTGTATTTCATTGCAAGAATCAGTACATAACTTATTTCAAACAGTGACAGTGCATAATGGCCATGTCTGTCAGACTCCAAAAATGGGTGGAATATTTATGATAAAAATATCATAACATCATAACATGAATATCTTAAATGTGGTCCGATTGTCTTGTGCTGTATTTTTTCTGTGCTGCTGAATTTGTCCCCGTTTCCACCTCTTGCTATAGATGGTGGTATGAACTATGCCAGTGTAATGATTTATTCCCCAATCCTCCTAATGTCTAGTAATGACTCTGACTGGCTCAGCTCTGAGAAATCAGGCCAAGTGCTCTGCAATACAGAAGCATAGCATATGGCTGGCGGCTCCAGACCTGGGTCTGCAATTGCTCTGTGTACCCAACAGAATCAAATATACCCAGACTAACACTATCTTGAACGTTTATAGCTGGTGCCAAACCACAAACACGATCTCTGATTGCTTTTCTCCCAGAACACATTCTAAAGGGAAACAGCAATGCACCGATTCACCTTGATTTTGTCATTAACAGTCTAATAATGCTGATTTGCTGTCTGAGGTGTAGATAGTAATTCAGGGTTCAATGCAGTGCAGCATCCTCCTCAGAGCAGAGGAGCTTAAATTCCTCGCTCAAGGGCACGGCTAAAGTCAGTGGAGCTGCATGGTGATACCGCTAATCCTCTGGAAGCACACACCCTCCCACCCATCTTTGTCTAATCTATATTGTGGGCTAGAAAAGTTGGGCCACCGTATCCTCCAACTCAAATTTTTGTGTTTGTGTGTATTTGAAACTGTGTTTCTGTGTGTTCCCCAGAGCCTAACCTGTTAAGTGGTACTGCACATAGTGTGAATAAACGTGGCGTGAAAAGAAGGGATCTGGACCTGGAAGAGCTTAAAGAGATTCTCTCTCCACTGCTGCCTTTCGTCAGAACTGAGCACATATTACCAACCAACAGTGAGGTCCTCTCTGACACTGTGAGTGTGTTTGTGTGTCTTCTGTTAATGTGTATGTCTTTTGGTTTATACAGTTTAAACGGGAGCATTAAGGGGCAGTCACACTAGATTTTAAGCACACAGAATTGCTTTTAAGCTCCATGCAGTGTCTCTTAATTGAAGTTTACAGTTCTTTAGAAATATTTTGTCAGTAAGACTTTTTTTTTTAATCTTTAAATATTTTATCTTTAAATATTTTAATCAGCAAGTATACGTTAAATGGAAAAGTGACAGTAAAACATTTATAATGTAACATGTTTTAAATATATGCTGTTCTTTTGACATTTCAATGCATCAGAGTTCACGCAAATATTGAGCAGCATGACTATTTTCAGCATTGATGATAAAAAGAAATGTTTCTCCAGTAGCAAATCGGAGTATTATAATGGTTTCTGAAGGATCATGTGACACTGAGACTGGAACAATGGCTGCTGAAAATACAGCTTTGCCATTACAGGGATAAATTACATTTTTAAATATATTATAATAGAAAACATATAACAGTTTTCACATTTCACAATGTTACTGTTTTTACTGTATTTTTGGTCAAATTAATGCAGACTTGGTGAGCATAAGAGGCTTGTTTTTATTACAGACCCCAGACATTTGAACAGTAATTTGTTTAATAGTGTCCTTTTAAACTTCTTATAAAAATATGCAAAGCAGGATCATGTGTAAACCACCAAGATCAGGTTCCTTCATGTCTTTTTTCAAAGAGAATATAGAAAAGAAGCATTTAAATTCTATATTTGTCCATTTTTTTCACCAAACTTGAACTTAAACATCTAAACTAAACTGTGTAGCATCATTCTGTGAATATGCTTACCTACCAGCTATGAATGTAAGTGAATCAACTAGGGGTGTGCGATATTGAACAAATAATAATATCTCGATATTTTTGAGGATTTTTTCGATAACTATAATCAGACGATATTTTGCCGAGTGTGTTATTGTGCTGATATCTGACTACCATGGACAGCTGCAGTTTTTGATATTCTTCATATTCTGTGTGGTCAGTTCACATCAGTGATAGAAATTAATCTTTTCATATAAGTTTAAATTGATTTTTACCTTTTACAGGCAATTTTACCTTTAATAAAGCCATTTTTTTCTAAAAGTGTGCATTTTTTGAGTCAAATTGTTACATTTAATCAGTCAATTAGAATAATAAGACATTTAGGCTGTTACCAAACAAATGAAACCAGTATCAACTAAATTCATCTTTGTCAAAACTCATTACATTTTAAATAGGGTAAATTGTAATCTGTAACCTATTACATTTTCAAAGTAACCTTACAAACACTGCTCTTTAGTCTGTAAAATGCACATAAATTTGTCATGCTGCCACAAGCCAAATGGGTAACACGTTACTTTTGTTTATCTGTACAGTGCACACTGAATAAGAATGACAAAAATGGTGATATTGATTGATGTATGAATGGGTACATACTCTGATTCTCAGTACTGCTCAGGATGTAAGAATAGTAAGAACAGATACCCCAATGTGCTAATGCTCCAGCAAATTATATCATCTTTCCATCGTTCTCCTTGACCACTTCAAGTGTCGGTAAAGACTTTTCCTCTGGTTTTAACAGATGAAGAGGGGTCTGATCAGCACCCCTCCCTCTGACATGCTGCCCACAGCGGAGGGAGGCAAAGCCAACGCCTGGCTCCGGCAGAAGAGTGCTGGCATTTATGTCCGCCCACGGTTATTCTCTCCTTATGTGGAGGAGGCCAAGGTAGGATACACTTCCTCACCTCACATACAGCAGGGTGGTTAACTGTAACATTACAATGAACTAGTGGAGGCAGAGGCAGAAGAGGTGATTTAAAAGATAAATGCAATTAAATGATACACCTATTAATTAAGTATCTCTATCTCATTTCTTTAAAATACAATTTTAATAATACAAGATAAAACATTTTTTAAGTAATTTTATAAATTTATAGAATGTAATTTTTATATACTGTAATAGTAGACTGTGAATCAAATCTTTTTAAAAAGGCAGTTGGTTTATAGAATAACCTTAGTGCTGTTATTAAATACTCATTTCATTATATGACTTCCATTAAACTTTGCATTTGTCTCTAGGCGGTTTTGGAGGAAATGATGGTTGAGCAGACCGACCTGGTTAGGCTGCGCATGGTTCGTATGTCCAATGTACCCGACACACTCTATATGGTAAACAATGCCATCCCCCAGTGTTGTCACATGATCAACCACCAGCAAATGGCTGGCAGCCAGACAGCTCCACCGTCTGTGGTTGCTAACGAGATACCAGGTGGGTTAAGCATTATAATGATGCATTCTTTCAGCCAGTCTTCAAAACTAGCCACTATATATCTGTTTAAAATACTCATTTACACATGATTGTGGTGACTCGTTTTATCAAGTCATTTTAGAGAGATTGCGATTTAGTTCACAAAGGCCAAGTAGATCATGTCCTAATATAGATGTAGTCTCGAATCCCATAGATCAAACCATGAGATGTTGTTTTCTCAAGTTAATTTTGCTATTCTTTTGCAAGAAGCGATTCAGTGTTTTTTTAGGTATATATAATGTGAGTGGGAACATTGGCTTTGTATGTTGGCAAGCTTTGTGAACCTGTGGGTGTTATTTAAAGCAATTCAACACCCATTTAAAAAAAAAAAAAAAAAAACTTATTTTTTTGACTCATATGCCCATCTTGTAATAATGTTCTTTGTCTGCTATGTAATGTTGTTAACTGATGAGCTTCTTCATTTGTATTTGCACATTAAATAAGTCACCTGTTTTCCTTTTATCACCCTGTCTTTCAGTGCCCAGGTTGGCAGTAGTGAAGGAAATGATCCGTAGGCTGCAGGAGCTGCGTCACACAGACCAGGTGCAGCGAGCGTATGCTCTGAACTGTGGTGAGGGCGCCACAGTCAGCTATGAGCTGCAGATCCGTGTGCTCAGAGAGTTTGGCCTACCTGACGGAGCTGCAGAACTCCTACAGGTAACCCAGCACATCCTGTTTGCGTGGAGACTGACATGTGTTGCAATGCTACCGTGAATATCTCTCTGACTTTCATGTCAGTTAGTATTACCCCGGCCTCTGATGAATACAATTTATTTTCCAGTGATTGCAGGCACTCATACTGACTTTGTTCAAATAAAAAAAGATTAAAAAGGGAGAATTTTGTTATTCAGATTTGAACACTTCTTCAGTGCATTGCAAATGCCTGTATAAATGTGTGTATTATATATACTATCATACAAAAGTCTGGTCTCTAATGCCTCAGCAAGGCTGCATTTATTTGATAAATACAGTAAAAACAATAATATTGTTAAATATTATTACAATTAAAAATACCTATTAATTTTATATAAGTGTGTGTGTAAATACATTATATTATATTATATTATTTTTATATATTATATAATATTTTAATGGAATTTAACATTATTTATTCTTGTGATGGCAGGAAAATACACTTCTATTATAATTATTGCATGTCAAAACCAACTTGTCACTTAACATGCTAATAAAAAAAATGAAAAGACCGTTTACAATAATGTTAACTATAGTTTACTGAGAATGCAGTGTGTACTTGCAATCTGACACATTTTGGATGGGAACAACTGCATTCATGTACTTCTGCATCACTCCATGTTGTTTTGACTAGCAAATTTCTCCAGTTACTATGCTCTTGGTTTAGAAGTTCCCTGAGCTCTTGAATTGCCTTGATATCTTGTTGTTCTCACCATTAAGTGACCAGTGAACCTAAGCTGGATAGCTTGGAAGGAGTCAAAACCTCTTCAGCATACCAGACAGTCTATTAAGTCTCAATTTTGAAGCATGTCTAGCAGTTTCTTCCCTCAGGCAATCCATCTCATGAACACTTGACATTAAACGTGGAACACACAAACACTATTTACATTATTTATTCATCATACATACCTTTTTTTATTTTATTTTTTTATTTTACACATATCAGACCTGTACACACATAATTGTCTATATTATATATTGTGTTTTTGCTATTTTGTACATTGCCTATTTGTATATTATTCTTTATTAACTGTGTCCTGTCCTGTTGCTGTCATTCTGTTGCACTGTGGAGCTTCTGTCACTATAACAAATTCCTTGTATGTGTAAACATACCTGGCCAATAAAGCTCATTCTCTCTCATTCTCATTCTCACAAACATTGCCCTCACGGTTACATGTGCTGTGTTTCAGAATCCGCACAAATTCTTTCCCGAGGAGCGTTTTGGAGACGAGAGTCCTGTCCTGGCCTTGCGCCAGTCAGGTCGCTGCCGGGTCAACAGTACACCAGCTGTGGAGAGCATGTTCACTGACCTGGAGGCTCTTGTGGGCTTCCACCCCCCTCTGCCCCCTCCTCCTCCACCCTATCATCCCCCGACCACCTCGGGCCATGGCCAGCAGCAGTATAAAATGGGCTGGAGACCTCGGGTCCCCACCCAGCCTCCCTCCAGATCTTTCTCCTACCCCTGTAATCATGCACTCCTTCACAGGCAGCCCTCTTCCAAGATGGGCAGCCCAGTCTACCCACCAGGAGCCAAGCCCCTGCCCCCAGACTGCACTAATGCACAGGGGGGGAGAAATCTTCATCCTGACAAGCAAATGGTAATTAATACCAATATATTATTCTTATTATTAGGGCTGGACGATATGACCTAAAATCAAGATCTCAATCAATTTAACATTTTACCTCGATTACGATTAATGAATGATTTTTAAAAAAAAAAAATTTTTTGCACTCATAGTTTATTAAATGTTTCTACATATACTCAACTATTAAAGGTGGGATTTTTTTTCTAATGAAAGAGTGCATCTCTTATCTTTGTTATTTTGAAATAATTGAAGGAAAAACTATTTATGGTTATATTATATTATAATCACAATATATATTATATCATATTTTTTGCAAGCAAAATAAATGAATATTGGCATGTCAAAAGTAGAAAATAAAAAAGCACAGCACAGTATACCTACTCCACTAAGTTGCGGTAAAATACAAAAGTTGCCATGCCAACCTTCTCCTGTAAAAAGCTCACAACGCTTGCCCCACCTCCAGGGTCTTCTGATAGACCTTTTTCACATTTCTGGGTTTCTCAGCAGTGGAAGTCATCATAGTTGGGTTAAGTTCGAGAGCAGTGAATGGGAGAGTACCACAAAAATATTTTTGCATTCCCATTTGCTCAAGTAGCAAAAGAAAAACTCACGATAGACACGATAGTCCCTCCCATAGACGCTGTATTAGAAACACCCTCGTATTAGAAACACCCTCGCATTAACGTTTTTTGTAATTTGATGCAAAGGTGATATAAGACAAAATTTCGTGTTATAAATGTACATACATTTTTTTACGTATTTACGATGCTGATGACCATTGAAACGCGTCATCACAGTCTTGTGAAAAGGGTCCATCGGTCCACTGTTTTGTAATTGACATTGATGAGCGGCACTGTGTGTAAAAGTTTAAATACTTTTAATGTGCCACTCATGTGCGAGACGCTGCAAAAAATGCAAGCCCAATAGTCAATGCGGTAGTGTGTTTTTAAGGGGAAATATTAACAGGATTAAAAAAACGAAATAACCGACATGGGAAAATCATATCAGTTCTGAATTTTGTTTTCGATTTCATTTCTATTAATCTAGTCCCCTTATTATTATTTTCTTATTATTATTACTATCTTTTTAATTTATTTTGTGTAAATGTGTTTTTTTAATATAAAATGTGTAGATTTGTGTAGGATTTGGTTATGAACTGCACTGAGAGGCTATTCTAGGATATTTTATCTAAATAAATTCAAGTGAATTTGGGCATTGCAGTATTATAATGTATAGTATGAAAATGGGTTTCCATTTTAAGCTTTGCTAATGTACATCCTCTAATTTATTCTTGCAGAACATGGAGCCTGTTATCAACGAGTTCATGCCAGACATTGCCATGGGTGTTTCGGCAATGAGCCTGAAGGAGCGGCGCCTTCCGGAGGTCTCTATGGAGGTGGAGAGTCACGAAGCCCACCCTCACCATTCTACAGCTCCTCCCATGTCCCACAGCTACTCCAGTCGTCACCCGCACTCCTCCCGCAAGCGGCACGCAGCCGAACCCAAGCCCGAGGGCCCGCAGCCTGACTTCCCAGATCTCTACGAGTTCCCAGGCCGTCACGTGCCTCCCTACAGCGGACCGGACCTCTATATCCACGGCCGTCAGGCAGGTGGTGGAGCGCCACCTCCGTCCTACTCAGAGGCTTCACAATCCCTCCGCCTGGATGTGCTGGAACAGCCTCCACAGAGACTAGACTTGGCAATCGTCTCGCAAGGGGGCGTTGCACAAGCCGTGCAGAGGTCATGGCCCATAAACGAGACGGACCTCACCTGTGGGCTTGGCCCCTCCACAGAACAGTATGAGGAATGGCCCACGGGCCGCCGGCCTGCTCCAGAAGGAATGGGGCTGGGCTTAGGGGCGAACGTTGGGTCTGGGGACGAGGGAGGCTTGGGTGCCCGAGACCGCAGGTCGCCCAGCAAACCCGAATACCCCTACAGGAAGTCTGCTCTCTGACCCCTGATTAAAAAGAGACTGAGGACTGATTTAAATGCTAAGTGTAAGCTAACAGTTGAGGCACCAGCAGTCCTGCACTTTGTGTTCTTTTGAGGGCCGACAGTATCTTGAAGTGATGAACACCCATAAGCTGCGCAAGTGGCTGCTTTTCTGAAGGCTAAAGGGAGATGTCTTGTAAACTGCTCTGGATAGGTTTGAAACCCAGTGAGGAGAGCTTGGTTTGTTTGTGTGCACCCTGAAAAGAGGTCAAAAATGCAAAATATTTGAATCTGAGAGATTCTTAGATTTATGTACAGGATATTAATGTACAAGTATCACAGTATATTTCTTTTACTTTTATTTTCCTGAACAGACTATGATGATTGGAGAAATATACATTCATCTATATGCACAGATTTCGTTTCTTAGGAGTAAATTGAAAAAATATGAAGGCAATAAGTTGCAAACTCATTACTTTGTCTAGTCCTTGACAAACGGCTCCTCCTTCTTTTGAGGGCAGAGTGACAGTAATAGCTCATGTAATATGCCGCATACGCCGGCTTTTACATTAGCCTGTGCAATTTAAGAGCCGAGATGGAACATAAAAGGGAAAACAAATGAAATCCCCTGTCTCCTATGAGGCAACTTATCAGGCATAACAATGGCACAGATGCACCATTAAATGTGAATGGGGCTTTGTTTTAGCATGTTTCACAACTCATATCTGCAGATTCATTCCAGTATATTTAACTTTAAAAACTATCTGTTCTCTCAAACAAAATTTGGCATCCTCTTTTGCATTCAGATTCTCATTCCAAGGCTGCAGTTGGTGGCATTCCTGAGAGACAGCAAATATGGGTTGATCATTATCAGCCACGTTCTCCAGAACTCTACAGGACGCTCAACCAAACCAACCTCACGGCACATCCTCAGTCCTCTGGTTCAGTAGGACGGCAGCAGTCCATGGGCGGGAGTTCATTAGCTTTTCTGTGCTAGTTCTGTCAGCAGATGACCAACAATTATGATGTCATGAACAGGCTTTGCAAAAAAGAGAATTCTTGGAAGTGTCATGGATTTAGACACAAGTATTTACTTTTGATTTGTTACACAACACTTTAAGAGACAATATCATACACACTGCTGCACACCCTACCTATAGATGAAGTGACTTATTTTAAGCTTGCTTTTTTGCATCCGAAATACCTGTATTCTTAAATAACTGTGCAATAGTGCAGCTTTTTCATTTTAAATATTCATTTTGCTTTCTTCTCCTTACAATAAGAACCTTTCTCAGATAATACTGACGCAGCAAATATGCAGGCTAGTTCACTCAAAAATGCAAATTGTGTCCTCATTTACTCAACGTCATGTCGTTCCAAACCCGTGTAACTTTTTTTCTGTCTGTGGAACACAGAAGATGATATTTTGAAGAACTGTTTTTGTCCATACAATTAAAGTCTGTGAGGTCCAACAATATCAACATTTGATCCCTTTGACTTTCACTGTGTGGACCAAAAAACCTTTAGACATTCTTCAAAGTATCTTTTGTGTTCTGCAGAAAGAAAATATATCCTACAGATTTGAAACAACAACAGGGTTAGTGAATGAAGAAGGAATTTGCATTTTGGGGGAACTATCCCTTTAAGATAATCAACAATAGCCTTTCCCCACAAGCGATGATGGTACTGTATTCTTCTCACATGCTCTCAAATATTATTATATAAGAATCTCATGTTGTATTAGACCGGATGGGACCTCTGTTGAATATCCGAACGATCCTCAGCTGTATCCATCCCACATTCTTCACTTCAAGTGCTTCTTTCTTTGGAGCACAAGAAGTGTTTTATTGGTTGAAAGCACAACGTTGTGAGAAATACAAAGAATGTCATTTCATTTTGTCTGATAAAAGTGCTCAGACAATTTATACGCTGGTAAAAGGCTTGAGTTTCAGTTGGATTGTCGATCAGATTTTATTTTATTTTTTTGACTTAAGAACCCACAGTTAGACCAAAGATGAGTTTGGGAGGATGTTTGTGTTGCTTGGTGAATCTCGGAAGCATTTTATTTTATCTACCAGGTTTCTTTGCCTCCTAGCAAGTTGAACTGAAACCATTGGGTTGAGATTCATGATTGTTACTCAAGACTCTTTGGTGACTGTGACCATCGAAGGAACATTTATCATCGATTGATTTTATCGATCTCTCCCCAGGCACTTTGACTTACAGAGGTGGCCTTAAGAGTTGATGTAGGGTTACGGCCTTAAGACCTTACCTTGGGTAACGCAGTTCTCCATCTTAAATCACATAAAGTCTTCTGAGCCAGAGAGACTCTCTACCTCTGACCAGCTTCTCTCAACATATTTCAGTCAATTCGATTTTCCATCTTTATATTCTTTTCAACTTATTCAGACCTCTTGAGCTTCACCTTAAACATTTATCATTGGGGGACCAGAACCAACAGCGGGAAATCAGATTTTCACCACTTTCTCACATATTTTTGTGAGGTTCCTCTCCTTTTCTTTACACTTGCTGTTTTATTAGAACTTAACAGTACAGTTAAGATGTGAGGACAGTGCCATCTTGGATGATAATTAACTCAATCTACAGTTATCACAGGTGTTATGTTATCCTTCATCAACCCTTGGTTGTTCTTCAGAATTGTTAGCTGCCTGATGCAGTTGCAGTGCAACGAACAGGTCCTCCTGGACTCCTACTACAGCCCACCTCTGAGTCAAGCCTGAAAGAGTCATGAACCCTGAGTGGGAGAGCTCCAGTTTGCCATCCCGCGAAGCTTCAGAGGGTCAGATCCAAAAATAGATCCAACGTAGACCCTGGCTGGGGTGCAAGTGATCTCCTCAGAGAGTTGAAGTCATCTGAATCAGACTGAGATTGGTAGGAGGCTGTTTGTCTCCTCTGAATGTCAAGGACGTAGCTGTGCGGTTCTCTTTACGTCAGGCTTATCAGATACATCAAGATCTTCAGTCTCTGTTGCAAATGGTTCAGCCTTTCCATTGGCGTTTAACAAACCTGATAATACATCATGAGATTGAGCTTTCAGTATCTGTGGTTCTTTCAAAATGCAATGCATCGCAGCCTACTTAAGCCTACCTTCCCTGACCTCATTCCGCAGCAAAAAGAGGACGAGTGAAGCGATTTACTAACCACATTTATTCAGAATAAAAAGCTATTTTGTTTCACAGAGCAGGTGTTTCACTCAAACTTCATTTTACTTTGCAGATCCTCCAGGTTTCATGTCAGCATGACAACGACGAATCAATGCACCCGTCACGCAACTTGTTTTACCACCAGCTCACACGTTCTTCTTTTGATGTGTCGGAAGCTCTTGTCAAAAGCGCAGTTGTTTAAATTCTGTTGCGACTTTGTAGCTCAGTATTTTTGTGCTGTCGGGCCATCCTTCTGTACCAATGCCATTTTGAATTGGGTCATCTGTCGCGTGAAGACCTCTCCGTATGTTTTTTTCCTTATGTTTTTTATTTCCTGTTTTTATGTAACAGTTGCATGTTAGTTCTGATTTTCCTGTTACCTGTAACTCCAAGCATTGAGAAATTGGCATCAGCACTTCCCTTCGAGGCAGCCAAGAGGAGATCTGAGGTCTGTCATGTCATTCTAGCGAATCGCACTGGCTGCGTAACCATAACCCAAAATCGACAGATGGATAATTTAGGCCTACTGCTGCTACTCAGAGGTTTTCCTGCCAGCGGAGAACATTATATCTTGACGTCAATGCTGATCCCAGCGATCTAGTCCCATATAGACCCAGCCATGCCTTAAACTTAAGGGGGAGGTTAGGAAAACTCCTTAGATCACCTTCGCCTATGCTATACTCAGGCCATTTTGAACTGCTAAGAAGTCATTTATTTCATGTTATAAAACACCGATCAGATCATTTTGATTGCTGCAAAAGTCGATACAAAGTTTGAAGGTATTATTTTGTATTTGAGATGCACACTGACCTCATAATTAATACATTTCTATCACAAATGCCATTTGTGGTCATTTGGGTTTTGTGGGTTGCTTGCCTGAGAGACTGTTAGGGAATGAATTGGAAATGCATTTGAGCTCCCAGTGAGGAGCTTGAATCATTGTTTAGTCTGTCCTGTAGAACTCAACTGGCACGTAGTTTGAGGTTAATTTTTCATTGCTTAAGAATACTGGGTTCGTTTTGGGTGGGAATGAATACTTAAACCGAGGAGTAAAAGCTAGAACAGATGAAGGTACCCATTGCACTAAATTTTTGATGGTGATGTGTAACGTTTGTTGTGGAATAGCGCCCTCTGTTGGCTCTATTGATTTATTTTGACTGAAACGTCTGTTTATTCAGTTCTAGATTCACAGCTGAGTCATTTGTCTTAAACATTCATTCCTAATCCTTTTAGTGTATTTGCATGGCATTGCGTTATTTATCTCCAAAGTGCCGCAAGGCTGAACTGAACTGAAGGTTTGTGTTTTGGATGTGTGAGGGGCAAGGGAAGTTGTTTGCTGACTTTAAGTCGAGATCTCCAGGTTCTCTCTTGTGCTATCTCTCTTACGGAGACGATTTAGTGCCTTCCCTGCCTGAGGCTGGGCTTCCTCCACACCCCTTTTGTCTTATGCAAGCCCTTTCTACAAACCTCTGTTAAACCATCTCTTTGTAATACTGTAGCCAACGCTTAATCTGCATAATGTTTAATGTTTTTTTTTTCTTTTCTTCAAAAGATATTTTTCAAGATTTTTGGTACCTTTGATCACAGGCCTCAGAAATATGGTGTTTTGTTGTATGTAAAATGTAAAGTTTTTTATAAATATATATAAAACATGCAAATATCTATTTGAGACTTTGTGTGCGTGTGCATATATTTGTATATATACACGCACATACAAAAAAAAAAGCATTCTTTTGTGGAGTTGTGGAAAGTGTCTATTTTTCTATTCTTTTCTTTGGCCGCTGTAGTTATGAACTTTACTCTGCAATTAGGTGACTAATGTCTTGGAAATAAATAGTTTTGAGTTATAATAATTGTGTGTTTTGTTGTGTGTTTGTTTGATTTCATTCATTCAAGCTGCCAGATGAGCAGTGAGTAACACCTTGTCATTAGAGGGAAACACAGCGGGTCTCACTAACCACACAATTTGCATAGAAACACTGTCATGTAGAAATCATGATTCGGTTCCCACTGAAATTTACAATTGAATTTAAAACCAACTGAAACAATGCATACGCAAAATCACACAAGCTTGGAGGCTTAAAAGTCATTTTATTAAACTATTTAAGGGATGGATAGAGGAAAGCCCTTATGGATATTGTTTGGGCCTGTTTATGTAAATTACTAGCTGCAGGTTTCATGACATGCCTAAACATACCCTTAAATTGAGACTGAAATCATATACTACTTTTTAAAGAATAAAGTTTTTAAGTCTAGTAGCCTTGGTCAGTTTTTTGCCCACTGCAATGGTGTGCAAAGCTTCATCAGTTATTAACAAAACTCAAAATGTATAAGTTACTGAACTACTGAAATACAAACACAAACAATTTCTCCCCAACAGAGTGTTCTTGGGATAAACAGAGACATACATCACAGGGCCCAAATGTATTACCATGTTTATTTCTCAAAGATAGGACATTAAAAAGTAACGGAATCTACAAACAACAAGATAAAATGAATAAAGCATTACTAGACAATTCACAATTGTAACTGAACAACCTGAAAAAGCGCTTGCGTAGGTTTATCTAAACAGATTTTTCCAATAGGCTGTAGATCTATTTACCCTGACATACATGAATGTGAATATTTGCTGTCTCATCAGAACAGAATGTATACTGACTGCAGTCATGTGATTGTGACTTCCCTAACAGCCTTCTGTAAATACTGGTACCATTTTAAATTGCTTAAAAGAGAGAGCTCCTGAGGATTGACTGCAATTCCTATTTATATGACATTATAGAAGTGATTTTCCATAAATCCATTGTTTTACATCTTTCCATAATGCATCTAAGAGCCAATCGATATGTTGATTTGAAATGGTAAGATTACAAGAAAAGAATTACAGCTACATCTTTGGAAACACAGAACCTGTCATACATACATCACTATACAAGGTCAAAATCATACAAGGTTATGAGGGCCTGAATTTGAACTGCATATTTATTTTACAAAACCAGGGGTGGCCTTGAAATGAACAGATTGGGGGAGGGGAAACCGTGAAGGATTGGATGTAGCTGTATGCTTGAAGTGGCAGGGTGAAGGGCGGTTTAACTGCAGTAGTACTGGCCTGCGTTGGCTCTTCGTCTCTTGCGGCTTTGCTGCTGTTCAAAGAAGTGACGGATGTCCTCCGGTGTCACCACCTAAACAAGGAAGGAGAGGAGAAGAAAATAAACACTAGACACTACAAGCTTACATTCAACTAAATCACACATAAAAAAAAACAAAAAACATCCCCACACACACGAAAACCTACCTTTCCTTCTGCTGCAAATCGCTGCAGGAAGTCCTTCAGTTCTGTCTTCATGTCATTATATTCTGAGGGAAAATTCAATGTCAACATCACAGTTGAGCAGTTACATTTGAAATATCACGTCAATCAGAAAACTAATTAGTTTTGCTTTCACACAGATAAGGATGTTAGTACCACTTAACTACTAACCATGGATAATCTCCAGCTGCTGAACCCGATTTAAGTTGTTTAGGGCCGACATCAAGGGGTCACGACCCTCAGCTCCTCCTGCTTGTTCAGCTTGCACTGTAGACTTGCCCTTGTTCTCATATGCCAGGACAGTGTCCATCTCATCCATAAGGAAAGACACTCCTGCATCTGTATAGAGGACCTAAGCAAAGAAAGCAAAACATGAGACCAGAAACAATGTTGTTTTTTTCATGTTAATTATGTATGAATGATACAGAATCACTCTGTTAAAGGATTAGTTTACTCACCCCTGTGCCATCCAAGATGTTCATGTCTTTCTTTCTTCAGTTGAAAAGAAATTAAGTTTTTTTGAGGAAAACATTCCAGGATTTTTCTCCATATAGTGGACTTCAAATGGGTTGAAGGTCCAAATTGTAGTTTCAATGCAGCTTCAAAGGGCTCTACACAACCCCAGCCAAGGAAAAAGGATCTAGTGAAAAGATTGGTCATTTGAAAAAGAAAAAAACAAAAAAAAAAACTTATATACTTTAACCACAAATGCTTATCTAGCACTACCTCTGTGATACGCATGCGCGACTTCACACATTACGTAATCACGTTGGAAAGTTACGTGTGGCTAGTTCTTCGTCTGTGTACTCCGGTTCAAAAAAGTAGGGTGAAAAACTCCATCTCATTGGGTCTCATTCACTAAGCACATGTACGCACAAATTGGTGCGTGAAACCTACGTATAAACATTTTCACGAACAAATCACGTTCATCCTAAAATTTATTCTAAAATATAGGAACAGCTGAATCTATATAATTGTAATATATAGAATAATCTACATATAATCTATCTAACATGTTTCATCTTAAGGTAATAGTTATATATAAATATATATAATCATATATAATTACGATAAAATGTATATTTCATCTTAAAACGATTTCATCGTATACAGTACTGTAATGCATGTACAGCCAGCTAATTGAAGCTCTGTAAACTGGGTTTGTATAAAAGGTGTTTTGTTGTGTATGAACTGATTTTGAGGACTGCGCACTTGGCATTGCTCAAAGATCCGGCGAGAGCATGTCTGTAGACAGCACGCGTCACGTGGAGTTGCGTGGAGTATCTTTGATGAGAATGACGAAAGGCTGTAAGGAAAGCATGTGCGGAAAGCCCTTATATGAATAGGCAGCCATATCACCCTGCAGCCCAAGACTGGTTGCCCACTGAAGCTAAGCAGGGCTGAGCCTGGTCAGTACCTGGATGGGAGACCTGCAAAAACTAGGTTGCTGCAGGAAGAGGTGTTAGTGAGGCCAGCAGGGGGTGCTCACCCTGTGGTCTGTGTGGGTCCTAACACCCCAGTGTAGTAATGGGGACACTATACTGTCAAAAAGCACTGTCCTTCGGATGAGACGTTAAACCGAGGTCCTGACTCTCTGTGGTCATTAAAAATCCCAGGATGTTTTTCGAAAAGAGTAGAGGTGTGACCTCGGCATCCGGGCCAAATTTGCCCATTTTATTATTATTATTATTATTATATGAAGATAGTCATTTTCTCCTGTAACTTCAAAATCGCCCGACATTCTTGTTTTACCATTTTTGTAGGCCGTTAGACTTGCACGTTTGTTTTGTAAACACTCGGTCGGTACTTCCACCTACGTCACATGTGACCTTTTCAACGTGACTAATGTGTGAGGTCGGGCTGGTGCAAGATGAGCATTTGTGGTTAAAAAGTATATAGAAAAAAGTGTGTATATATATTTTTTTTTTTTGAAAATGACTGATCGTTTCGCTAGATAAGACCCTTATTCCTCAGCTGGGATCATGTAGAGCCCTTTGAAGCTGCATTGAAACTGTAGTTTGGACCTTCAACCCGTTGGCTCCCATTGAAGTCCATATAGAGAAAAATCCTGGAATGTTTTCCTCAAAAACCTTCATTTGTTTTTGACTGAAGAATGACATGGACATCTTGGATGACATGGGGGTGAGTAAATGATCAGGAAATATTTATTCTGGAAGTGAACTCATCCTTTAAACAAGGGTAAAAGCAGTATTATTTAGTAAATCTCCTCTGTAAAGTGTGTTTGAGCTGTACCTTGCAGTCGGTGCAGGTGCAGAGTTTTGTGCGCCAGGCAGACGGCCAGAACACGGCTCCCTGCAGTGTCTGGCTCCTCCCTGAGGCCTTCATCTCTCTCAGCCTGCAACCTGAGCATGAACCCTCCTCTGAGGAGCCTTCAGCTTCTTCCTGGTGTTTCCGCTTACAGGTGGATGTCCCGTTGACCTGCACCTGACGGCAGAGAGAAGGTCACCAAATCTTGATCACTGATTCCTCTCTTCCTGTGTAGATTGTTAAAATCATTTCTCATTCATACAGCTGAGTTGGTATTCTTGCTAACAGCAACAAAACAATGTGGTGCAAATTCAGTTTAGCTCGATTCCTTCAAATTACGGCTTAATTGAGACAGATGACGCATATGAGACGAACCAATTCCCCAATGAAAAGTCTTTCAGACATGCGTCATCTAACAGAACTACTACCACCTTGTGGTGAGACTTCAAAACAGCGGCAAATCTCTGTCTGAAACAGCTTAGTGCATCTAGTGTCTTAAAACACTTATCCAAGTAGGAGATTTAAGTTTGGCTGTCCACAATACAATGGACTGAACAGGAATGAACAAAATTAAAAATGCTATGCCATGTTTCATCCTCCTATTTAGAGACAAGAAAACAGAAACATTACAGCAAACAGTAATACCTTCTCATCGACAGGGCCCTTTGGGTTCTCGTTTTTAATTTTCTTCTCCTCTTCATCATTTTCTGCCTCCACCTTCACATCCTCCTCTCCTTTGCATGGACTTACTTTTGTTACGGGTGGCACTGATGCAAACAAGACAGAATAAATCTTCTCAAATGTATAAATGTTGTAAACACTGTAAATCTCTTTACTGTCACTTTTGATCAGTTAATTGGGTCCTGGCTGATACATTAATTTCTCATTTTCATACTAAATTATCTGTAAATGCAAAATGGAAGCAGAAATAATATATATATATATATAACCACTTTACCTGCAATATGTGCAGCATAGTTCCAGAGGAAAGGTGTTTTATTCATGCATGACTCGCAGATCATCTCTTGCAGCTCCACACAGTCTGGCACTATGCAGCCTAAATGCTGAGAGAAACACACAGAGATGTTCTCAAACATTTCAACCTGAATGCATTATGCTCCTCATCTACACACACAAAGAACACTAAACCATGTTCATGTCCTGCCTGACTGCAATCTGATTTGATACTAACCCGACCATGGAACCAGTCCTCACACGCGATACACTGGATCATATCATCTGGAACCTGAAGAGAGAACTTGGTTCATATATGCATGTAATCTACTGTATGTAATATAATAAAAGCACTCTAAACATCCAAACACAATACAAATCTGAATAGGGATTCATAATTAAAGTTTATTTGCAATACAACATACAATAACAGAATAATAGAACATTATAGAATGCATCTCAAACTAAACCGCACATTACCTCGTCCTCTGGATCTGGGTAGGGTCTGTCACATGTGCAATACAAGCCAAAAAAATTATGGCTGTATTTGTTCCCTGAATTCACTTTCTCTTTATCCTGTTTAACAGAAATCCATCAGATTAGAAAAATCTAATTAAAATGGAAAGACACAAATTCAAACTAACAGCAAAGTGTATCTCACCGCAAACAGCTTGCACTCTATTTCCCCAAACTTGTCGTTTCCACAATCACATCGAAAATTCCTGTATTATCAATAAGGTTTTGAGTGCAGCTTACTCATACCATATCACAATGCCTCAGCAAGCACAATTTAAAGTAGGATCTGTGTGTAATTCAATCGAAACCATCTAAAAACACTGATGCCTATAGTTTTATTGCCTCCAGATCTCCATGTGGAAATTTCGTCACATTAAAATTATTTTTATGTGACGGTTCTCACTCAGGTATTCACTCTCATTGCCTATGACGCAGCTAGTTCAAATACATAAAGGAAAAACAGCTAAATGATCCCTCTTGTCATACTGTCAAAAATATATTAATACAAATTAGGCAAAATAGTTTGCAAAATGCACATGGAACCCCTTCAGCAAACCATCAAACAATAAATGTCAGATCCAATCAGGCTCTGCTTAAATGGGTTAGAGCAGCAGCAAATGTCCCTTCTAACACAGTATCACGGCTTCAGTGGTTATTTTAGATGGACTGTGGAAATATTCACCTCTTGGTATATAGCTCAAAAAGGTCATGGCCTTCATGGCACTTGTAAGAGCATGCCAGACAGATGCCAGCTGGCTCTCCTCCCTTTGGTGTGCAGGTGTTGCAGGCATACAGAGCCTGACGCTTCACATATCCCTGTCAGGACAAAAAAAATCACCTTGTTTTCAGAACATATAACTTATTTTCATTTGAGAATATTAATTTAAATACAGAGCATTTGCTGTCAACTACTGTTTAAGGCATCTTGCTATTATCTGTTATTGCAATAAGGTTTATTTTCAACAAATAGACGCAGCATCGACGCATTATTAATAATGTTTTGTGCTAAACCCAAATCAAAACAATCCTACAAACATTTTGCAAGAATTATGTTGAACAACAAGATGAAATAGGCTGTCAAGGTATGATCCGCTTGCTAAAAATGGGTTATATGAAAAGTCTGCGTTTACATAAAGACGCCAAACCTCTGGATATGAGCATTTCTCTGAATCACTCCCTCCAAGAACAGCGGAGGCTTCGTTCTCCAGTTCTTCATCCTCCTCCAAGACGTCCACCAGAGATACAGTAGCCTCCTCCGCTCCATCATTTGCCGCCATCCTTGAAGAGATGAGCGCAAAAATGTTTCTAGTTCCTGTTCCAGGGCACGAAACTAGACACGAGCTAACTGAACTATCAACGAGATCACGCTTTACTGGAGACAGTGGGTCCTCTGTAATAGAACTAAAAGAAAGATGTAGGAAAGTGTTATGCAATTTGACCGAACAAATTCTCGGATTAACTGTAACAATAACAAAACCAATGCTGCTTCCGGTTTATGCAAATACAAGATGTTTTGGCGGGAGAGTTGCGGGAGTTGTAAATATAATTTATTATTTCAGGGCTTTTTTTTCTGACTAATGTGTATTCATACATCACAAATTAACTCAATGATTCCGGATAAACAGAAAAAAATAGGAATTTTCGCTAAACTAATTTGATAGGTCATAGTTCAAAGGGTAGATCAGTGTTGCCATGTCCACTCATTATACTGCTTATAAATAGTGAGTCGCTTACTCGTACGATTTTTGATATATATTTAAAATTTCTTCAGTTGTCACATTTTTACATGGTTATTACATTTTGTTCATTGTTAATATTGTTAATTTGCTGCCTGTTGCAGTTATTTAATGAGCAGTTATATATTTGAAATATTTTAGCTATTTTTTGTAAAATGATATAATTACTGATAATAATATTTTGAGGGATGTTGTAGTTTAGCCTGTAATGTAATCTATTTCATTCTATTTTATAAATATTTTTTTAGATACTCCATTTTTGATTTTCTCATTTCATTTAGGCCATTTTGCGTGTTTTTTTAGTGAGAACTGGCAACCGATGTACAGTGTGTATCTGCAATATGGCAGCGTGCGAGCTGAAGGGAGAGCTGAAGTACCGAGATGGACAGACAAGCCAGTTTACGGTACAAGCAGATGGCAATTTGAAATCAATGATAACTGGCATCAAGAAATTAAATGCTGATATATCTGAAGTTTTGACGGCTCTTGTTGGACAAGAAAGGGGCTCAGCGGAAAACAGCACAGCAGATGTAGATGGTAAGCTGCTAATATGAAGACTGGGTTGTTTATTGAAAACCAACAGACTTAAAATTAAATGAAATTAATAAATAAATCAATAAATAAAAATACATACAATAAAGACTAAGAAGGTGGCTAAAAGTCTCCCTTCATATGACAGCGAGCTCCTTAACTTTACTGATATACTGCCTTCTGTCGTCCCAACTTTTATTTATTTACTTACTTTAGAATACTTATTACTTCAATATTCTTATTACAATTAAGTCAACGTCATTATATTTTGTCATAATTATTATCTCATTTAGTAACTTCTTTCTATTTGTGAAACCCATGTTTATAGATGAAGAGGAAGAGGACAGTGACGAAGAGGATAATACCACAGAAATGGCCACCAAAAAGTCAAACTCAGAGCCTCCAAACAAGCGGAGAAAAAAAACCTTGCGGTCATGATCTTCAGAACTGTCATTGTTTTGTTATGGCCTTTATTACATAGATATGTGTTGTTACATCAGTACCCCCCTCCTCGGAAAAACCTTTCAGCCACAATTTCAAGACTATGTTGAGATTTTGCCTTAATTTGTTCCCATTTTTATGTATGTCTAAGTTATTTTTCATAACTTCAGATTCCTCTAAAAGACGAAAGTATAACCGTGTGAAAGGAAAATTGTTTTATCAATACAGTTTTCCTCTTGTAAAAAGTTACAAATTGACAGTGGTTATCAGTACTGTGGTTTCTTCAGCTAACAGGTGATAATAAACCACTGTGCAATAAACTGGATTCAAACTGTCCAATAAAATGTCTGAGTTTCTGATTGAGAAATCAATGTAAGAGTTACAAAAGAACACAGACTGCACATTACATTTCTTTATTGATTTTTGAGTTGTTTCAAACCACAGTGTATTAAGATTGCAATGGAAAGTTATTAACAAATACCATCAAACATTATTATAAATTCACAGTCAAGCCCTTTTAGACAAAAATGATTTGCCTTTTTTGAACATTAAAACAAATGAATAAAAGACACTGTTGACAAAAAAGACGCGATTTTAAAAATCAAAACACTTGGGTTCTGCGGCACAGGTTGAAGTCGAGAAGTTTGAGACCCAATGTTTTGTGCCAAACTCATTACAACCTACCACACCCAACAAGTCTAAATAACCTTTGCAGATAAGATTACTCACACACTGTAAAATGATGCAGATATCCCTCAACATGAGACATGAGATTGAGTTCACAACTATTCCACACAGACATGAATATGAACAATTTGTTTTCTGAAACACAGATGTCTTTTCTCTGAGGACACTTGATTATCACTATGATACATGAAAAATAAGATTTGGAGAGAATACTTTTGCCATGTCTAGAGCTGACAAGTAATCATATTTGAACAAAATACTGATAAAGTGTATTTTTAATATAAATCTTTCCTTATTACAACTTATTTCTTTGCTCCTGCCTTGAGTGCATTTTATATTCAAAACAAATAAAAAGATAGACACTGTTATAAACAAATGGAAAATAGATATGTGGCACCGCTGTCAGCGGTTTTCTTATTTTCCACTAATAAAATGTCCACTGGAGTTGAGAACAAACGCCTGGAGCATTAAAGTGACACTACAAATCCATTGGCCTCATAGTACGGAAACAATTACAGCTGTCCACACTGATAAATCTTTATTCATCTTGATTTATAGTAAATCCACCCACCATTAGAAGTGTAATTCAAGTAGTACACAGTTCAACACGCAGCCCCATCAACATTCTCCACATCTTGGACAATGGCTTAATTGCCTCCATTTAGGCTACTTAGATTTCATTTATCAAATTTAATTTCAATTATAAAAGTTTTTTCAGTTAAATCAAGACAAAGCTTCTAAAAAAAAGTACCATAAGCCAACGTGGAAAGTACTTCTGGATCCCGTTATAAATATACTTTAATTAAAATGTGGACCAATTTTGCCATTCAGCTTGAAAGAGTACGAAACATCACCTATAGTCCAATTTTTTTTGTTTGTGTTTTTGCTTAAAATATGCAATAAAAACTGGTGTGGAACTCAAAACAATTAATTGTGACTCAAACAATTAGTTGATAAAGGAAAAAAAAACATTACAAAGAAATTAATCCTAAACACATTCCCCTTTTAATTCCTACGCCAAAAAAAAATTCAGGACCAAGTCTTAAAAAATAATAATCTTATTTATGAATGCACTTTTGTATTGCCCAACCCATAAGACACCAAACTGTATGGCACCTCCTTCTCATCTTTAACAATCACTTCAAGTGTCAATCAGCTGCAGTCTGCTGATCTGATTCGAGGCCTTGGCAAAGGTTTGGTGACGGTTGCAGAGAACAGCAAGACAGATGGGCAGAATACAGTATCCTATAGTCTTGGGGTCCGCCCTTGTGCAGGAGTAAAGAAAGAGAAACACCTGGAGGTAGGGAATGAGGAAAATGGTGGCCCACACCCAGAAGGGCAGGAGGAGAAGTCTTGTTTTCAGAGTCACGATCCATGAGGTTGAAGATGGGGAAGAGGAAGAAGCATCTCCTGACCATTTTGTCTGCGCTCCATCCGCCTTTTCTACTTGTGCCAGTGAAAGTCGGTTGTATGTTTGACTGATCTCAAATATATAATACACTGCAGCGACACTGGCCAACAAGTACAGCCCGACGCCTATCCACCCCATCCGCTGGCGGAAATTCATCATTCTCCATGCTCTTCTCTGGAGAGACAAACACAGCAAATGCACATGATGACAAGAAACCAAACACATGGTTGTGAAATCATGTGATCACTGCTGAATATTCAAGAAATAAAAATCAAATCAGCTCAGCTTAAACTGTCAATCATCACTGAAAAAAATACCATTATTGATATTAAATACTTATTAAATATACTAGTTAATATTTAATTATATTCACTAAAAATATAACACTAAAATATGTAATTTTCAAAACATTTTCGTAAACATTAACTTCCTTGATGTTGTACGAAACACATTCCTAAACTAATTATAAAACTCTAGCATTAAATAAACAAAGAGGAAGTCCTTCAAACACAAGAAACCTCACCATCTGGAGATTTCTCAAAGCTGTTGACTAGTGCTGTTGTGTTATCATATAACGACACGCCCCCATCAAATCCACTAAACACATGATTACACAGAGTGTTACTTACTGTGATCACACGATCAAGCCATTTTGCGCGGTTTTCAGGGCAATATGTTTCTCAAATCAAAACACACAACGCTGTCACAGGATTGTTGTCATAGGACTCACTTCCTGGAATAGCAACATCCGGGAAGTTTCCCCGTGAATCTTCGCCGACTTTATGATTAACCTCTCAAAGTACTCTACTGCCCCCCAGAGCATCACTGTGTCACATACATATACATATGTACACATACATATACACGGCTGTGCTGTAACACCAACAGTTTGACCAAGCACAAATTCACTACAGAGGACACATCACTATCATGCATGACAATAAGCAGTTGTAAAATTACAAGGGATTTAAAAGACCGCAACAATTTTGAGATAAGAAAATTATTTAAACTATATAGCTAATCTATCCCCATATACCCTACCCCTAAACTTCACAGAAAACCTTCAACATTTATACATTTTCTAAAATATATGTAATTTAGTGATTTATATGATTTATAAGATGTTTTCCTTAAGGGAATCTCAAAAAAAAAATAATAATCCCCACAATGTAAAAAAAAAAGGTTTTTTGTGAGAAGAAAAGATTATCCAAACACCAATGTGTTAGTTGTGGCATTATGGAGTTGTGGCATTAATTTACTCGGGCATTACATGGCTTGCCCACCCACATCCCTCTGATCCTGATATTAATTGTATTACTATTTAAAAATCTTTTGAGAAAATGAAACATTTTCTATGAACTTATACAATTTCCTTTCATAAAATACATCATGAGTATAATCATATTTGGGAAACAGAGAAATTGTAGCTACAATTAACTTCAAGCTACACAATACACATGACAATTAATGAGGTTAATACAACAATTAAAAGTCACTATCAATCACTACTGAGTGTTTGTAATAACTTTTTTTTTGTTATCAACAATTTTTTTTTTTTTTCACACAATAACACAACATAGCATCCAAAATATAACAAAACAAAACAACAGACACATACTCAACATCTCAAGGTCCAATCAAAAGGGAGGGAGAGAGGGAAGGACAATAAAAACACAAAAGTCACTCCTTTATGATAAAAAGGAGTAATGATGACAAAACCAGGTTTACATGTGTCCATAGACTGATGACGACAGGACATTCCCAAAACATATGCAGAAAAGTGCCTGATGATGTAGTGTTACATATATGGCAGTTCAAATTTGACTGTAGTTTCATTTTAAATCTTTTGTAAGGAGTTATGTATGCTCTATGAATGACTTTGAAGTGAATAAGACGATGAGCCAGATTTTTAGATGTTAAACTGAGATTAGACCACACTCTCTCCCAGTCGACAGATAAATTAAGGTCAGATAATTCCCTATTCCAAATAGTTTTAATAGAAAGAGGTTTTGTAATGCAATCAATAATTTTATTATATATTAAGGAAACAGATGGCCGACCAGCAGATGGTGCAATCCAGTCCCGCATAGGATGAGAGGAAATGGAAGATGCCCACGGAACGCCATACGCTTTGAGAGCAGAACGTAATTGAAGAAAGACAAAATATGCGGATGCTGGTAGACAAAATTTGGTTCTTAATGTCTGAAATGAACAGAGGCCCTGGTTATCATATATATCACCGCACGTGTTTACACCTAAAGAAGACCAAGAGGGTTGGACAAATGGACGATTTCCGCATACAAAATTCAAATTGTGCCATAAAGGAGTACGGTTACAAAATTTGAACCGTTTTCCAGATTTTAATAGAGTTAGCCACAACCGGACCAAATTTATAATTATCCCCTTTTTTTCCTGTGCCAGTAAATAAAATATCTTGAAGTCTATTTGGTTTAACCTTGTCAGCTTCAATCACCCTCCATGAAACTGTAGATTGAGGATCAACCCAATTATGAAGAGCCTTAAACTGGAACGACCAATAATATAATTCAAAATTTGGTACAGCCAGTCCTCCTGCGCTATTAGGATGTTGTAATGTGGTAAGTTTAATTCTGGGACATTTATCATTCCAGATAAACTTAGAAATTATGGAGTTGATCTCCTTAAAGTAACCTGGAGGGGGAGAAAGTGGTAACAAATTCATCTTAACAGTGGAGACTCTTCCTTGGAGAGATACTTTAAGATTCTTCCATTTTTGACCTTAACTAAAATATTATTAAAATTGTCTCTGGCAATCTTATGAATGTTTTTATATATGGTAATGCCCAAATAGATGAAAGATTCCTTAATAGGGATAAATGAGGGAATAGAAGAATTAACCTTAACATTGTCAATTGGCATTAAAGCAGATTTGCTCCAATTTATTTTATATCCTGATAGGCTAATAAAATTATCAAATTCCTTAATTATACTAGAGACTGAAACATCAAAGTGGTCTAAATATAGAATAATATCATCAGCGTAGAATGAAATACTATGATTATGATCATGAATCTTAATCGATACTTCAGATTTCCTGATGGCTTGCGCTAAGAGATAGACAAAACAATAAGGGGGAAAGCGGACACTCCTGCCTCGTTCCCCGCTGTAAAGGGAATGAGGGGGAAATAATATTACCAGTTATGACTGATGCTGCAGGTGAGTGGTATAATGTCTTAATCATAGAAATTAAGTGTTCACCGAAGCCGAAACATTGCAGAACTGCCCACATATAATTCCACTCTAGCCTGTCAAAGGCTTTTTCTGCATCAAGTGAAAAGACCGCACAAGGGGTTGGGTGGGAGTCCGCAAAGTCAAGAATATGAAGGAGCCGAAGCATATTGTCAGATGCATTGAGCCCCTTGATGAAACCAGTTTGGTCCTCCTTGATCAGACTATGAATTACCTTCTCCATACGAGACGCAAAAACTTTAGCATAGATTTTTAGATCACATGGGATAAGCGAAATCGGTCTGTAGCTGGAACAATCTAATGGATCTTTCCATTTTTTAAGAAGTAATGAAATCAGTGATGTTTTTTTATCTCTATGAAATACGCCATGTTCAATTGCGAAATTAAATGAATTAAGCATAAATATCCCTACCAAATCCCAAATTTCTAAATATAATTCAGGGGGGAGACCATCTAGACCTGGCGATTTGCCCTTTTGAATGCTTTTTAGAGAGACGTGGAGTTCCTACAAACTTAATGGTGCCTCCAAAGATTCTTTATCTATCTGTGAGATCCGAGGCAGTTCCAATTTATCTAAATACTGCTTACAAATTGGTTCATCAAAATCTGTTTCGGCTTTATACAGTTTGTGTAAAAACCTTTAAATATGTCATTAATTGCCACAGGATTCGTGGTGACCTGATCATCCGATGATTTTATTGCGCTAATATATGCCTTAGACTCGCATTCTTTCAACCTAAGGGCCAATAAATGACTAGGTCTCTCTGATTCTGAGTTTTCGCTTTGGCAAGAGTAGAAGAGAAAGATATACAGAAACCTCGTATAGCACACTTAGTCGTTTCCCACAGTATTTGAGGATCCACATCAGAGGGCATATTAATTTCAAGAAATTCCTTAATATATTCTTTTAGATAAGTAATGAAAGTCTGATTACTTAATAATGATATGTTAAAGCGCCATCTAGGGGACTTGGCTTTAACATCGGAAAGAGGAACACTGCACAACACAGCAGAATGATCAGATAATAAAATTGGTAATATAGAGATGGAGGAATTAGATGAAATTAAAGATGGGCTGAGAAATATGTAGTCTATCCTAGAGAAAGTCAGAATCAGAATCAGAATCAGAATCTTTATTGTCATTATACAAAGTACAACGAAATTGTGTGCAATCCTGTGTCAGCGCAAAAAAAAAAAAAAAAATATATATAAAACATCAGTATATTGCATATATATATATATATATATCGCCGTCGAAGGGTCACGTGATCCCCCGTGTTTGTAATAACTTTTGACTGTGATCCAAATGATGAGGCAGAAATATATTATTGCTACCATTTCATTTTTTTTTTTTTTTTTTTTTTGGGGGGGGGGGGGGTAATAATGTAACATATTACTGTTGCCAGACAGTAGTAGCCTAAGTAAAGTAATAATATTACTTTTGAAAGGAGTAATTAATTAGTAACGAGTATAGCCTAATGAATTACATTGTTAATGTAATGCAAATGTAATGCAAAACCTTTAAGAGAGAGTATTTAGTAGCCTACAGTAATCTAATTACTCTTTTGAAGATAATTAATTACCGTACTTTTTTAGAGTAATGTACCCAACACTTAGGCTTTTACACGTTTGTCAAAAATGTTGTTTTTGATATTTATACCGAGCAGCAAGCAACATGGTGTGGGCAGTAACAAAGCAACAAAGTAACAATGTTTGACCAGTAGTAACAACAAGTAACAACAAAGCTTGACCAGTAGGCTACTGTCATCAATTTTCCTCTAGGCTAAATCACATATTTAAATATTACAAATAGCCTATATCATTAAAAAACTTTAGTGTTTTATTTGAAAATAGTTTATATAATTGAAATAGCTAACCTAGACGAAGATTACTTGAAATTACCCACATGAAAAAATACTATAGTAATTTATACAGTAAATACTATAGTGTTTTGAACCATACTATAGTAAAGTGTATTATACTGTATATATTATAGTATTTACAACACTTTGTTAATGTTTTTTATTACTATGTTTTTTTGTAGTATTAACTATAGTAAACTAATAAACTGTAATAAATACTAGAGTATACTTTAGTTTTTACTACAGTAAACTTTAGTGTATTGTACTATAATATACCCTATAGTTGTAGAAAACTTAGTACAGTACAGTATTACTAAAGTAATTTGTTTATATTACTATAGTTGTTATATATCCACAGCAACTATAGAATTAGCACAAATTAATTCAAGTACTTTACTATAGTATGGTTCAAAAACACTAAATAGAATTGACTATAAATTACTATGTTATTTTTTCATGCCTCGGTTAAAATCTACACTCTACGTCTCTGCCACTCCAACAAGCCACTGCACCTCTTTTTTATTTCCCTATTATTTCTTATTGTGAAAGATTTGAACTTTGGTACCACGAAACACCAATGACTGAATGAATCCAGCCGGAGCAGATCAATCGCAAACACCATGCAAGTTTTACCAGTGACTTAAGCCCGCCTCTGAAAGAGGGTGTGCCTGGGCAAATAAGTTTCGTTGCTGTCCAAATGGCCAATCATCATTACATTGTTAATCGACAGCATTGCCATCAAGTAATGGAGAGACCACTCGGATAAATAAGACTTAGGTTAGACCAGGGACTCACGCGCCGGTTTCACACTCTGATGTGTCATGATGTGTTTGTTATGTCGATATGTGTTGGTGTCATATAAATAATGTGACGAAGTTGTCATAAAATTGAACAACTATTTAGACAGAGACACGCATTCTTGAGGACACTAGCAGTCCCGGATGGACTATTGACGACAGTCTAAACCTGTAACTTGGACTTTACGAGAAGTAAAGGAGAGAGACTCGTAACTGATCAGAACGCATTGATTCAACACATTGATTCTATCAGGTGAGTTCAAACTTGCGTTCATGAAATCTTCTGTATCTTTTGACATTAACCACCCAACTATTCTTCTTGCGTGTAGTTTACAATAGGCTATACTTAAACTAGATTGCTGGTCGATTTCTTAATTAATATCCTCTGCAATTGGACTAACATAGCTATCTCTCTCCAGAGATGCAGACGTTCGTGAAAGGAAAGAGAGTTGGATACTGGCTCAGCGAAAAGAAGATAAAAAAACTCAGTTTCCAGACCTTCGTGGATATGTGCAGGTGCGTAAAAGCGCATCTCAGCGCTAGACAAGAGCCGTCCTATAGCCTACTTAGGTTATAGCGAGTTGTTTTAATATTTGTTCTTTAAACGAACTAGATTCTGTTTATATGACTAGTTGTCATTTTTAATAATAAGTTGTACGTTTTAGTAGTAAGTGTCCATTAGTGGCAGTCTTTTTTTATTTATTAGATACTAATACTATTCACTTCAGACTGTTTTCCATTTGTTGCTGGTACATACTAGTGAATTACTAGTACTTATTAGTACTAGTAGTACTAGTAGTTTGCATACTGAAGTGCTATAAGTGTTTTTACTTGTCATATTTAAATTAAAAAAAATTGTTACTAAGAGTAAAATGTTATTGGTAGAACATACCAATGTTTATTAAATAGCTTCTAGCACCTATTCAGTTGTCATCCTCTCCACAAACAGGCAAAAAGTACTTATAACAATGGAATCATTATTTCACAGTTTTTGACATTATTGGAGTTATTTGACACAATTGGAGTGTTATATTGTAGTAGTTATTTGACTGGTAGTAAAGAAACAAGTAGGCTACTAGTGTCTATCTGTGTCTACTAGTGTCTATAAAGAGTCACTGTTTGGATTGCTAACTTCTAATTAAAAAGGGTGCTAATGTAAAATATATACTAGTTCATTTTAACGAATAAATGTTAAAACTGCTGATGTGTCAAAACATGAATGTGTAATTCAGATGTGTTGTAGAGATTTAAAACAAGCGGGGCTTAGTGTTAATTAGTGTTATAGGATATAGGAAACATGATTCATCACACCTACTTGTGTCCTCTTGTTGTCCTCTCATCGACACAGTTTCACTCACTATATTGTATCCAGTAAATGTAATAAAAAGATATTTCTTCACTATTTCTCACCGTCATCTCTGCAGTTTGTATTCTCCGTCTTGTCTAAAAAATGTGAAACGAACTTTCTTCCTGTACCCTCCCCTACATAAACCACTACTCTTATGCAATACACTCTTGCATCCATGAAGCTTTAATCATAAAACCATGGATATCCTTCATCAGCGTAGTCAGTCTACCTGTCAATTATCTAAGCATTTGCTATTCGAGGGAGTCCCTTCTGAACTGTCCTATTGCTTATAAAACTCTGTAACTTGTAACACTGTCTTGGGATTCTCATAATTAGATGGCCATAAAACAATCTGTGGAAATTTTCACCATAAAAAAGACAAAGGACTGGAAAAAGTTCACCGGTTACCTGGATAAGCACCATGCAGGCAGGCAGGCAGTCTTCGATTTCACAGAATTAGGAGTAACATTGCTTGCATATCTCTTTAGACTCCATGCATTCCTAAGAGTCTGCAGCAAGACTGTGCCTGTTACTCAACTGATTCAAAGCCAAATTGTGTTACTTACATTATTCAAGTTTACATTGCATTGTTATCAATATGGCTATAAAGCTATAAATGTTGTGTTTGCGTAGGGAGGCACTGAACATGCCTTAGATACGTATCTGTGCGGATGACGTACCGTGCGTGGGCTACATGACATTTCTGAGTTAATGTAACGTGATCTGTTTTTCACAAGCATGTTCCAACCTAAAGATAACCGGTTTTCAAAGGGATTTTACTTAAGCTTCCTCAAAATGCTCAGTGATTTGTTATTCTACTGTCTGGCATATTTGTCTTGGGACATTTGATGAAAGGCTAAGATATTTTCACCTAGTTCTGAGGCTTTAGAAACAAACTACTGACTCAGCATTACTGATAAACTGCCAAACAGTACTACATTCGTTAAATCTCAACAGGATTGTCAGCTGTTGATAAAGATGTGAGCTTATTGTTATCTTCAGGGACTTTTGAAATTTAAAGACTGATTGTTTCTAAAGCCTCAGAACTAGGTGAAAATAGCTTAGCCTTTCATCAAATGTCCCAAATTTAAAGACTTAAAGTTGCCCAAATACTGATATTCTCATATCAAGAACTAATCAGACACACTGTTCATTATACATTATGAACTGCATTATCATTTAAAGAGTGTTTTGTTTTGCTTTATCAATCGCATAAATGTGTTGTCTGGAGATGAAGAAGGATGATACTTCATTTTAAGCATGTGTGTCTGTTGCTTTTTTGTGCCTGTTTATGAGGGGGAATTTAGAGAATTCTGTCCTATTTGTGTGAGAGACAGCAGTCCAAAGCTAAACAGGGATTGCTTTAGGTGACAAAGCCCCCTTTTTGTCACACATCTATTTCCCAGTTCTATTTGAATTTCTGTCTTCCTAATAATTTGTCTCATTGTGAAGTTCTCATTATTCCAAGTTCAAGTCAATGTTGATCATTATTTGAGTCATGGAATCAATATAAAATATTCATAGTTTGTTTTTCCACTCTTTTATTTTCCAGGAAACAAGGCATAGAGATGATCCAGGTAAGATACCCTTATGGCATTTTTCTTTCTTTTTTATGGCTTTTCCATGACACAAAAGGGTGCTCATTAATGTGTAGCTGCTTCCACAATATTATCACATTATACTTGTCAGCATCTGCTCGAAACATTACAAACATGCCTTTCATTAAATGAAAATGCAGCTATTATGCCTGGGGACACTTAAATTCAAAATGTTGCCATCAGAGTATTGTGTACTATTACTGCATTACTACACAGTTAATCACTTTTGCATGCAGTTGCAATTGTGCATTATGAGGTTTGTATTGCATAATAATAAATGCATTGTTTAATAGGGCTGGTGTTGCTTACTGTAATGCCATATTATTAATGTTCATACTGTTATTGTATGAACTTTCTTGTGGCTTTTTTTACTTTGCCATTGAATAGATGCCAGTAAAAACAGTTTATAGACTTTTTTTTTGCTTCAAAACTGTTTTCAGCCAGACCTTATATAGCCTGCCCTAACATAACAAAACATATGTTTGCTTCTACAAAATTGCATGGAAATTGCACTGATTAGCCTTCTTCATATCAGTGTGCTATGAGCCACATTTATAGTCTAAACTGAAGCATTGTCTTATCAAGTAATTCTATAAGGTTGTGCTGAGGACATTATTGCAGTGGGACAGCATGGTACACATAGGTCTTTAAGTCTTCCATTTGTCCTTGCTTAATTTAGACTCCTTGGCTTCACTCAAGTAAAGTGGATGATTTTTTTGGAGAATAGGTTAAACCTAACCTGTCCTCACTGATAACAATGACACTGTAAATAGATTCACCTACAATGTGTGCATTTTGTCCTAGTAAGGAACACCTGGCTTTGTCAGGGTCAAGAGTGTTGTATTTTTGTCTTCTACAGATGTCTTATACCTACAAAAACAATTGGTGCCCCCATTTTAGTGTTGGTGAACAGAACATGGACTGTTCTTGCATTACTTTTTTTCAAGTTAGGCCATCACCATCAGGCTATGTTTGCTCAAGGATGGCAAGTTATTGAATGATTCTGTTGCACTTGTGGCACCTTCCCTTTGTTTCACCATGGCACTGATAAATCATTAAACACATGACTCAGAGGTTAGAATGTACTGTGACACATTTAAGACATTATTGTTATTATTATTTTGTGTGTGGGTGTTTTTTCCCCTAAAAGTCTAAGACCACATTGAAAATCTGTGATTTAAAATCTATTTAAACCTTCAGGATTTTGAAAAATAGAAAATAGACATACAATTAAGAAAAAATATTGATGATATGTTAATTTTTTATTTTATTTTAAAAGATATATTATATGTTTTAAAATAATATTATATATATATATATATATAAATTATAAATTAAAAGAATTGGAGAAATGCTTTATTTTGGAAAAAATGACTGACTTTTTGTGGTAATGTTTTCAGTGGACATATGAAGACAGTATTTGCGCATTCCAGCAGGACATGCCCTTGTCAAGCATGTTTATACTGTGTTAAGTTAAAGAGGAACTTGTCAGGATTGTGGACTGTTTATGTCGTTGGTGGTGACTGGGGTGACCACCAACGACATAAACAGTCCACAATCCTGACAGAACTGAGGTGGCCCTGAGATACGTAAAGGGCTGCCTATAACAAACCAAGCAGCTTGCCGTGGAAATGAGGTGTGGATTTGCTTGTAGCCACATAACTCAAAGCAAATCTTTAGTTAAAAAATAAATTAATAAATAAATGTATATGTTTATGGACAAACATTGTTCTTTAATGTTTTGCCATGGAAAGTACATGAGTGATGGCGGAACAGAGTCACCTTGTTTTGTTTTGGGACATGCAAGTGAAGGCTGGTAGACTAAACCAAGGTCCTTGTCTCATTCTGGGCCATTATTGTGAGTCAGACATTTATCAGTGAAGCTGTCTGCTGTCTGGATGAGTGAAACACTGAGGGCCTTTCTCCTCTGCCAAGATGTACATCTCTTTGCTATCCACAGCATATAGGCGTGGAAACCGAAGAGAGCAAAGGATGGACTTTGATCTGTTTACACCTCATGCATTAGGCCAGCTGCACCCAGTCATAGATTTTATATGGTCTCTAGAATACTTAACTATCTAGCAATCAGTCCATGGGCTGATCACTTTAGACAGGGGGAGTGTCATTAATTTGTTTAAGATAATGAGATTATTTAATCATTAAGTTACTAAAAGCAATCAAGGGGAAAGGCTTAATCTCATCACTTTTTTTGAAAATGAAGTATTTCAATATTTACCTGAGTGTATTGTCTGTGGGTAAATACTGTTAAAAAGTTTTTGTTGGTCATCATACTCTGCCTTTCTCTTCTGAGCTTGTCCCACTTTACTTACTAAATTATTTTATAGGTTCATAGTACATTTACATATAGTTTAAAAACTGCTATTTCAGCATGTCTCCACCATAGAGATAAGATAATTACACTTTCTCAAGAACTTACCAACACTCATTTAAAAAAAAATATAATAACCCAAGCGTCATGGGAGTGAACACGTATCTTTATAATCTTTTGGTTTAATAAGGATATGAATATATCCTTATACATTTTATTTTATTTTATTTCTTTTTTTTGGGGGGGGGGGGGGGTCAGTAAGATGTTTTAATGATTTTGAATCAGTCTTTTTTTAAGTGATCATAATCAGTCTCTTATGCTCATTTTATCAAAATTACAGTAAAAACACCAATATTGTAAAATTTAAAGTAAAAATTTAATGTAACCGTTTTCTATTTTAATATATTTAAAAATGTAATTTTAAAGAAGGACTTTTGTTTGCCATCACTTCCTTGGCTTGCTCTTAACTTGGTGTAATGTTGTCATGTCCCTCACTGTTCAACGGAGATTTAGTTCTGTTTTTCAGGCAGAAGTGTGCTAGATGGAAGAACAATAATCTAGCAAAGCAAATAAGGCCTCATTATATCCAGGAAGCAGTAAAGCTCTTTGCCTGATTGTTATTTAAAAAGCTGTTTTAAATGACTAAAATGCTACAGCAACATTAATGTGACGTAAAGCATGGCAGTCTCATGCTTTATATCAGATGATGTGTGTATCAGCTGAATATCCTCTACAAAAAGGAAGTGGTGGGGTCTTTTCTCTGGTGTCATGAGGTGGAATCTGTGTGTCATCTTCTTCATTCTTTATGTCTGTTTCGCAAATTGTTTGTCACACATCTGTGCTGGCTATGAGAGTATTTCCAAACATTGTAATCTGAAACCGAGTCATTTAGGGAATAAGATAATAAGTCCTTTATGATTACCTCTGGTGGGCCACGCAGACCAAGTTCTTTATTTGGTGCTGCTTTTTAAAGAGAGGGTCTAAGCGTTTTAAATAAAAGTGCACTTAGGGATGCCCCTATCCCCTATTAACTGCCTAGGCCATGTTCAAATACCTCTCACGTTTGCCAAGAACCTTTGTGGTCTGATCCAAAAGAAATATGCTCTCATCCCCAAAGGTTAAACCTAAAGGGACCACATGTTCTGCGTGTTCCTTCAGAACACATTGTGCTGTCATACACAATTAGTTGACTGCTTCTTTACTATTACCTTTTTATTTATGAAAAAATACTGTAATTATGCATTTTTGTCTCTATTTGCTCCAGATCTGAGCTTTAGAACAAACAAAATAGTTTTTTTTTGGAGCTGAGCAGCACAAGGTCTGAGTGGCGGTACAGATCACACCTCACAATTAACTTCACGTCATAAACATCTGTTCTTCAAATGTCTCCCTTGAGCAAACAGAACTTGTGGCAAAACTGGAATTTCAAAATGTAGGCATGCTGTTTATTTTGTCAACCTATTGCATTCAATTAGCTAATTATACTAGTTAATGTCTGACAAATAATACACACAGGTGCATTTTTGTGAAAAAGACATCCTCTGCCTATTCATATATTGACCTTAGAATTCTCCCAAAGGGGTATTGTTAAAAAATGTCTCATGGATGTTTACTGAGCTCTTAACCTTGTTCTCCCGGTCTAGCTGGATCTGAGCCAGCCAATCGAGAAGCAGGGTCCATTTGATGTCATCATCCACAAGCTGACTGACCACATTGTTGATGCTGACCAAAATGTCACAGAGTCTCTGCCGCTTGTTCAGGGTGTTCAGGTAAATAGACAAATCAGCTCAAATGGCCATACATTTATCTGCTCTTCACTCCTTGTCTTTTAATACAAAAAAAAATAATAGAATAGTATATATTTTTAATATTTTGTTACATTTTACTTATAATATTGTAATAATGACATAAAATAATATATTATTACAAATATATTTAAAAATAATATTGTAACATTAATATAGATATAGTTTTATATATTTTTTTAAATAACTGCTGACGTTGTTCTTTAATTTTGCTGCGTATACAAAGCAAGACCTCATGAATTGTATGTTTTGACCTCTTTCCAGGACTACATAGATGCTCATCCTGAAACAGTGATTCTCGACCCTCTTCCGGCCATTCGTACTCTGCTGGACCGCTGCAAGTCATACAAGCTAATCCATAAACTTGAAGAATGCATGCAAGGTCTGTCTACAGCACTAATCCACAGTTATACATGTGTGTGATTTAATCACACAAAATACAACTGTGTTAAATACAATTATTGATAATGGGCAACCCAGCTATATATTTCAGATAAGCTCACCACTAAATGGCACGCAACATGTGGTTGGTTGCTTTATGTGTCAGACATGCTAAGCTGTAATATAGATCAGACCATTTACAGCATTTCCACTAATTCTAAATGTTGCAAATGGTTCTGTAAACCAGGCCTTTAGAGCCTCCTTTGTTCTTCAGGGGTGAACTAACACGAGGAGGGCAGGTTTTGCCTTTCCACAGGGGAAGTGTGAGGCTTATGGAGGGCTTATGTCCTAAAGCTGCTGAGTCATTCATTCTTTGTGATGCTTGCGCGCTGCATTCACTGGCCACAGAAATAACAGGAGGCCCGCAGGATCACTACAAGCCAACAGAATCACCAGCTGTGTGAATGGCGCAGTGCCTAAGGAATTCCATCTAAATCTGCACTCTTATTCAAAATATTCAGTCTAAACATTTCCACACATAAGTATCTACACATACACTACCGTTCAAAAGTTTGAGGTTGGTAAGAGTTTTTAATGTTTTTGAAAGTCTTTTATGCTTAAAATACAGCAAGAACAATACTGTGAAATATTGTTTTCTATTTTAATATATTTTAAAATCGAATTTATTGCTAAAAAACATTTTGGTGAAACTGTGATACATTTCAGGATTCTTTGATGACGTTCAAAATAACAACATTTATTAGAAATAGAATTCTGTTTTGTAACATTATTAATTTAATGCTTCCTTGCTGAATAAATGTTTTCTTTAAAAAAAAAAACTTTTGAACTGTAGTGTAAAGTGTGTCTTAAAGGGATAGTTAGATACATGTCGTCCAAACCCGTAAGAACTTCGTTCATCTTCAGAACACAAACTAAGATATTTTTGATGAAATCCGACAGCTTTCTGACCCTGCAACACAACTGACAAGTTCAAGGCCTAGAAAGGTAGTAAGGACATCGTAAAATAGTCCATGTGCCATCAGTGGTTCAACTGTCATTTTATGAATCTAAAACAAAAACAATGACTTTATTCAACAATTTCTTCTCTTCCGTGTTAGTCTTAGATGCACGTTCAGGAGAGTAGCGCAACGCATGTGTGGTGCTGCTGACACAGGAGCCGGTGTTCTTACATAGAACCTTTATGCGCTTCACCTTGTTTACAAGCAGAAGAAGATGCACACTGTGTATAAAACAGTCTTCTTTAATCTTTTAATCAGTCTTCAATAATCTTTTTGTATAAAAAAGATTTTGACAGAGAGGATTACTTGCAATTTTTTGCCCAGCCTTACTTATTCGAACCAGAATATACAGACGATGAACTAAAATAGATGGACGTTCTACATCAGAACACCGTTTCCTGCGTGCGTCGTGCTACTCTCCTGTACATGCATCTAAGACTGAAATTGTTGAATATAGTCATTATTTTTGTTTTCTTTGCGCCCAAAAAGTATTCTCATAGCTTCATAACATTATAGTTGAACCACTGATTTCACATGGACTATTTTAATGATGTCCTTACTACCTTTCTGGGCCTTGAATGTGTCAGTTGCATTGCTGTCTATGCAGGGTCAGAAAGCTCTCGGATTTCATCAAAAATATCTTAATTTGTGTTCCAAAGATGAACGAAGGTCTCACGGGTTTGGAACGACACGAGGGTGAGTAATTAATGACAGAATTTTCATTTTTGGGTGAACTATCCCTTTAAAGTCTGGGACTGTTTCAATTTGCATTCTTTTATAATTTAGCTTACCATTTTATTACCATTTTTTATGTCAGGATACAAACTTGAGTCAAGCAGTTACTTAAATTAAAATTTATTTGAATTATATAATATCTTATTTGGTTTGTCCCTTTTTTGCTTTAATGACAGACACACTCAAGCTGTATAAACTCCACAAGTTTGAGTACAACCTGATGAGGTTTTTGAGAATGATCCAAAGAGCATCGTGTGTGGTCAATGTGACAGTGTGGCTTTTTGGACCCCATTGGATATGAAGCTCATATTATAAAGGATCTTTAAATGCAAAAATTTGCATACTTTCCAAATTGTTCACAAAGAAACCTCTTACATTCAGATCAGACAATTCGATGTTGTCCAATCAAAACCATATCAGAATGTCAATGTTCTCCAGAGGGACGTGTGGGTGCAGGAGTGTCAGCTGAGGGTTAGTGTGAAGTTAACCATCTGCCTTGGTGCTTCCCCAGTCTCTAAGAAAGAGACGACTCTGTTTAGGATACAAAGGGAGTGACTATTTTCTCGAGCCTGCTCACCAGGCAACTGCCTCTATGGCTATTAGCTTATGAAACAACACTGCAATGGATTCTGGGAAAAGAAAGATAACACAGTTCATATACTCTCTGTATTACACAAGATACTTTTTAAAATAACTCACTTGCCCAATTCATGCATGTTTGGCTCTATCAGCAATGCCATCAATGACTGATTTTGTTAAATGAGACACATTTTTCCATGAGCTAATCGACCACCATGTCAAGTACATGTGAATTGATGACAACAAGCTGTCGTGGGCCAAGTGTTTGAATGTAAAGCAAGTACTGCATTATGTGACTTACATTTTTGTTCTTACTCATGGGATTTGCAGTAAAGTTCAATGCTATTTTTAGACTCTAGTGACTTGGTTGTGTAAACTGATTGCTCATCCTATGGTTTCATAATGAATCATAATCAATGCGTATCCCCCAAAATGCACACTTTAGATTATCTCAATCATCACTGTTACACATCACATTGCTATTGATCAAATGGATTCATGTTCCTTGTCTAATGTAAAATGTGATGCTTTAATACGCTGAGCTGTGTTGAGCTGCCCAACATAGAAAAGGATTGTTTTTGAGCGGCTATAAATAGCCTGCACTTTCACTCTTGGAATAGAAGCTGTTTATAAGATTTAATTGATGTTTGCAGATCAAAAGCAAGTTGAAAATTCACAGATACCTCAGAGGTTTAGTTTTAAATGTTTCCATGGATCCAGTAGTAATATTATCCTGTATAAAGTGTAGTCATCACTTAAAATGTGTGCAGGCTACACATCAAGACCCCATCCAAACTTGGTGTCTATGAAGAGTTATGCTCAGGGTGTGCTGGTTAATCTTGTCAAGATGTTGCTGTCTGGTTACATTTTCATTTGTGTGTGTAGCAAAAAGAAAGAAAGAAAGAAATGTTAGCTAGTTAGCGAGAAAAAGACACAGAAAGTAACATGAAATCAAAACACATCCAAGAATCAACTTTACCATATTGTATTTCTCCCAGACCTTTACAAACAAAATTTAGAATCAGAGTTGGCTATCATAATCAGATCCATAAGAGTAAAGAAGACAGTTGTCAATGTTTTCTTGACTTTGACATAGAGTTTAGATATTTAAATCTTAATTTTAATATTTAAAAACATAGCAACCAGCTTTATCCCAATAATCTTTTTCATACTACTACTACTACTACTACTACTATATCTCCATAGTAAAGAACATTATATTAAAAGTATTTATTTATTTATTTTCCATTCATTCAAATATCATCAATCATTAATTTCTAAATATTTTAGACAATTTTAAATATTTACATTTTTAGAGAATATCTATCTATCTATCTATCTATCTATCTATCTATCTATCTAGAAGATTGCTCCATGGGACATTTTATAACCTAAACCAACCTTGCTTTGTCGAATCTGATCTGAAGAGGTTTTTCAAATATTAAGCAGTGAAGTTTGTTAATTAAATAAATGTAAATAATTCAGATTTTTAGTTTTTTAATTTATTTTCAAGAATTGCAACCCTTTAATTTGTCTTTTTTTCTTCATTATATCAATGCAGTTACATTATCAAACTATATTTTTAACCAGAAATCAAAAACATTCTCAACACAAAAGTATATTCAAGTCATATGTATGAAATGCATATTTAAATAATGTATTATTAAATAATTGAATAGATCTAGACAAAAGCGTAGCATGTGCTCATGTGTGTTTTCTGTAGATGACAGAATCTGCTCACCTCCATTCATGATCCTCAAGAGTGAATGTGGCACTGAGACTCTGGAGCAGCTTCAGAAACATGGAATCACGTTTCCCTTCAGTAAGTTTAAGTCATTTAAAATCTGCAGTAATCTTCAGGACCATTTACATACATAGATTTGACTCATCTAATTCAGAAAAGGAGTTTCAGACTTCAAAAAAGCTGCATATTACATTTCCTCATGTACTGGAGCGACACATTTTCACACTATTTTTGTTTGATTGCAGTCTGCAAAACCCAAGTAGCTCATGGCATCAACTCCCATGAGGTAAGAGACTTTACTCTACTGTAACCTGCACTATTTTTCATATCTTACATAATAAGCAGTAGATAAGTACAGTAGAGTACAGTGCTATTCAGATCCATTACATAAGAGGTGCTACATGATGTTAGTTAATCATTTCTAACACTGAGAGGTGTCTCATTAAAATGATTAATTCTGGGCTTGAGTATAACAATTTTTCATGCAGGATTTCTATTTTCATAAAGCTAGAGAACCGAGAGGTCTAATTATTATCATTATTAGTAGTAGTAGTATTAAAAAACACACATTATAATTTCTGTGATATTTCAACAACATTTCATTCATTTCATTTGCCTTGAACGTGTGATACTAAAAAAAAGCTAAAAAAAATACATAAAAACCACATAAATTGTAAAGTATTTTGACACATATCCCCCTGTAAAGAAAGAGTAAACCTGAACCTCTCATCGCTCTGAATCACACGTAACCCTGCTGTCCTCGTGGATCATTAACAGGGGTGCAGCCTCTGTTGCTATGGTGACCATATCTTTGATTCTCAGTGACTAATGTACAGGCAAAGTCTCTGATCACTCACATTCCTTCAGAATACTGCTTGAAGACACTAGTAACTCTGTTTTACAGTGTTGACAATGAGGGGCGTACTAGATTAATGTGTCACCACTGACTGCTGAACGACTGTGTTTGTGCAAACAGGTTGATGGTCATGTGTTTTATGACTGTGAGCACATGGGTTTACTTAGCTAAAGGAAAAACACGGAACATGCATGGATTGAGGGGGTTTTGGTGTGGCAGTTTTAGTGTCGTGAGAGTGCAGTACATACATTATATTTGACCTTTCTTGTTTGCTCCTTTACATTTCAAGATAACAACAAGTATCTGTGTATTTTATCGTGGTAATTTATAACCTACCTGCTCTGGAATGTGTTAAGAAGTTGATTTGGTTCCTGCTCAATAGATGGCCATCATCTTCAGTGAGGAAGATCTGAAGGACATCAAGCCCCCATGTGTCATCCAGAGCTTCATCAACCATAATGCAGTGCTGTATAAGGTGTTTGTTGTAGGAGAGGCCTACAATGTGGTTCAGCGGCCCTCCATTAGAAATTTCCCATCTGGACCCACAGGTAAGTCACACAACATCCCTTTATTGGATGGTTCAAAGTATTTAATGAATGTAATTTGTTTAGAAATATTTTGTTCTATAATTGAATCATAAATCAAACTCTTTATAGATAAGGAACTCTTTATAGGTAATGATGTTGAAAATTCAGTTTTGCCGTCAAAGGAATAAATAAAAAAAATTAAATATATTATTTCACAATATTACTGTTCTCATTGTATCAAATAAACACAGCATTAGAGAGCGTAAGAAACTTTTGAACAAATTTTTGAATGATAGTGTATAGTGTTTTGATGTGACCGTGGACCACAAAAGCAGTCATAAGGGTACATTTTTTGAAATTGAGATTTATACGTCACCTGAAAGCTGAATAAATAAGCTTTCCATTGATGTATGGTTTGTTAGGATAGGATAATATTTGGCCGAGAGAGATCTGGAATCTGAGGGTGTAAAAAAAAATCAAAATATTGAGAAAATCGCCTTTAAAGTTGTCCAAATGAAGTTCTTAGCAATGCATATTACTAATCAAAAATTAAGTTTTAATATATTTGCAATAGGAAATTTACAAAATATCTTCATGGAACATGATCTTTACTTAATATCCTAATGATTTTTGGCATAAAAGAAAAAATTATAATTTTGACCCATACAATTGGCTATTGCTACAAATATACCTGTGCTACTTAAGACTGGTTTTGTGCTCCAGACCAGGGTCACATATTACTTTGTATTACATCAAGGTTTGTGCACATAGAAATAAAGACAAATCTGTAAATTGCACTCTGTGTGTGTCACACATGGGACACAAGTTCACCAGGCGGCATTAAAGCCAAAAAAAAACACTTTATAGGGTGCCAGGTCCAGAAATGTAGACATCCGGTCTCTTTCAACTAGTTTTAACCTTCCACACAAGCATGTCCTAACAAACCCACTTAGTCTGGAACTTTTTATAAGGTTACCATATGTTTGAAAGCTTTATCAGAAACAAGGTGAGACTGACATTAATGACACTCGTGAGCAACTCTGTGTGATGTGAGGGCTCTCAGCCTGTCTAGACCATTCTGTCAACACATGTATCTGATGTTTAGACCCTTTCCTTCTCTTACAGAGAAGTGGTTTATTTTGTCTTTGACATGGTATTTATTCAATAAGCAACTCAAAGATTTTGGTCTCAGATGCCAATGCGGTTTGGTGAATTATGCCCCCCGATGGCCAATCAAATTCACTGTTGTCAAGATTTTGTCATTTTTGTTGCATAAACTTTACAGTGAGACAGTGAAGGATTTGGGGATTTTTCTTTGCTGAATAAATGTAGCTGAAAAGGACAAAAAGAATGGAAATATTTACTGTGTATACAACACTGTTCAACAGTTTGTTTGTTTTGTTTTTTTAACTGGGTTTAAATTTTACATAAAAATAAAAAATACAGTAAAAGCACTAATATTCTGAAATGTTATTACAATTTAAAATAGCTGTTTTCTGTTTTAATATATTTTATCATGTAATTTATTTCTGTGATGGCAAAGCTGGATTGTCTGCATCATTATTCCAGTCTTCAGTGTCACATGATCCTCCAAGAAACATTTCCTACTATTATCAATCTTGAAAACAGTTGTGCTGCTTAATGTTTTGATAAATGTAATGTGTCTTTGCTGCATAAAAGTATTAATTTCTTTAAAAAAAAAACTTGCTATCCCCAACTTTTGGAAAAGTAGTGTAAATATTTCTTACACAACTGAAGTTGTGTTGTTTTTCTTCAAGACAGGAGAGCAATATCCTTCAACAGTCATAATGTGTCCAAACCAGAGTCCTCTTCTGACCTGACCTGCGTAAGTCAACATGCCTCACATTTATAACTCAAGCAAGGCTTTAACCCCTTCAACTATTCTGTAAACATTTAAAGTGGTTTAAATACCTGGAAACAATCAGCAAAATCCATTCATTTTAGACATTTTTTTTATTTTTAATCTAAAAAAACAGACTTGTTAAAAGCTAAATGAATGTGCCAAATGTTTGTATATAACTAAAAGGTCTTATATAAAAAAAGCACTTCTGAAGTGTTTTGGCATTCACAATGAATAATAAGCATACATGTTCAACAAACAGGCATTTCATACTTTTTGTCCCTTTTCTGGTTTCCTCTAGAGGGACAACATGGAGGGCCAGTACGGGGAGCCCAACAATGATGTCATTCAGAGAATTTCCAGAAGGTTACGACAGGCCCTTGGCATTTCTCTGTTCGGGATTGACATCATCATCAACAACCAGACCGGCCAGCACGCCGTCATCGACATCAACGCTTTCCCAGGTATGTGCAGGTCCTCACGGTCCAATGACTGGGTAATATATCTTATCTTTATGCACTGACCTCTATTCCCACTTTCAAAACCAGAAATGCAATAATGCAAACAGACCACATGGTGTCAGTGCGGAATAATAAAGAGGCCTTTTAGTGCTTTGTAATGCTAAAATGGGTCATTTTTCTTTAATAAGGTGCTTAATATTTCTTTAATATTAAAGAATAGTTTACCTCTATTTAAACAGCTTTATACAACTTTTGAATTCACCCAGTGGAATGTTGTTTATTAAAACATCTACTATTTGCCTTTAAGATGTTGGAGGGAATCTCCTTCTCACTCTTCTCTCCAAAACATGACAATATTTTTCGCATTTGATGGTCCCTATCATTCACTTTGGGTTTTCGCCCCCTACTCTTGCCATGCTTTGTGTATATATATATAGAGAGAGAGAGAGAGAGAGAGAGAGAGAGAGCTGTTTAGTAACTGATTCAGGTTTAAGAATGGTTTCAGCATTACATCAACTGCTGATGCATCAACACTTTATTTTTTTATTTGAATTATCATTCATTAGGTTATTTAACCATGTCGCCTGTTACAATGTTTTGGAAGGCTTTTGTCTAAAATGCACAAATTCACATTATTTCTTATTTATGTGTAATGCAGGGACAAACTTTTGTGTCATCTGAACCTCTTTCAGCTATATACTTGAAGCACCCTGAGATTTTAAAATAAATAGTATAATAAAATAAAAAGTATCACATTTGCATGTTCACAGTTCTCTGACAATGGTTTATGGTCACATGACATGCAGGTAAACATAAAATATCTCATCTTTTTAGTGTTTTATTTTGATTGTTATTTTAAAATGATTTATTATAATTTTACATTTTTATGATTTAATGATTAGCTTTTCATTAAACTCACAAATCCCCGTGCAGTTCCTTTACGAACCCCAGTTTGGGAAACCTTAATGTAATATATGTTTAATGTTAAAGACATGTTGTTAATGACAACAAATGCAATATATTTACTTACTCTTTGTATTTTTGTATCAATATGGTACCAGATTATCCTATTTACATCAATGCGATAAACGAGTTAGGTCAAAAGTAATCTAAAAGTTATCAAAAATTAGTCTGATTATATAACCTAAAATGTGTAATGTAATGGATTATGTTACTAACTACAATTTTCATCATGTAATTTGGAATCAGTAACATTACAATTTGTAAGTAATCTACCCAGCTCTCTATATACACTACTAGTCAAAAATTTTTGAACAGTAACATTTTTATCTTTTAAAAACTTTTGACTGTTAGTGTATATATTATTGTGGAAGGATGGGAAAAAAGTACATTCGAAGCTCTTGATTTAAAGACTGTAGTAGTATCTGCAGGCACAGCTGTGTTTGTCAGTTTACAGTATGTTTAAAAGCCACCTGGCCTTCTCTCCGCTTGTTGCCATGGTGATCTTGTGTATCTAGCAGGGAACGGCACTTTCATATCTCTCAGTGGTACATCCAACGAGTCCCATGATACCGCAGGAGTAAGACAACAGATGATATCTGCCTTTTATTAATCTGCCTCTCAGAGTGCTTACAATCCCTTCAGAACCGTCACAAGAAACCCATTAACTAATGTTATCTAAAACCTCCTTCACTTTTTACCCAGGTTACGAGGGAGTCCCCAAGTTTTTCGATGACCTGTTGAGTCACATCACCAGCGTCCTGCAAGGTCAGGTGTCTAATGGAGCGGCGTGTGGTCATCTGAGATTGAACGGGATAGCTCAGAGCCCATCTGTGGCCTGCGGGATGCACTGTGGCATGCTGGGAAATGAAAGCAGTTGGTTGATAGACAGCGAGGGGATAAAGAAAGGTCCCCATCAGGGACTGAGTTGCGGTGGTGCTTGCATGGCTCCAAACTTTCACCAGCATGGCAGGTCGAGTTTAGCAGCGGAGACGTCCTCGCAGTGATGCCGAGAGACAACGCAATAGAATATTTCTTTACTGTTCATAAACCAAATGAACCCTCATCAAAGGGTAGGTGTATAAAAGATTCCTTTGTGCCAAATGTGAATTGTGTTGGAAATGATTGAATGTGTCTTTTCATTTATTTAATTTCATGTTTGGAATGGTTGTCCTGATCTTGGAGATATATATGATTAGATTTTTTTTATGAATGTTGCACTGAACTTGATTTGCAGAAAAAGGGCTTTGTGGAGAAACTACAAATTTTATTGATGTTAATATATTAATGAAATACTTGAAAGGAAAATTGGTGTCATGATTTGGGTGTAAGACATTGCACTATTTAAATAAGTGTCCAGCTGGCACTAACGCTTCTCTTCTTGCATGTATCATAAATTCTGGCCAAATAAGAGAGCTTGAAGAACTTTAGTGCTATCTGAAGCAATGCTGGCAATTAATCTCTTAAAACACGGCAACAGCAGCTCTGCTTGCTTTTTTAAAAAAGACTGAAGAGTAAGATTTTCTACGGCTGAATCATTTCATATCTGAAGGGCCCGTAAAAACCTCCCACACTGGCAGGTGCTATGAGATTGTATAGGGGTTATGCATTGATTGCTAATAGAAAATTAACAAACTTCACCAAAAAAAAGTTAACCCAAAAAATTGAATTCAGTCATCATGACTTTCTTTCTTTCTTTAAAACTAAAAAGATATTTGAAAAATGTTCCAATTGATTTTGTTGACACAATGAAAGTCACTGGGGTTAAAACAACACTGAACCTTTCACTGAGCACTTTCATTGTATTGACAAAAAAACACATTTATCATTTTTTTCCTTCACAGAAAAACTATATTCATACAGGTTTGGAATGGCATGAAGGTGAGTAAATGATGACAGAATTTGAATTTTTTGGGTGAACTTTCCCTGAAATATGATTGGCAAATGTATTAAATTTGTTATTTTGACAATGTAAGTTTGTTAGTCTGTTTTATCCCCATCACGTTATACTTGTACATGATGTATAGTTTGTAAATATGTTAATTTTTTTCTTTTGAGACAGAAAAGGCCACTAAAATAACAAAAGAATGAAAAGGACAATAAAACCAAATTTAAGCACTGAGAATTCTTTGACTGATTGTTTTTCTGCTGTATTATTGACATCAGTTTTGGGTCGCTTTGAGGTTTAGTTCAGACTCACACTTTGTGGAATCAGTTTGAAACACTTCTTTTTGATCTTTATTTGTTTTCTTGAAACCCAAAAAGCATTTAATTACAGTCATCACCATATCTAATAAAAACATTATTGCCTATGGATCATAAGACTCCATAATATCAGGTACAATCTTTCAGATATGTATCCTTACGTATAGCAAAATTTCAACCTAGTGTGATAATTCTGGGTAGCAAATATTTTACATTAAATGTACTCCATGGCCAAATTTCTTCGGGAAGCAAGCACAATAAAGCAAAGCGGAGGAGCTGGGAGAAAAAAGTGAAGGGACCTCTGAATGTCTGACACCAGAGAAGTTGCTTTGAGGTTTCATTTAACACATGGAGGGAATAAGCAGAGAATCTGCGGCGCTGAGATAAGAGCTTGCGCTGCTGTGGACTGAGCAAGAAGGTGAGAGCCTCATCTCCAGTTAACATGCCTTTCTACTGAAGGAGAGATGAAGGGCAAAGTGGAAAGAGAAGAAGAGCTGGAGCAGCTCAGCCTCGTCTCAGATCATGGAGCTTCTGAGCCACACTCTCCAGTTCAGACTCAATGGCAGCCAGGCTTTCGATCTCAGCATCCTGATTACAGAAGAGAGAAGATCAGGCCATTAGTTCATTTTAAACTGCTTCATGAACATTTACTTGTACACTACCATTCAAAAGTTTGGAGTCAGTATTAGTCATAATACTTAAGTTATAGTCATAAGTCTCTTATGCACATCAAGTCAGTATTTATCTATTTGCATTTATAATTATTTGAAATTGATAATTTAGGATAACTGTTCTATTCTATTCTATTCTATTCTATTCTATTCTATTCTATTGTAAACTGTCATTTATTCCTGTAATGTTAAAGCTGAATTTTCAGCAGTCATTACTCCAGTCTTTAGTGTCACATGATCTTTCAGAAATCATTCCAATATACTGATTACGTAGTTTTCATATACATATTTTTTTAATGTATTCAGAAAAAAACATAAAATATCTATACAAAACTATAGTATGACTCCAGATGATTTGGAATTAGTCACATGGATTATTTTAATGTTGTTTTTGTCATTTTTGAAGCTTGACCAACGTGGTAACTATGAACCATGGATTCACTGAAAGAGCCATGTAAAGAAAAAAATAATTCTACTTTTGTGTTCCTCGGATGAAAAATACTGTTTGTGTTTTAACCTTTAAGAAAACGTGTAGGTGTCCTACCCCTGTCTTTCTGCTGCCGCTGCCCTCTTCATCTCGTTTGTCCTGTGGTTGAGTTTGTGCTATGAGCTGCAGCTCCTGCTCCTCAGGGCTCCTCCACAGCTCCCCCTCTTGATCTTCTCTCTCCTTAGAGTGGTGTGGTGCTTCCCTGTGCTCATCCAGTTTTGGGCTTGCCTCTACTCTCTTGTGGGACAGTTTGCTCACACGACTCCAGCGCTTCACTCCAACCTCTCTTTTCTTCTCCTCCTCTTCTTCCAGCTCTTCTTTTGAACGTGTTCTTTCTGTTTCAGCTCCCTTGTGCTCCTCGCTGTCCTCCATGATGGATTGTTTTACATCAGGATTCGCTTCTTGATCATCTTTGGCTGTTTCCCCTTCAGATAAAAAGGGAACAAAGTTATAATTATTATCTTATCTTCTCTATTTACTCTATCTCTTTTCTCTATTCTACACACACACACACACACACACATTTACTTTAGTGCAGCATCAGCAAACCCAGCACTCTTCTAAATGAAATGCTCTCTCTTGCCAGCTCACAGCTCACTGCTCGATGCCTCTTATCCTGAAATATAAGCCCCCGTCCTGTCCTTCCATCTGTACTCATGAACACAGATACCCAAATCATTGTTTCTATTATCAGACACACTAAAGCAAAGTCACCTGAAATGTGAGACATTTTTCACCAAGTTCCTCTGAGATCTGAGGGCTACTTTTAACAAGCTACAGGCAGCTTGCTGATCTGGATGGCCTCCAACATCAATTATTGAATCGATTCAGTGGGCCACAGCGCAGCGTGGATTTCATTTCATAGATGGAGGCACTGTCACACCGGCCTGTTCATGGAGCACTGCTAAATTCCCCTATCAATCTTCATTCCCAATCCCTCCCTCCTGTCCCGTTTTAACCTTGTTGTGTCTTAGACACAATCTCCTGCTGTTATTCCCAACCTCTTCAATGAAATAAGCAAGTGCCTGTTATATGAATTCTCCCTGGACATCCCTGTTACTCACAGTCACACTTTAAAATAGGAGTGATTATGCTGCTATTGATTGAATGTAGAAGGGGTGACAATTTGTTAGTAGGAGCACTATGGCTATTTGTTCATCTGCTGGGCTTAAAGCTGTACACATCTGATCATGGATGGATTATGATACTTTGAGGTCATTCATGTTACAAATGTATGATGTAATGGCCAAATAACAATTGTAAATATGTTAAATAATAGCTCAGTTTTGAGATGAAAAGCCACAAAGAGGAGAAAAACACATTATAATTAAAATCAAAAGAAATGGCAATGTTGCGTGACTAGAGCTAAGTAAAAATATTAATGTTCTGTTGTTATAACTCAATCACTAATTAGAATTTACAATGTTTTGTCAAAACAAAACATTACACAGCAATTTTTTTAATTAATATTCACCTAATGTATCAAGAAATCACATTTTACCTGAGTTATGTAACTTGTATCAAAATGAATGGCACCAGTGTCCATTTCACGATTGTTATGAGTCTGTTAATTTTAGTGGATCTAAAACCTACATCGGTTACCAGTGTTAGCTGATTCACGAACAAATGAATCTTATGAGCCGGTTCTTTTTAATGAATCAAAAACATACAGCACGATCAGTGTAGCCTGATTCCTGAAATGAATGACTCTTATAAATCAGTTCTTTTAATAAATATAAAAAAACCTATGGAAATAACCCAAGTTATCAGTTTAAAACACTGCCTTGTGTTATTTACAGCATTAGCAGAGAGAGATTTTTTATATTTAAAGCTGCAGTCCGTAACTTTTTTTGGTTAAAAATGATCCGAAATCAATATTTGAGCAAGTACATAACCAGTCAGTGTTCAAAACTATTGCTTTACTTTAGCCCGATTCACAACGCTTAGCTTATAATAATGTTTTCTAATTTGAGTGGTAGGGGTAGGTTTTCGCAGGAAATTCGAGCATGGAACTGCATCGTCACATCTGTTCCAGAAATGTGTTTATGCAACACATGTGAATGAAATTAAACTATATTCCAGTTTTAAATATGCTTCTGATTACAGATAGCCTGGAATTACACAAGATTTGTAGTTTAAAGAAAACCAGTTCAAAGGGAGCATAGTTTGCTTTTGGGGTTAAAATAATTTATTAATATGAAATTCGAATGGTATGACAATTAGATATTAGACTGTACAGAAATTGAAATCTACATGCTAATACACACTATACTCATAGTCACGCAATGCTGATGTTGTTAACATTAATAATTTGAGAATAAAGTATAACAATAATAATAAATTGCACGGTTTGATGTGATATGAGCTAACCGATTGTTAGATTTAATCACCATTGGTAGAGCGATTTATGGTAATGCTTTTTTCCTCAGTTGGTCAGAACAAACGTGGCAGACTTGTTACTTACTTGTTCAGATGACAATATACTGTGAACATTCTTATTTGGGTCATATATTCCAAGATGCAGGCTAGAATCTGTGATTACAAAGTTCACACCGGTGTGGTGACTGACAACTACACATACTCCTCAAAACATTAGATTCATCCGTGCTGAAGCCGTGCCAGAGTACAGCCCACGTAATAAAGATAATTCCGCACCTGGCTGCAATACCAGGTTTTCAACAGAGATGGTGACAAAGAGGCAAAACTTACGGACTGCAGCTTTAAGCAAAGTGGACATTATAGCTGAAATACACCCAAATGAATCAGAACTGAATCAAAAAGGAATGAAATGAGAACTGAATTGAAATCTAACTGAATTGAGAGTTCCGGAATCGTGATAAATCAAGAAATCTAGTAGTGTAGAACATCAGTGTGTTCTGCTGGTGCTGTGGAGGATCCTGGAACAAGTGACATATTTCATTTCTTTGTGTAGTTCACAACGTGGCAGTAGTTTCTGGCACACATTCAAGCACTATTCATCTATCAATTGTACATCTGCAGTGGCTTGTTTCCAGGTATCGAGCCACAAGCTTCTCAGCAAGAGGTCCCTGAATTTGAGAGGTCCCAGGGCACTGGACCCATTGGGCCTGTAATGCATCCTTACACCTCATCTACAGTCAGAATATGGCTTGTTATATCATACCATACTGAATAAGACTGTCAACTCAAAGATAAACTCAGAAAGTAGCGCATATGGCATCCCACACATCGCTTTCATCATTACCATCTTTATGGTGAGCCGGATCATTTTCCTTCTCCTTTTCCAAGCTGGAGTATTTCTTCTCCTCTTGTTTACCCGCTTCCCTTTTTGTGGCCTCCTCCTGTGACTCTCTCTTCTGCTCTGGGTTTATGGAGTTGGAAATGTGATTGCTAGGACTCTCGCGTTCTTCACGCTCCTCTTCCTCAGCAATCTGGTTGCGTTTTTGAGACTCCTGCTCTGTCTCCTCACTCTCCCTGGAGCTCTCCTCTCCTACTCCTCTCTCCTCTGCATCTTCTTCTGGTTTATCCAAGGCAACCAACATTGACTGATCATCTGTAGGATGGTAAAGGGTTACACTGAGGTTAGGTGCTCAATTTTGTATTATTTAAAGAAATAAAGAAATTGTAATTATATAGTGTTCATATATCAAAATAAATAAATGTTTTGTGTGATATACTTTTATGCAGACTGGGTTTCTTTCAGGTCAGAGCCTTAGGGTTTGATTTATATACTGTATGATAGACAGACTTTATTGAGATCTGTTTTTGTTTCTTTCAGGTCTTCAGGTTCTAAGCCTTTAGATTTGATTTGTCTGTGATGAATTCTGCAACAGTACCTTTTAATGAAAGTGCAAGGCTGTGGAACAGACTGTTTACATGGTTTTTCTTTGGATCAATCTGTCTGACCTCAGCAGCACAGTACTTGCAAAAGAACATATAGATGGTGTGTTCAAAACACGTTAACCTCAGGAAAAAGTTAAGCAGACTGACCATAAGTAGACTGACACGGCTTAATATGTGAAATTGCAATGCAAGCAGGTCATAGAAATAGATGACACCATTTTCAAGGTCAGCACTTTTGAATGAGGTCAAATGAAATGCACAGCAAAGTACACTGACAACCCACTCACAAATTAAGGGGTAGTTAAAAACACAATCAGTGTTTTACTTGACTCTTACACTGTAAGTACAGAATGATATTTAGCACCCACAGACTTGAGATATGACATATCCAAGACAAAAGTCCAGAATCGTTGGCATAAGAAATTTTACAAGCTCAATTTGTACCACTGGTAGTGTGCATTTTCACCAACAAGAAACGATGCACACTAGAAGAGACAGATGTGCCCTCTGCCCTGATTCTGTCAGAATGCTGCTAAGTGCAGCACCATAGAGCAGAACACAGTGGTTCACACTAAAATGTGCTTTGAGAGCACTGAATGACTGTCTTCTATCCTTTGAACAGTGACAGGCAATGCTAAATCAAAGCAGCGTTTGTTTTTGTTTTTGTCCCCAGGAATTTATTCTAAGATTAGAACAATCTCTCATCTTTCTTCTCTTATATGCAAAGTGTATAAGCATGCATATAAAAATATATAATATAATAATATAGTAAAACAACCCATACATGTATATATTAAACATATATTAAATTGCGATACATTGTCATATGAAGTAAAAACACAAATGAAACCTATTAGAAATCTGAACAATATATTAACATGTATATCTAGCCCACACAAATATGTATGAAATTTTTTGGACATACATGTCACGTACATGTATATCCATCCTAGATCTCATCAATACAGCTTATTATATATTATGTAATATATTATATGAGTATAAAAGACACACATGCATTTACAAAAAACTTATTACAAAAAAAACTTACTATACAGATTTACACAACTTTACTTAATATACAGATTTTTGTATATATGTTGTTTTAATAAAGTTGCATATAAATAAAATATATTGTTGACATATATGGTTGCTACAAATTATACCATATAAAAAAATCATCATATAGATATAATTAACATATGTACACAAACCAAATTTTCTACAGAAATGTTCTATATGCTCTAAATTTCATCTATCCAGAGTATGTAAATATGTGAATATATATATATATATATTAGTGCTGTCAAACGATTAATCGCGATTAATCACATCCAAAATAAAAGTTTTTGTTTACATAATATATGTGTGTACACTATGTATATTTATTATGTATATATACAGTAAATACAAACAAATGCATGTATATTGCCATGCAAAGGCAAAAGATCGTAACTTCGATTTTGGTCGAAAATGATTTATATTTTGGGACATTCAAGACATCCTTTTATCATGTACATAAGTATCTTGAGTCAATTTCGTTGTTTTTCCGAGAAAATAATGGGTCGTCTTAACCGTAACTTCGAAAAGCCCCGGAGAGACCAAGTATTTTTCCAAAACTAAGTTTTATTAGTGTTTTTGTGCCGTGACGGTGAGGGCGGGAACATATGTGACGTAGCCACGCGCACTTACTAGAGTGTCTCATTCTAGTGTTTAATGCCGAGGAGGAGTCTAGCCTACAAGACTCTGAAGGACTGAACTAGGAAGGACGCAGCCTCGGTAGGATGCAGCCTTCTGTTTGAGAAACACCCATAGAGTCATGTACCGTGGCAATTAAGAAGTGGATTAATCTCACCTGCAGTTTTCATTGTGTCTCTAGAGAGGCTAGTCACATGTTCAGGAGCATCTCCTGGGTGTTTCTGTGCTCTTTCATTGGCTCCTAAGAAGCAGTTTGGTGGGGAAATGGTCACAAGCAGACATAGCAGCTTCTTGGCAATAAAACAGAATGTATGGATTCTCTTTCAGAGTTCATCAGCAGTGTTATACAATTCTCTTCTCTACATTTCAAATGACCTACTGCTGCCAAAAAAGCCATTAGCACCCAACTGTCATTCTGCTGCCATTAGCATTTCTCCATAGGAAACAGAGTTAGTTCATGCTGTCCCAATCAAATCTGGTGCATCTGCCTCTTACCCTCCACAGCAATATCTTGCATCTCTCGGAGAAAGTTGTGGTGGCGCAGGATGCTCACAAGCCTGTCATCTGGAAAATACAAGGTACACCTCACACACAGCTCCAAACTCCAAACACTATTTTTAGCAGTCAGCACTTTACTTTATTTTTTACATTATTTGCATTAATTGCCCTGAAATATACTGCCTTCTCCTGAGCAGCACTATTAATCATCAGGCCCGCTGAGAGAGAAGAGAGAAAGTGAAAGCAATAAAGAGGGGGAGAGGAGAGATTTGCGTTGAATTAACGTTGAGTCAAGATTTTCCTTTTCTGCTGACCGACAAAGAGTGCATGCAGAGTCGGCTGCTCACTCGATGGCAATGCTATTCACTCTACTCCTTACTTTCTCTCCAAAAATGTCTGTCGTCTTATTTCTCTGCCAAGCTTCTTCGCAATCTGTTAAAGTTATGGAACAAAACTGACAGCTGTAGTTGACAGAATATTGCTGTACAGAATTGGCATATAATGGACAAGCATTAGGGAATGGCATTTTGGTGTCTGTATATCAGTCTTATTTTATCATTGAGACATTATTACAGTTTTTTTTTAAATCAGTTTGTATTTTTATATTGTCCATTTTCATTTTATTTTAGGTCGAGTTTTAGTAATTTTGATGTATTTTGTCATTTTTAGTAGTTTTTAAATATGTCTATATAGTTTTTGTTCATCTTTATTTCAGTTTCAGTTTGAGTTATTTTAGTTCATCAGGTTACACTAAATTAAAATGAGAAATAATTTTTAATATATTTTATTCCATTTCAGTTAACATTTATTTTATTTCAACTAATGATTTTTATGGTTTTATTTTTAGTTTCAGTTATAGATGTAGTCTACTGTGATTACCCTACTGTATATTTTACAGTTACTAACTGTATGTCTTTTAATAATAAAATTTTAATACACTAACTTACATGAACTATTCATTTTTTTTCCTACTGTATTAATAATAAAAAGGTGGGTTTAAACAGAGAATCTTGAGAATGTCCCTTTCGCTATGAATTATAAGGTGGTTCATATAAAATAAATTTTATTCAAATTAAATGTTTGAATTAATTTTATAATAATAATTGTATTATTATTATTATTATTATTATTACTATCATTTTATCTATAATATAATATAATAATTTTACTATATTTTGGTAAGGTAACTAACAGTTAAAGTATTTAGTATAGCACTTTTCCTGTTAAAATATTAAAGTTTTTACAGTGTCTTTGTGAAATTCTGCTTTTCTCAACATATCGGTCCTCTCTCCTTCTGTTAGTCTCTGTCCTTCGCTGTTTCTTTGTCCTGGACTCATTGTGTAAGCCTCTCACAGAGTGTTTGATTTCACTGTTGTAAGCATTATCTCAGTAACAATACCTGCCTTGCTAATAGAATGATTGATTTTCCAACTATTAAAGTATCAACGAAAAAAAGACCCTGCAATGTGACTCAACAGTGCACGGCAAAACTTCACACTATGACTCCTGTGCTAATGTCATTCATTACTTTGCTCCATTAACTTTCAACTATCAGAAACGTGCAGTCACAGCAGCAATGATAGCATATATTGATCATATCGGGAAGGTCACTGCTGATGATAGGAAGGAAGTACACCCAAGTGCAGCTAAATATACGGAAATAATAGTAGTCCAGGTGTCACTAATGCAGGCACTCACCAGCGCTGAGGGTTTCAAGGCAGTCCTGGGAGACTGGGATGGGATGAGGCTTGGACAGGGCATCTGCAATTACTTCCACAATACACTTCATCACCTATACAAAGACAGAGAAGATCGGGTTAAGAAATGGCGATACATGTTTAAGCTATTCTGAAAAAAATATATATTGTGAAATATTATTACAATTTAAAATAATATTTCTATTTGAATATATTTTAAAATGTAATTTATCCCTGTGATGGCAAAGCTGAATTTTTAGTAGCCATTATTCCAGTCTTCAGTGTCACATGATCCTTTAGAAATCTTTCAAATATGCATTTAATAAATGTAATGCATCCTTGTTTTTAAATGGTAGTGCTTATATATGGACTCCATGCACTCATGAGATCAATGTTACAGAGGACACCGATGCAGCATGCCAACAATATCTCAAACCATATCCCCCCCCCATATCCAGCCATCCTTACTGTCTTACATTTCACTTTCAATCAATGTCATTTCCTCCTCAGTGCTTTCATCCCTCTCACCCGTCTCTGCGATTTGTTTGGCTCCACATTCCCCCAAAGTCAAACATTCTGCTGTCAGGGAAAAACAGCTTCCCTCAGTAAGGCCAAAGTGTTGCTGAAATGGCTTTATCATCACCGAGAAGAACTGCATCTGTTTGCAACTTCACATTGCCGATATATTTTCCCCCAAAACTTAAGATTTACACACATTTCAGAATTTTCAAGTGTCCTCTATCAAAACATACCCTCTCTTAAGGCGTTTTTCATTGGCAAGGACAGGAAAGAATCATGTGACAATCTCAACTGAGTTAAATGAGTGCAACCCAACTTCAATTTAAGTTTAAATTCAGTTCATCGTTTTTTAAAAGCACAGTTTGCAGTCATCTGTAGTTAGTAGCCTCCTCTGAGTAAGCACACATGGCACCAGCTGTCACTAGGCTGAAATCGTGTTGTTGAGTCACTGTCTCACTTATGCTGCTTTCCTCCACACTTCCTGACAACATGGACTATGGCTGCTGCCATTCTGTGCATCCTTATGTTCCAAAAGGCTGCTCCAAATACACATTAAAATAATACTGAACAGCAGTGAAGCCGAAAACGAATATTTAGTTTGTTAAACAATGATTTATCAACTCATACCTTCACATCCTTATCGTCAATGTGACCTGGAGAGACAGGTACGGAGAAGACTGGAAAAAGAGAGAGAGTTTTGATAAGCAAAAACAAATGACTCTGTGTAAAAGCTGGTTTTAATCTTTTGGTTAAGTAACTAAGGTACGCGAGTCGTTTAGCAACAGACAACCAATCATAAACTGCTTCAGTGCTTAGCTCATTAATTATTCATGTTCTTTGTACGTCGCAGAAACTTTCACTCGCTGTTTGCAATCTGAGGGAAAACGTTAAAATGTCGAACAACGACGGGAAACGCGTTAACGGACGCATTATTCTTTTTGTTGCATGTTTTATAGTTATAAAACAACCAAGGTGGATCTACGTGAGGAGATTTACGCAGATACAGTAAACAAGCGGTTATTGCTGTATTTGTCTAATTAATGTTAATGGCGTTATAAATATGTAACCCTGGGTTTACAATGCGAAATCTCGAAAAGGATTAATTACTAAAAGACTAAGTATTAACACTGTAAAGCATGTAAATTAACGAGATTACGTTTACAAATGTCAAGTGTGAAAAGCCTTTTGTGCTCCTCACAAGTGTTTTATCCGCTGTCCTTGGTGCTAACATAGACATGGCACAGCTCACATGTAGAAAATCAACAGAATCAATTCATCATCCAAATTCCACTAAGTATTCCCACGATAACTTAACACGTTACGTGATTATTTGTACATCTTGCACACTTACCAAAATGCACCAGCAGCACGAGAGCAGCGCATCCTCGCGCGATCATTCTCGGAATGCGAAGCAGAGGCAACCGTTCTGTTTAAAAGTGAAGAACCGTCGTGCCAGAGGAACGCGAATGAACGCTAGTACTTTCCTTTCCTCAGAGTGAATGAAAACACTCGCTGATTTATGGATGCATTATGCGCATAAGGCACCTGCTCTTATTTGTTTCGCCGGATCACAATGCCTCAATGTCACTACTCACTACCGCAGCGATGCCGCCTTTATATAGACTTGATGAAGAGGAAATGACATCAGTATGAAGTACAGCTGCTTAGTTCACCATCTACTAAATGATAAAGAAGAAAAAAGTTAATAATTATTATTATTATTATATACTATATGCATATATGGATGTAAACAACTGCTTTAATTTCATACATTTGCTGATTATTTAAATGTTATTTATACTAGTAATAATACACATACTACTTAGTATAGGCTATAAGTACAAATTCTATTCGATATTTGGGGTCCCATATTTTGTAGAAGGGTGTGTTGGGTTGTCTAAAGAAATTTATGTATTTCCCAATTTTTACTCATTTTAAAATGTATCGCAACATTAAGCGACACATTTACGCTATGGTGGTTTGCGTGATTTTCAATCTATTAATATTCTGCTTGAGACCAAAGGCAAACAAAAGCATAACATCAACCTTTCCTGAAACTCATCTTTCAAAACAAGGCTGTAGCTTATTTTTTCCTTTTAATTCAAAAGTTATAATCTAGGACATGCCTAAAATATAATATGGGTCAAATCTCCATTGGTAAACTGACATTACTCACATATATCATCCACACAGATGTCTTATTAGTTATGAGGTTCCTTCAAGATCCCATGCATTACTCAAATAAAATGGCTTTGAGCACAAGTAGATCATGATTTCCACTAAAATATCTGTACTGTAAAATATTAAAGTAAAAAACATCAAATTGTAGTCATTTAGTCCCTAATAAAGCAAAATGAATGGCAGGCTGTTTGGCATGAATCGTTGTGTTGAATACCAAACAGAAGTCGGTCAGTAGTGCCTGCTATTCAAAACAGAAAGTAATTCAATTAGAAAGGGACTGCGTTAAACATTGGCATAGACAGTAAATGATGGACCTCAGGGGAACCATATGTGATTATCCCACCAACTAATTTATTGAGTACAGTAAAGATGCATTAGAAAGAGAGTGGCAGGGGATGAAAGAGAGTGAATGTGAGCAGGAAGCAGATTATTAGATGTGGGAGAGCGTCATGCAATTACGTACTATACAACATTCACTACAGCTCCTCTACATGTTGTGTAGGTTTTCAATTCACATGCAAAAATGAGATAAAATATTTCTGCTTAATTATTTGTTCACCACTTATTCTTTTATGTTTTAATAGGTTGCTTTGATGGAAATATGCTCTCTTTGTTAATTGCAATACGTGAATAAATGTCTTTGTAGCTCATGAAAACAATATAATCAGCCACTCATTGTGCATCTCAACAAGCCATTCAGACTTCATTTATCATATTGTTCATAGGCGACACAGAAAACAAGGCTCTACCCAAGTGGGCTCTGATAATGCACACATTAGAGGCAGCTGTTTACACACTTTACCCCTGTTGGGGAAAATGATATTGAGTTAAACAGATACATTGCAGAAAAGCAAGAAATTCGAGGCAGCAGACATGTTGACCATTGATTTGTAATGAGAAGATAATGCTATTTCTCTATTCTGGACACACTAAAATTGAATGAAAATTGAACAGTCAGTAGGAGTATGAGTACGTGCTTGTGATGTATTGCATCTAAATAGAGGAAACAATGTATGGTTTCCTGTTTGTATCAGTTTGAAATGGACACAACAAAACATACCATACGTCACATTTGCTCCTGAGTTTTGCAATATTTTTTTCCCAAGTAATTATATTATATATTAAAATGCATAAATTCTACTTTTTTCCCCTGTGGAAATATATGCAAAACTGTACGGTGCTGTTTTATTCAGTCATGCATGGAAATCAGATTTATTTTATAATGTACATGGTTGAACAAAATGAGAAATTTGCTTAACTACTTTCCCAGAAATGCCCAGAGGATAACATACTTATGTGGAACTAAAATGGAACTTTAGTTTTAGTGGAACTAAAATCACTTTTTGTGATTGAGTTCAATTATTTCGGATCGTGATAATAAATTATCCACGAAAAGCAGTTTCTCAGAGTTGAGTTAAGCAATTACTTTTTAAAAAACTCCAATCAAAAGAACTCCCAGTGTGCAATAAATAAATAAAAAATAAATAAATAACCTCATATTCTGAGACATCTTCATTATTGATATTGATCAAGGCAATAGCTTTGTATTAGCTGTCAATACAGGAAAGTAAATAATAGTATATGTACAACACAAAGCTCCAAAAATATTAGTCCTCCTAAACAACAGTGCATAACCGCGAAAAGGTAAAAGGTAAACTGATAGGGAAACAGGGTATTCACAAATAAGCCTTCAATTCACTCTTGTGCTCTCAGGGATAGAAAAAAAAAACAACCAAGTGAATTAATGATAGACATTACTTCCTGTGGCAAAATATAAACACCTGAATGTTAGTTTCTTTGTTGTGTACTTATTTTTAAAAAGGCTTTTATACAGAAAAACGGGCTAATATTAGCAATTCACTGACAGTTCTGAGGTATAAAGTGGGTCAAAGCACATCCACTTTGAATGATAATAATGCTAATGAACATGTAGCAGCACTCAGCTAAGTTTGGAAAAATGCAGACAGAATCAAACAGACTGACAAAACATGAACATATTAGATAAGTGTGAAGAAACCACCAATATACAGTGCCTTGCGAAAGTATTCATACCCCTTAATTTTTTTCACGTTTTATGTTGCTGCCTTATGTTAAACTGCTTTAAATTACTTTTTTCCACATCAATCTACACTCCATACACTATAATGGTAAAGCAAAAAAAAAAAAAAAAAAGTTTTTTAACATCTTTGCAAATTTATTAAAAATAAAAAACTTAAATGATTTCATTGCATAAGTAATCATACCCTTATCTGGGACAGTTGGAATTTAGCTCAGGAGCATTCATATTGCTTGTAGGTGTTACTAGACTTTGAGTGGAGTTAACCTGTGGCAAATTCAATTGAATGGGTGACCCCAAGCCCTGGGGTCAAAAGAACAGCCTGTAGAACTCAGAAACAGGTTTGTGTCAAGCCACACATCTGGGGAAGAGTTCAGAAAAAAAAATTCTGCTTCATTTAAGGGTCACAGAAGCATGTAGTCTCTGTTACCCTTAATGGAAGAAGTTTGGAACAACCAGGATTCTTCTTAGAGCTGGCCTCCTGGCCAAACTGAGCAATTGATGGAGAAGAGCTTTGGTTAGAGTGGTGACCAAGAACCTGATGGTCACTCTAGTTGAGCTCCATGATCATATGTGGAGATAGGAGAAACCTACAGAAGGACAAACACCACTGCAACACTCCACCGATCTGGGCTTTATGGCAGTGTGGCAAGACTCAATCCTCTCTTCAGTGTAGACACATGAAAACACACTTAGAATTTGCAAAAAAGCACCTAAAGGACCCTCAGACTGTGAGAAATAATATTATCTGGTCTGATGAACCTCAATTCCAAGCATCATGTTTGAAGGAAACCAGGCACTGCTCATCACCTGCAGAGTACCATCTCAAAAGTAAAGTGTGCTGGTAGCAGCCTCATGCTGTGGGGCTGTGTTTCAGCGGCAGGAACTGAGGGACTCATCAGAGTAGAAGAAAAGCTCAATGCACCAAAATATTTATATAGCCTTAATGAAAACCCAGTCCAGAGCATTCAGAACCTCAGACTGGGCAGAAGGTTTACCTTCCAACAGGACAATGGACCTAAACACACAGCAAGAGTGGCTTATAGACAACTCTGTGAATGTCCTTGAGTGGCTCAGACACAGCCTGAGCTTGAACCCAATCAAATATTTCTGGAGAAACATGAAAATGTGCATCTGACCCATCCAACCTGACAGAGCTTGAGAGATGAAGAGGTGAGGAGAAGAATAGCAGATAATTGCCAAATGCTGATGAGCAAAGCTTGTCGTATCATACAAAAAAGATTTGAGGCTGTAAAGGTGCTTCGGCTAAATATTTAGTTAAGGGTATGAATACTTATGCGATGTTCTTATTTCAGTTTTTTTTATTTGTAATTAATTTACAAAGTTGTGACAATTCTGTTTTTGCTTTGTCAATATGGTGTATGGAGTGTAGACTGATGTAGAAAAAAAAACTAATTTAAAGCAGTTAACATAAGGCAGCAACATAAAACGTGAAAAAAATGAAGGGGTATGAATACTTTCGCAAGGCACTGTAATTGCATTGCTATAATTAATTTAACTTATTCTTGTTTATTTGTTTGATTGTTTCCAAGAACCTTTAGGAGCTGCTAATTACAACTATAAAGATGGGTTCTTTGATTGGTAATAGAAGAATTCATTAAAAAAAAAAAAAAACATGAAGAACCTTCAGCTGTATAGAAAAGGCATATCTTAAATTAATAAAAAAAATATTTCAAAGAAAAATAAATGGAAGGAAAACAGGTAAGTACCCCTTCTGAAAGCTTTATTTGAGAAGACCAAAAGCACTTCTCATGTTGCAGCATCCAAAGCAATTATCTCATTACTGTGGACATTAAGAAGCTCTCAAACAGTTTACTTTTCACCGTGCTCTCAGAAGCAAAACAGCTGTTCTCAGTCAACATTCAGTTCTAGGCTTAATGAGTTTACGATATAACCTCTGGCCGTTTTTATTCAAACCATCCGAAATTAGCTTACACATTTACCTAATTATAGCAGCATCACACCGAGCTAAAAGTGGCTTTGCACCTGCTCTTGTGCTATTTTGTTTGGGTATATCAGAAAAGGTCATCACATTAGCATATATTTTTCTATTCTGAGTGTTCAACATTCCCATTTCCATTGCATAAACTCTACAGAGCAATTAAATATGATATTGACTGTAACCAAGTCTTCATATTTTGCCAACTCCAATTTCCTGTTCATTTTTTATAACTTATTTATCTTTTACTCCCTCGTTATCAGTTTCATCATAGACCATCCTGCAGTGGCTCAAGTCTCAGAATAGATCCTCAATGGTTCAAAGCAATAATATTAAGTCCAAGTGTAACATCGGGTGGGCAGACATGATGTACCATGATACTCCATATGGATGTCCTACAAGGAGGCCAGATTAACAGCCAACCACAGTGGAAGGAAAGCCAAGATGAGGTGGAGAACAGTTAGTCTGATGCCAGCTGACTGGGGCATCTCAGGAAGTGATGTGCCTGACTTTGCAGCACTGGGTCTGGTGTAAATGTACGGATGACTCTGGGATTTGTCAGTTTGAGCAGGAAAGACATTTAAAGCACATAATAATGGAATTAGCAAGAAAATCCAACACATCATGTGACTATAGTGACATAATGGCATAATAAAATTAGACTAATAATAATTTCTTACCACAGGGGGGCAAATGAGCTCAATAGGGGTTGAAAAGCTCTCCACCATGAACTTCTCCCCCTCAGGTTGAAACTTGCCACACAAGAAATGAGAGAAAATATTTAATTTTTAAATGACATACTGTGCCTGTATGACAGTGGCATATAATCAGAGGTTGTACTGGTAAAATACCTCAAATGCACTGCACTGCACTGCACATCAAAATTCTATATTATTATTATTTTTTTATTCTTTATTATTTTATTTAATTATAAATTTTTCTTTTATATTTTCTTTTACATTTTTTTTCTTTTATTTATATTCTACATTTTACTTTTATATTTAAATTATTTTATATTTTACTTTTATATTCTTTATTTTTTTATTTTATTTTATTTTTGACTTGATTTTATTTTATTTTATTTTATTTGTGAATTTCTTCAGAGTTAAAGTTGTTACCATGTTGTTCCACAGTCCCTTGGCTAACTCCTCATGTCCTTTCATGGTGAAGTGGAAACAGTCCGGAGTAAAAAAGCTTATATCAATCTTCCCATTCTAAGCAGAGATAAATATAAAAGGCACAAATTATGAACAGCAAATTCATATTTTAATGGAAACTTTACATTTTTCTTAACCTTAATGCAAAACTAACTGCAAAGTGCCATAAATTATCGTAATTAATAAACAGTCAGTGGTCACTACTCACAGGGAGTCTTGGAGGATCTGCGTGTTTCATGAATGGCTGCAAAACTACGGCAAAGTCATTCTTAAAGAAACGGTCAGTGTGCAAGAGCTGCTGCAGTGCTTTCTGAGACAAAACCAATGTCATTCAGCATCTGCAAATTACAGATTGATAATATAACTCTGTAGATAATTGTGAAAACAAACACACCTGGAATTCAAGGTTGACTCCAACCAGCTCCTTCAGATCAGCAGATCCTGCAGCTGGCTTTACCAGACAGGAGCAGAACGACCTGGAGAGATCAGAGCATAGGATAGGAGAAAAATTATCCTGTAGCTCTGAAGGAATAAAGATGACATGCCAACCATCTTGAGCAAAACAGGCTGAATGTTGTTACACATGAACATTAAAAGAAAGTTTTGATTGAATGATTCCAGAAAAGTGACTAGATATGCATTGCATATGCATTTTCCATGTGCAGTCATCATCGATGACACCAAGAGTTTAGGGAAGTCGTGGCCTAATGGTTAGAGAGTCGGACTCGTAATCCAAAGGTTGCGAGTTCGCGGCTTGGGCCAGCAGGGATTGTAGGTGGGGGGAGTGAATGTACAGCGCTCTCTCTCCACCCTCAATACCACGACTGAGGTGCCCTTGAGCAAGGCACCGAACCCCCAAATGCTCCCCGGGTGCCGCAGCATAAATAGCTGCCCACTGCTCCGGGTGTGTGTTCACGGTCTGTGTGTGTTCACTGCTGTGTGTGTGCACTTTGGATGGGTTAATTGCAGAGCACAAATTCCGAGTATGGGTCACCATACTTGGCCGTATGTCACTTCACTTTCACTTTCTCTCTTTGCTCGATTAAGCTTGATTTCATTTCCTGTACCTTTGGAGCAGACATCCTGGCGTGGGCTTCTGCACTTCCCTCAGGGTCTCCATCGGCAGTATCTGGACCACGTTCACTATCATTCGAGGAACCTGCAAAGGTAAATTAAAAGAAAATGTTCAAAAATATACTACCAAGGCTTCAATTATTCAATCAAAAATACAGTGTAAACAGTAATTTTGTTAAATATTGTTGCAATGAAAAATAACTTTTTTCCTTGTTAATATATTTTAAAATGTAATTTATTATTCCAGTCTTCAGTGTCACATGATTCTTTAGAAATAATTATAATATGCTAATTTGGGGCTCAAGAAACATTTCTTATTATTATCATTAATGATGGAAGCATTTGTGCTGCTTAACTTAAATAAAAAAATATATATATATTTTATTCTTTGATTAATAGAAAGTTAAAAAGAACAGCATTTATTTGAAACATTTTTGTAACAGTATAAAAGTCTTAACTTTCACTTTTGACCAATTTAATATATGTTACAGTACATTCAGTTCAATCATTTTAAAAAGAAACTGAAATTGATGAGAAAATAAATCATATTTCGAAAATAATTTTTCTGATCAATTCTCAGAAATTACCTCATTCATCAGCATTTCCAAGGACACAGTCATGTAATGGACAAAGTTCTCCACCGAAAACAGGGACTGTGTGTATAAATAGAGAACATTAATTTAGAGGCTCCAAAAACACACTCCTACAGGACAATGTCTGAATACAGAATACAGACTCTTTAAAGGTCACTTCAGCACTTTGACTAGCCTAGAACTGCTGTTTCTTAAAAAGCAAACACATTTCAAAGCACTAGGACAACTTCTCATGAGAACAATGAAACATGCTGTTAATGATCATCTTCACAAGCATCTATATATTCACAATCAATTTAACATTTATTTAAGCCTCCTCTAGTTTCTGCTCTGACATTGTGAACAAAATGTCAATACTGTAGAAGAATTTTCTGTCTGTAGTTTGTCAATGAAACAGCTTTGTATGTAATGCCTTGTCTTTGCAGTAATCACAGATGTCATTCATCCCAATTAGAATGGTCAACAGTTTCCAGTCCTCATCAAAGTCAATCTCCTATGGCAAAACATGGGGAAAATAAAAAAATCACAATAATGCCAAGATTTCACCATCTGTATTTGTAGGAAACAGCATATTCAAAAGCACTGTAACAAAATAATACACTTACCTCATATGTTTTCAGTGTATCAATCAAATGTCTGACTTGTTCAGGAAGATTACTAGGAAGACAGCAAAATTCATATCATCAGCTGATAAAATACCACAGAAAAATTAAAAATATAGTTAAAGTAAAAATATCTTGATGGCATATTTTCAAGTGTTTTATCTTTAATAATCATTTATGAAGAATGACTATTGATGTACTGGCAGTTACAAGGTGTTGTGTCCCGTTACAGCCAGGTTAAATCCAGTCTCGCAGAGGGGAGCCGGGGTCCCATGGACCGTCTTAGTTGGGGCGGGTCCCACTAAATGGGGGTTGAAGAGTCGAATGATGTCTAAATCAAAGCACAGAACAGTCTGGGTCACCAATGCTGTATGCTTTTTAAGCATTTTGCAACAGATTTCGGTTTGTAAATGCAGAATATGACTGACATTAAGGCAAAACTACATACTTGCCAGTGTAATGACATCTTGAAAGGTTCCATAGCCACCAATGCTGTTAAAATAAGAAATAATCACAATACAAATAACCTTTTATTGGCAAATAAGTCACTTTACTTCTAAAAGTAGCAGTCATAAAGAAATCAAAAGCAATGTTAATATTAGTAGTACTATTACCTCCATAATATTAGTAATACTATTACCTCCAAGAAACGTGACGAAATTCAATAGGTATGCCAAGAACTGTGGTTGCATTTGCACCAATTGCTGTCTACAAGTGAGAGAATTACTATTATTAGAGATTATTATTATTATAACTTTATTCACCACACACCTGTATTATCAGTAACTGCATTAGTTATAAATGTGTTCTTATTCTGTTAACTGCTTAAAGGGGTCCACTTATAATGTAATCAAGATTTTTGCATCAAAAAACATAATTTAGAAGTAATAGGCTATTTTCTGTCCCAACATAATTTATCATAATTTACACACATCATGTCATTTCAAACCTGACTTTTTTTTCTGTTGAACATAAGATATTTTGAGAAATTGTTTTTTTGTCCAAACAATTAAAGTCATGGTAAAGTCAATGGAAACCAAAACTGTTTTTATATTCCACAGAAGAAAGTAAGTCATACAAGTTTGGAACGACATGAAATGATAACAGAATTGACATTTTTGGGTGAACTATCCCTGATGTTTACCTCATTTTGCCCCGTGAGTGAATGTGATTAAATATAGTGTATAATTAATTCTGTTGTCAGCTAACTAATGAACAGTGGTCTTTAAAACTGAAAAGGAAAGAACCAATAATCACACTCACCGTCAATGAATCCCCAAGGGCAGCGATAACTTTAATATCCGCAGCCTTCACCAGCTCAACTACAATAGAGATACAGCGAATCAGAAGATCAGATACCAAAACATGATCTAAAGATTCTGCTGTAATTAAGTTTGCCTGTGGTACAACAAGAGCTAACATTCATCACCAATGATAAACATCAGCATCTAGGTAAAAATGCCCTCACAGCCTCAAAGAAAATGTGAAAAATCTAATTAAAAAACTGTCCCATTCCTGACTAATTCTGGCAGCATGAATAATCAAGTTTGACCATATTGACTTTAGATCAGAAGTCTGCATTCATCACACTATGTGGGCAAAGCACTGACCCTAGACCAGCCTACCTGAGGTGGGCACAGAAGAGGAGGGGCTCATGTCAGGACACGTGAAAGGTGGGTGTTTGAAACTGATTGGCCTGGTCTTCTCAGGAAACTCCTGTAACAAAATAACATGTTGGTTACTGTGAGGTCACAACTAAAGCATCATTCAGGCCATGGACCACACTATAGACCAACCGGATACATTGTTTACATTATGATTTATTACAGATAAACCAAACGGAATGTCGTAATTTTTTTTAGCCTCCTTCAAACTGTCAGCCCAAATCCGATTTTTGTGAAAATCCGATTGAAATCCGATCATATTTAAATAGCAACGAACTACATGAAATCCGATTTATGCAAATCCGTTTCGAGCTACATTCGTTTAGCTTAGCTTTTTCACGCCCTCACGCCACTTAAAACGTAAACACGTCAGACCTTTTTGCAGAAAACATGCTGAACATCTTTGCAGAAACAAGCTTATGTCGTTGCGAAGTACAAGTCAAGTGGGAAAAAAACAATATACTGCTATACATACCTCTTTGTGTTTCGAAAGTAGCGGAGGCAAAAAAAAAAAAAAAAAAAAAAGACGGCAGCACGGAATAAAGCCGCACATAAGCTTCATGCGTTTCTGCCGCTGCCTCACAAGACGAAATATAATCTACAGGGCAACCGCGACGGTAAGACAACAGCTGTATTGCAAACTGTATTGCTGTTACTGTTGTTTTTAGCGTAGGCATAATAACAACGGAAAGGCATTACCATAGAAACCAGTGCACATTCAGTAAAAACAAAAGAGCGTTTATGGACGCACAAATCGGATTTGAATGTCAGGGCCTGTTTACACCTGGTCACTTCATGCGTTTTCTCTGATCAGATATATAAATGTGTCTTATATATAAATCCGTTCTTCAATTCCCGGGCTATATGCAAATTTAACGGAGTTCACGTCAATGAAAGCAATAGATATGCGCTGCATTTTATTCATTATCAGCTAATTTCGATATCAGAGACCGCAACAGGAGAGAGCGCGGCATCAGCACTGGAAAGATAGGTTAGTCTCACTACTTTTGATGATTGTGTGTTGAGCGTCAGTTTCAACTTTCAGTTTCATTTGCGGCAGTTTGCGTGTCGGCTTGCTGGAGAGATACTCAGCTACTCATCCGCAGTGACGCTTGTTGCATTAGTGCTGTCATATCTGACTATGCATGCCATATAGCCTATAAAACGCTCTCACACGTTTATTATTTTAATATTTTGGGAGGAGTAAAATTTGCATATGTAGTTTCAACAACCAGATGCATTTACACTTGTCCAGTTTCGTCTGGAATGCGGCACAGACCACCTCCTGGAATGGTTTGAGCGATCGGATTTATATCCGTCTCGAAAGCGTTTTGGAGGCCATTTACACCTGGGCTGAGTTTCCCGATAACGCTGTCTCTTAGCGCGCTACGAAGACTCTAAATGTATGCCTTAACTAAAGGTGTACCTATTCTAGGCGTGTTCCCCGAACTATACATTAGGAGGCTGCTTAAGGTTTACCTTCTTACTTGCGACGTTACCAGGTGCTGTCCATGGCGGTGGTGCTGAATTGGTTGATATCAATGGCTCGAGAATCGATTATTCATTCTATGCACGGGCTGCTTCAGTGCGTTATGTGAGAAAGCAGTGTTCTTTATAAAAGAAGTGTTGATTTTAAATAAAGACACGGAACTCTTTGTTGTTAGAACACAACAAACTTGTGTTTAAGTTTTACTTTCGCGTTGCAACATACATCGCGTCAGGGAAGAAAACCAAGGAAGAAAAATATATTAAATAAAATATATTCCATCACACCACATAAAATACTAGCAGAAAAAACCTACATGGGACACTGCTTAATAATTTGACAGCTTTTAACAAAAGAAAAAAAACATAGGCCTACCGAAAAAAAAGAAGAAAAAAAAACATTCTGGTGAGAGTGCTGTCCAACAAGAAGCACTTCAGAAATAGTTGAAATTTCATTTATCAGGACTCATGGGATCTTGTAAAAAATAATCCAAATTGCAAACTAAATCTAGCCCTGATATTTTATATAATTACGAAATGAATGCGAGAACTGGCAACCTCACGCCCAAACGTATCATGCGTATCACTAACTGGCTATGTCTTCACTGGCCTTTTTACGGGTCAATTATATGATCAAAATATATTTTCCACAGTGTCTTAATTTACTCTACAACCAGGGTTGATTGCCCAGCAGCTGCATCACTTCATTGGTATAAATCACTAATTCACTAATCGCGCAACACAACATATATGATTGTGAAGTGAAGTACTTGGGGCATGTTATATCTGCACAAGGTGTAGCAACTGATCCAAGAAAAATTGAGGCTGTTGCACAGTGGCATTGCCCTGAGACTGTGTCTGAGTTACGAACATTCCTTGGTTTTGTGAGTTACTATAGTCGCTTTGTGGAGGGGTTTGCCAAATTGGCAGCACCTCTGCATAGGCTGGTCGCTGAAGTGATGGATGGTAAGTCAGGCATACGAAGGGGGCAGAGTTTGACCCATGCATGGACCGAGCAGTGTCTGACAGCATTTGAGGCCCTAAAAGGGAAGTTAACATCCGCCCCGGTACTGGCTTATGCAGATTTTTCCAAAACCTTCTTCCTAGAAGTAGACGCTAGCCATGGGGGTCTGGGGGCAGTCCTCTCCCAATAATCTGAAGGAAAGATTCGACCAATAGCGTATGCCAGTCGTAGCCTAAGGTCCACGGAGCGTTCTGGGGGCAGGGCCAACGTCCAGGGTTGGAGGAGCGGCGGCAGCTGAGTAAACCGGTTTTGACTCTCCTCCAACAATGGAACAGATTAGAGGAAAGGGAAGGAGTTTGCACCAGAGGATATTCCATCCTGACGTAGGTGAAGAGTGTTATCAATTAGTGCTACCTGATGTTTTGAGGGAAGAGGTTTTGATGCAGCTGCACCAACAACATGGGCATCAAGGGGTTGAGCGCACCAGCGAGTTGATTCGGCAGCGGTGCTATTGGCCGAACATGTTGGCAGATATTACCCGTTGGTGTCAGGAATGTGAACGCTGCCAGCTTGCCAAAGATAATCGGCCAGTAGCACGTGCTTTTATGGGCCATTTACTAGCTTCAAGGCCTAACGAAGTTCTCGCCATTGACTTCACGGTACTTGAACCTTCATATTCTGGACAGGAAAACATATTAGTGATGACTGATGTGTTTAGTAAAGTTTCTATGGCAGTGCCCACACACGACCAAAGAGCCGAGACCGTGGCCCAAGCTTTGGTTGAGGAGTGGTTTTATAAGTTTGGGCTCCCGGGCCGTATTCATTCAGACCAGGCTCTAGGAAGAGGGACTGGGTGTCTTGTTTGTCACAGGTGATATTTTGTTATAACACCACTGCTCATCAAGTGACGGGAGAGTCCCCATATTACCTAATGTTCGGTCAAGAACCCCAATTGCCGATATACTTTTTGCTTGGTAGGGTGCCTGAACCGGTGAAGGCTGCAGCAGCCCATCGGAAGAGGCAGCATGACCAATATGTTCGAGATTTACCCTTGTCTGAAGGTCAGTTGGTTTACTTAAGAGATCATGTAGTGCGGGTTCGCCACAAGATCTGGGACTTGTGGAGTTCGTGATATATCAGGTGGTCCACTCCCCCGACGAGGGAGGTGTGGTGTACACCATTTCGCCAGTTACAGATCTGGGTAAGGTACGGAGAGTGCGTCGTTCTCTGTTGAAGGCTTGTGTCCAGAAGGAGGTTTTGCCTGTAGACCAGCCCGCTGGTGTTGTAGAGAATCAAGAGGACCCACAGGAGTATGAAGAGGCAGACGATGTTGATTTGGTGGTATTGGTACCGGAGACTCCTCGGGCTATTCAGGGAATGGGATCTCGAGATGTCGGGCGCTCAGTACAGCCTGAGGTTCAAGAATTGTTGCCAGCGGGCCTTCCTCCTGTGGGTACGGTTTTGGTGGAATCAGAAGAATGGGGTGTAGGACTTATAGTGAGGGAAAGTGAAGCACCTCCCGGTCCCCATAATGAGAGGGTGGTTACCCCTCGGCAGTCAAGCCGAGCTGGGGCAGGTCAGCATTCGAATTTGCATCGTCTTCCCCGGGCTGTAGGAGAGGTAATGAATAGCGCGACCGATAATTGCGAGATTGTGTCTAACACCATTTCAGCCTTGTTTAGGCCTTGGAGTTAGTGAATGGGAGGGGTGTTTTTTTTGTAATTGATCCTTAGTCCATCGTCGGGGCACCGATGCAAAGTGTAGGGGTAGATTGTGGCAGGAGGGGTGAGTTTTCTTGCGTCATTGTTGTTTGCGGTTTTAGCCTATTGCTAGCACCCCTGGGCTATAAAAACGGGAACATATGCGCTACCTGGGATGCATCACTTGGTGAACCGCTGCGTCGTTAAGGTGCTTCTGTCACTTCCCAGAACCGGATGAGAGTACTTGAGACAGTAAGGAGACAACTGCTAGTTGTTTTGTAGGTTATGGCATGTGTTTAGTTACGAGACGTACACTCTCTGTCTAACGTATGTTTTAGAAACGCCGATTTGTTTGGAGAGTGCTTCTGTCTTGACTCTACGAGTTTTATTGCCGTGCCGCTCGTTACTGTCTAAACTGTGTATAGACTCTGGAGAAGGTAGGGAGGATGTTCTGTTAAATTCTCATTAACTGTTTTAATTTTGTGATGTATGCATTCTGGAAACGTTGGTTGATTTGGGAACGTTGCTAACTCGCTCCCTTTCTCAGCTGTGAGAACCTGACGCAGTTGCTGGATCGTTGTTTTTCTGCACTGGCCTTTGTCGGAAAGGCTATGGTTTTGTTGGCTCTTGATAAAACATAAATCCCCTCGACGATCGGTAGGTATTTGTTTATGCACGTATACATTGGGATGGGAGAGAAATCTAACAGAGTAACAGTCTCGCTTTGTTTATAGGTTTGGTGACGGCCTGCAACTGCATTCCAGTCGGGGTGCTCCGTATTCGTTTACGACTGCAGTGCTGTCCTGTTTCCAAATGTCATTTTTGTTAACTTTTCTCCTTTGTTTTAGTGTTTCTGCTTGCTCTTTTCAGTTGTAATATATTTTTGTTTTTGGAGTTTGAATCGTTTATTTTCTCTTATTCTTTCAATTTTGATGATACTTTTGTGATCTATATAATTAGTTTATAAAGTTTGTATTTTGTTTTCTTTGATTTTCCTTTATATATTTGTATTTTGTTGGAATTGTGGTTTCGTTTCAGTAATTATTTATTTGTTGAGTCATGGGTTGCAAAATTTGATTTATTTGGGTTTTTTTGACTGGTTGATTGAGCTCATAAACCAACCTAGTTCCCAAAGTGATTGTTTATTTGACGTGTATCCTCTTTGTTGTGGCAGGGCCTGATTCTATTCTAGGTGGTGGTATCTTCCTCACAGTGTGCAGTGACCATCTCACAGTGTGTTGTGACTTAATATTTGTCTGTGTGTGTACACAGTGGAGTGCAATGATTCACCTGCGGGTAGTGTGGCCTGATTATCCACCTCTACTGGTAAGCTCTAGCCCCTGGCCCTTGACATGTTTCAAAACTCTGAATGGCCAAAACTCTAAAACGGATGTTTCAGCATTTGTTTTAACATTGTTTTTATTCAAGATTTGTCAATAAAGAGATCATTTTTGTATTGTTACCCTTGTCTCTGACTCCAATTGGTGATATGGATCTGTGTATGCCTCTGAAGGTGGTTCATTCTAATTCTTTGGGTGAAATTCCCATAGTGGTGTAGTCGGGGTGAGACTGGTATCTGGTTCATTTTCCATTGTACCTAAAGCAAAAATTCCTAGTGCCTTCATTCTCCCACCACATAATCAACAGCTTCTATGGCAGAGAAAAAAGAAAAAGAAAGAGGAGAGCTGCCAGCAGCTGAATTTGAGTTTGTCTTGACAAAATCGGACCAACAAGACCTAAAAGATCCAAAATATATTTGCTGCCATGGCCAAGATTATTATTATTATTATTATTTTAGAATTGCAGCTTTTGACAATTTTTGTGCACATAAATGGTTCTGCGGACGGTGCCGTCTTTGATTTAGCAAAACTATTAATAATATAATAAAATAGCTAACAACCATAAGTATCACGACAGTTTATTATTTGCATGAAAACACTTCAGTTAGCCTAATTGAGCACTGGTTGTATTAAAACTAAAGAATTATATTCGTATAGACTGAGATGTGATGAACTGTAAACAGCGATAAGGTATAGCTAAGAGTGGTCCGGACCAACCTTACGAAAGTATGACTTACAGAAGGTATACTTAATTAAGAACATTTCGGGAAACACGTATGAACAATAAGGTACAGCTTAAGGTATAGCTTAAGAACGACGCAGCCCTGGTCTTTTCACGATCGGATAGCTATCCGATCAGAAAAGAACGCATGAAGTGACCAGGTGTAAACAGCCCCTCAGTTATTCAAATCAGATTCCATCCGGATATGCACAAAATCGGATTTGGGCTGACAGTCTGAACAAGGCTTATCATGTGACATTCCAACATGAAAACATCCTTGATGGTCAAAACATTTCCATTACAAATACACAAACGCACCTTTCTAAGCGCTTCCTCACTATAGTGACTGAGTCCTTCTTCATATTCCAGCCTCCACTCGTCACCTTAGGAAAAGTATTAAGATCCGTAAGCACTTTAAACTTAATAAAGGTTGAAATATAACAGTCCGGCTTCCACTGACTAGCACGGAGGCCTTAACATAGGTCCAAGCAAACGTCTCGTTCCTTCATCCCAGGTCAATCTCACACATGTAACGTGGGCCCTGCGCTCCAGCTTATCTTCCCAGCTCTGGATGCTTCCAGCACTTACCTTTGACAGGACAGAGGGCTAGCAAGTAGGTTGCCACGGCAATGAAAAGCCACACCATGGTGGAGCGTTTCCAAGCGGGTTAGCACAATGGATGTACGTGCAGAGAGAACGGGGCCATTATATCAGTGCCCCTTTATCTCCCCCACCCAAAACAGCTGAGTGACGAAGTTCAGGCCCACCGACATAAAGCATGATCCAGGCACACATGCAAGTGCCAGAGGACTGGTGACCATTCACAACTTTAGAGAGCTTTAATAGAAACAGTGTCGCAATGGGGCTTGGGAGAACCAGACCCGCAGCTCAATGCAGATCTGGACCAGGAGAGATGTTGTGCACACTGGATGTGTGTTTGGACCGAATAGCATCTGTAGGTCTAATTATATTAAGATAGCAAATTACATTCAGCTGTGAACCCATTGATTTTTATTAGTTATTTAGAAACATTGCCATTTGAAAATTTTATTATTTCCTTTTTAAGTCTCATCCATAGTTTTCTCAGTATTATGAGCGGGTTGATTGACATGGAACATAGAGGAATCTGTTATATTACTTTCAAAGCTTCAAACCATTGCTGAACTGTGAGAACTCTGCAAAAACAAACAAATGCTCTGGTGAATCTTCACAAGAAAAACAGTTCTTTACATCCTATTCACATACATATGCTTACATTACAGAATTTTTTTTTTTTTTTTTTACACAACAAAAGTTGTGGTATTGCTATATTACCTGAAACGACAGACACCATTGCCAAATAATCAATAGATATTCTAGACATGCTCACAATTGAAATTATCTGAAATATTTTTCCTCTGAAAAAGAACCTAAAACTGAGATTTAGCACACAAACAGCCACATCCCAAAAGAAATGGATCAACTTCAGGAATTCACAGAGCTACAGATCTTACACGCATATCATAAAAAATATTTCTGAGAGCATTCTCTGTATTGATCTTAAAATAAAAAAGGTGTCTTGTAATACCAAAACCAAGCATTGCAGCCATACAGCAACCCATTCATCAATTCAAATATTTTTCATGTATGCAGAGGAATTTAAATCCCATTTTGAAAACTTTTGGAAAGGTTGAATGACTAATGAATGAGGTTTGAGGTACCTAGAGCTTCAAAAATCTGAAACATACTGGACACCAGCCATAATTGCACTAAATTAGTATCATAAACACCCTACAGAGACACTTTTGTAACAATGAAAGGAAGTCAAGGGCAGTAGTCATCTGAATGATTCAACATTTGGCAAGGTGAGCGTTTATGGCAATAAAAAGCCTTATGAAAAACTGCTAACCTTAGATTATTACCGTGTAGTTTATTCATATGTAACTGTGCACATTTGAATCGAGACAATGAAATCTACATCAATGTGCTGGTGAAAACTACTTTTGTCCAAATACTGACGTTATAAATAATTTCTGGACTTCTGGAAAAAATTCTGCTAGCAAGCCACTTAAATGAAAGCATGCTGAGAGTATGAACTTTTTACACATCGAATTCAGAGCACAGTCCACCTCGCACTCTGCGTCTCAAAGAGGCATGGTGTCCAAGTTTAAATTTGTACCAAACTTAATACTAAAAAAAAAAAAAAAAAAAAAAATTCTGAATGGGTTGCACAAAATAGGTTCGATCCTTGGCTTTTAGCACAGTGGCAAGCAAAAGCAGAAACAACTAATGGAGTTCATTCAGCAATGTTGTCTTTTTCCCCCCACATAGTGAGTGTTGATTTGCACAAATGTTATTTCACCTGGCAAAACCCTGAGGCGCACATTTAAGATATTGTAGAAGTTCATCTAGTTTTTCCCCAAGCCACAGTTAAAAGACAAAGGAGGGGCAGGACAGGGCAACAAGAGTCCTGAAAGCTCTTTTGGGGTTAACAGGATTAAAGACCACAGCAGGTGTAGGTGTCAGCGGCTGTCCCAGGGAGAGAGACACTATTGGGCCTCGATTCGTTCTCCTGTAATCCTTGTCCCATTTGGTCACCTCCATTCTGATTCCTGCTCTCTCATTGTTCCTCAGGCTCTCCGACTGGCTGCTCAGGCTGGGCTGGAGGTCTAGGGGGTGCTGCAGGGGCTCTGGGTACGGCTTGGTGCTGTCTCTGCCGATATGCGATTACTGTGCCCAAGAGCAGAGCAATGACAGTCATGAGGTAGAGATCCCACTCTGGACCCAGTAACTGGTCAAGATCCACCTGAGATAGAAGCTCCTTCAGCTTAAGAAAAAAAAGATTAATGTTACTGGTTAGTCCTTGACTTGAGGCAAATCAGATTTCAGGTGGATTCTCACTGACGGATGTAACTTACATTAAGATCTTGCAGGTACTCTAGTGCATAAACAAGGCCCAGCTTGCACAGGGCCAGGAACACAGGAACTTGGGCGTCAGGACTGGCTTCTGCAGCCATGTCATAGAAACGTTTAGCCAGATGAATGTCCTGTGGAGGAACAAGCCAAAAAATTAGTGCACTATATACACTACAGATTAAATGTGGTCAGTAAAGAAAGTTTTTAGAAAGAAATTAATACTTTTATTCAGCAAGGATGCATTATATTGATCAAAAGTGACAGGGAAGACATTTATGATGTTATAAAAGCTTTCCAATTCAAATAAACGCTGTTCTTTTGAACTTTCCTTTTACAAAGAATCCTAAAAAAAATGCATCTCAGTTTTAACAAAAATGCTAAAAAGGAAAATGTGTTTGAACATTGATAAGTTTCTTAAGCACCAAATCGGCATACTGGAATAATGATTGATTTCTGGAGTTTCATGTGACACTGAAAACTTGAGACTTTGCAATCACAGGAATAAATTACATTTTTAAATATATTAGATTTTTTCTTTTAAACATTGTAATAATGTCTCAATTTCCTGTTGTTAATCAAATAAATGCAGCCTTGGGGTGCATAAAAGACTTCTTTCAAAACATCACAGACCTCAAATTTTTGAACGGTAGTGTGCATGCTTGGTTATATGTAGTTATGCATGGATATTTCACCTGTTTAATACCAAGGCCCTTCTCATGCATATAGCCTAGGTTGAACATGGCCTGTGCACTGTGCTGTTGCTCAGAGGCCAGACGATAATGAATGACTGCAGTCTCATAGTCCACATCAGTGCCATAGCCGTAGAAATGATAGTCACCCAGCTTGATTCTGGCCACTGTGTAACCTGATAACAAAACAAAATATAAAACAGATACTGTTACAGAGGTCCTGGGTGTTCAACAGCTTCATAGAGCCTCAAACTATTTTTAATAATAAATAAATAAATAAAAAAAATATATATATATATGTTTTTATTTTGCAACAATGATTGTTTGACTTTACATTATCCTGCTTATTACTTAGCTATGTACCAAGTAAGTAAATAAATGGGCATGATATAGTGAAATTGCGTATTTTATCAATATGTAATACATTTTCTTTAAAGAGTAATATAAAAGTAATACGAGTATGACAAAGTTTGGTTGCCAGGGACAACAATAAAATAGCAGCAATGATACTGAAATGCGAGACAGCAGGATGCTGCGAATGACCAATCAGAATGAAGTATTTGAGAGAGCCATGTAGTAAGCAGTTATATTATAGTGACTGTGGGTTGAAGAGAACAGACTAACCTTGAGCAGCTGCTCTGGTCCAGTGGAGCAAAGCCCGTGGGTACGTTTCATTCTCATTGAAAATCTGTGATCCCTCTGAAAGACACGTACACAGAGTCAGACTTATTATTAAAATGTGAAATGGCTTAATTTAGCTGGGTTTTAATTTACCAAGGGACAATAAACATGAAGGGACAATCTTTATACGTAGTCTCTCAGGCTTTCTGTGCAGAATGCTCTACCTTCACAAAGATTCTGTGACCTTCTTTAAGTGTTCCCACATATTTAGACATGAATTTCCATCACTTTTTTCCCTGTCATTTAAGATCACTAATAATTACGCTTTAAAGAGGTCATGAACTGAGAACTCAAAATTCCCTTGATCTTTTGAAATATAAGAGGTCACTGGACTATAAAAACATCCTGTAATTTCAGAACTCAAAACGTTCTAGTTAGAATAAACATCTTATATTGAAGCCAGTCTGCCAAAACAACAGCTTGTGGAATGTACCACTTGATGTAATAGTGTGGCTAAACTCAGAAGATGAGTTCTGAGAAGATGCAGAATCCATGCAGAGATCCACCTCTGCAGAAGATGATCAACACCTGCTTCTACATCGCTGCCTGTTTGGCCCCGCCTACCGATTCACGCGCATTTTGTAAAAAGCGAGAGAGGTGAACGCAGGTCTACGCAGAAGTCAAACAATAAAGATGGCTCTGAAGACAACAAGGCACTGTGGTGTGCCAAGCTGTGGGAAAACACAGTCTTTGCATTGCCTTCCTTCTGATCATAACATTAGGAAAGAGTGGATGAACTTTATTTTTAATGAAGATCCAGGCCGCGTCAGTAAGAACTTGGTCCTTTGTTCACTTCATTTTACCGTGGATTCGTTTACAAACAAGGCACAATTCAACACAGGATTTTCAGAAAGACTGAAACTAAAAGACAATGCTGTGCCGACTATATTGTATCCAACAGTAATGTCGCACCACAAGTGAGAGTAACTGTTTTTTTATTACGTGGGCACTCTTGCTTTGTCTGTTATTATTACAGATCATTTGATATATACCGAGTATTTATGCGTTTTTAACCTAAAACACAGCAGTGTCCATCTATGAAGGATGTGTGCTGTCAAACATACACAACTATTAGCCAATCATAGCAGTGGGCGTTTACTTCAGTCTACAATCCGCCACGCCTATTCAAACAGAGCGTTCCAATGAGGGGGGTTAAAAACAGGAGAGAAAACAGCCTTTTCTTCCTAAATTATGTAATTTGATGTAAAAATCTTGAGAACATTATAAGAGGACCTCAAGTGTACAGTACAAAATAATATAAAAAGGCAGCTCATGACCCCTTTATAAAATTTTAAAAAAAAAAAAAGATTTCCATGGCAGTTTTTCCATTAGCATGTCAGTGACAAAACATTCATTTTAATTGTAATAATTTCTTAAAAGTAACATCTAGCTGATTAACTAGCAAAATCATTTGAATATTTTAGAGCAGAACATGAAAATAATTATATTCCCTTTAGAAATATCCATGACTTTTCCAGGCCTAAAAATAACAATTTTAAAATTTCCAGCTTTTCACGACTATGGGTGGGAAATCTTTATTACAAATTTCAGATTATTTTCAGGGCAGAATGGGAAGGTAAAGTATACATAAACTGTTTTTTTTATCATTCATTTAAAAAAAAATAAAGATATGGTTTAAAAACAAAATTCAGATTAAAAGGCAGACTAACTATTCTCAGACCAACTTTTGACCTAATACCACAATAAATATGCATGTAGGTGTTGGAGGATTGGCGCCCTCTGGTGGTAGTGGCAAATCACTGACTCACTTTGATCAAGGATGAAGGCCACATTGCTCTGGGCGACCTCATAGCCCTGTTCGGCCAGCAGTTGATACTGTACTAGAGCAGAGTCCACGTCGCCCTCCTTAAAGCTTCCGTATGCTGCCATGAGTCTTTCAGACCAGCGGCCGCGCTCACACACGTTTTTGAAGAGCTGGTCTCACACAAATACATGGTAAACTATCAGAAAAGTTTTTTGAAACATGGCTATGCATGATGAAATAGTGTCTCACCTCCACTGCAGTGTGGCACGAGCGCATGACCCCAGTCCCTGTGGCATGCATCTGAGCTAGATTATAGAAGGCTAGGATGTGACCCGCTTGAGATGCCAGGTTAAAGAATTTAAGAGCCTGCTTATAATCACGCTTCACCCCGATTCCATCTAAAATATCAAGAAAGTGAAAGTCATAAATACACTTTTCATACTCTCAACACCCACCAGCTGAAATGACTAACACACTTCTCAGTCCACAATGTTTGTCAAGATCATGTCAAAGCAGAATGCAGGTGGGAGTTTGTCATGGCAACAATCACCTAGGCAACCAAACCAAAAGGAGTTAGCTGTGATTTAAGATAAAAATAAGATAAATCGCTATTGAAGTGGTGGAAGAGTGAGCTAGACAGGCAGGTAGAAAAAGGGAAAAGAAAAACAGAAATATATCCTGAAGCAATATATTCAGAGCAGACAGAGCAAAGCTTGAAAAATTCTCATGGCTTTTCCATTTTTGTTTAAATTTTTTTTTAAATGTCTATTAAATAAATACATAAATATCAGTAATATTTGTTGTTGTTATTATATTTTTAAATGTGTAATGTCATTAATAATAATAATAATAATAATAATAATAATACTTCCCTGTTTTATATTATGAGGCATGTGCTGTGTAATTGTTGGGAATATGCACACTTCTGTATTTGCAATAAAAATATGAGTATTAAACTTATTTTGCAAATGAATGCATTATTTAAACTGTCAAAATATTTATATATCAAATTTACCTCATAAATTATGTATTCTGGTGTTGTTGTGGAATTTGCTGAATTCTGTGGGAAAATATTCCATGGCCTTTACTGGCTCAATAAAACCTGTTCCTTTGTGTCAAAAATGGCTGCCTATTTTACCTTTTGCAGTAACAGCAGGAAAATTAAAGCAGCAGAAGTAAAGGAAAAAAAAGAAAGCAAATTATTCACATGCAATTTCTCTGTCTGACACACACTTACTGTAGTACATGGTTCCCAGCTGCAACTGTCCATCCACCCAGCCTTGCTCTGCAGCCTTCTGAAAATACTTCAGGGCCAGGTCATAGTTCTGCAGGATCGAGAAGAAACAATGACTCAAAAGATCTTTGAGTGATTGCATAATGTTCATCTCATCTAGGAAACTCACCACAGGAACACCCCTTCCATACAGGTAAGCCATACCGAGGCCACTCTGGCCAACTGGATTTCCCTAAAACGATGCAAACAAAAGTTGGAGATTAGAGAACATTTGGCAATTAACAGTTTCTGAATCTTAACAGAAAAAAATTCTCACCAAATCAGCAGCCTTTTTGAAATAATGCAGGGCCGTGTCATTGTTCTGAGGCACATACTCACTGCCTTCAGAGTACATCTGAGACCACAGAATGAGAGTTAGAGAAAGAAAAATGGACACAGAGGTTGAACAACAGTGAGATCATTCAGCTACAGTCCAGGAAAGCTAAAAATAAGGGACTTATTAAGTATATACCTTTCCAAGGAAGGCCATTGCATGTGTATTCCCTGCATTTGCTGCTTGGTTAAAGTACTCATATGCTCGCTAAAAATAATGACAAATAGAAAGTAACTATAAAATCATTTTTTTTTATTTTTAGAAGAAATGCACATAAAATGGCAGAGCCAAAAAAAAAACTACCTGATGATTCTGTTCCACACCTCGTCCTCCATGTAAGTGTAACTGGCCCAGGCCCACCTAGACAAAAACATTTATATGTGATAGTAATAATCAAAAATACAAGTACATAAGGACATAAACTGCTGCAGTGATACAGTCCATGTTCAACTTCAAATAATGTCAAAGGGTGAAATTCTTCTTACAGACAAATCAGAACGGTTTAATTTTACCTGTGCCTGCACATCTCCTTTCTCAGCCAAGAACTGGTAGTACTGGATTAAATCCTCCTCTAGCATTCCACTGCTAGAACCAGGATTTTCCACTTCATCTAAGAGCCGGATCCGCTGTACTGCACTGCCCCCTGTCAGGGATACATCGCTGGCCACTAATAAAAAAACAAAAATCTTAGGTTACTTTGATATTACAAGACTTAAACTAAAAATACATTTCTACAGACATTTCATAGTTTTATGGTCACACTGCACTGCTCACGTGTAGCATTTAAGTCACCAAAACATTTCCTTAGACAGACTGGGAAAAAAGGCAAGTGGCGACCAAGGATCCAGATAGCATCTTTTAAAAGATGCTGTGCTGAAATTCAATATGTTTAGACATATGAGGACTGCATATAAATGTGACAAGATTTACCGTGATTGGCCACTAGTCTGTAGTGAGTGAGAGCAGATTCACAGCTCTGAGGAACCCCAACACCTCCCCAATATCTGTAGCCCTGAAAAAAAATGATGGCATTTATCAGACGGCACAGCCAGGAAATGCAGGCTAAACAAGCCTACACAGCACCAATGCATTAAGAAAGTAGTCATGGATAAATTATGGTGCCACAGGATGAGGTTTCAACTTTGCTTCATGTAACTGAGCCAACGTGTCGGTCAGAACTTCAATAGATCCAAAGGTTTGTTTAGACACTCAACTTGATATATGCAAAGTCAAATAAAGACTTGACACATACGATAAGCAAGTCATCAAGTCTAATTTCCTGGGTGGAACAAGATCCTCCATTGTTTAAAATACAGGACAGAGAATCATTCTTCTTACCAGAATCATATGTGCTACTAGATTTCCACCCAAAGCTCCAAAGGTGTAGTACACCAATCCCTGCATTTAGATGAAAAACAGCATTTTCATTAAACATTCACATTTAAAATAAGCAGGCTGTGCTTTCTAGATAAATGTTATTAGAGAATACCTTTGCTTGACTTGAGTTCACCCCTAATCCTGCAGCATATAGGAAACCAAGTGCCTGTGAACACAAATTGAAAATTGGTTTCTCAATGTACAAAAAAAAAAATAGTAATGATATAAAAAGGAATAAACTTTTCCTGATGCAATAGTACAGCAGTGATACAACCCCACACACAGTTGCTATTCTTAAGAAGGCTTGAAATGAGTCACAGGACCAAAAAAGCATCAGTATTAACATAGAAGGATCACATTTAGTTAATAAACAGTTGCTATTACAGTCTGGGCTTTAGGGGAGCCCTCCAGTGCCAGCTTCTCAAAGATCTCCTTCGCCTGAGGAATGCTCTGGGGTAAGTAATCTCCAAACAGCATGGCATATGCCACCTTCTCCATGGCCTTGCCATGACCCATCTCTGCAACTTTCAGGAGTCTGTCATACAACCTGTAATGCAGAAATAAATATAAATATGAATATACACTATGGTTTAAAATGTTGTGGTTGGTGTGTCTCTTATGCTCACAAAGGAAGCATTTATTTGAATAAAATACTTTAAAACAGTAATCTTGTAAAATATTTTTACAACTTTTTTTTTGTTACAATACTTTTTTACTATTTTAATGAATTGTAAAAAATTATTTTTACTCAATGACAAAGCTGAATAAATTTTCAGCAGCCATTACACTTAAGAAACTATTCTAATATGCAGATTTGGTGCTCAAGAAAACTTTGTCATTATTAATTTTAAATACAGTACTTTTTAATATTTTTGTGGATACAAGTTTTTTTTTAAGTTCAAAATAATTTATTTGACAAATCTTTTTTCATTAGAAATGCCATTAATGTGTTTAGTTTTAAGCATCCTTACTCAATAAAATTTCATAAAAAAAATAAAATAAAAAAAAAGTGTAGACCTTAGTTCAATTATACACGTTAATTCTTTTGACTCTGTTGTGAACTTGGTTCTTCTAAAGTGTAGAAAACTCAGAAGAGAAGACCAGGAGAAATCGGATGGATCGTCAGCAGGATTCTTTATTGAGAACACAAGCTGTTGGTCTGCAGTCATCAAAATCTCTAACTCAAGCAACTTTACAAGGTCATTTTATAGGCATTTCTGGAGGAGGGACTCTTGGAATCAAATGCATAGACACTAATCCAATCAACCTAACGAATCAACGTCTGGGCCAGGGGGCTCCGAAAGATAGACACTAATCCAATCAGCCTAACGAATCAACGTCTGGGCCAGGGGTTCTTTGAATCAACGTCTGGGTTCTTTGAATCTCTGCCAATCAACATGACTTGATTGAGACAGAGCACAGTTGATAATAAGAATCTAAGTTAAACATTTAAATATAATTTGTAATCCCACAACTCCAATACAGAAACCAAAACTGTACTACACGGTAAATAAAACTAAATAAAAATTTGCAAAAACTGTACCTTCAAACCCATTCACACCAACTACAATAATAACAATGATAACTGTAAAGGTATAGTTTTAATCTCATTAATTTTAACATTGTTCTAAATGTAGTATAATCAAACACAGCTGGACTCAAATGAAGGTGTAGAACCATCTCAAGGATGATCAGAAGAAATGGACAGCACCTGAGTTAAATATATGAGTGTCACAGCAAAGGGTCTGAATACTTAGGACCATGTGATATTTCAGTTTTTCTTTTTTAATAAATCTGCAAAAATGTCAACAATTCTGTGTTTTTCTGTCAATATGGGGTGCTGTGTGTACATTAATGAGGAAAAAAAATGAACTTAAATGATTTTAGCAAATGGCTGCAATATAACAAAGAGTGAAAAATTTAAGGGGGTCTGAATACTTTCCGTACCCACTGTATATAATTTTGGCACATCAGGGAGCCGCTTTGATTATGCGGGGTACTGAAATCGCTTTCGCGGTTCACTTTCGATTTCGTGTTCACGCGCACTCTGTGTACAGATATCCGTCAAAGAGCTCTGGATCTGTTGAGCAGCAAATGATCCAGCATGGTCTGTCAGTAATCTCTCCTTACTCTCGACCCGTGCTCGCACTGGATGCAGGGTTGAAACGTCTGCTTTTTTTGGGTTACTTTTAAACTATTGCCCTGGGTTGATTTTTCCCCGTGGGTTAATATGTAGACTATAGCATACTTTTCTTTTACAATGCAGCAAACTTCAAAAAAAAATTTTTTTTTTAAATTAAAATACCTCTTAAACAGTTTAAATTATTTCGATTAATCGGTCAAAATTGTTACCTTCGATTAACGGTCGGCCAATATGAGAATCCCTAGCTAAGAGTAGCCTAATATTAGTGTAATCTAACAACAACACACATCATAAACCCGTCTTTTTAAGCAAGTAGGCTACCAGATATGGGTGTCATGTCATAAGACATTTTTAATACGACTGGATTTGTATTTAACTTGATAATAATTTAATTGAAAAAAAAATTAAGTTACTAATTATAACGCTTTCACTTTCACGGTTATTCAAAGTGTATAAATTATACAGAGAACGCGAGCAAAGAACATTTACATTATCAAAGAACAGTATGGTTGTAAACCAGTAAAACTAACAAACAAACAAAAACCATTATAATCAGTGAAGCTGTCGATGTACTGTTTGATGAATGAATCTCTTACTTACATCATACGTACAGCAGCATACGTACACTGTCAGCGAGCGCGCGCACAGAACAAAAATGTGTTTCAGCAATGACTTCTGATTTGCCATTGCATTCACAAACTCAACGGAGCCGTGTGTTTTTTAAATTAATGTTGCAATAAACACTTTTCATTTTATCTTCTTTTTATTCGGGACAGCCTGGATTTAGTTTAACTGACTGTTCAGCAGCATTTTATCCCAAGCCCCCTTTAATTTAAAAGGAAGCTTTTTTAAAAGCTAAGCCTTCCCCAGCCTTACACAAGCTCCGCCTATGCTCCACAGCACTCACTCTTTCTTCTGGCTCCTTCTGCTGGTGCTGTTAATCATCTTAATTGCATCCTGGTACTGTTCTTCAGCCTCTTCCACTAACCGCCTCTGCTCTACTTGCTCTTCCGCTGTGAGGACAGATACATTACACATGCATCTGGTGTAACAACTGAAAGTGCTAAAAATCACAATTAATTTATAGTGCAGGTAAAGTTAGCATTGATCTTTTCATATCTAGGCAACTAATGCAGAAGAGTAAGAGTAGTAAAAACATCTTTCAACTAACATTCCAAGAACTCTTCCGCTTTTAACTAAAGTAGTATCATATTTTGTGTAGACTGTAGAGTCACAATATGGAACAAAATGATTCATTTTTACAATATAAAGTATGCTACCAATAACAGCTCACTCACTTTCACAGAAGCCCCATTTCTTATCAGTGTTGTAGTTGTATGTTGTGGCACACCACAGCCTCCCATCTCCTCTGCCTTCAGTAGTGCACTCCGTATACTCTTTCTCTTGGAAAAGAAAAGGAAAGATGCAGGGCTCCCCAGAGGCTGTTCCACCAATTGCCACTGGAACTATGATAAACACCAATGAGAAAATGACACAATAACCAGATACTTTCACAGGAAACAAACTACACACTTGTGAATGCATGGGTGAGCAGGTTTCTTTTCTCAAACACTGCAAGCTGTGATGCAGAGAGCAACAAAGAAAGATCTTGTGCTGTAAAACCCTAAACTAAGCAACATAGGACTCAAACGGTATCAAATCCTTGAATGTGTGAGCAAAAGATTAGCTACGTAGTAAAGACATATTAATAAAATTATGCAAAATGTACAGAGAAATGTACAGACAAAACCTGAATACTACATCTTATTCAGGAAGCACATGCAGACCCCATCTGGATCTACTCACCTTCTTTATGACGCTCCTCTGGTGGAGGAGGTTGACTCGGAAGGTCTTCCTGTTCAACCCCCTCAATCTCACTCTCTACTCCAGTGTCTGTTGTACTGCTGTCGGCCTGGGCATCTTTAGAGACATACGCATGTCCCGCCATAATTTTGGAGCCATCATTATTATCTGTGCTCTGACCATAGACAGAAAACATGGAATAATTAGTAGATAAATAAAATAGTTTTAAATAAAATAAATAAATAAATAAATAAATAGAGTGTGTGTGTGTGTGTATATATATATATATATATATATATATTATTTTTTTAGTATTTTTTTTATGCATGCATGTATGCATGTATGTATGTGTGTGTTAGAGAGAGATATTTTTGTACATGAATATATACACAATTAGTCAAAATAATATATATCAATATTTTCACTATTTGTGTGTATACGGTGATGTTTTAATAAAAAAAAAAAATTACTTTAAATTTTACATTGAGAACATGGAATCTAATTTATTTTTTCTCAAAATGCAATACCATGAATCACTAACACAAAACACTTATATCCAACTGCATATTAAATGGCTCTGATAATGTCATTATGTTTAAATGCTGTATTACCTGAGACTCACCACCCTCTGCAACTCCATCATCTTGAAGTACTTCTGCAATCAAAATGCCAACTCATATACACTTTATTTACAACACATGTTAACATATTAAATGTAAATGTTAAATAGCTTACTTAACGTCTAAATAAACACATTTTCCTAATAATTAAAAAAGAGCCTCTAACTCACCACCAGCTGTCACTTCCAAAGTCACAGCTAAAGCCACAATAAGGACCAGACAAGACTTCTTAGTGGGATTCATGTTGCCAGAGTGTGCAAAACGCAGTGGACTAAAAATCTCACTTAATTAAACCTGCACACTAACTTAACTGTCTGTTGTCCTAGCTAGCCATTTAGCTATATAAATCTGTCAGTGAACTGCACCTGACTGCATAACCGACTAGCTATAGAACTTGACCAGCGAGCCAGTCAACCAGAAACTTCTCCCAAGAGCAAAAATGGATTATAATAAAACAACCCATTCGCATAAACTGGACATTAACACCCTTACCAAAGCATTTTGAGCTAGCAGCTCAATGTAACTAACTCAATGACAGCCTGTCTACACAGCTAGCACAGCTAAACACACAACACTTCCCAGAGACTAATGCCGTGTCGGCGCGGACCATGAAAACATTCCAAGATGACTTCCGGAGCAATGTTTCCTAGGCACCTGCAACGTTTATCAAATTCAACAACACAAGACAGAACAGCCGTCGTTAGGGTTTCTCGTGTTACAACATATTTCTGTTCACTGACCGACCCCCTATTTCCTAATCCGCTGCGGCTTCACCAATCAGGAGACGGGATCGCAGATAATAGCCAATCGCTGCGCTCCAAGAGTCAGTTGACCAATCAGATGCGCACACACAAGAGTATTACCGCGCTTGAGATACGCGAATGGAGCAGAAGTGTACACGACAGTTTGCAGGATGTGGGAACGCCTTTGAACAGCTGACTCTCTCTCAGCCGAGTGTGAAATAAACAGTACGGGAGCTATCAAATATTATATTATTCTTAGAAATAAATATTTTAAATAGTCTACAAATATTTTAATAGTCCACACTCATAAGCGATAATGGTTCTTATAAGTCAAACATTTATAAGTTAAAACATTTATTTCTTGTTTTATTACAACACAGATTTGACAATGTATTTAAGAGGTATAATGATTATACAATCAGTTGGACTTTTGCTTCATCACAGACAAACATATTTTCACTTATAAAATACTGGGTTTTAAATAGTTCATTATCTATATCTGGAATGCCCAGACATAACATTAAAACATACATATTACATTTAACCATGACACGCTCTAATGCAAATTCAATAGCAAATAAATGTTTTTATTTTTTTTTAAATCCAAGCACCTATTTTTCACTGTAAAGGCACAGATGTTTGTGGTAATCCAGCAATGAACTAGTGCAGGTAGGAAATACAAGTGTTTCATGTTCACAGGTGTTTTTTTTTTTTTTTATCTGTTTGTATTATGTTCCGAGTTTCTGGCATGGCACAACATGAGCTTTGGCTTAACAGAGTCGTACTCCATAACCAAACGTCTGTTTAATGGCATCAAAGTAGTATCTCTGCCAGCCTTCTTTCATTCTTTCCTCCTCATTGCTGGGAACTCCTCTGGCCTCCAGAGTCAGCTCTGTCTCACTACCTTGATTTACGAAGTTTAAAATGACAGTTGCTGCGTGTCCTGAAAGAGAGTTAGAAAGAAATTATAACTCAGATTAAAGCAAACAGATCCAACAACAGTGATGAACATTAGCAAAAAACAATCAACAATGAGCAAAACATTTAATAGACTTTCCTTAATATATACAAAACAAATAATATAGAAAAATAAAAACCAAATACTATAGAAAATATTATGATTACAAATATTAAAGTAGTATGTGGATTCATAAGAAATTACTACATTAATATATACAATAATAAACCATACCAGCTGGCCAACTTGAAAACCTCCATTTCATGACAATTTTCTGGTCTGGAATCTGAAAGAGAAATGGGCAATTTTTACAAAATCTATGTTGAAAATTATGCATCAATAGAGAAATACACTATAAAAAATTGCAATTCTAACCAGATAAATCAATTAAACAAATTAATTGATTTAACAGTTAACAATCATTATAAGAGGTTCATTCATACCAGTTCTGCAAACTGCCCATGAACATTTCCTTCCAGCAGCCGGAATTTGCCACCTGAGCACCCATCCACAAGGCAACAAGGTGTGTAAAAGCTTGTACCATCTACACACATGGAAAAACAAGGAGCAAGTGAGTTCAGCATCAAATAATCTATGCAGAAAGAACACCTGGATACATACACATTTACTGTTTCAACTGCATTTGTATGGGCTGACAGGACAAGAGAGGAGTTTATTCTGACCTCTTGGTTTAGGAAAACCCTGTACAACTCTTCTGGTGAGGTAAGAAAGGTGTCTTTCATAGTCAAAGATACTGTTGAAATTTTAACTCCAGTGTTGGGAGCATTTTTTGTTGTGGAGGATCCAATCTGTGGGGGGACCAAAACATATATACTCGATTTTGATACAGAGCTAAAATATTAATGTGCACAAATATCACTGGAATCAAAAAACAAGCATGAAAATATGTGTGTGATTGCAACTGACATAAAATACAGGGTGGATGTATGACCAGCATACTGTCTAGTATATATTTGTGTTACCAGAAATATTAACGTGAACTTACTTGGGTTGTGTCTAGTTTGACCTTGGCTTGTGTCTCCTGATTCTGTTTGTTGAGTGCGTTTTCTGTAGGTAAAATCATACCCTGAGAGAACTCTGTAAAAACAAGTTACAAGAATGTGATGACCTGCACAAATAAAACAAAGCAGAAATTACTAATAGATAACGAGTTAGATCCATCACCTGTTTTGAGATGTTTGACATAGTTGCCCAGTGCCATTCTGATTTTCTTGACTCCCTCCTTCCTCATGAGATCAGTCAGAGGTGTGTTTGGCTGGTCTTTACAAAGTCTAACACAAATCTGTACAAACAAACATAAGTTACATTTACATTCAACATGCTCACTCGTATAGAAAGAGCCTTTAATTGGGGGAGAGGTTCACTTACATCTAAGTCATCCATGTCATTTTCATCAGAGAGATTTGGTATTTCCACAGTGCCTTTATATTTGATTCCCATTTTATTTGTACCTACAGTGAAGAAAAAACATGTCTTTCATTTCACCTTTACATTCAATTATTATGTTGTGTGTGCAAACAGAACTTTGACTCACCAGTCCATGAGGCTTTAACAACCCACTCATAAAAGTAGATGAGTTTCCCTTTGCGGTTGTTGATAGAGGCCTCACCATCTATATTGCTGACGTCTGTGATCTCGCATGAGCCTTCTTCACCCTCTACACGAAGCCCAAGAAGGAGGCTATTTATTACATCTTGAGACCAGCTTGTGACATCTCTCTCTGTCCTGTGGTATACGATTAAGAAAAATAAACATTTATAAATAGTTTATTTGATAGAATTAGCATATAATTCACATTTCAAACTATCCAACTACTAATAATTGCAGTTTCTCCAAATTGTAAAGGGGAAAAAAAACTTTTATTTTGGATGTGATTAATCGTGATTAATCATTTGACAGCACTAATATATATATATATATATATATATTCAACTACATTTGTTTATATAAATGTAGCTACAATAAATTGATTGCAACCACTTACCACTTATTTTTTTCAGTATATATATATATATATATATATATATATATAATCTTTTTTTTAAGCATTTAGCAGACACTTTTATCCAAAGCATTCAGGCTATATTTTTTTTTTTATCAGTATGTAGTTATCTATAAACTATATATTTTTTATAATAGTTATCTATATTAACACTCTGTCTCACACATGTGTGTGCATTTGAGAGAGCAAGAGATTGTATAGATAACTATAATATAGATAATTATATAATATAGATTACTTATTCAGATAAGTAACATTGTACACATTTCAAGTGGGACAGTTCAAAAGTCATACTCAGTTTGCTTTTCATCAGAACACCCTGAGTCTAATTCTGTCTCACATTCATGTACATCCAAAAATAGACTGTGCCAGCCCCTCACATTCAACTACAGGACATTCCAGAGGCTTCTGCAAACACTGGAAAAACTAATCTAATGGCTGTAAGAATCAGACGTAGGCACTATTTGTAAAATATAAAACAGTTTTTACGTTTTCTATGAGGTGATATGCCATTCTCGATTCAATCATTTCTAAATCTGTTTTTATTCACAGTATTTGGGCGCACGTTGAGACAGAAATAGTTTAAAATGATCATTTAAAATGATCAAGTTAAAATATAGAATGGTCATAATGATGAAATATGTCAATAACATAATTTACATACTTTCCCCCATACATTTATGCATTTTAACCCAACATCTAGATTAATAAATATGAAGTTGGAAAATAGAATTTCATCTATTAAGAGACACTTCATACAGCTATTTTAACTTGTGGTTTACACGCTGTTGCCGACATGCACGTGTTACATACCAGTGCCAGTTATTGACATTTGTCGCATCTGCTCTTTCTTCCACAATCCAGCGCGGGTCTCCCTCTCCCCATTTGGCCATGGCAGAATTTAGGCGATTTAAAAGAATTGAGATGTTCCGATAAACTGCGGATGCGGGATAGTACCGCAGGGACTGGCAGATGTAAATTCGTGAATTACACAATAAACGTATGCAGTCGGAGCTCAGCTGATTTGCTGCGTCGATGGAGTATAAATATTCATGAGATTATACAGGACCAGTGAAGGACCGAACGAGTATGTCTATATAAGACGCACAAAACAAATCTCTAAAGGAAATCTGAAGGAGGCACGGAGCAAATATTCAAGGAGCAGTCGAGAGGTTAGTTGTTCGCTTAACTAGCCGGCAGCTGTCCCCCTAGACCTTTATTAAGCCCCCATAGAAAGTCCCAGAACACCGGAACTGAGTGAAGAAGCTTCCTTTAGAAACCAGAAACTTGCGGCGGACCTTCTTGGCAAGAGGTCTTCATTAACTAAGTAAAAAATTAAAAAAGGAAGAAGAAGAAACCCTCCTTAATTCTCAACTTTCGACTACCAGCCATCTCATTTCTCAATTGGACTGAGCTCCCTTTGTGAAAAAGAAGAGCGCTTAATTGTTTTGAATGTGCAGTTATATAGTGTAGGCTACTTTATATCTTAACAGTATAGGCTATATGAAAAACAACTGTACTTCAACTGTCGGCTATTACACGTGTACTTTATTATACTTATAATTGAGTAATTGGTCATAATTTTAATTATAGTGTTTTTTGGTATTGCACATTACAGTTCTATATTTGAAATGTTGGCCTACTAAATTGTAGCTTCATTACAAATCCGTAATTACAAATATATTCAAATACATATCATAAAAGATTTAATAGAAATGAGATGACTAGACTTAGTCTGCTATTTTTTCCATAAATAGCCATTCATATTTAGCAAGATTGTACAAGCTTACCATTGCAATAAAGAGCTACCAATGGTTTTATATATGATTACTTTGGTTTTAATACAAATACGACAATTAAACATGTTACTGTGCACAAACTATGGTAAATATTCCTAGGGAAATTAAACACTGAAACCATTTTCATATTACCTTACTTCAAAATTGATCTGTTTACTTTTTAAAATGTTCTGGTATTAGACGATCCCAATACAAGTGTGAAAATGAGATGTGTGTGAAGAACACAGTCTGTATGATACTGTGATTTTTCCTTAAAGGGATAGTTCACCCAAAAATGAAAATTATGTTATCATTTACTCACCCTCAAGTAGTTCCAAACCTGCATGAATGTCTTTGTTCTGCTGAACACAAAGGAAGATATTCTGAAGAATGTGGGAAACAGAGCAGATCTGGGGCACCATTGACTTCCATAGTATTTTTTCTTCCTACTATGGAAGTCAACGGTGCCCCAAAACAGCCTGGTTACAAACTTTCTTCAAAATATATTCCTTTGTGTTCAGCAGAACAAATAAATTTATACAGGTTTGGAACTACTTGAGGGTGAGTAAATGATGACAGAATTTTCATTTTTGGGTGAACTATCCCTTTAAAACAGACAGATTCACTTTTATCCGTCAGTACATGAGTATGTCCAGCAGGTGGAGCCGAGGTAAAGAGCACTGACTGATCTTTGATCGTCTGGCCTTCATTAAGACATGCTGTTGTATTAGAAAATGTATTGATTCTTTAATTATTGGCATTTGACTGTCAATAACTCACACTGTAATAAAATTAGAGAGCTTGCTTTTGATACTTTCAAAGGAACATGCCTGATCACCCTTTGGGGTAAATTGCCTTTCAACATAAATCTGGCCTTAACCTACAAAAAAGATTATTATTATTATATTTATTTTTTTCTGAACTGACAATTTTGACATATCAGAAATAGTTTAGTCATTAGTTTAGGCTACTATGGTAATATGACTATTGTATAACCCTAACACTCCTGTTCTGATACTTGAGGTGTAAATCTAAAATATCTTTAAAAGTCTTGATATTATATGTTGATTAAGGGTTTGCCATATTTTCTATATATTGTCTTGCCAGGAAATGTATTGTGTAAATTAAAAGTACAAGACAAAATACCTACCTTATAAATGGTTTAAATGAATATAAACAGAGTATAAACAGTATAGACAAATACTATTCTTGATTCCTTTTGAACCTTCTGGAAGTAAATCGCCAACATAGGAAATCAACTGAATTATTCAGAGCAAACTGACAGGTGAGCATCTCATGCACTCCATCAGATCAGCTAAACTGGACAAAAGTGTGTAGTTCTGCTTTGTGTGCAACATTGTTATGTTGTAAAATTAATACATGAAATAATGTATAGCCTTGACACATTGTATAAAAATGAATCATGGTCATAATTGTTCAAATGAATATAATTATTAAAAATGAACAATTTTGAGTATTTTTTAATCAAACGAGACAAAAAAAATGTGTTACCAAATACATTTTAGACAGCCAACATTATAAAATAAACTCTAGTCCAATAAGAATAGGCCTACTATCAGATGTGCATCACATTTATCTGAGAACCACAATCTTGTTGCCATACCACAACGAGAAAGACTTTGAGAGACATATTGGTGTTTTCCTGTGTCAGTCAAATTTGTCTCCCACCCCTCTGCTGACTTTGTTGTTCTTGGCAGTTACTATCAAGCATAGCAAACTGCAATGATATCCCAGGAGGAGTGCAGCTCTGTACCCACCAAACAGACAGACGGCGGGGCACTCGGTGGTGTATGAAGAACCTGGCATTTGAAATACTTAAGCACTTTTAAACACCAGCTGTTTGAGAGAGAGAAAAAAAAAGAGAAAGATGTCTGAGATTCTCTATGGGGTGGAGAGCAGATTTCTTCATACATGTTGCATTATTAATGCATCCGTTTGTTGCGAGCAATTCGATCCAAGTGCAGACGGCCTCCGGATAGCCATCTTAGAGTTTGAATTCTAATGTTTAACAAATAGATCCATGGAAAGCAAATAATTTTTTATTAGTTTTTATAGGAGTTGCATCATGGTTTAAAATCTCATCTTTAATGCAAAGTTGCTTGTTTATATGAGACTTAAGTGATAACCTTTGTATCACGATTTTATATACCATTTATGTTTTTGCAGTATCTGAAAGATATTGTACAGTATGCAATTCAGAGAAAATAAGTCGATCTCTTTTAATATGCATTAATTGATTTTGTCTGTAGGGGGCGATATATGTCCGTATATTCTATATTTTTAACTGCCTTGTTTACTCCATATTGACTGTCCGTTTTATATCACTTAAAAGGTGTGCTTGACTGGTTGTAGATCTTGAGTAAATACATAACACGTTTCCATTTAAACATTTTATTTGACATACTGACCTGCTACTATGTATTGCATAGAATATGACTGCAAAAGAAAATGCTTTATTTACAGACCTCACAAAAATCTGCGATCAAAAGAGATCAAAGGACAATTTCTGGGGGAAGAAGAAAATGTAGGGTGTAAAGTCATCATTAGAAAAAAAAAACATCTAGCCATTTATTCATTCAAAAGGTATATAGGCCTACTACATTGTGTCATTTGCAATTAGGCAAGACAGCGCTTATGCTCATATTTTCATATTGCACTTGGGACAAAGTGACATTTTGAGGTTTCTGATATTACAATTTCATTAGGATAATTAAAATAAAAAAGGTTCTCTTAAAAAATAAATAATTGCCAAATTAACAAGATGAGGTGATGTTTAAAGCTGGCTGTTTTGTGCCTCACAACCAGCAAATTTGAGAAGGACCATGATGATACAAACTCCTGCTGCTTTTTGTATTCTCTGTGCAACTGGTACATCAAACGTACCATACATTACATTATTGGAGTAAGCCGTTCACAAGTTTACAACAGTGTAAACCACTTTTCACTGCTGCTCTATGCATTACTGCAATACATGCTCCGAGATTAAAGCATAATGAACATTAGTTTAAAACCACACGCTCCTGGGGCTGATTATTGTGAAACAAATGTCCTTCAAGAGACTGAAACTCAAGCAGCAGGAGACATTACATTTAAATGAGGCTGACAACTGAAAGCTCTCCTCAACCACTTTAGCATAAAAACTGTTAAAAAGCTGCCTAGATAACTGCCTGGTCCAAAGGGAAGTGAACACACCGTAAAGAAGATCCCATCGTGGTTAGCACAGATCGAAACCTTTACAAATAATTCCAATGATAAACATCGCTCATAATTTTGCATTATATATGTACACATTAATTATTACTAAGAACAGGAGGTGAAGTACAAATCACACTTCAAAAACAAATAAAACCTCCTAAAGACCGAAGTCTACTGATCATATCTCACTCTTAAATAAAAGCAATATATTATCTCATGATCTTCAGTCAACAAACAAAAAATTCAAAACACAAGTAAAATATATAAATACAAATATATATATATATACACAACACAAATAAACAGAAAAAGAAACAAACTGATCAAGCTTACAACGCTACACACTCATTAGATTTTTCAGCATTAAAAACAGGTGCTGTTGTAACACCGATGGTCTCACCATACAATCTCTCTCTGATTTATGGTTACCATCTTACACAAGCATGTTTCCTCAAATCTGAGTGTAAACTTTGCGAGTGTCAGGTTTTCTCTGTGGCGGTGCATGTGTCTTGTGAGCGGGAAAGGCAGGGTGGGGTGTCTGCGAGCCTGAGTTTAAAGGGGTACGAGTGTGTTAGTTTTGACCAAAACACAAAAAGGCCCTTCTCTACTGCCACCTCCAATGCTGTAGTTAGTATTTTCTTAAATTATATAAATATCTCATTTATTTTAGTCAAAATTTAGACCGTAAAGGTCTCAAGTCACTAAGGATTAAAGTGAGCTATCCATAGGCAAGGGAATACATTCCACCATGAGCTAACAGACCAAAGTGAACCGCTTCCACTTCCACTTCTTTCCACATAAAGCAGAGTACAAAGCTCCACCCTTAAACTAAAACGATTGGTCGGGACGAGATCAAAGCCCCTTGGGGCCTCACTGGGGGCGGGGCTTGTTGTGGGCAGACCAATGCGAGAGCACACATACCAGCTGTTGTCAAACTCTCAATGTAGCGTTCACCACTAGCACAGCTCTCCACGTGACAGGAGCTGTTTGCTTTAACTCCCCCCCCCCCTTAATCTTGCTCTCTGGTTCTTCCCCTCCCCCTGTTTCTGCCCAGTCTTAATGGAGACAGCAGCTTGTGGCTCTTTCGCATTCGATTACAGCAACTTAATGTTCAGTGGATGTTAATACAGGTCAAAAACCAAGGGCCTCCTCGCTCTGGTCTACCACCGCAAACATTTGAGTAGTAACTAATAACTAAAGTTGTGGTGGAAATGGCTCGTGATGAAGGGAAAAAGTAAGCAGCAGAGACATCAGTTCTGCTCCAAACGAGTAAGCTTGGACATTCAGAAATGGTCCTCGAGACATCACGAGAGGCATCCACGATCAGCTTTTTGCAGTGTAGATCACAATGAAGGACAGCAGAGAGGAGATGTGGACCCACATTCGGGTAATGGCTTCTTTAGAGGACAGAGGATCGTGCTAAACGCTCCAAAAAGTGGCAAACAACCCACTTCAGAAGCGTCATGGGCGTAGAGCAGGAAACTCAGGAAAGTCTATGTGCGGGTCCACAGTGTGCAGTTCATCGTCGGCAGTCTTCATTCTCCGTTGTAGGCACTATGTTCATACGAGGGATTCGACGGTGGCTGTGTGTCTGACAATCATGTACGTGAAAAGTAGAAATAGCATTAAATTCCAAGTGATTAGAAAATATAGATCATTTTACACGCAAGCAACAGCTCGTTCTGAAACCAGAAACATTTCGAAAAGAAAGTTTTGAATAGAAAGATCGAGACAAAAGCCTTTCTACTACAGCTATAGCTTTGGACTGAATCCTAACATTTAAGGAGAGACCTTCCTGTGAACAGATAGCCATATATAAAACAATCAGCAGTTCTGAAAGTTATTGGAGAGAAACCATTAAAATACAGTTGTAACAACGACAGTCTTTGTATAAAGAGAAAGAGCTCTTGGTATCTTGAGAGGTAGTGTGAGTGTTGCATGTGCATGACATGATCTGATAATCATAATTACTGACAGTAAATGTAATGCTTCAGAATACAGTGGAGATCACAAACACAAAAAATAAATGTCTTTTAGCTCATCAATAGCTACAGAGCGTCCGTCACGATCCACTTGTCTTCAATCTCCTCGTTTTAAATACAACTGAGTCACTATCCAATATAAATAAGCGTCAATGGTAATACTTTGTATTTGTTTCCGAAGTCCCTGCATATTCATATCTTAGTTTGCTTAAATATGAAGGATGGCAGCGTAAGCTCGACCATCTGTAAAGTCTTAAAAATGTGCATTTATCCTACAGTGAGAGTGTGTCAGGCAGTTTCCTTTTATTATATATAAATATATCAGTCCTTTGTATAAAAATAGACTAAATATTTGTTTGTTTGTTTGTTTTTAAAAAAGAAAACACATTGTATTATTCATTTCCCATAGAAAACATTGGGATGGCTGAATGAGGACACTGTGGTGCGAGCCGTGGTTCAGGAGTGCACCAGGATCTCCATGATGTGGTCCAGGTCGTTGATGTCTGAGAAACAGAGCTGTAGGCTGCTGTTGGATGTGCAGCTGGAAAGGGTCTTGAGGCCATCGTCCACCCCGCTGCTTCTCTGCGCAGGAAACGCCAGGACAGAAGTGTCAGAGTCGTCGTACATCGACGTGTCAATGTCTTCAAAGATGTCATCCAACGGCAAGTCTGTCAAGTAGCTGGTGGAATTAGTAATCTCAAAAGAGCTGAAAAGCGAATCCGACGACCTTGTCTCGTCCTCACCAGCGAGGGATGGCAAAAGTGTCTCGTTTTCAGTGCCGCCCAACTGGACCTCCTCATCCTCAGCCATCGTGAGGGGGAATGAAGGGGAGAGTGCTCCGGTTTGGGGTGGAGGACAGTCTAAGGGCACAGGTGGCAGGTCGGGGAAGTGGCGTGGGGTGGAGGCGTGAGGGAGCGAGGGGCCGAGCAGGGCTGGTGCCACACAGGTTTCCCCCTCCTGTCTCATCTCCTGCTGAATCTGGCGGAGGGTGTTGGCCAGCAGGACCGAACGGTGCAGGCTGGGTTCAGCTCGCTGCTGGCAGCTTTGTAGCTTGTCTAGACACAAGTCCAACACCAGCTGCCTCTGCTGAGGATATGGCAAGTCCTGGGCAGGGTCCTCACATGTGCTTAGCTTACGTTTCACCCCCCGGCCCAACATGTACCTAGAGATGAGAACAGAAAGGGAAGTTCAGAAAAACAGAACAGGAATGTTTCTTTCGCTGACCTACCTTGCAGTGAAATGAAATATTACTTAACCCTTGTGCGACCTTATGGACATTTTTGTCCATTTCAGTTTTGTTTTTTGTTATATTAATGCCAACTGCATACATTTTGGCTCAGGTGTTTATTTTTATTGGAATTTTTATATTTCACCCTCATTTCCTTCAAAAAAAATCAATTTTACCCTCCATACAAAAAATACTCACTCAGGACCTTTTGGACAAAAATGTCCCCATTGAAACCCATTAAAACTGCTATTTTTAATCGCAGTGCCGTTTAACTGTAAAATGATGCAATTTTTGTTAATAGGCTTTCATTCTGTTGGCAAGGCTTCAAAATTAAATTTTTTTACTATTTTTTACCAGATGGTGCCATTTTTTTCAGGTTTGGTCTATAAAGGGTCTATAAAGCAAATACTCGCTTTATTCCTGTTTTCTGCTTCTGCATATTATAGAGCCAATTGGATAAATAATGCAGCTATAATTGTGTAGGTGTGTTGGTATAGATGTCAGAGTGTGGTTTGTATGTGTGTCATAAAAATAATTGTGTGTGTGTGCTAGTAATATTTGAGAAAGAAAAACTCTACTGTAAATCACAAATCCAAGCACTGTGTGCACCAGCTGAGTTTTGCTGGCATCTAATGGGGAAAATTTGGTACTGCGTCCAAACAAAATCTTACTGAAAGCTAATTTTTTGAGATATCAACCTAAAATTTGGAGATTTATGGCTTTGATTTTCTAGCAGGTTTAGAGTTCAACATGTAACATAAAATATATATTTTATATAAAATATTGTTCATAAAGCATTTTCATAAACTTAAACTTCTGTAACTTTTTTTTTGGTTTCATTTTTTTTTTACTTTTTTTACTTCAATGATAATCTGCCATGGGTCTTCTTTAAAATGAGACCAAACTTAACTCTGTGCGCCCAAACATAAAATATATATTTTATATAAAATATTGTTCATAAAGCATTTTCATAAACTTAAACTTCTGTAACTTTTTTTTTGGTTTCATTTTTTTTTAACTTTTTTTACTTCAATGATAATCTGCCATGGGTCTTCTTTAAAATGAGACCAAACTTAACTCTGTGCGCCCAAGCTAAAAAAAATTATGCACTAGGTACACAAAATTGTTACACTCAGGACCTTTTGGACAAAAATGTCCCCATTGAAACCGCTATTTTTGTTAATAGGCTTTCATCATGGCAAGGCTTCAAAATTATTTTTTTACCAGCTGGTGCCATTTTTTCAGGTTTGGTCTATAAAGGGTCTATAAAGCAAACACTTGCTTTATTCCTGTTTTCTGCTTCTGCATATTATAGAGCCAATTGGATAAATAATGCAGCTATAATTGTGTGGGTGTGTTGGTATGGATGTCAGAGTGTGGTTTGTATGTGTGTTGTAAGGGTGCATGATATTACTCGTAATTCAAGCTTTTTAAACTTCATTCAATAATATATTTTGCAAGAACATATCAGAGGGATGTTATGCACCAACAACAATAATGTTTTTTTTGCAAGCGAGTCACACTGCACAAGCCTCTCTACACTGCCGAGCTCATCACCGAACAAATCCACAATCAATGCCATAGGTGGGGATCAGTGACAAATAAAAGTGTCCACAATAAATAGAAGGAAAAACCTTTTAAAAACTAGCTCAAAACACATGCTCCAAGTTCTTAAAAATGAATTAATGTTGATTTCATAAGGTTTTTAAAAAAAATTATATTTTCAAGAAAGGTTTCAATTTAGTGATTTAAGTGGTGTAAGCTAAGTAAAAAGTATATTTATATTAAACAGTTTCCTTACACATTGAATAGAACTTAGTCAGGGTAACGCCATATTTCATTTTTGACAGGAATGATAAAAAGGGTGTGGAAAAAAAAGAAGTGTATTCAATGGATTATAATGTTGTGTAACAACATGCCATTTGTTTAGCTGACAAAACGTCTGCAAAAAACCTTTAGTAGACAACATCTTTTTTTGTAAATTGCATTTTACCTACATGGTGCATGCCACTGTAAAGAATTTAAGTCTATCCCTCACAGCCTCATTTTCACACACATACAAATTCAATATGGTGCATTCATTGCAATCACGATTTTTTAAATAGTTTTCATTGCAATTTTTTTTTTTCATAAATCATGAATTAATAATTCATTGCCTAAATATAATTTTATTCGTCACATTTTACAACATGAACTAACCTTGCTTAGTCATAAAAAAAGGTTGAATTATCTGATATTTTAAGACAGTGTTATACTTGACATGTTTCTGCATGTTGCCTGGATCACACGAGACTACATCCATGTTCTACTGATTCCTGCAAAGTTCACTGTGCGGTCTGCTCCAGTTGTTAACATTGCATGGAATAAACCAATTGCGAATTTAACAGCACCACGACCATCGTCTGTGCATACAGAGACTATTGCTGTACTCTGTTCTTGACAAACACTTTCGCCTTGAAATTTGACTGTTATCTGATACATGACTGATAACGTGAAGCTTTAACCTGACACAGCTCTTTCTCCTCCTCCTCCCTAAGCAGGACTTCCTGAGAGGTGGATGCATTAGCTCAAGCTCCTCCTGGCTGCGACTGCAGTACACTTGAGAATAAGCTCATGCTTCGTTAGCACTCCCTTCTCACAGTGGAGGAGGATATGCAGCACAGGAGCGCAATGCTTACTGCTGCAGCTTCTATCCCTTTAGCGATTCTTACAAGCAAAGACCTCCTTCAAGATACACTTTTAAATTCCAAAAAAGGGTTTTTGCAAAAATGCCATTGAAGAACCTTTCAGTGAACAGTTCTTAAAAGAACCATTTTTTTTCTTAGTGTGAAGAACAAATTTAATAATCTAGAGAACCTTTTTCACTATAAAAGAACCTTTTGTGCAATGGGAAGGTTCTTTATGGAACTATGGACCTGTCAAATCTAAACAGTAAAAGGAAGTTTTGAGCACTGAAAAATGGTTTTCTAAAGTATGCAATCCCATATTCAAAGCTACTATTCCAAGCCACAAATTTTGTTTGGGCCATACGTTTATGCACAAACAAAAGCGAAATGTGGCTTGTGGGCGCACGATTTGAATCCCGATCATAACTGCTCTGTCAGATAGCCGCCTTGGATCTGGAGAGCTGGAATTTGAGTGGAAAGGGCTGTAAATGTGAGAGACTGTCTATCCACCTCTGCGCTCTCTGTGGTGTAGGCACCCCCCTCCCTACATCCATCACTCTGAACGAAGGCAGACATCCCCCGCAGGTTTGGTCACTGACTGCTCTTCTCTACTGCAGGGTGCACAGGAAGCTGCAGGAGCCAAGAAGAGCCTCTCGTGTTCAGAAGTGAGACAGATGCATTAGATTGTGTAGTCTCAATCCCACCATGTAGAAAAATGTGCAGTGTGTCAAGTCTTAGTTTAAGGCAATAGATACCACATCCAGTCATGAACCTAACTAAAGCATGAAGGGAAGAATATCTTTAATCAAAGAACAACTAACACCATTTTCCTCAAAACAAGTTTGATTAAACACTTTTAATGCCCGGAAACAGCCTTAAGTAAGTGCGTGTGTGTGTGTGTGTGTGCGCACATGCATGGGCTGCAGTGCTCAAGTGTGTCACGCCGGGGCTAGCGGTTATACAACCATGCACGCTAGCAGAGCACTCTGGGCTCATTCCTGCTCAGCCCTATAGGTGCTGTTCCCACAAAGCAGTCACAAGGCTTCAAAAGGGACATTTTGTATTCCTGCAGATTTCACAGCTGAATTCCGGCAGGAGCACACGTATGCTTGGAAGAGGGTCTGCAGCCTGTCTCTGTCAGTAACAGAAAGCTATAAATGGAATGCGAGCGAGCAAACCACCACGACTACGGAAAAACAATATAATCAAGAATATGACGTGGAAGAGTTCATATTACATATGGCTTATCATGCTTATGACATCAAACAAGTGTTAAAGCTTGAGGAAAAAAGTCACTGACTGATTTGTGCATTCAAATGTGTTCATTATAAAGCTTTTTTAAAAGAAGGCAAGCTGAACAACTTCAAATGTGACTTGGTCACTATAAAGTCTTGCAGCTTAAAGCAGCAAGGCATGATTTAAATTGGGCCCCTCTGGTTAGACTGGCCTCTGTGGTCTGCTTGCCATGGCAACAGCGGTGGATGAGAGGCTGGCGCTTGAGTGGCACACAGAGTCTGCTGCTCAAAGACAATAAGCACAACTACGGAGACGACCATCAAAGTGGGAGAACACAATGGGATCCATAGAAGAGGTAGCATTGCAGTAGAGTATGCTGCGTTGCATCAATTCAGGTCTTCACATATACATGATGGTACTTCAGTTTGTTTTTCACCTGGTGACTCAGAAGTGAGGCCGACCATGGCAAAACAATGATACTGAATTTTGATGAGCAAAACAGATTATCTTAACGTGTCCAATAACCAATGTGTAGAATTTTAATAATTGTTATATAACTGCTGTTTGACACAATAATAACTACTTGGACTTAAACAATAATATTTAATTTGCTAAATGAAATCAAATACTTGTTTCTTACTTATTTTGGGGTGCTGCCTCCAAAAATACTACCTGTTTTGCTTTAGCATGTCACACTCCCTCACAAAATATATGCATTTCATAACATTTTTGCTTTTAACAACCAACTGTAAGGTGAAGAACATTCAACATTAAAATACAATTAGACTGTACTATGCATTAATACAACATTAGATTTCAAAGTTAGAATTATGACCAAGATGGGTTTTTTTCCTACATCTGTGGGAGTTTACTATATTCAGTGACAGAAAATTACAGATTTTGTGGAAAGTTCTTTCTTTAAATTGAGTATTTGAACATCTTTCCACTCCTTTACAGACTAAGTTAAATTATGTTTTGAATATTTACTTTTGTCATTAAACCTTTTGAAATTGGACAGCTTTGTTATTTTAGCAAATGGAAGTTTTTTCTTTCCCACAAAATAAAAACTGTACATGGTGTACAGTACATGATATTGATATTTTTTAACTCAGCATCATCAAATTAGGTAATATTAGGCCTTTTTGATAATCAGCAGACATTCTTTAAGATGCAGTGCTTTGTAATAATAATAATAATGATGATGATAATAATAATAATAATAATATCTAAATAATTTAATACATTTGATAAAAAGTCAATCTTATCATTAAACTTTTATCATATATTTTTATTAATGTGTAAAGTAGTATCAATAACCGACTGTTACACTTCTATAATGAAGGTGCTACGTGCATAAAAGTGTTGAAATTAAGTGTTTTACAGACAGTCAAGTTATCATTCATACTGCCTGTGCAACACACGTAAGAGGCTGAACAACTGAGAAGTGACTTTATACTGCCGTTTTCACTTACAACAGCACAGCACCGCATAAATGAATAGCAGCCTAGCTCCACACAAAAAGATACATCAGTTTCACTGAAGGTAGAGCTATAAGGACTTACTGTGTGGCTAGTACATAAAAAAAAAATTAATAGAAGACCACAAAGTGACAGCCAGCACTGAAATGATCTTAAGTCACACTCTGAGGACAAGATAAGAGTTGATTCAACTCATAGGCCAGGCTTAAGTTATGATACTTCCTGCACGAGAGCAAACCGAACTGACGTGGTTGAGTCATTTTTCCATCTTTTTCTCTTCCGGTTTCCCTCCCACTGCCCCAAAGGAGGCAGTCACGATAAAGAGGACAACAGGAAAGAGTCTTAAAAAAAAAAGCCAGGAAAAAGAGAGGGTGTACATGAGCCAGAGCAAGCAGGAGCATCAAGAAAGGTTAGTCTGCGAGAGAAAGTGGGAGGAGAACGAGATTGAGTTGAGGAGTGTAAGAAAGAGCACAGGGGATTGACAGAGTGGGAGGGAGTAGGTGGCAAATGCCATTGACAAGGCGACTAAGTCTTGAATAATGAACCACTGGGTAGACAGGCCGGATGTCTTAGTTTGGGCAGCTTTGTAACTGGGCGGCTCCAACAGACTGACGAAGTGACTCAGGGTGTTAGTCATGCTGACAGACGTGAACACACGCTCATATGAAGCCTGCTTGTCTTATCAGTGGTGTAAGTCTTTGAGTCAGTGGTGAAACCTCAGTCTAGTATAAGATTCAGATGGATTTTATTCATTTAATCTGAATACTTGCCTACTAAGAAATAATTAGCACGTAATACATGACTGAGGTGCAAGTTGCTGACAACCCTGCTTTACATTCGATTACACACCTCTAATAAGCCATTAACTTTTTCCAAGAAAAAAAACAAGAGTTAACCTTTTTGCAAGAAGTTAGTTAACTGACTGTTTGACAGCCATGAGAACAGAACCTAGTTTAGGCACTACTGACTTTCTGTTTACTGCAGAAACCGACAGAGTTATCATCTGGAGAAGTCAAATACATATTCCAAACCTGTTCATTTCTTTAAAAACCTTAAGGTGATACTTATAGGTGATACTATGTTATTATCGAAGTGAATTCTGCACACAGAATACACCAGACAGTCGACTACATCTGTATGACTACACTTCAACTCTTATAACGTAATTACATAAACACACTCACAACAACCAGTGATTTAAAGCTTGTCATATTTTTAAATCCACATTAATCATACTGCTCTGACTCACTTTCAATAAAATACTATGGGCTTTCTGAAAGGCAGCCTGAAACTGCTCATATCTTTAAATCACGCATCCTCGAGTTAACATTAATTCGCGTATGATTACACATCCTATAAAACACATACTCATAAAGATTCATGTGATTACACACATGATACATTATTCAAGTGAATCGAATGACCATACTACACTTCAACTCTTACTACGTAATATAAATCACAACAACCAAATAAAGCTTGTCATTTTTTAAACGCCACATACCTGCTCCTTTCAATAAAAACTATGGTTTTTCGCTTTCTGAAAGGCAGCTGAAACTGCTCATATCTTTAAATCACTCCTCGAGTTTTTCGCGTATGATTACACATCCTATGAAACACATACTCATAAAGATTCATGTAAAATTACACATTCATTCATTCGAATTATGAAACTTTAGTAAAACTGAAACCTGCATTCATGCACTCTTGGCTTTCACTATTGCTTTAGTTAGACATGTTTGGGAAAAGACGACTGAAATATCGTAACGACATACTAGCCTATACCGTCAAGTTATTATTTATTTTACATAAGATGCTGAACAAGAAGTGACTTTTTACTGCCTTTTTCACTTACGACAGCACAGCACCGCATAAATGAATAGCAGCCTAGCTCCACACAAAGAGATACATCAGTTTCACTGAAGGTAGAGAGATAAAGACTTCATTTCCATCACTGTGTGGTTAGTTAGTACATAAAAAAAATATAACGAGTGAACGTTAGTTGGGTCCAAACATCAGTGTGGCAAAATCGACCCCGTTACGCAACCGAGACCACGTACGACGTAACGTACAGAAGAAAACGCGAGGTGCCAAAGTTTCTGTGTTTATAGGCTCACGCTCACACACAATGTTCCAGATATAAAAACTAGTATAACGTTACATTCTTTTTCTAGGACTGCTCCAGTTGTAAATAAACTGGTGTGAACGGAGTAACAGCTACACAAGCTCAAGTATCGTCAACATAAACTCTAACGTTAGTTGTTACGTAAAGCGGGACAGTAGTGAACAGTATTAATGTATAAACAATTTCAAAAAAACAGAATGATAACTAAAAGGTCTTCTACCAGGCTCAAACGACATCCAGAAAACAGTTTGTGACTAAAAGTCGTTACCTTGACGAGGAAAGGGCACCATCTCCTCCGGCGGGCTCAACTTCCTTCTTCACAACAGCGGACTCCACATCCAGTCGACACATAGAGACAGTGGGAACTCCGTTTTTTCTTTTCATGGACGTCTCGAACGCTGTGATGTCCCTTTGACCCATACCATTATGTTTGGCTCAACCAGTTGCTTCGTTGTTTAACGTTTATTACAACCAACTACTCTCGCAGACGTGCGCGCTAAACTCACCTCCGCGGCTAAGCTCACAGTGATGCGCAATGAATTAACGTTAGCCAGTTAGCTAGTTCGTAACGTTACTTGGTAAAGTGCTGGCTCTGTCTAACGTTATATGGAACTACGAAATTAATTTACCCAAGATCCTCGAATGACCGCTACATTCTCTTGACTGATAAAAGTAAGATGTACGGTCGTTTAAATCGGTCGCCGAACTTCGCGTTGAGCTCCTGGTCCAAATTCTGAACATTATTTTGCGCAAAACTACGCGACCGATCGCGTCTTTACGCAGGCACGAGAGGAGAATCTCGCTACACTGTAGAATCAACGGGAAAAGAACTCAGCTGATTGACGGTCGTCATGTGGAAAGGCTGTGATTGGTCGAACGCGATCTCAGACCCGCCTAGTAACTGCCCCTGATTGGTGGAACGCGTCTTCTGCCCCCTCCTCTCTAGTCTATCACATTCGTCCCCCTAACATGCCCATTGCCCACAGACCGAGAACGTGACCGTTTGGAGCACCGGCTACCGGACTACGGCACAAACTGCGTTCTAAATGGCACGTTTGTGGCTTTCCATTACCTTTTTGCTTTTTTGCCAAGCATCCCGTGTCTATTTTAAGAAAACTAACAAGCATCTGAATACTACAGATGCTAGTTACATTTACTGTAGAATTTCTCTAAACGATGCTTTGCAACGCTGATTTTTAGTCGAGTCTGATATAGTAGGAAATAAAACCTCCTCACAACTACGTGGCTTGTATAATACAACATTTTCTGACATCTAATAATATCTGCGCGCAAGCGGAGGGATTTAAACATTGACGTTCATTTGAGTCACATCTGCTGACGTCACTTCCGTTAGACTTCGCTACGTGCAGAATGAAACCTTGACGTTGATGTAAGAAGTGGAGGTCTTACTGTACGTTTACTCTCTGGTAACATTTGAAGTTTTGCGCGTTTCCCTAGCATTATTAATAATTAATTGGTTTTCTTGCTGTATCAATTCTTCACTAAAATGGAAACAATATAGCATGAGTATTTAGAGATTGATGACCAAGTTTGATCTCCTTAGTTGATAATGATGGGTTGTTCTTGAACGATTCGTTCATTTCATCAGTGTTATGGAAAATAACCATCATGACAGAAATTCACACATTTATAAATGGTAAGAAATAAAAAGCTACAATTTGAGACCAGAGACGCATCACGTAACTGTTCTTCCCAATGTTTTTTATTTTATTTTATATTTAATTTGTTATACGATGTACAGAATGTGAATGAAAATTGAGTGTAATCTCAGTCAATATTTGTAAATCTCCCAGTTATGAATGCCTTTGTGTTATTGTTCAAAGCATTAAATAAAATAAAAATAAGTTTATGGGGCTGTCACGTGATGAACGAACGACTCAAACCGAAGATTTGTCAGATAAGAGGTGAGCTAATCATAGAGTAAAGACCCAGATAAACAATGAATTATTTTTTTTTCTGTTTCTTATACCATTATAGTTTTGTATTGTTTGTAGTGTGATCAACGTTTGCATAAGTAGTAGATGTGTTAGGGAAGTAACACGTAACATTTTAATTATATTTTGCTAAAATGAACGAAATGACTCGAAAAAAGATTAGTTAATTTTGCTGAACGAGACTCAAAGGTCCAAGTCAGTAAAATGATCCGAACTTCCCATCACTAATAGTTGATTGCAGGAGTAAAAAAAACACAACATTTTCACAAGTTGTACCTTTTATTAAAAAAATGTTAAAAAAGCTACAATGCTCATATAAAATGTTTATACTCTATACTAGTTTAAGATCATACAATTAACAACATCCTCTTAGAATTTAAGTGTGAGAATGTAGAAGAAAACAATTATCAAAGTGTAATAACCTATAATTTGCACAAACATAGTTTATGCAAAAATTTAGACAAAACCAAATAATATATATATATGTAACAACTGGGGGAAAATGTTGAGCAAAATAAAACCGTCTCTTGTTGACTGATTCTTAAGTATAAAAAAAGAATACTGTACTAAATGCATTTTAAACACTTCATACGTATAAAGTGTGTTATGACACTCAATGCATAGAACTAGACAAATGCCTTCTCGTTACGAGGGGTCTAGAGGACTAATAGACTGATATACTTAAGCCAATCACCAATATTAAAACAGTTAACTTATTTAAAATCAATACTTAAACCAATAATTGGTGCAAAACAATTCTTTGACCGATTTACTGTGTGCAAAAGGCTTTTGTGAATCAGGCCTATTAAGTCCTCTAGAGTTAAAAACCCACCCTGAGTTTGACCACAGCCAACACTCACCGTTTGCAGTAAATAAATTAAATAAATTAAGTCACAATATAAAATGGGTTGGCCCCATTATACTTCATTTGTTGATAAGACACAGTATAAGAACTTTGACGTCTAACAACAAACAAAACCTACGGCTGAGCTGATTGACAGCCAACTGCAATCAAACCTTGAGAGGGAAAAAAAATACTTTGTGCAAATGAGCACATAAACGTAAAACATGCATCATCGTATGTATACTTGGTGCCTTTTGTATATTGTAGTACTGAATTAAGGTCCTTCAGTTTATGGATTTTGATAAACAGAAAACTTGTTGAGTTGTTGCGCATAAGAATCTAATCTCTTCGGTTAAAATCAATTTGTAGAACATGTACATAATGTACAGTAACATATTACAAGAAGAATCTATTGTAAAAAATATATAATTTATATACACATATAGACAATCTTTTGTCTCCTTATGAAAATATCCCAAGCTTTACATCTTTTGTATACATCTTGTTCTGCTCTCCGTAGTGTCATGAGTATAACAAATAAATTAAATAAAAAACAGCATGTCTGGACAGACAAATACAGAAAAAATTATTAAAACATACAAAGGGTATGCAAATAAGATGACTATGGTTAGCTCATAAAATCAAGGCCATCCTTCAAAAGACATCAACTATTTTCCCTGAAAGGACTCCAGACTTTACTTGCTTTCCATAAGGAACAGAAAAGCCAGTAACATTAAGACAAGCGTGTAAGTCTCTGAATAAGGTCGAACCTAAGAACCCACAATGATTTCCATGATGTGATCCAGTTCATTGAGATCAGAACGACAGTTCGGGGTGGATACTATGGAAGGGGAACTGTGTGATGGTGCCAAGCTGTCAAGGATGTCATAAGGGCCCATCTTGGGTGCGCTCTGCATGCCAGTCAGCATGGTGTCCAGATCATAGTAGGAGGTGTCCACATCAGAGAACAGCTCCTCGAGAGCTGAGTCTGGACCCGGGGAACCGTTTTTTATTTCAAATGTTCCAAAAACTTGTCCAATGGTCTTTGGACTCTCTGTAGAAGCCCCATCCTCGGTGTCTATCTCCTCATCTTCTCCTGAACCAAGTCTAGAGTCTTCAAGGGCCTCTTCGTCCCTCTCTACACCACTGAGCTCACTCTTCTCCCAGCACTGGCCCATACGCCCTGCCAGGCACACATTAGAGACAGTATCGCTAACTGAAACAGAGCACAGCGTCTCATCAGCTACCACCTCCTCTTCACGGCAACCTTCGTAGCTGATGACAGAAAAGAGTTTAGGTTCTGCATCCTGCTCTCGCGACCTGCAAAGGACCTCAGTGGCCACCAAGCGCTCAGAGGGACTCTGGCCTGGACCGCAGAACGCTTCAGTGACCATATGCCAGCTTCCATCATGGGTCATCTCCTCCTGAATCTGCCTGACTGTGTTGGCAATGAGAACTGAGCGGCAGAGGTTGGGCTCCACCAGCATGTGGCATAACTGCAGCTTAATGAGGGACATGTTCAGCAGTGACTGCCGTTGCAAACTGTATGAAGATGCCACCCTGGCACCTACCAGGCTTTCTTCGGATATCTCTTCATCACCATCGGAAAACTTACGCTTGGTGCCCTTGGAGAACATGTTTAGCCTACAGAAAAGAAAAAAGGCATAGCGGTGGTCAGTTCACATTCATCCAGTTCTGTTCAAAGTTAATCCTGACCCTGTTTCTTAGATCCGTAAAAATTCTCTTCACATATATTAAAAATGATAATTGTTGCGATATCGGAACTAGAATATAAAACCAATAGAAATGTCAATGACAAAGAATCAATTTAAGGAAAATCATTCTATGAAAGTACATTTGAGTGCTTTCAGCTTAACAAAAACAACAAATTCAGAGTTAAATTATTATTTTAGAACATTTAAACTGTATAAAAATGTGTGCCATGAATGTCTATGTATATATATATATAAATAAAATGGATCATTAACTATGATGACTACTATGACATTTTAAATACTATAATGGACCTTGGTAATAGTCTAATATGATTGACTATGGATCAAAAAATGCTTTAGTCTAATTGAAAATTATTTCAGCAGGAAAAATAAACTCCTACGCTTCAGAACATCAGAATATTTTTGAGGCCCAAGATCACATCTTACATTCATGGTCAATTCACAACCACCTAAAGTATGCATAAATGCATTTTAAATGAAGATCTTTGCACATGATGGGAATTTGAAGATTATTAAAGTAGTCTACATTAACTCACACTATATCAAATGACTGATTTAGCTAATAAAATGTTGGAATTGTGCTTCAAGCCTTTGAATATAGATAAAAAAAGGAGGTGAAAGTAGATACCCCAAACAGAAAGTCTAATGTGGAGAGCCACAGTACTGAGACGAGGACTCCCTGTCTCCGTGGCCAGCCAACCAGGGTTACAGGAGCCTAAAAGTAACAAACATGCATCCAGTATAGGAAAAACACATGACACCAACCAGCATGACAAAGCACATTATCTGTCATCACACTAGCTCTTGACCGACTGAGTGTTTGTGAGCGTGTATGTGACTGTGTGTGTATGTATGTTGGGAGGAGTAGGGAGGGGGCACAGGGACCTCTGATCGGCTACATATACTGGTGGGTAGGTGAAAGGTGGGGAAGACATAAGACGATAGCTAAACAATGGTAATGAGTTACATTTTACACATCAAACTCTATGCAAAACAAGCAAACCAACAAATCCATTGAGTGCAAGCACACAAAAAACCACCACATGTATTGCAAAGTCATTTCATGTTAAGAGGGATGACTTAACATAATGGAGATGATTTGCTTGACAGTTAACCAAGATCACACACAAGAACTTTAAACCCATAACCACACTGTTAACCAAATATTAAGGGCATGGTGGTGTGCCTACCTGAAGCATGGGTGACATCCCAGCACTGTTGAAAAAGAGACCAGAGTGCAAGCTGACACACATCCACTTCAACTAAAACTACAACCAACATTTTGTACACCAGCACTGCATTCAGTTAATAATAGAGTGCTGCAAGAAATGAGTCCTAAAACCAGGAAACGAGTTAGGATTTCTGAACCTCGGGTTCCGTCGTCCCGAAGTCAGTGGGTTTTTGATTAAATACCTGAAATAAAGTCTGTGGTTAACACAAGCTCAATATATTTCACGTTTTATTTTGCAACATAAAATCCAACTCATTACTCAGAATTGAAAATGCTCTAAATGGAACTTCAAAGGCAGTCGGGGACATTAAACGGCATTAAGGCGAATATCAACCCAAGGCTACTTTTACAGCCTTGTTGTGTTTATACTCGTGCTCTTGAAAAATATTCTAACTTTCCAAATTGTTGCCTTTAAAGATTTGGCAGAAACTCACTGGTGGTGACAGTGAAGTCCTGCGGCTGTGGTGTAGTTTGTTTATATCGTTTTTATTTCGGCAAAGTTGTTCATTTGTGATTATTATAAAAGATTATAATAATGAGCAAAACATATGAGAATCATAAACTTTCATTGTTCACATAGCTTATTTTTTGCAAATACCCAGAAGTCAGTGGGAAAATCCTTTGGGATTTTTTTTTTCAAGGGAACCAGTATGATGATAATTTCTAGACTGGTCTACAAAAATGTCATTCCTGCAGCACTCTATATCGAGAGAGATTTTGTAGGAGATCTCCATGTGCTCTGAAGTATAACAGTTTGAATTTGACGAAACTGGAATTCTACATTGCAAGTGGTGGCACAGAACTAATAAAAAGAAATGAATGAAGAAAAAAAATCAGTAAACAATTCTTCCAGGAGCTGGAGTCTAAACTAAATCAAACTTACAGCGAAGGGGGCAGTGGATAATTCATCCACAGTGAACGGATCATACAGGCTCCACCCAGACAGACTCACTTCCCCTCCCCCACCGCACTGACGTGGTCAAAAAGTGCGCTACTGAGTAAGTAACAAAATAAATAAAAACCAGTGAAATAAACACGCAAACCCTTCATTCGAGGGTTCTATTGACAATAATCCACTAGATAAATATAAAAAGGAAGTTACTCACAGACTCCCTGACATGCGAGACGGGGAAACAAAGATATAAACCTCTCTGCTGAGACGACAAAGATGGAAGCCATTTTGATTTTTCAAACGGGTCCGCTGGCTAGTCAACTTCGCCAACCCAAACAGCATCTTCAACTTTTCCGAACGCTTACCGTGTCGAAAAATACACGTGAGAGTTAAATAAATTTTGAAAACACACACATGACATGTAAAGGCAAATAACAGGGGCGGCTAAACATGGACCGCACGATCACTTCCGCAAACATGCCGCTTTTCGAAATCGACCGCGCTGCGATTTAACCATCGCGGATCGAGATCATCTTAAACGGCGCGACTACATAATATAGATTGTATTTAAATCGCACATGCCAGTACGTTTAGACTTACCTCGTGTTATTTGTGTTCTTTGGTGGCGAGCGTCATAAGCGTCTGTAGGCAGGGTTTAATACTGAAGCCTCTCCAGCACAGATTGCAGTGTGAGCAGACGGTAAGCATCGAGAGGCAGCCAGCTGCAGCAGTGAAAGGGCCGATGGGGGCGGACGCTAGCTTCTTGATCGACAGCAGGCCTTCGCAGGAACGGGGAGCCCCGAACAAAAGCGTCTGTGATTCTACCCTGGGCCCCAACTTCAACAATGCACATCTTGTTTTGGAGGCATCTTAAAAATCAAATGGACACGCACGAATTTATGATTTCTCAAAGTAGCTACACACAGTTATTTAGCGGTCCAATTTCTCAGCCATTCCCACAGCCCAAAGAAGAGTTTAATGGATATGGATAACATGCAGAAAGTCATTAATATTTGAAAGATTCACATTTTATTCAAAGTGAGTTATACTTATGGCAGTGTCAGATATTAACGTTATTATTAAGTGGCAGTGTTTGCACCGTGATTTTTCTGGGGCATTTTTACATTTATGACTCTCTTCTTTTTGTAACTAATATGAGCACAGTATGTTAATTCAAACCTTGAAATGGTTTTTGTATGCTGGGGTGTACAAACATTTGAGAAGCAGGAGGTGATGTTGGAGGAGATACAAACTGTAAAACTCAAATTAAAAAAAAAAAAAAAAATTTTTTTTTAAAGAAAAACAATTGTAGGCATATTATTATGTGTTGGAAAAAAGCTGGAGATTTTCTGACTTTCCTTTGTCATTTTGAACAATTTCAAGAAAATCCGATTAGATTATATAATACATTTTGATATTATTTTTTGACCACACATTTTAGCAATTACTTTTACAGTTCAGCTACCAGGAGTGTAGTAAATTATTGTTTCAAATAAACTTAAAAAGATTATAGTGTAAACAAATTGTGAATTTGAATTCTGGAAAAATTAAAAATTCAAAGTTTTCTGAGGATGTGAGATGGGAGTTTCATTGCTATAATACTGTGGAGTTGGTATCCGGTACTTCTGCCTTTAATGGGTTCAAGTCCTATTAGTTGGACTTTTTTCACCAGTTTGGGGAATTTTTGTTTCTCCTCTGACCCTAAACTGCGGTGTCCCCTGGGCTCCATTTTGCTGACAACACACAATAGTACAGGCCACTCAAATCAAGTCACATTCACTTAAATTTCTCACTTAGACCTACCTAGAAAACATTGAATCATGGTGGGGGAGTATTCATCTCCAGATTAATGCGAAGACTTAATGAGGTTGTGTTGTCAGTGAAGCTACACGCATTTAATTAAATCTGATTATTTGACACTAAAAATCTGTTATATATGTTGAAAGAGGAAGAATGTTCATGTCACATGAAACTGAATCAATATTCATTGTAATCTGTTCAGTGCCTCCATCTAGTGGCTAAACTAAAAGACTACTGAAAAAGGACACGCGCTCAGATCTTCGCGTTTACTCATCCCGAAATTTATTTTATGCTTTTAACTGCACTAGATGTTTTTCTTTCTTCATTTTTATGTGTGCACTTAAAACTGTTCCTCAATATTTGATACACAATTAAATTACGACGAGCATGTACTTTAAACAAACATTTCAAGCCATAAAAAGATCAAAGGTCATAATTCCGCAGACGTTTCCTGCCACCTCGTTATGACGCACACAACGACTTGTCACCAGGTAAATACATTTTTTTTCTTCAGTTCTGTATTTAAACTGTATTTCTGTGTTGTTTGTATATTTCAGAATTATTATTAACCTATTATTATTAGCTTTGAATCATAGTGTTAGACCAATTCTTTACTTTCACTTTCACTCTCTCTTTTTAGATGACACAACGCATAGCTTTTATAACCAGAGCGGGTCTTTTGATAAACACCCTTTTGTGGAACGACAACAACAGGACACATATTTTTTTAGTTTCTTAACACGTGTTGGCAGTAAAATGGCAGAGGCTATACTCGGAGATCACGACCAGTACTGCTGCTCGATATGTTTGGAGTTGTTGAGGGATCCCGTGACAATTCCGTGCGGACATAGTTACTGCATGAGCTGTATCAATGAGTGCTGGAATACAAATGATCAGAAAGGGACCTATAGATGTCCACAATGCAGACACACCTTCAATTCAAAGCCTCCACTCAACAGAAGTACAGTGCTTGCTGAAATAATGGAGAAACTGAGGAGCTCAGAGTCTACTCAAAGTCTTGCTGGACCTGGAGAGATTGCGTGTGATTTCTGTTCTGGAGAGATGATCAAAGCTGTCAAGTCTTGTCTGGAGTGTCGAGCCTCTTACTGCGAAACACATGTACAGCCCCACTATAATGTTCCTGCCCTGAAGAAACACAAGCTGGTGAAAGCTGCAGTCATTCCAGTATGCTCCAAACACGACAAGCTCCTTGAGGTTTACTGTCGAACGGACCAGAAATGTGTCTGCATGCACTGCTTATTGGATGACCACAAGGGCCATGACACAGTACCATCTACAATAGAGCGCAACGAGAAACAGGTAAAGATGTCCATCGTTTTTTTCTTTGATGACCCTTAACCGAATTACAAAATACGATTAACAAATGTTTTCGGTAAGATTTAACAGACTTTGACTTGTGATTTGCCCTTAGATAAAACTCACACACTCTCAGACAAAAGTCAAGCAGACAATCCAGGCAAAAGAAAAAGAGCTGCAGAAGATGAAAATGGACATCACGTCCCATACAGTAAGTTCTGATGTAAAACAAATAACTTTCACAGTTATACAGAACCACTTGGTTAATCACTGCCATGTTGGATCTTGTAATTGTCAACAACATTTTTGTTTTGCTTTGGTTCTCCTCAGGATTCTGCAAAGAAGGCAGTGGAGAACAGTAAGAAAGTCTTCAGTGAATTAGTCAAACTTATTGAGAAAAGAAGCAATGAGGTGATTGAAGAAATAAAAGCTCAAGAAAAGGCTGATCTGGATCAAGGCACAAAGCTACAAAAGAAGCTGGAGGGGGGAATTACTGAGCTGAGGAAGAGGGAAGGAGTTCTAGAGGATCTCATACAGACAGAAGACAACATCCAATTTCTTCAGGTACAAGCACTATAAGTAATATGATTATATATTAGAAGCAAGAATTATGAGACATTACAGACTGTTCAAATATTGCCAGTTCTTCTGAAAGTTCTATGACTTAGTCCTTGAATATTTTCCCCCACAGAATTACGAGTCTGTGTCCTCTTCATCTGGATCTGATGAGTTGCAGAGTTTCTCATTTCAGCCATACTGTTCTTTTGAGGATGTAAGAAAACTTATATGTGAACTTACTGGGAGACTTGAGACTACTTGCACGCAGGAAATAAGCAAAACAATTAATAAAGGTAAAGTAACAATGATTACCATTTAATGACTTCTTGCATCGAATCTTATTTGTGAGTGATGAAATGGTTTAATGTAATCTCTCACTTTTAGTTTCAGATTTTTCCGCAAAGAGGCCTCCATTTGACATTGTAGTTGGAGACAGAGTCCGCGTGAAGCCATCTGTTGTTACTCCAATACAAAAATGGGGATCGGTTACTCACTTGAGTGTTGGTGTTGTTAAAAGTGAGAAAACTGACAGATATTGATTTATTTTTATATTAGGCATTACAATTCCTGTTATTTACCACAATAAGTGAAATTACACACACACACACACACACACACACAAATATATAAAACTGTAATCTCACTTAATGGTTACAGTACCATAGAGTGAGAAAATGTGATGGTTTACATTACTGATTTTTTTGGTTATACTTCTGCAGAAATCCAGGGTGATTTGTTGACTGTAGATTTCTCTGAACAAAGAAACTGGACTGGTGTAGTTTCAGAAATGGAGCATGTAACCGATGCTGGTTCAGGTAATCTACCGTATTCATCAAACAAAAACATGCTAAAAAATATCTAGAACATCTAACTGTTAGAATATTACACATTGCATCTGAGCAGTTTTTTTATATTTTACTTGTTTCAGATTTGTCAAACAAAAATGGTCCATTTGACATAAATGTTGGTGACAGAGTCAGAGTGAAGCCTTCCATTACCACCCCAAAACATAACTGGGGTAGAAACGTCACTCATAAGAGTGTGGGTGTGGTGAAAGGCAAGATCTGATGTTTTTTCCCCCTCATATACTATAAATAACTTATCAAGCAATTTCTCACTAAAGTGTATATGAACTTGTTTTTTTTTTTTAGACATTAAAGATGATGACAGTGTGGTTGTTGACTTCCCTGGACATGCAAACTGGAAAGGGATTCTTTCTGAAATGGAGCTAGTAACTAATGATGATGAGATTGGTAAATAAATGTTTTAACATTTAAGTATTTAAGTAAATATTTTAAGCTTCAGCAGAAACACACTTAAAAATAAAGGTTCCAAAAGATTCTGCAGTGAAGATTCCATGAATATTAAAGGTTCTTCATGGAACCATCAATGCCAACTTTTATTTTTAAGATTGAATATGACTTTAAGCAGTACATATCTAGAGAGCCTACTTTAACAAAATAGTTATCCATCTGTTGAATGAGGCACAAAGTGTTTAAAACAACTACACTTGATCCATGATAAAATAATCTAGAAGATTCTTCCATCAGACACTCATCTTGGACCTCCATGTGATATTTCAGGACCTTCAAGTCTGGACTCCATTATTAAGATTGGAGACAAAGTTCATGTGAAGCCGTCTGTTGTTACTCCAACCCACAAATGGGGAGCAGTCACTCACAAAAGCATTGGTGTTGTTAAAAGTAGGAGCACTGAGTTTAATAACTTCTATTAGTCATACAAATTATGAATGTTGAAAGAAATTATTATTGTCTCACTGAATGCCTGTTATCACAGAGTGAGAAATAGCAGCATACTTTACATTAATGATTTGTTTTTTTTGCTTTTGCAGAAATTCAGGGTGACTCTTTGACTGTCGATTTCCCTGAGCAAAAAAACTGGACTGGTATAGTTTCAGAAATGGAGATTGTGGCCAGCGCTGTTTCAGGTAATTTTTACTGTATTTTAAGACATGACCATTTAAATAATTCTCTCTGAAATGGAGCTATAACCAATAATGACGAGTTTGGTAATTATATACAGTATTACAGTATTTCCATGACATTTAAGTAGCAGCTATTCAGCAGAAATCTCCTTTCCAGACGTTCATGACGCTCCTTGCATTTCAGGATCTTCTAGTCTGGACTCCAATATTAAGATTGGCGACCAAGTTCGTGTGAAACCGTCTGTTGTTACACCAACACACAAATGGGGAGCAGTCACTCACAAAAGCATTGGTGTTGTTCAAAGTGAGAGCAGTAACTGACATTGATTTCATTACTAATATTAGGAATGCTATCTTCATCCAGAATAAATTAAACGATGCAAGATTTTTTTGTAGGCTCAGTGTGTGCCACTGAATGAGAAAAAGGACATATATTTAAAAAAAAACGTTTTATTTAATTATTTTTGCAGAAATTCAGGATGAGTCTTTGATTGTGGATTTTCCTGAGCATAAAAAATGGACTGGTTTAGTTTCAGAAATGGAGCTTGTGAACAGTGCTGATTTAGGTAATTTCCCCATGCATTTTTTTTATCTGTTTGTACTTTGTAAGTGAAAATGCTTTCTGTATAATCTTAATTTTCATATTTGTTAACAAAAAATGTTTCAGTTGACATTAAGGTTGGAGACCGAGTCAGAGTGAAATCTTCCATAATTACTCCAAAACAGAACTGGGGTGGACATGTCACACACAAGAGTGTTGGTGTTGTAAAAGGCAAGATCTGTGTATTTTTCTCAAAGAACAGACTTGAGGAGACATTAACTACTTTAATATATTTATCATATACACTGGAAGCCAAAAGATTGGAATAATTCAGATTTTTTTGTAAAAAAAAAACAAATTCTCTTATGCTCACTAAGCTGCATTTATTTGATAAAAAATGCAGTAAATACAGTAATATTGTGAAATATTTTTGTAATTTAAAATAACTTCTATTTGAATATACAGTATTTTATTGTACACAGTATATGTACATTTAGTATGCATAGAGTTGCTCTTGGAAATTATTTTAAGTGGTTGTCCTTCTCATCTGTCTAGATATTAAATCTGAGGATGTGATTGTGGATTTTCCGAATCACAAAAGCTGGAAAGGCATTCTCTCTGAGATGGAGTTGGTAAACTACTCGGGTCAGTTACTTAAAGATTTTTTTTTTTTCCTGAATTAGTTTTTGTTTGTCACCAACATGCAATCAAAATCTTACGCCTTTCTGTTTTCCTACAGACGCTGACATTTCAGGATCCTCCTAGATTGTGAGGATGTGACTGTGGACGTCTCTGCTTACCTTTTGCTTTTGTGAATGAATTTTGATCACTGAAACTTGCCTATGTATTTATTTGTGAGTTCGTAGTCATGTGAATATGAAAAATGCCATACACTTATGGATTCAGCCTGACGGTTTTCATACTGGTCTCCTTCACAGCACAGGAGAGTTATTTTATTAGACAGAAGCTTACATAAAAGTTTCATTAATTCAGATGTTTCAAATTCATTTGCAACAGCAAACCATTCAATTTGACTCGTGTATGATTGCATTTTGTAATCTATTTGCTAGCTAGGGTGTTGCAGTTAGAAAGAATGTTTCTATATTATAGACATTGATTTTTATCAACTGAAATCTGTTTTAGCTCTGGGAATGAGCACATAATCCGAATTATGTTTCAGTCTCACTTTAATAAAAAAAATCTAAAATAATTAATTCTAAATTTAATAGTAATAAATTGCAAATGTCCTGTCAAAATACAATACACCCAAATGCACCATTTGCTGTTAAATTAGTCATTTTTGTCTTTTGATTAAATTAAATAAACTGCTCTGATATTCAACCATTGTGGCTAAAGCTAATGTCTTTTTATACTTGTTGGTCTACAAGTATCTGTGGCCCTGGTTTTTCTTGTTGTTTTGTATATTTCTTTCTAGCTGAGGCTGTGTCAATTAAAGAATCACGACAAGCTAATTATTATTACAGATAAATTAGTTGTGTTGACCACACAGTTTAGTTTGTATGCCCTGCTGATTTTCATGTTTGACAAAACTACATTTCCCACCACCCTTTGTGGCTGCAAGACTAAAATGCTTCGTGTTTCTGTCAGGAAGACTATGCTAGGTGTCGCCATCTAATGTTGATACTGAAAACCCCTAAAGATCAAAATTCAAAGATCTACGACCATTACTTAAAGCACAACGGTCTCTGTTATAAGAGAATACAAAACACTGTATTTTTTACTTTTCCCATAACACACAAGCTCTTACATATTTATCACAGTATTTGTGTATTACGATTCCTTGCTTTCACTTTCACTCTCGCGCTTCCACATTCACTTACATCTATGGTTCTTTTCTAACACAAGTAGATTTTAGCAAAATGGCTGAGGCTATCCTCGGAGATCACGACCAGTACAGCTGCTCGATATGTTTGGAGTTGTTGAGGGATCCCGTGACAATTCCGTGCGGACATAGTTACTGCATGAGCTGTATCAATGAGTGCTGGAATACAAATGATCAGAAAGGGACCTATAGATGTCCACAATGCAGACACACATTCAATTCAAAGCCTCCACTCAACAGAAGTACAGTGCTTGCTGAAATAATGGAGAAACTGAGGAGCTCAGAGTCTACTCAAAGTCTTGCTGGACCTGGAGAGATTGCGTGTGATTTCTGTTCTGGAGAGATGATCAAAGCTGTCAAGTCTTGTCTGGAGTGTCGAGCCTCTTACTGTGAAACACATGTACAGCCCCACTATAATGTTCCTGCCCTGAAGAAACACAAGCTGGTGAAAGCTGCAGTCATTCCAGTATGCCCCAAACACGACAAGCTCCTTGAGGTTTACTGTCGAACGGACCAGAAATGTGTCTGCATGCACTGCTTATTGGATGACCACAAGGGCCATGACACAGTACCATCTACAATAGAGCGCAATGAGAAACAGGTAAAGATGTCCATCGTTTTTTTTTTCTTTGATGACCCTTAACCGAATTACAAAATACGATTAACAAATGTTTTCAGTAAGATTTAACAGACTGTGACTTGTGATTTGCCCTTAGATAAAACTCACACACTCTCAGACAAAAGTCAAGCAGACAATCCAGGCAAAAGAAAAAGAGCTGCAGAAGATGAAAAAGGACATCACGTCCCATACAGTAAGTTCTGATGTAAAACAAATAACTTTCACAGTTATACAGAACGACTTGGTTAATCACTGCCATGTTGGATCTTGTAATTGTCAACAACATTTTTGTTTTGCTTTGGTTCTCCTCAGGATTCTGCAAAGAAGGCAGTGGAGAACAGTAAGAAAGTCTTCAGTGAATTAGTCAAACTTATTGAGAAAAGAAGCAAAGAGGTGATTGAAGAAATAAAAGCTCAAGAAAAGGCTGATCTGGATCAAGGCACAAAGCTACAAAAGAAGCTGGAGGGGGGAATTACTGAGCTGAGGAAGAGGGAAGGAGTTCTAGAGGATCTCATACAGACAGAAGACAACATCCAATTTCTTCAGGTACAAGCACTATAAGCACTATAAGTAATATGATTATATATTAGAAGCAAGAATTATGAGACATAACGGACTGTTCAAATATTGCCAGTTCTTCTGAAAGTTCTATGACTTAGTCCTTGAATATTTTCCCCCACAGAATTACGAGTCTGTGTCCTCTTCATCTGGATCTGATGAGTTGCAGAGTTTCTCATTTCAGCCATACTGTTCTTTTGAGGATGTAAGAAAACTTATATGTGAACTTACTGGGAGACTTGAGACTACTTGCACGCAAGAAATAAGCAAAACAATTAATAAAGGTAAAGTAACAATGATTACCATTTAATGACTTCTTGCATCGAATCTTATTTGTGAGTGATGAAATGGTTTAATGTAATCTCTTACTTTTAGTTTCAGATTTGTCCGCAAAGAGGCCTCCATTTGACATTGTAGTTGGAGACAGAGTCCGCGTGAAGCCATCTGTTGTTACTCCAATACAAAAATGGGGATCGGTTACTCACTTGAGTGTTGGTGTTGTTAAAAGTGAGAAAACTGACAGATATTGATTTATTTTTATATTAGGCATTACAATTCCTGTTATTTACCACAATAAGTGAAATTATACACACACACACACAAATATATAAAACTGTAATCTCACTTAATGGTTACAGTACCATAGAGTGAGAAAATGTGATGGTTTACATTACTGATTTTTTTGGTTATACTTCTGCAGAAATCCAGGGTGATTTGTTGACTGTAGATTTCTCTGAACAAAGAAACTGGACTGGTGTAGTTTCAGAAATGGAGCATGTAACCGATGCTGGTTCAGGTAATCTACCGTATTCATCAAACAAAAACATGCTAAAAATATCTAGAACATCTAACTGTTAGAATATTACACATTGCATCTGAGCAGTTTTTTTTTATATATATTTTACTTGTTTCAGATTTGTCAAACAAAAATGGTCCATTTGACATAAATGTTGGTGACAGAGTCAAAGTGAAGCCTTCCATTACCACCCCAAAACATAACTGGGGTAGAAACGTCACTCATAAGAGTGTGGGTGTGGTGAAAGGCAAGATCTGATGTTTTTTCCCCCTCATATACTATAAATAACTTATCAAGCAATTTCTCACTAAAGTATATATGAACTTTTTTTTTTTTTAGACATTAAAGATGATGACAGTGTGGTTGTTGACTTCCCTGGACATGCAAACTGGAAAGGGATTCTTTCTGAAATGGAGCTAGTAACTAATGATGATGAGATTGGTAAATAAATGTTTTAACATTTAAGTATTTAAGTAAATAGTTTAAGCTTCAGCAGAAACACACTTAAAAATAAAGGTTCCAAAAGATTCCGCAGTGAAGATTCCATGAATATTAAAGGTTCTTCATGGAACCATCAATGCCAACTTTTATTTTTAAGATTGAATATGACTTTAAGCAGTACATATCTAGAGAGCCTACTTTAACAAAATAGTTATCCATCTGTTGAATGAGGCACAAAGTGTTTAAAACAACTACACTTGATCCATGATAAAATAATCTAGAAGATTCTTCCATCAGACACTCATCTTGGACCTCCATGTGATATTTCAGGACCTTCAAGTCTGGACTCCATTATTAAGATTGGAGACAAAGTTCATGTGAAGCCGTCTGTTGTTACTCCAACCCACAAATGGGGAGCAGTCACTCACAAAAGCATTGGTGTTGTTAAAAGTAGGAGCACTGAGTTTAATAACTTCTATTAGTCATACAAATTATGAATGTTGAAAGAAATTATTATTGTCTCACTGAATGCCTGTTTTCACAGAGTGAGAAATAGCAGCATACTTTACATTAATGATTTGTTTTTTTTGCTTTTGCAGAAATTCAGGGTGACTCTTTGACTGTCGATTTCCCTGAGCAAAAAAACTGGACTGGTATAGTTTCAGAAATGGAGATTGTGGCCAGCGCTGTTTCAGGTAGGGCTGAACGATTAATTGCATTTGCGATAATATCGCGATATGAGAAAACGCGATTCTTCAACCGCAGAGGCTGCGATTACACTTTGTCACGTGACACGCGAGAGTGGGAGTAAAGCTGTGTGTTCGACTTGAAGATAGATCGTATGACATCAAAGTACAGCGAGATAAAGCAAGGAGACGTCCGCTCTCTTATAGCTCTCACAGTACTTTGATGACACACACAGCGATCGGTCCAGCTGCTTCAAGTCAAACACATCTAAGCAGTCTTCAGAGGAAGCATCAAGTTGGCACGCTATGTTGCCAAGTCCGCAGTTGGCCGCGGGTTGTTTTCTTGTCCGCGGGTCTTACATAACATGCAGAATTGACGCGCTACATGTAAACGATATTCTTTGCTGTATTTTCCTGTCAAAATAACGGAGTTCCTTTAGAATTCTTCAGCTTTTAAGAACTGCCGGGTTCTCCGCTAGTGGGCGGAGCTATTGCGTAAACGGCAATCTCATTGGCCGGCGCTCACCTATCATCGTCCCTGTTTTGATTTCAGCGAATCAGTTCGAGCGAACGCAGGCAACCTGATTAATATTCATGAACCCAGCAGCTCAATAATCCTTAGTGCGTTTTATGCTGTTATTAGTAGTAGAATTCGTTGTAGTTTTGTTATCTTATCAGTATTATTTGTAGTTTTCTTTTTCCTTTTTTTATAGAAACACTAAATGACAAACAATATCTTAAGCACCACCACCAGTCCTAAGTTCAGTCAACATGACAAATATGCATTCATACATGGTTATTCTAATTACTAAAGTTCTATCATCATATAATGCTAAAATTGAATGCTAAATTACCCATGATATCATATTATAATGTTTGACTGACTGATGCTAAGTGAGATATTTAAAAAAAAACTGTGCCATTTTACAAATATAAGCTTTATATAGATATAATTATATATAATTGAAAATCATTCAATTTATTACTGTAAATATTATCAACCCTCTATGGACACCTTGGCAATAGAATCTCCATTGGCTTGTCATTTTTTTTTAGTTTACTCACCAGACCAATATTAATTATCTGATATACTATAAAAAATGACAAGCCAATGGAGATTCTATTGCCAGGGTGTCCATAGAGGGTTGATAATATTTACAATAATCAATTGAATTTGATAGGTGTCTCTCACATCGTCCCACAGAAACATTAAAATAGTGTAGATTAGTGTGCAATGTTTTATAATAATAATGTATTCTATTTAGTGTCCATTTCATTCATTTAACATTTAATATTGGGGACATCCAAGTTATTTGACATATTTGAACATTTAAAAAAAAAAAGTAACAATAGTTACTTTCCCTGGTAATTAGTTTATTTTATAATGATGTAACTCAGTTACTATTTGAGAGAAGTAACTAGTAATATAACTAATTACTTTTTTAAAGTAACGTGCCCAACACTGCATACTATACAATGATTTATTGCTTGTCTTTGTTGAATAATACAGAATATAAAGAGCTTTAAAAAATAATCGCATATTAAATCGCAATCGCAATATTGGGAAAAAAAATCGCAATTAGATTATTTTCCAAAATCGTTCAGCCCTAGTTTCAGGTAATTTTTACTGTATTTTAAGACATGACCATTTAAATAATTGCAGACAGTTTCTTAGCTGCAGCTTAAATGTTGTGTTGTGCACTTAAATGTGAAAATGCTTACTGTAATATTTTACTTGTTTCAAATTTGTCAACAATAAATGCTCCAGTTGACATTAATGTTGGAGACAAAGTCAGAGTGAAACCTTCAATTACCTCCCCAAAACCTAACTGGGGTGCTGATGTCACACATAAGAGTGTGGGTGTGGTAAAAGGCAAGATTAGTTTTTCCTCAAGTAAATTATCTGTTATCACAAGCAATCCGCACTCAAGTACAAGCCTTAAAATATGAACTTGTTCTCTGTTTAGACATTAAATATGATGACAGTCAGATTTTTGATTTTCCTGAACATGCAGATTGGAAGGAAATTCTCTCTGAAATGGAGCTAGTAACCAATAATGACGAGTTTGATAATTCTATACAGTATTACAGTATTTCCATGACATTTAAGTAGCAGCTATTGAGCAGAAATCTCCTTCCAGACGTTCGTGACGCTCCTTGCATTTCAGGATCTTCTAGTCTAGTTCGTGTGAAACCGTCTGTTGTTACACCAACACACAAATGGGGAGCAGTCACTCACAAAAGCATTGGTGTTGTTCAAAGTGAGAGCAGTAACTGACATTGATTTAATTACTAATATTAGGCATGCTATCTTCATGCATTGTGCATTTTACCAGAATTAATGAAACAATGCAAGATTTTTTTGTAGGCTCAGTGTGTGCCACTGAATGAGAAAAAGGACATATATTTACAAAAAAAACAAAACGTTTTATTTAATTATTTTTGCAGAAATTCAGGATGAGTCTTTGATTGTGGATTTTCCTGAGCATAAAAAATGGACTGGTTTAGTTTCAGAAATGGAGCTTGTGAACAGTGCTGATTTAGGTAATTTCCCCATGCATTTTTTTTATCTGTTTGTACTTTGTAAGTGAAAATGCTTTCTGTATAATCTTAATTTTCATATTTGTTAACAAAAAATGTTTCAGTTGACATTAAGGTTGGAGACCGAGTCAGAGTGAAATCTTCCATAATTACTCCAAAACAGAACTGGGGTGGACATGTCACACACAAGAGTGTTGGTGTTGTAAAAGGCAAGATCTGTGTATTTTTCTCAAAGAACAGACTTGAGGAGACATTAACTACTTTAATATATTTATCATATACACTGGAAGCCAAAATATTGGAATAATTCAGTTTTATTGTAATAAAAAAAAATTATCTTATGCTCACTAAGCTGCATTTATTTGATCAAAAATACAGTAAATACAGTAATATTGTGAAATATTTTTACAATTTAAAATAGCTTTTCTATTAGAATATATTTTATTGTACACAGTATATGTACATTTAGTATGCATAGAGTTGCTCTTGGAAATGATTTTAAGTGGTTGTCCTTCTCATCTGTCTAGATATTAAATCTGAGGATGTGATTGTGGATTTTCCGAATCACAAAAGCTGGAAAGGCATTCTCTCTGAGATGGAGTTGGTAAACTACTCGGGTCAGTTACTTAAAGATTTTTTTTTTCCTGAATTAGTTTTTGTTTGTCACCAACATGCAATCAAAATCTTACGCCTTTCTGTTTTCCTACAGACGCTGACATTTCAGGATCCTCCTAGATTGTGAGGATGTGACTGTGGACGTCTCTGCTTACCTTTTGCTTTTGTGAATGAATTTTGATCACTGAAACTTGCCTATGTATTTATTTGTGAGTTCGTAGTCATGTGAACATGAAAAATGCCATACACTTATGGATTCAGCCTGACGGTTTTCATACTGGTCTCCTTCACAGCACAGGAGAGTTATTTTATTAGACAGAAGCTTACATAAAAGTTTCATTAATTCAGGTGTTTCAAATTCATTTGCGACAGCAAACCATTCAGTTTGACTCGTGTATGATTGCATTTTGTAATCTATTTGCTAGCTAGGGTGTTGCAGTTAGAAAGAATGTTTCTATATTACAGACATTGATTTTTATCAACTGAAATCTGTTTTAGCTCTGGGAATGAGCACATACTCCGAATTATGTTTCTGTTTCACTTTAATTAAAATCTAAAATAATTTATTCTAAATTTAATAGTAATAAATTGCAAATGTCCTGTCAAAATACAATACACCCAAATGCACCATTTGCTGTTAAATTAGTCATTTTTGTCTTTTGATTAAATTAAATAAACTGCTCTGATATTCAACCATTGTGGCTAAAGCTAATGTCTTTTTATACATGTTGGTCTACAAGTATCTGTGGCCCTGGTTTTTCTTGTTGTTTTGTATATTTCTTCCTAGCTGAGGCTGTGTCAATTAAAGAATCACGACAAGCTAATTATTATTACAGATAAATTAGTTGTGTTGACCACACAGTTTAGTTTGTATGCCCTGCTGATTTTCATGTTTGACAAAACTACATTTCCCACCACCCTTTGTGGCTGCAAGACTAAAATGCTTCCTGTTTCTGTCAGGAAGACTATGCTAGGTGTCGCCATCTAATGTTGATACTGAAAACCCCTAAAGATCAAAATTCAAAGATCTACGACCACCATTACTTAAAGCACAACGGTCTCTGTTATAAGAGAATACAAAACACTGTATTTTTTACTTTTCCCATAACACACAAGCTCTTACATTTATCACTGTATTTGTGTATTGCGATTCCTTGCTTTCACTTTCACTCTCGCGCTTCCACATTCACTTACATCTATGGTTCTTTTCTAACACAAGTAGATTTTAGCAAAATGGCTGAGGCTATCCTCGGAGATCACGACCAGTACAGCTGCTCGATATGTTTGGAGTTGTTGAGGGATCCCGTGACAATTCCGTGCGGACATAGTTACTGCATGAGCTGTATCAATGAGTGCTGGAATACAAATGATCAGAAAGGGACCTATAGATGTCCACAATGCAGACACACCTTCAATTCAAAGCCTCCACTCAACAGAAGTACAGTGCTTGCTGAAATAATGGAGAAACTGAGGAGCTCAGAGTCTGCTCAAAGTCCTGCTGGACCTGGAGAGATTGCGTGTGATTTCTGTTCTGGAGAGATGATCAAAGCTGTCAAGTCTTGTCTGGAGTGTCGAGCCTCTTACTGTGAAACACATGTACAGCCCCACTATAATGTTCCTGCCCTGAAGAAACACAAGCTGGTGAAAGCTGCAGTCATTCCAGTATGCCCCAAACACGACAAGCTCCTTGAGGTTTACTGTCGAACGGACCAGAAATGTGTCTGCATGCACTGCTTATTGGATGACCACAAGGGCCATGACACAGTACCATCTACAATAGAGCGCAACGAGAAACAGGTAAAGATGTCCATCGTTTTTTTCTTTGATGACCCTTAACCGAATTACAAAATGCTATTGACAAATGATTTCAGTAAGATTTAACAGACTGTGACTTGTGATTTGCCCTTAGATAAAACTCACACACTCTCAGACAAAAGTCAAGCAGACAATCCAGGCAAAAGAAAAAGAGCTGCAGAAGATGAAAAAGGACATCACGTCCCATACAGTAAGTTCTGATGTAAAACAAATAACTTTCACAGTTATACAGAACGACTTGGTTAATCACTGCCATGTTGGATCTTGTAATTGTCAACAACATTTTTGTTTTGCTTTGGTTCTCCTCAGGATTCTGCAAAGAAGGCAGTGGAGAACAGTAAGAAAGTCTTCAGTGAATTAGTCAAACTTATTGAGAAAAGAAGCAATGAGGTGATTGAAGAAATAAAAGCTCAAGAAAAGGCTGATCTGGATCAAGGCACAAAGCTACAAAAGAAGCTGGAGGGGGGAATTACTGAGCTGAGGAAGAGGGAAGGAGTTCTAGAGGATCTCATACAGACAGAAGACAACATCCAATTTCTTCAGGTACACTTGCATGCTTTAAGCAAAAGTTTTATGACTGCTTATCAAGAGTTATATATTATTACACACTTTCTGAAGTACTTGACTCTGATTGGTCTATGGTGGCATTCAGTAGTCAGATATTTCCTAATATTTGCTGTCGATTATGGCAATGCTGTATATCAGTCCGCTCATCTGGGTAACTGAAACAAGTGTTACTTTCATGTCTCTCATATCACACTATGGAATCGCTTTATCTATTTTTCACTCAAACGCAACTGCCATCTTTTGTCTCAGTTATCAATAGTAATGAAAATGATCTTGGAATACGTCATTATTATTATTACTGTAATATTAATGTTGAACACTTTTCTGCAGAATTATGAGTCTGTGTCCTCTTCTTCTTCTGGGTCTGATGGCTTCCACAGTCGTTCTTTTAAGCCTTGCTGCTCTTATCCGGATGTAAACAAACTGGTCTGTGAACTTAAAGTGCGACTAGAGACTATTTTCAACCAGGAAATAAATGAAACTGTTCAAAAAGGTAAAACTACTAGAGTTACTTTCACTGGTTGTATTTGGTTGTATCTCTGAGTGATGAAATAAGCCTAAATGTTTTACCAGTTTCAGATCTGGCCATAAAGAACCATCCAGTCTGCATTAAGGTTGGAGACAGAGTCAGAGTGAAACCTTCTATTAAAACCCCAAAATACGGTTGGGGTAGAGGTGTCACACATAAGAGTGTGGGTGTCGTAAAAGGCAAGATATGTAGTATTCTCATAAACATAAATGATAGATTATGCTGCAAAGCATCTCAAATGAGCATGTGCAACACACTCATTTACATGTTCTTCTTTCAGATATTAAAAGAGATCAGAGTTTGGTCATTGACTTTCCTGAATGTGCAAGCTGGAAAGGATTTCTTTCAGAAATGGAGCCAGTAACTGATGATGATGATGAGTGTGGTAAATACACATAACATAAATAGAATGTTTTCACATCTAATTAGTAGCTACCCAGCAATAATCGAATAAGGAGAACATTTTTGCTACACAAATGTGACATTTACATACTTGAGGATATTATACTGATTTAACCCAGCTGTTTATCTACGAAGTGAGGCATTTGAGACTGCCACATCAGTAAGTCATAAGATTCCATTCTACTCACTGTATTTCAGGATCTTCAACTCTCAACTGCAATATTACAATAGGAGACAAGGTCTGCGTGAAGCCGTCTGTTGAAACTCCAAAATATCTGTGGGGTTCAGTCAGCCACAAAAGCATTGGCAGTGTCATAAGTAAGGACATCATCTACTGTCATTAATCTGACAGACTGACACAGTTATTGTTGAAAACTTTCAGCTATTATTTACAATCAATCATATACAGTATTAGGCTTTTTAAGATAATAAAGTTTTCTTCTCTCTAGATGTGCAGGGAGAAACTGTGACAGTAGATTTCCCTGAGCAGGAAGGTTGGATTGGTGAAGTTTCAGAAATGGAGCTTGTCAGTGCTGATTTAGGTATTATTAACTGAACAATTAAATCAATAGTAAAATATATATAACATGTATATTTTTAGATGCCTGTATTTGTTGTTTTGTTATATAGAATTTAAATAATTTTCACCACTCAGTGTGTGCCATTCCACACAGTTTACTTTACTTTAATTACATGGTCCAGGCATTGATTTTATAGAGATTATTTTTATAGTATATTTTTGCTTAATTGTTTTATTAAGAAAACCCATGCCCTGAGATTTATATATACAGTATATGTGCAAATATATCCTTTTTCTAATATTTATTTACTTTAAGTTTTATAAGCATTTTTCACACTTGAATGTTTTAATCTAGGTGTAATGTAATAACTCTATGCCTAACTAGTAACACTACTTCTTAGGGTCCCCCAGTCATGCCTGCTTCAAGATAGGAAACAGAGTCAGTGTGAAATCTTCAGTGAAAGATCCAAAACATGGATGGGGATCAGTCACTCAGAACAGCATCGGTGTCATTAAAAGTAAATACACTCAGCATCTGTCCCTGATTTTACTAAATTCTAATTCATATATTGCGAGATACCTGAAAATGAAATTAAACACAATCATTTACACATCAAATGATTTTCGTCAGGAATTCAGGGCGAGTCTGTGACTGTGGATTTCCCTGAGCAAACAGATTGGACTGGTGTCGCTTCAGAAGTGGAACTCATAAACAGTGATGTTTCAGGTAATCTGAAGGATATTAGGACTTTATTAAACAAATACCTGTAAAAAAACAAATGCCATCAAAGCAGATGGATAGCATATTATTATATGTTTATTTCAGACAAAATTTGCCAGTTAAACTTTAAATGTATCGCTTCATATGTAATGCCATAGTTAAGGGTTAATTCATTATCAACCTGCTATGGTTAACTGACTCTGTTGTTGTGACTATGTTTATTATCTCTATACAAGCCATTGTGTTTATTCTAGTGCTATTTTAGTATCATAAACATACCATTAGAGTTTTTATTAATATTTTGAAAGAGTTTTTTCTGGTTTGCATTTCATTTGAGTTAATGTTTTAGTAATTTTGTTGTTGTTTGTGTTTTCTTTATAGTTTTTATTGTTTTGATTTTAGTTTTAGTTACTTTAGTTGTTCAACTAAATTAGGAATGTTGCCTTGGCAATTATATGAATTATATGAAACTTTATTTAAGTTAATGTTTATTTTTATTTCATTTCTGTTTTCATTTTAGTTTAATGTAAAAACCCTGACCCATTCCTCCATGTTTTTTAAATTGACATTGCAAATATTCCTTTATAATTCAGAAGTGCTCAGCTTAAGGCCTGGAGTGAGGGTCCGTGTTAAACCCACCATCAGCACTCCAGCACAGGGCTGGGGAAGTGTCACCATGCACAGCATTGGAGTGGTTGTAGGCAAGTGTTATTAACCTGTTAGAATCAGCTAAAGAATTACAGTATTTAAGTCATAGCTAGCATTTTCTATGTTTTGTAAGAGTCAGTGGCACATTTTGGAATATAGTCAATAGATAATCACCAAATACAGAAATGTCAAAGGATATCAGAAACAATGTCTTTCTTCCCAATATCTTTAACAGCTATAGATGGAACCAAAGTGACTGTGAACTTCCCTGAGCAGTCTAACTGGACTGGCATTGTCTCAGAGATGGAGGTTGTACCTTAATGATGATACGAAGCATCCAGGAGCTGTTCACTACATTTACACTGTGCAAGGGTTTAAATAAATGTTTAGGGGTAATGAGGTTGCTGTTAACATCAGGGTTTAACGCACAGATTAATAATGCCCACTGGGACCCACGATGACCTGACCCTTACAGTCTCAAAGAACCTATTTTAACTGTGAAACATAGTTATTACATAAACAATTTTAATTCACATTGCATGAAAAAGTTATATTGACTATAATATACTGTATGCTAATATGTATGATTTTATGTATTTTATTTTAGAAATTTCACACTTTGTTTTCAACTGTCCTTTCTTTATGTTGCATTAAACTTAAATAGGGGTTCATAACAATGTGCTTTTGTAAAGCCATTCCTGTATGTTTTAAAGAAATAAAAACTCTTGTGTCCTGTTTGTGTCACCTCTGTTCTAGATTTTGTTTCGGTTCACGTTTTCATGTCTTCTATGTTGTAAATTGTCACAGGTGCTTTGGAATAGCCTTGCTGATGATATTTGGGACTCCAGTTTAAATCTAGATTAAGGACACATCTCTTTAGCCAAGCATTCACATTATGCATCTAATAACCTTGCACTCCAGTAAAATCTGAGATTATCTTTTGCTTGAAATGTTATTAACAGCAGCTATGCTCATTATTCACCATTTGCTTTTCTGCTTCTACCTCAGGATACCCAAGGTAACTAGAGAATATGGAAGCTCCAGTCTAGCATCTGAGAAGAGATTATGCCACAAGTAACTTTCCCCAACACTGATCATTGCTTTAAACGCGTTTTATTATTTCTGCATGAATACACATTAAATTAATGCATGATTTTTTTTCTATATTTTTATTAAACAGATTCTAAAAAGACAATATATGCATGCCATACATGATACACGACCTGTAATTTTCTTTTTTATAAATGCATGATTTGTAGCATCCTAGAACTGTACATTTCTGCCATATGGACATTACTTTAACACAGTCACCTCTGATAACAGATTACTCTAAATTGAAATTGAAACATTTTCTGCATAGCTGCTTTGAAATGATATGTATTGTGAAAGCACTATACAAATAAACATGAACTGATTTCTGAAAGATCATGTGACACTGAAGACTGGAGTATGAAAATTCTGCTTTGCATAACAGAAAAAAATTTGATCAAATAAATGCAGCCATGGTGAGTATAAAAAACTAAAAAAAAAGCATTTGACCATTGTTGTTTATATTTTCTGAAACATAAAAAAAACACATTAGAGAACTCTCTTTTTACTTGTGTTCTGAGTCTGTCAGCTCTACACGGATTCAGCTGCACAAAGTGAATAAAAGAGGATATGACTCATTGTAAAAGACAATACCCAGCCTATATTTTGCCAGTTTTCCCTAAAACTATTTAAGACAAACATACAACTGAAAGGGTCATGCTCAAAACCTAAATGTATGGCTCTAAAATGACATTACAATAAATGATCTGGAATAATGCCATTTGTGAACACAAAAACAAATACAAATGGTGTGAATTATTTTTGTTTGCTAAAATATTAAAACAAAAACAATTTCTTCTTCATTAAAAACAGAAGAAAAAAAAACATTTTAGGATGGGCCTCTGAATCTGCCAAGGAAGAGGATGCTGTTAGTGGGGTTGTGCCTGATGAAGAACAAGAATGGATGATCTGCTGTGAAACTTTCTGAACTGCGGGCACATAAAAATACAAAGCCTGCAGTGGCAGCTGCTGCCTCAGTGCCTTCCTCATTCACCTCAATAAAAGCTTTGTGAACCACTGCTGAAATGAAGAGACCACCTTTACTGCTCATGCCTGTCAGATCAGCCTTTGTTTCCTGGAACACAGAGCTCATACCCATCTTTTGCAGTATTTCTGATAGGGAGCTCTCAATCTCCAGCTTGAACTTTGGCAAATGGACTCTGATATCCATCCATGTGCCCATTTTGTCTCTTCTGGTCCAGTCAAGCAGCTTGTCAAGGGTCAACTCACTCTCCAGCTGTTAAACAAACAGACATACATGCTGAAAAAAAACACACAGCACCAAACTATTCCATAGGATTCAAACTAGCAATTTTTTCTGCTCACGGCACTTTTGCTGACCTTCAGAAGAGGGTCAGAGCCATCCTGAGTTTCGTTTGGAAGAAGGATCAACATGCTGAGCTCCTCCTGTTCATATGGTAACTCCAGCACCTGAAGTTTAGACTCTGGGATGCACCTGAAGGGGAATGTCTCTTCCCGGTACATCATTTGCACAGGCCGGCTCTCATTCTGATTGAAGACAAATGTCATTAAATGAAGGAATGCATATTATATACAAAAATGACTTTATATTAATTTTTCATATGCTGTTGCGCCCATGAATCAAAATGAAGATTGCACCTGGTTTATTTTAAATGGCATTTCTTTAGTGTCTATTGCTTTAAATATGTGCATCCAGTTCCCTTTGAAGTAGATGGCATTAACCAGAACTAGTCGGGTCAGCTCATTTACCATACCCGGCTGAAGAATATCTTTAATTTTATCTGAAAACAAAACAAAAAACAGCATTTCAATATTTATAATGTTCTGATAATTTGCATTTATACAGTCATATACTAATATACTTTCACATATAGCCTATAAAGCAAATAAAGCTGAATGTGATTAGCCTATTATTCCCATCCACATTCTGATAAGAGTTGACGTTACTAAATTCTCACTCTCTGTCTGCTCTTCCACCCATTTGTTAATGAGCTGTCGTGACTCGTCAGATGCTCCAATGAAGTCCACAGCCTGAAGGTCAGCGTGGTACAGCTTCAGAGTGGAGTCCAAATACTCCTGCATAATACACACACAATAAAAACATATGCATGAAAATGTCACATTATTACAGGCAGAATAGAGCACCCCCTAATGAGCAAGACAGGAGAACAATATCAAAGATGATTGTTGTTTAATTTGATTATAAATACTATATTTGATATTCTATTGCAGTAATTTAATTAATGTAGTTCACATGGTTCTCGGAGGCCCTCATTGCATGTGCAAGATGTGCGTATTCACCTAAACCGCAGAAGCCCTTGTCAAAATATTATTCCATATCTATGAAATGGACTTACAGGTAAGAAGCTGAAGGTTTTCTCTCCATAGAGGCGGTTGGCCAGTTTGAGGATGTAGGAGGCTGATGGACTGTTGATAGTTGAGGTGAGGGTCTCAAAATGAGAGTGAACATCAGAGACAGAACTAAAGGACAAAACCTGCAAAATAAATTTTACAAAACCTCTCAGAAAACTGTGAGACTGTCACAAAAGGTCACATTTCATTCAGACTTATTCAATTACATAATTACATTTTAAATACCCAGTCATACAAGTAGCACCTATCTAATATGAAGAATAAAAATTATTTCAGAAAAATATATAATTTTAATATATATATATATATATCCATATGCAATACATATCGGGTAGAGTTGGGGGGAAATGCCCCCCCATTAAGGACTGTGTAATTTTTTTCTGTGAAACAAAAGTTAAATGTGTCCGAAATAGTTATCATAGTTTTAGTGACGATTACATAAATTATAACCCAATTATGAAAAATATCCAGAGTTTTCACGTTATTAGATTTGTACAATTTGTACATTATTCTTCTATATCATATTGATATTCGTATTTAATGCCACAGTTTAATGGGTCAATTATTTTATCAGAGAGAGAAATTCAACAAACACACACTGTCAGGCTTTTATTTGTGCACGTATCATGAGTCAATCTATGTGTGATGTGTGGTGTCTGCTTCGTCCGACAGAGCGTCTTTCACAGGCTTTTGGCTGCTTTATTCTTTACTAACCACCAGATGGCCTTGTTTTCGAAACACTCGAAGCTTTGAATCTTTTCCCGGAAGAGTCAGAGGAAAGCTTTTTTTTTTTTTTTGGTAAAAGAAAACATGAGTTTAATCATTCATTACTTGAAGAAAATACAAAAAATAAGTACAAGTGAAACCAAATGAGACAGATCTTTTTCTTTGCTGACTTATAAGAGCCAAAACACTGATCTGTGAAACTTAAACCCACATTATCACATGACATGCATATGGCTTCTTTCCAGTGTGGATCCCCATGTGTCTCTTTAGGTCTATTTTTTCTTGAAGCTCTTTCCGCACTGATCACATGTGAACGGCTTCTCTCCAGTGTGGATTTTCATGTGTCTTTTATGTTTTGCGGAATCAAAGATAGTATTTACACACTGAACGGTGAGTGAATGTGCATTTACTGCGGGTTTTTTTTTTTGCATTGGTCTGACCAGACTAATCTCATGTGAGAATCGGACTGAATTTTTGTTCCGGACATTCGTGTTGGTGTGAACAAGAGTTAACAGATACCAATCAGCCAACGTCCTGTCACTTATCATTGCTTTCCTGAGCAGCAGATGTGCTAAGATGCTTTGTTTACCTTGCTGTGTTGCAAGATTGCAGCAGGCGCGAGTAGTGAAAATACGGAATGGAGTTTAATTTATATGGACTCTTAATGAGCCAAGTGGAATGGATTTGAGGAGGCAGCAGCGTGGAAGTCAAGGCTGCAGCTAAAACACGGAATGGAGTTTAAATTATTAGGGCATTCCTTAAGTGGAATGGATTTGACTAACGGCGCTCTGGGAAGTAAACAGACATAATTACGCGGAATTAAAGACAGTAAAAGTGAGCGGGTCCAATATCATCGAAAATAAAATTTGGGTGGGTCTTGTCTCACCCACATACAGTGGCTCCGACGCCCATGCTTTCAGTTCAAAATCAAAAGAAAAACAAATGTATTTTACTTAAATGCAGCTTGTGTGTACGTTTTAGTGTGCCTAAATCTCTAAATGCAAATAAACCATACCAATGTAAATCAAAATAACAATTATACATTAGGCTATTTGAATTTCGCAGTATTTAGTAGGCTACTTCCTGTACTGTCTTTAAAAAAATCCAAACATTTTAATAGTCCTAAGTGGTGCGAAATTAGATGTCGACAGCAGAATTTACAGAAACTTTACAGACACAATCGAAATGCATAAAAATTTAAAGTAATATAGGCCAACAGTAGCCTAACGTGTTAGATCCTCATACCTTTTCCATTTCTTTGGCAGTGTCTCCTCGGGCTCCCAAGTAGACCATGCTGAGCGCTGCGCTGATGCTCAGAGGAGAAAAGAACATGTTTCCCTCAGCATTGCTCTCGCTCAGAGTCCGATAGAGATCCAGAGCGAAGAGACTGTTAGCACGAGAGAGATCCTCCATGACTGATGACAACTCGCTCCACAGTGCGCAGTAAATGTGGCAGCTGAGGTCGTTTGGTTCCACTACACCGCTAGTTAATAGGAAAAGTTGCTTGTTAACATAAACTATATATTTTTACAGCAGCTTACTGTCACTCTGCTTCTTTGTCTGATCGGAGTGGATTTTATTTTGTATAAAAAGCACCCCACCCATTGACAAGGTTTCACTTCCTTCTCAATCTTACAACATCTGTTCTATGAACAACATAATTATGTAGGCCTACTAGAGGGCTCCAAAACTATGCAGTTGCTTCAAATTATAGGCTCTACTTTTGACTTCACATTTATCTCTCTTTCACAGGTTACAAATAAAGAACCAAAGTTACTAATAACATTTACATGTTTTGCCATTGATTTCTATGGGTATCTGCCATTCAGTAGGCTACAGTATTCAAATTGTGACTGATAGTAGGCTACTCAATTTTGGAAACACTTTAGATTAGGGAATTCACTATTAACTAATTTGCTGCTTATTGATAATAAGTAAGGTAGTTGTTGTAGTATTTATGTTAAGGTATAGGGTAGTGTTAAGGGATCTAGACCAGTGGTTCCCAAATCTGTCCTGGAGGACCCCCTGCCCTGCACATTTTATGTCTCCCTAATCAGACACGCCCAATTTAGTTCTTGCAGTCTCTACTAATTTGATAGTAGAGTAGTTATTCATTGGGCAATAGTACTTTTTAGTAGGTCTCAAACTCAATTCCTGGAGCGCCGCAGCTCTGCACAGTTTAGCTCCAACCCTAATCAAATGCGCCTGATCCAACTAATCAAGGTCTTCAGGATTACTAGAAAACTTCCAAGCAGGTGTGAGTTGGAGCTGGTTGAAGCTAAACTCTGCAGAGCTGTGGCCCTTCAGGAATTGAGTTTAAGATCTCTGTTTTTGATACTAGTACCTATTACTACCGGGGTTTCAACTGTGGCCCTCAAGGTCCACATTCCTGCAGTTTATCTCCAACCCTATCAAACTCACCTGAACAAGCTAATCAAGGTATTCAGGAAAGTTACAGGCAGGCAAGTTTGATCAAGGTTGGATCTAAACTCTGCAGGAAAGTGGATCTCAAGGGCCAGAGTTGAGAGCCCCTGTATTACTAGATACTAGTACTTCTACTTTTTCATTTTAAAAAGGTATAGGCCTATTTATGGCCTTTTATACCTTTAATGGACAGGACAGTAAAGAGCGGACAGGAAAGCATTGGGTGAAGAGAGGGGAGTGGGATCGGCAAAAAGATCTATAGATGGGATCAAACTCGGGTCACTGCAAGCACAGTTGCACTGTGTCTGTGCACTAACCACAAGGCTATTGGCACCTAGTACTTACTTTTTAAACCTGTCCTGGAACAACCCCAGCACCAGTGTTGGGCTCATTACTCAATTTTTTTTTATTTATTACTCGTTACTATTTCTCCTTTCAAAAGTAATATTGTTTCTTTACTTATTACTTTCTGGCAACAGTAATTAGTTACACTAGTTACATTACTTTTCCTTCACGCCCCACAGAAGTTGCAATTGCTTATTTTACCCCAAAAATTCTTCTAAATTGTTAATAACAATATATTTCTGCCTCATCATTTGACCAAAATCCACATTGGATCAGAGTCAGAAGTTATTACAAACACTCAGTGGTGATATAGTGACTTTTAAGTGTTGTATTAACCTTATATGATTACATTTCATGATGTATTTTATCAAAAGAAATAGCATAAGTTTGTAAGATTTTTTTTTTTTTTGGTTTCTAAAAAGATTTTTAATTATAGTAATACAATTTATATCAGGATCAGAAGGATGTGGGTGGGCAAACCATGTAATGCCAGAGTAAAGTAATACTTACACATCAGTGTTCAGATTATCTTTTCTTCTCCCCAAATCAATGTAATGGCAATATTTCCATCCGTTGAATGTAATTTTTTCCATATTTCAAACTTTCCTGCTGCTCTGGTGACTTCATGTGTTCATGAGTTGAGAAAATTATTAAAATAAATCTAGAAATTACTTGATTGTTGGACTTCAAGTCAATAGGAGTTGAGGCATCAAAACTAAGTAACGAGCTGTTTTGATGGTAACTGTAATATTATTACTGTAACTACTAACCCACACTGAACATTTTGCATGTCTCCCTTATCTGACACATCCACCTCAGGTCTTGCAGTAATGAGCTGATGAGATGAATCAGGTGTGCTCAGAGAGACATACAGGTGCATCTCAATAAATTAGAATGTCGTGGAAAAGTTCATTTATTTCAGTAATTCAACTCAAATTGTGAAACTCGTGTTCAAGTTCAAGTTCAAGTTCAAGATTTATTTGTCACATACACGATTATACAGAGAGTATTAACCAGCAGTGAAATGTGAGTCAGGTCCGCTCCATGGACAGTGCAATATTATAGAAAAAAACAACACAAAGAAGTATGCATAAAATTAAATGAATAAAAAAGAAGAAGATATAAAGAACAAAATATAAAATATAGAATATAAAATAATGTGCATGATAGTATACTGTAGGCTTAAATATTAAGATAGGCATGACTGTACAAGAGAGGAATGTGCAAATAGGTTGTACATGGTTGACATGTAGCAGCAATTTCATAAAAAATAAATAAGATACCAAAACACAGAAAGTGATGTGTGCAAATGACACTGTCAGTATGAGGCAGACATGTTCACAAGTCTCTGAGGTCCAAGTCCAAGTCAAGTCTCAAGTCTTTGAGGTGGAGTCCAAGTCACATCTCAAGTCTTTGTTCTATTTATTAGCAACAGTTCTTTCAGCTTGTTATTGAGGCTAAATCAGTTTTGAAATACTGATTTCACGATATGATTTTCTCAACAACAACAAAAAAAACTTGAACAAAATTTAAGACAAATTAGAAATGAAAAGGTGTCCATTTATTAATTGTCAGATAAAATGCAGCACATTTCTTTGTAAAATTGAAATGTCAAACAACAAAACAAAATTTTAAAACAAACCCCAATTAATCAAATGAATTACACAAATGAAATAAATCTCATATAAACAAACTAAGGCTTTGTCTGAGCTCTTTTTAAATTTAAAATGAGTCAACCACTGTATTTTAAACACAACGCAATCCAAACAAAGAGGCCACATACAGGTACATCTCATGTAATCATCTCATGTACACCCCATTATTGTGGTTTCAAAGAACAAGAGATACCCAGAATTTATACTGTATGGATGGTTATTTATTGAAACTCAAATGTAAATATTTTGAGATACTGATTTTTGACTTTCATTAGCTGTAAGCTCTAATCATCAAAATTAAAACAAAAAAACTTTTGAAGTGTTTTACTTTACATGTAATGAATCTAAAATATTTGAAAGTTTCAGTTTTTGAAATAAGTTACTAGAAAAAAAATGAACCTTTTCACCATATTCTAATTTTCTGAGATGTACCTATACATCCAGCACGAGCAGTTTTTAATCTAAATTGGATTGTATAATTTCGAAATTTGAAGCAAAAACAAAATGGTCTGACTTTAGTTTTGTGAAACTATTCTACATAAACCATCTGTACGAAACAAAATCGCACAGGCTGAATTAATGCAGATTCACTCTCTGCCAGCGGGTGGCACTTGAACATCAATTACACATCGTTTCCTTGGTTGCCGCTGTAAACAAAGCAGAGCTGCGGTTATAAACACTAATATGCATTATACGGAGGCAAGATGAAAAGAAAATACCATCTAAACTTTTTTTAAGACAGACAGTTTCCCTCAGAGATACATTCATATAAACTCCTATACCAAATGACTTGCGTTTTTTACGAGTCTCACGAGTCACGAGTCCAAGTCAAGTCTCGAGTCAGCTGTTCACGAGTCCAAGTCAAGTCCCAAGTCTTTATTTATGCGACTTAAGTGCGACTCGAGACCAAGTCTCTGACTCGAGTTTCCATCTCTGGTATGAGGTAGATAATAATGAGTGTGACTATCTTACTGATTGTGAGTGATTAATAAGTGAAGTCATGATGATGTTAAGAGGCTGAGTTTGAGTTCAGGAGTCTGATGGCCTGGGGGAAGAAACTCCTCCTAAGTCTCTCATCTGGTAAGCGGAAGCGCTTACCAGATGGCAGCAGAGTGAAAAGACAGTTACCGGGGTGATTTGAGTCTTTGATGATTTTGACAGCTCTGCTTCTGCAGCGTTTGAGGTAGATGTCCTGCAGAGAGGGGAGAGCAGACCCAGAGATGCGCTCAGCTAAGCGCACAACTCTCTGCAAGGCCTTGCAGTCTTGACTGGAGCTGTTTCCATACCACACTGAGATGCACTGAGTCAATACACTTTCTATGGTCCCTGAATAGAAAGTTTTCAGGATTGATGGTGAGACCCTGAATTTCCTCAGCTGTCGCAGATGGTACAGCCTTTGCCTGGCTTTCTTAACCTGTGTTTGAATGTGTGTAGTCCAAGTCAGGTCCTCGGAGATGTTTACACCGAGGTACTTGAAGCTGCTTACTCTCTCCACAGGGGTCCCACTGATCATAAGAGGAGTGTAGGGCAGCAGGTGTCTCTTTCTGAAGTCCACAATCAGCTCTCTAGTTTTGCTCACATTCAGAGAGAGACAGTTGTCCTGGCACCATGATGTGAGTCTCTCTGCCTCGTCCAAGTATGCGGTCTCATCATTGTTGGAAATGAGGCCCAGAACCACAGTCTCATCAGCAAATTTGATAATAGATGTGGATCTGTGAGAGGACACGCAGTCATTTGTGTAGAGAGAGCAGAGCAGGGGACTCAGGACACAACCCTGCGGGGCTCCTATGTTCAGGGTGATGGAGTTTGAGGTGAACTGGCCTACCTTCACCACTTGAGGTCTGCCGTGAGGAAATCTTGAATCCAGTCGCAGAGTGAAGTGTTTAGGCCGAGGCCTGTGAGTTTAGAAGTCAGCTTGATAGGGACTATGGTGTTGAAAGCTGAGCTATAGTCTATGAATAGCAGCCTTGCAAAGTTCCCATTGCTGCTGTCAATGTGTGTGAGGGAGGAGTGGAGTATGTGAGAGATGGCATCATCAGTGGATCTATTGGGACGATAGGTAAACTGAAGAGGGTCCAAAGTAACAGGGATGGATGAGCTACTGTGGCTCTTAACAAGTCTCTCAAAAACCTTCATGACTATTGATGTGAGGGCCACTGGTCGATAGTCATTCAGGCAAGAGGGTTTATTGTTCTTAGGCACAGGGATGATGATGGATTTTTTAAAGGAGGTGGGAACCACAGAGGTAGCAAGGGACTCATTAAAGATTGAGGTGAACAAACCAGCAAGCTGATCAGCGCAGGACCTAAGGACTCGGCCAGTAATCCCATCAGGTCCAGCCGCTTTCCTGATGTTCACACTCTTTAGTGCCCTGCGAACCTCGTCCTCCGACACAGTGATCACATGATTCTCACTTCTCTGCCTGCTGCTTCCTGACGCGCTGCTCGGCAGAGCCGCGCTGCCGCCATTGCATTCAAAGCGGCCGTAGAATGTGTTTAACTCGTCGGCCAGCGACGGATCTGCTCTCACCTCCGCGGAGGATTTGTTTCCAAAGGCACAGATGGTCCTTAGTCCCTGCCACATGCGTCGAGAGTCATTGAGCTGAAAATGAGACTCAATTCTCTCTTTGTATCGATGTTTGGCGGCACTTACTGCTCGTCTGAGAGCATAACACGATGCTTTATACACGCTCATATTCCCAGACAAAAGAGCCTCGTTGTATGCGGCAGTGCGTTTGTTAACCGCATCACGGATTGTTCTGTCCACCCACGGTTTCTGATTAGGGAAGGTCCTTACAGTCATCGTTTCTGTAGCTTGTTCGGTAAGTGTGTTTACAAAGCTCACTGCTACATCTGTGAACTCGCTGACGTCAGATGAGCTCGGCCTGAACATGTCCCAGTCAACGTCATCAAGAGCCGCATGCAGCATAGCTTCCGAGTGGGAGGACCAACGCGTCACTTCCCTCTTTACCGGGGGTTCCTGTGCGAGCCTTTGTTTATATTCCGGTGTGAGGAAAATGGCGGCATGGTCCGATTTGCCAAAAGCCGGTAGTGAGCGGGCTTTGTAGGCATTCTTAAACTGAGAGTAGCAATGATCCAGTGTATTCGGTCCTCTAGTTGGACAGGATACATGCTGGTGAAAGTTTGGCATGACCTGCCTGAGGTTGGCTTTGTTAAAATCCCCCGCTATGATAGAAGCAGCGTCAGGATGTTTGTTAATGTAGCCGCTTAGCACATCGTGAAGTTTAGACCAAGCCAAGCCGGTGTCTGCCTGAGGTGGAATGCAAGCAGCAGTAATGATGACCGCGGAGAACTCACGGGGTAAATAGAATGGGCGGCAAATGATGGATAGATGTTCCAGATGAGGCGAGCAGGATCGCGACAGAGAGGAGATATTCCTGGGGTCACACCATTTCTTGTTAGTCATGAAACACACTCCTCCACCTTTGGATTTACCGGCCTCCGCTGTTCTGTCCATCCGTAAAACAGAGAAGTTGTCAGACGGCATTACAGCAGTGTCCGGAACCGAGGGCGTGAGCCATGTTTCAGTCAAACAGATGATGTTACAGTCCCTTATGTCCCGTTGGAAACTTATCCTGGCTCTAAGATCGTCCATCTTATTCTCCAAGGATTGGACATTAGCGAGCAGAATGCTCGGTAAAGGAGGACTGTGAGCCCTTTTCCTCAGTCTGTTGCGAATACCAGCGCTATTTCCACGGTGTTTCTTGTTCCGTCTCCTATGGCCTTTGTTCTCCGCGTTCCGAAGAATCTCAAGAGGCCACGATGGATTCGGATTCGGTGATAAAGTGTCAGTGGTTAGTGAAGCGGTTTCCAATGTCCAAGAGTGTACCTTTGTCGTAGGTGATCAGTGCAGACGTTATGTGTGTAAAAAGAGAAATCAAAAGTAAGTAAAAAAGTAAATAAAAGCACAGTCTTAGCGGAGCGACCTGGACGGCGACCGAACATAGCAGCGCCATCTTGGATATTAAATAAATTCAATGCACACAGACTGAAGTAGTTTAAGTCTTTGGTTCTTTTAATTGTGATGATTTAGGCTCACATTTAACAAAAACCCACCAATTCACTATCTCAACAAATTAGAATACTTCATAAGACCAATAAAAAAACATTTTTAGTGAATTGTTGGCCTTCTGGAAAGTATGTTCATTTACTGTATATGTACTCAATACTTGGTAGGGGCTCCTTTTGCTTTAATTACTGCCTCAATTCGGCGTGGCGTGGAGGTGATCAGTTTGTGGCACTGCTGAGGTGGTATGGAAGCCCAGGTTTCTTTGACAGTGGCCTTCAGCTCATCTGCATTGTTGGGTCTGCTGTCTCTCATCTTCCTCTTGACAATATCCCATAGATTCTCTATGGGGTTCAGGTCTGGTGAGTTTACTGGCCAATCAAGCACAGTAACACCATGGTCATTGAACCAGCTTTTGGTACCTTTGGCAGTGTGGGCAGGTGCCAAGTCCTGCTGGAAAATGAAATCAGCATCTCCATAAAGCTTGTCAGCAGAAGGAAGCATGAAGTGCTCTAAAATTTCCTGGTAGATGGCTGCGTTGACTGTGGACTTCAGAAAACACAGTGGACCAACACCAGCAGATGACATGGCAGCCCAAATCATCACTGACTGTGGAGACTTCACACTGGACTTCAAGCAACATGGATTCTGTGCCTCTCCACTCTTCCTCCAGACTCTGGGACCTTGTTTCCAAATGAAATGCAAAATTTACTTTCATCTGAAAAGAGGACTTTGGACCACTGAGCAACAGTCCAGTTCTTTTTCTCCACAGCCCAGGTAAGATGCTTCTGACGTTGTCTCTGGTTCAGAAGTGGCTTGGTAGCCCTTTTCCTGAAGATGTCTGAGCGTGGTGACTCTTGATGCACTGACTCCAGCTTCAGTTCACTCCTTGTGTAGCACTCACAAGTGTTTGAATCAGCTTTGCTTGACAGTATTCTCAAGCTTGCGGTCATCCCTGTTGCTTGTGCACCTTTTCCTACCCAAATTCTTCCTTCCAGTCAACTTTGCATTTAATATGCTTTGATACAGCACTCTGTAAACAGCCACACCTTTCAGTAATGACCCTCCGTGACTTACCCTCTTTGTGGAGGGAGTTAATGTTCGTCTTCTGGATCATTGCCAAGTCTTCCCCATTCTTGTGGTTTCAAAGAGCAAGAGATACCCGGTATTTATACTGTAGGGATGGTCATTAATTGAAACTCAAATGAAAATATTCTAATATTTTGAGATACTGATTTTTGACTTTCATGAGCTGTAAGCTCTAATCATCAATATTAAAAAAATAAAACCTTTTGAAATGTTTTACTTTACATGCAATGAATCTAAAATATATGAAAGTTTCACTTTTTGAAATAATTTACAAGACAAAATTAACTTTTTCACGACATTCTAATTTATTGAGATGCACCTGTAGGTTAGGTGCAGTGCTGGGGGTGTTCCAGGACAGGTTTGAAAACCTATTAAACAGTATTTATTTTTTTACATACTTGTATTTATTCATTATTTACTCACACCTATTACATAGATACTAGTATTACATTTTTAGATACCATTATTGGTAAGCTCCTAGTAATTATTCAATAGACACTAGTACACATTTATATTTTATTTTACTAGTATGATTTTTAATTTAACTCTACAGTGGATACATGATAGTAGCTAATACTAGCTAAAAAAATATATAAGTAGCATGAAAATAGATACTATTATATTTTAAGAATTAAATGTTAAAATGGCTTGCCTTATGCTGTATGTTGTTGAGGAGGCCCTGTGTGTGTGTGTGTGTCTACTGTTTCAATTACAATTCACTGGTGCAAGCTGGGCAATGTATGGTGCGACTATATTTAACAGACTTAAATAAAACGCCTCTTTATTACAACAATCTCGTCACTGATTCAGGACGTTACAGTATGCTAAAAGCAGACTCCTTGACATTCAATATTTAAATTTGTATAAGTGATCTGGAATAATGTAATTTGAGAAGACATACATGTATATGGTGTGATATTTAATAAACATTCGAAGAATCACACTTTTCTTAATTTGGGTTTAACAAACAAAAACATTTCTAGGATGGACCTCTGAATCTGCCAAGGAAGAGGATGCTGTTAGTGGGGTTGTGCCTGATGAAGAACAAGAAGGGGTGATCTGCTATGAAACTTCGAAACTGGACAGCACAGTCACACTCTACAATGACTGCAGTGGCAGCTGCTGCCTCAGTGCCTTCCTCATTCACCTCAATAAAAGCTTTGTGAACCACTGCTGAAATGAAGAGCCCACATTGACTGCTCATGCCCGTCAGATCAGCCTTTGTTTTCTGGAACACAGAGCTCATACCCATCTCTTGCAGTATTTCTGATAGGGAGCACTCAACTTCTAACTTGAACTTTGGCAAATGGACACCGATATCCATTAGCATGGCCATTTTGTCTCTTTTGGTCCAGTCAAAGAGCTTGTCAAGGGTCAACTCACTCTCCAGCTGTCAAACACACAGAAAAAAATAACATACACAGCACCAAACTAATCTACAGCATCGTCAAAACTATCCATCATGGTAATTTTCTGACCTTCAGAAGAGGGTCAGAGCCATCCTGAGTTTCGTTTGGAAGAAGGATCAACATGCTGAGCTCCTCCTGTTCATATGGTAACTCCAGCACCTGAAGTTCATACTCTTGGATATATCTGAAGGGAAACATTTCTTTCTGGTACATCATTTGCACAGGCCGGCGCTCATTCTAATGGAAGACAATTGCCATTAAATGTAGAAATACATAGTACATACAAAATTACTAAAATTCAACACATGGACTTTATATTCATTTTCCACATGCTGTTGCCCTGAATCAAACCTGGTTTATTTTAAATGGCATTTCTCTAGTTTTTAATGCTTCAAATGTGTGCATCCAGGTTCCCTTGAAGTAGATGGCATTAACCAGAACTAGTCGGGTCAGCCCATTTATGACACAGGGCTGAAGAAGATCTTTAATTCTATCTGAAACAAAAACAAACAAAAATCAGTATTTGATTATTTACTGTATTCTGATCAGTGGCATTAAATTATACACATTTTACTTTATGTTTGTCTTTTTCACAGGTTACAATCAGCCTATCACACATACAAAGTTAATATACGTATATATTTGCAAAAAAAAAAAATTCAACCCCCTGGATTCTGAAAAGATGAAAAATGCTTATTTGATGCATAACAGATGAAAAAAAAAAATCTTATTTGCTTTAAACATTTGTGAACAAAAATACTCAAGTTTTGTGCAGAATCTTTTGTTCTTTATAACCTCTAATAAACACTGTCTGTAGAAGCTTCTGTCACCTCTCTACTGCAATCTTGACCCATTCCTTGCTTGGAAAAAAAAAGCTTCCAGATCACTGATAATCTTTGGTTTTCACGTTGCCACGGTTTTCTTCAAATTCCACCAACTATTTTCAATAAGAATTAAATATGAAGACTGATCAGGACACTCAAAACCATTCTATGACTGATCCCTGAACCAAGCTTCACCAGATTCGGATGTATACTTTGGCTTGGCTGTCCTGCAGAAAAGTCCATTGATCATCAAGCGTCAGTCAGTCTGTATCGAAGGTACAGAGACTGAAGCCCACCCCCTTTTCCAAAGGCTTAAACAATTTGTTTTAAAACAATTTGTACCTTTGTTTTAAAACAATTTGTACCATGCTATACATATAAGTGACTTAGAAACAGCAGTGTTGAAAAGGTGTCAGTTATTACAAAATAATCATATTACTCTAAAATATTGCATTATCATTATCACTTTCAATTTGCCACTAAATTGTTATAGCAATCTGGATATCTCGGGATATTTAGGAAAGCTTACATTTGTAATTTGTAAATTAATACAGTGGCCGGGGGGTTGAAAGGTTTTGATTGAAATTGTATATAACATTTTGGTTTATAGCTCCAACCCTAATCCAATACACCTGCCTGTTTATTTGCCTGTAATTCTTTTAACTTTCATTAGATTGTTCAGATGTGTTTGATTAGGGTTAGATCTAAAATGTGTGGGACAGTGGCCCTCCAGGAGCAGTTACCCATCCCTGTTTCTAAACCTTTTATCCACAAAAATTCACCTTCACATTCTGATATAATAACTTCTCACTCTCTGTCTGCTCTTCCACCCATTTGTTAATGAGCTGTCGTGACTCGTCAGATGCTCCAATGAAGTCCACAGCCTGAAGGTCAGCGTGGTACAGCTTCAGAGTGGAGTCCAAATACTCCTGCAGGACAAAATAGAGGCAGTATCTCATACGAAAAAATTAATAAATACATAAATAAAAAGATTTAAGATACATTCAGTGCATTTGCACATGAATACATGTTCTTCTCACAGATAAGGAAGCAAAGCATGGATTTAGCAAAGCTCATGATGAGCATCAAAGAGTCTAATTTTTAAAGACTAATGTTTAATGGACTCACAGGTAAGAAGCTGAAGGTTTTCTCTCCATAGAGGCGGTTGGCCAGTTTGAGGATGTAGGAGGCTGATGGTCTGTTGATAGTTGAGGTGAGGGTCTCAAAATGAGAGTGAACATCAGAGACAGAACTAAAGGACAAAACCTGTGAAAAGAAAGACAGATAGGTGAACTATGATCAGACAGGGGCCACTTGTGCTTTTAGGGGGCACAATTTTCAAATTCATCTTAACCTACTTTAAGTATTATTCATTCAGTCATTTTCATTCGTGTCATGTATCACTGCAATCTCTAGAAGTAATCTATAACAATTTCAACTAAAATGAATGTTTCATGTTTCATTTATTTGACAAATAATTTTGTATTGTAGTGTCAGGGGCATCATGCACTCATTATTTTGGAGGGGGCACGAGTGAAGGGTTATACCACTGTATAACTGATATAGGCTTATGTCCCTACTGAAAAAATAAAATAAAATAAAAAAAAAATCACAGAATTTTTTTATGGTTTCCACTACAAATACCATTACAAACATTACTAACCATCAACTTTTAACCATTAAAAAACGGTTTTCTGTAGTGTGTTTTGAGACACATTCCATTAGGATTTATTGGTTTTAACAAGCCACCAATAGAAGGTGACCAATTAGAGACCAACAGGGTCCATTACAGTTTCCAGTAAAACCAATACAAGTCCCATTATAACCAGTAAAACCATTACTAATTTTGTAATGGTGTCTATTGTTTGTTTGTTTTTTTCAGCAGGGGTTTTATTATTATTATTATTATTTTTATTATTCAATATATCCCCAAAATATATCATGAAATATCTCGATTCTCAAATATGTGTAAGTAAATGCATTTTGCACCATTATAGCTTGATAGTTGATCTATTATGGGCGATGGGCAAAGTAGCCTAATACGCATAACAGCCCGTCTTACCAGATATGGGTGTCATACCATAAAATACTCTTAATACGACTGACTTTGTATTTAATGTGAATTTAATAAAAACAGTGTAAGCTACTAATTAGCCTATAACACTTTCATTGTACAAAAAGAGAGCAAAGAACGTTTACATTATCACTTCAGTCCAGCGAGTTCAAGCACTCTCAAAAACTGCCATAATAATCTCTAAAGCTGTTTACACTGAGAAATTAATATCTTAATATTAATATATCAAGCTTGTTGACAGGGGGGCACTTCTGTTGCTACACAACTAGTATTAATTCATCATCAGTTCTAAAATAGATATAAATAACAAAAGTGGTATGATTTACAGAAACTTTACAGACACAAACAGAATTAGATTTATAGTAATAGCGCCAGTGGTAACGTGTCAGATCCTCATACCTTTTCCATTTCTTTGGCAGTGTCTCCTCGGGCTCCCAAGTAGACCATGCTGAGCGCTGCGCTGATGCTCAGAGGAGAAAAGAACATGTTTCCCTCAGCATTGCTCTCGCTCAGAGTCCGATAGAGATCCAGAGCGAAGAGACTGTTAGCACGAGAGAGACCCTCCATGACTGATGATAGCTACTGCTAGAAACACCAAAACAACAATTGTTTCCACTGTCGGGCCAAAAGCGGGCGTGCCAGGACCAGTCTCCACTGTCACTTCCGGGGCTTGATCGTGCCTCGTCGGTGCTTCCTCGGGGCCAACGGCCCGTTTTTTTGGCCCGACGAAAACCTTGGGCCAAAGCGGGCCAGCTTGGGCTAGATGAGTGGTTATGAACAAAGGCGGAGTTTCTCAGCGTCTTGAGAGCGTCCTGTCGCGGATCATTTCATAAAGTTAACAGCTATAACAACAGTAAAGACTTTTAAAATAATTGTAGCTTAAAACTCACTTTCAAACAGCAGCGATTGTTTGAAATAACTGTTTGAGTTCCGATGTGGATTATGATCACATTATACAAGGCAGAAATAAGCATGCAAAAGATTATGCAGGCTAGCCATTACCATAGTAAACATGGTAAAAACGACCGCTTGAAGAAATAAGAGCTTCTCAATCAGGCTATCACAATCGTATATTTATTTAGTTACATATTTTATCTGTCATAATGTCGTCTCAAGACTTTAGCTCCGCGTATAGGCTATGTCATAAAAAAATATAATAATGTTTTTTATTCGGGAGCTCCCTCTTCTACTCAGGTTGTATTTTTGATGAAAAAAAATATAGAAATGATTCTAAATGTGATGTATTCTGTGACTACAAATAAACAGAAACAGACTCGACTGAAAGTAGGGTATGTGTCCTCTTTCCTTTGTGAAATATGGGCATTCATATACACACATTGAATTCCCCTCAGCATCCATTTTTACCTGGTGGAAAAAAAATATCCAGATAAAGGTAAAGTAAACGGCCCAACAATTTCTTAAAGTCACCAACAGAGGTCACCCAACCGTCATTGAACAAAACACACCCTGAGATATGCATGTTGGTCACTTTTACAGTTGTCAAATCCTGGTTTGGTTTTGTTCAGTCTTTGTGGGTTCAGAAGTGAATGGTGAAGTAGTGCTACGTGATGGTCTGTCATTTAGCATGCATTAGCATACTGGCAAATCATACAACCTAGTGAAATATTGATTTTAGATACTATTAAACGTGTCCTCTAAATCTAACTTATAAAAATGAACCATTCCGTTTAACTATCAAGCCAAAGTATAATGGAAAGCAATAGGAAATTACTAAGAGGTAGATGAGTACTGCTGTATGCCTTATGTGACAATGATAAAGCAAAAAATGGGGAACAGCAACCCACACACACGTACAAATTATGGAACTCTAATTTGTGCAGTTTTACTACAAATATCATGGGCAAACTATGTTTACTGTAGCAAAACCAAGGTTAATTTGTGGTTACCATGGTTAGCCATGTTTTTTGTTTGTTTGTTTTATTAGTAAAACCATGGGTAATTTTCATAACGGTTTGCCTGTTATACATTCCACTTTCTGAAACAAACATTCATCTGTAATCATACTCTAAAATTGGACTCTATAAAGGTACCCTATTACTATAAGTAATCTAGAATGTGGAAACAAAAACAAATGGTGTGAATTATTTTATTTCCTAAAATATTCAGAGCAAAAACAGATTTTTAATTTTTATCTATTTTTATGCATACACTAGAATATGAATTCTGTCATCAGCACAGTATGTGTCTACTAGCTCGCAGCTTGCATGCATTTTGATTTTTTGGCACTAAGTAGTGAAAAACAGAGGATTGATGAGTGCTTGTGTGAGGGGAATGCCTGCAACTCTTCTTAAAAAGAGTACCAAAAAAAATCTCATCGTTCAAAACTTCTGAAGAGAAATAATGTAGACACTGGACAAGCCTTTCTATAAAGCACATGTGTCAAGTGCATGTCTTCACACAGGCTATCAAAGACTTTGGGCTTAAACTGAGAAAAACACCATATTTCTTGGATGGGCCTCTGAATCTGCCAAGGAAGAGGATGCTGTTAGTGGGGTTGTGCCTGATGAAGAACAAGAAGGGGTGATCTGCTATGAAACGCTGAAATTCTAGTTGAAGGGAACAGGCAAAAAAACAGACTGCAGTGGCTGCTGCTGCCTCAGTGCCTTCCTCATTGACGTCAATAAAAGCCTTGTGGATCACTGCTGAAATGGAGAGACCATCCTGACTGCTCATGCCTGTCAGATCAGCCTTTGTTTCCTGGAACACAGAGCTCATACCCATCTCTTGCAAAATAGGGAGCTCTCAATCTCCAGCTTGAACTTTGGCAAATGGACCAAACTTTGGCAAGTCTCCCTCCACCCATCCTCACCACATTCTACAGGGGCACCATTGAGAGTGTGCTGACCAGCTGCATCACTGTCTGGTACGGGAACTGTAGTGCAGCAGACCGAAAGACACTCCAGCGGACAGTGAACACAGCTGCAAAGATCATCGGTGCCCCTCTCCCCTCCATCCTGGACATTTTCCTTGCATGATGCTCCAGTAAAGCTACCAGTATCGTGAAGGACCCTACCAATCCCTCCCACAGTCTCTTCCAGCTCTTGCCATCAGGAAGACGGTACTGGAGCATCAGAGCCCGCTCCGCCAGACTGCTCAACAGTTTTTCCCCCAGGCTGTGAGAGCCCTCAATTCCAATCACCTCACCCCCCTCTGAAACCTCATCCACAACCCTAGCTCCTGAAACCAGGATCCCCCCCCCCCCCATCCCACCACACCACACCACACCACACCACACCACACCACATGCACCACATGAAACCTGTTGAAAACCTCAAGAACATTGTGCAATTCTGAGTGTGCTACACACAGGTGAGTGGGCTGGACAAACCACCTGTAGAAACACACTCTTTTTCTCCCTATATGCACCAGACACTTTCTTATAAACACTCCATGTTACAAGGACTTAATAAGATAACACAAATGTTTACTTGTGAATGCATCACAAATCCTATTGCACTACTTCCTCCTTAAACTTAAATACCTCTATTGCACAATATCATGCACAGTTGTGTAAAGTACTTGTATAGTCTGTCTTAGGTTGTGTATATACAGTAAAACTGTTTATAGTATATGTATAGTTAGATTACAGACCCAGTAAGTTAGCTATGTAGGTAAAAAAAATGTTCTTACGTCTAGTGTTGTATGCTTATATTTATGCTTATTTATGTAGCACTGTGGTCCTGCGAGACACGACATTTCGTTCCACTGTATGTCCACACATGTAGCGGAATGACACTAAAGCTCAACTTGAACTTGAACTTGATCCACGTCGCCATTTTGTCTCTTCTCGTCCAGTCAAGCAGTTTGTCAAGGATCAACTCGCTCTCCAGCTGTCAAACACGCACGCACGCACGCACGCACACACACACACACACACACACACACACACACACACACACACACACACACATGCTGAAAAATAACATACACAGCACCAAACTAGTCTAAAGCATCATCAAAACTATCCATCATGGCACTTTTGCTGACCTTCAGAAGAGGGTCAGAGCCATCCTGAGTTTTGTCTGGAAGAAGGATCAAGATGCTGAGCTCCTCCTGTTTATATGGTAACTCCAGCACCTGAAGTTCATACTCTGGAATGTATCTGAATGGAAACTTTTTCTCCTGGTACATCATTTGCACAGGCTGGTGCTCATTCTGATTGAAGACAAATTAATAAATGCATATAGTACATATAGAATGCAGTTATTTCATTTCATTGCCTATTTTGGGCTGTGTAAGCACATCATGTGTAAAAAAAGTGACCTTCAGTTTGCATATGCAACATTATTCATATTGTTATGAACATTGGCATTAAATCATAAGCTTTTGTGTTTTTCACAGCTGGAAGTGCAGTATGCAATATTGGCAGCTAGAGGTTAAAATAGGCACTGTAGGCACTAAAATAGGCACTGTATTCAAAATATTGGAAAAAAAATTCTTCCATCTCCTCTTCATCAGACTCCTAGCTCACGGGGTTGCCAGAATGAGGACACATAACAGGAACCAGCACAATTGACAAAAGAAGGTGACGAGCCTTATACACTGTAAGTTGATTAATTGATTTATGATGTTATAATATGCCTCTTGGTTACAGAGCTTTTCTGATGGATCCTGAGGTTTATTTAGGTTAGGCAGAATCTGCAATCTCTGACCCAATTCATTTTCTGGCTTCCATGGCTGCAATTCCCTGTTTTCCACCAACTGGCAACCTGGGGTGTCCCGGGCGAAAACTCGGGGTGTCCAAATACTGTTGGGTAAATTGGCAGCTGGTGGAATCACACAGACCAAAACAAAAACAGACATTCTGACATGGAATGCACATTTAAAAGTAAAATAACTGGCTGTAGCATTGTTTTTCAGAGAAACAAGTATATGAACTTAGTATGTTTCTTAAATATCTGTGAAATATATTTTTAAACTTTAGTACAGTAAAAAAAACTGCACAATATTTCTGCATTAAAGTCTTGACTTTCATGAAATATTTCATATATTACATGTAGAGTACCTACATTAATTCTTTATTACAACAATAAAAGTAATGCTAATCTTAAACATTGCCATCCACACAATTTTACATTCACACTCTGATTTGATAAGGTTTCATGCTAACTCCTCACTCTGTCTGCTCTTCCACCTATTTCCACCCATCAGGCCATTCACTGCTGTACCCAACTGCACACGTTTATAAAGTATTGTAACGTGTTCAAAATGTTCACTGGATTTTTAAAAGATGTGGTTATCATAAAAACCTTTAATAAAAATAGCCCTATGTTTAATGTTGTTATGAAGCTCTTGCTGTATGCTGCTGTGGAGGCCCCGCCCTGTGTGCTTCCGCAGTTTCGAGTTCTCTGGTGCCAGCCGGGCAGTGTACTGCACAGTGTACTGTAAACAAACCCTTTATCACAACCCATCTCATCATTGACCGTTTTACAAATGCTGCCGTTGTAATGATACACAACTCTAATTTTGGTCTTCTGGTCTTAAAAAACGTCAAAACATTTTTTTACATTTGAAAAAGATAGTTATTATTTTACTTAAAATTTTAATGGGAAAATATAACACATTTTGTGCACTACTTGTGTGCTGTTTTGCCCATTTTTTAAACCTACAACTACCTTAAGGCAAACATACAATTCAAAGATAATTTTGAAAACACTGATGTGATTAAAGGGAGAGTCCCCGACTTTCCTAATGCCATGTGTGAAGACAAAAACAAATGCATATTGTATAGTTTATTTATTTGATAAAACATTAACAGAAAAACACAATTCTTCAGTTGGGTGCACATGGACCTCTGAATCTGCCAAGGAAGAGGATGCTGTTAGTGGGGTTGTGCCTGATGAAGAACATGAAGGGGTGATCTGCTATGAAACTCTCAAATTCTAGTCGAAGGGCACAGCCACGCAGACAGACTGCAGTGGCTGCTGCTGCCTCAGTGCCTTCCTCATTCACCTCAATAAAAGCTTTGTGGATCACTGCTGAAATGGAGAGACCATCCTGACTGCTCATGCCTGTCAGATCAGCCTTTGTTTCCTGGAACACAGAGCTCATACCCATCTCTTGCAGTATTTCTGATAGGGAGCTCTCAACCTGCAGCTTGAACTTTGGCAAATGGACTCTGATATCCATCCGCGTCGCCATTTTGTCTCTGACAGTCCAGTCAAGCAGCTTGTCAAGTGTCAACTCGTTCTCCAGCTGTTAAACACACACACATGAAAAATAACATACACAGAACCAGAACTATTGCACAGGATCAAAACTATTCATCTTTTTTTGATCAAGGCAATTTTGCTCACTTTCAGAAGAGGGTCAGAGCCATCCTGAGTTTCGTTTGGAAGAAGGATCAACATGCTGAGCTCCTCCTGTTTATATGGTAACTCCAGCACCTGAAGTTTAGACTCTGGAATGTATCTGAAGGGGAACTTTTTATTCTGGTACATCATTTGCACAGGCCGGCTCTCATTCTGATTGAAGACAAATTTCATTAAACCAAGATATGCATAACATACTGTATATAAAATTGGTTAGTGCATGTGTGGGTGTTGGAAGAGTTACTTACAAGTAACTCTTGCAACAGTGGGTAAGCACTAGCAAAAGGTTTTAAAAGTGAATTCCAGTTTGCTTATGCTGTTCCACTCCTAAAACAAAAGGTGGAAAGTACCTGGTTTATTTTAAATGGCATTTCTTTAGTTTCTCTTGCTTTAAATGTGTGCATCCAATTTCCTTTGAAGTAGATGGCATTAACCAGAACTAGTCGAGTCATTCCAGTCACCATTCCTGGCTTGAGAAGATCTTTGATTTTATCTAAAAAACAAAAGTGATATAGCTCATTTTATATCTGTTTTTAAAAAAGATAAAATACGTATACATGTATCAAGTCCAAAATTATTCTTTCAAATCTAGTTTTATTTATTTGTAGAAGAGCTGATGTTCTCACTCTCTGTCTGCTCTTCAACCCATTTGTTAATGAGCTGTCGTGACTCGTCTGATGCTCCAATGAAGTCCACAGCCTGAAGGTCAGCATGGTACAGCTTCAGAGTGGAGTCCAAATACTCCTGCAGGACAAAATAAAGGTGGTGTCTCAGAGCACACAGACAGCTTCAGAGTGTCTCATTACTGATGGCAGAATGGACTCACAGGTAAGAAGTTGAAGGTTTTCTCTCCATAGAGGCGGTTGGCCAGTTTGAGGATGTAGGAGGCTGATGGTCTGTTGATAGTTGAGGTGAGGGTCTCAAAATGAGAGTGAACATCAGAGACAGAAGTAAAGGACAAAACCTGCGAAGAGAAAGACAGATGGGTAGATCTCACAAATATTATTTAATTTTTAAGTTCGTTAATTAATGTACTGAAAACTGAAACTAGACTAAAATTAATAGCACCAATGCTAACTTATTTATTCCTCATACCTTTGCCATTTCGTCAGATGTCTCTCCTCGGGCTCCCAAGTAGACCATGCTGAGCGCTGCGCTGATGCTCAGAGGAGAAAAGAACATGTTTCCCTCAGCATTGCTCTCGCTCAGAGCCCGATAGAGATCCAGAGCAAAGAGACTGTTAGCACGAGAGAGACCCTCCATGACTGATGACACTACTAGAAACACCAAAACAACAATTGTAAGCATCATACTTTATGCAACTTTCTTTCAAGTCACTAAGTATAAATGTAGTATTTTACTTTTATTAACGATGTCCTTTCGGCGAAATTCAGTTGTCCTCTTTGTTGGTTCGACAGCTTCCACTGCATACGTTTGTAGACTGCACGTTCAAAATATTCACTTGATGTTGTAAAAGATTGTAAATATCTTGAAAATGTTAAATAATAATGCGTTTAATAGTGCGCTGCACTGATTTGGTGTTGTTGTTGCTGTATGTTGGGATGAGTGTTGACTAGAGAGGGCTCCGCCCCGTGTGTTAGGATGTCTACAGAACGAAAAGGGCGTTTCTCAATCAGTAGGCGTTTTTCAACCGATTTACATGAGTTGCTACAATCATGTACGTCCACCCAGGGCCGGATTTACGCACAGGCATTCTAGGCACGTGTCTATGCTCTTGTTGTTTACAATTGTTTTGCCTATGTCACGATAAGAGGTAAATCCGGCCCTGCGTCCACCTTTAAAATTAGCCCTCAGTGGGTTACTTGGAGCAAACTAGGATTATCTGTAGTAGCATTCTACAGATACACAGCCTGCCCTAAAACTTGCGACCTTTGCGTTTGACCACTTCTCACATGACGCATTTCCATTAGGCGCGTTCGACTTAAAGCAGCGCTGAGCTTTCGCCTTATGACATCAAAGTACCGCGAGAGCGATTCGAATGCATAGGATCGACTGCTTTCTTATCGCTCTCGCGGTACTTTGATGTCATAAGGTGACCATTCTGCGCAGCGCTGCTTCATTGTTTGGCCCAAATGTTCAAGTAGGCGTCAAAAAGACAAGTGTGTGTAGAACTTTTGCTTACCTGATGGGACAAACGTGTAGTGTTGTATAATCGCAAGTAAGTTTTTTTTAATTTTTTTATTTTTAAAACGTTGCAATTCACAATAGCCTACACTTATAAAAGTTTGTTTAGTAGACCCCATCTAACCGATTATATAATGTACTAATTGTAGTGCTTATAATTGATAAAAAGCAGTTGCAAATATTTCTATTAAATACACAGGCTATTCATCTCTGTAACAATACAATATGCAACACTTTTCATTTTACTACCAAATTAGGCTATATGTAATATCTAATTAATTTAACTTAGCTACACATTCCTCGACATTACACGATTTTTGGGCATGTGAGTTCCTGAACATGATGAATGTTGGGATACACTGTTGATTTAGTGTGTGTTAACAGCTGTGTTATGTCTATTTTTAGCAAACAGAGATGTCAGCCTGCCTAATGACTGTACTGAATTCTGATTTACTTTTTTGTCCTTTGCAAAATAATTTTTGTGATAATCAATAAAAGAATGATCAAAAATGTGTTGCATTATGTGCCATAATTTTCCAGCAAATTATGAACTCTAAATTAGTGTTTTTCATCTCAATCCAAATCCAAGACATTATTTTTGTGTTGCGGTGCTCTTAAAAACAAGCAAACAAACAAAAAATAATACAAAATGTGAATTATTGACATCTAAATACTAGTATTTATTGTTTATTTTAGTGTTAGACAGACAAACATCACATATTTAAGAAGGGCCTCTGAATTTGCCGAAGAAGAGGATGCTGTTGGTGGGATTGTGCCTGATGAAGAACAAGAAGGGGTGATCTGCCATGAAGTGCTCCTCTCGTAACATACAGAATGCCACAATGGCTGCCGTAGCGGCTGCTGCCTCAGTGCCTTCTTCATTTACATCCACAAAGGCCTTGTGGGCCACTGCTGAAAGGAAGAGGCCACCCTGACTGCTCATGCCTGTCAGATCAGCCTTTGGACCCTGAAACACAGAGGTCATCCCCATTCCCATCAATATGTCTGCTAAGGAGCTCTCAACCTCCAGCTTGAACTTTGGCAAGTGGACTATGATCTCTGTATGGGTGTCCATATTGTTTCTGTTGGTCCATTCATGCAGCTTATCAAGGGTCAGCTCGCTCTCCAGCTGTCAAACACACATGCACATAAGTCTCTGAATATACACAAGATTATAATATTTTCAAGTCAAGCAGATCAGTATGAAAAATTTTGCTGACCTTCAGAAGAGGGTCAGAGCCATCCTGACTTTCCTCAGGAAGAAGGATCAACATGCTGAGCTCCTCCTTTACGTATGGCAACTCCAGCACTTGCAAGCGGTGGTCACAGATATAGTTGAAGGGGAACTTTTTCTTCTGGTACATCATTTGCACTGGCCGGCGATCATTCTGATGGAAGACAAATATACATACCAGTGAGAAAATGAACATGAAAAAGAGTATGACCCTCTATCAAGAATATATGATTTAGTATGCATAGTGTAAGGACAAACCACTGTATTTGTACAATATCTTGCAAACAGACCTGGTTCATTTTAAATGGCATTTCTTTAGTGTCTTGAGCATTAAATTTCTGTAGCCAGTTCCCTTTGAAATAGATGGCATTAACCAGAGCTAGTCGGGTCATTCCAGTCACCATTCCCGGCTTGATAAGGTCTTTGATTTTATCTGAAAAACACAAGTTTGTGTTTCTGACTTCACATCTGTACTTTTAAGAAAGATATTCTATCAATAGGTCCAAACTGATTTTTTAATCTGAAATAGAACTGTTTATGAACTGATGTTCTCACTCTCTGTCTGCTCTTCCACCCATTTGTTAATGAGCTGTCGTGACTCGTCAGATGCTCCAATGAAGTCCACAGCCTGAAGGTCAGCGTGGTACAGCTTCAGAGTGGAGTCCAAATACTCCTGCAGGACACATGACAACAATCAGCAAAAAGATCTCAAGAAAGACCTCTAAATTGTGAAGTTAAACAATAATGGATAGAAAAGAATATATGTCTAAGGTTTAGCTCACAGGTAAGAAGCTGAAGGTTTTCTCTCCGTAGAGGCGGTTGGCCAGTTTGAGGATGTAGGAAGCTGATGGACTGTTGATTGCTGAGGTGAGGCTCTCAAATTGAGAGTGAACATCAGAGACAGAACTAAAGGACAAAACCTAAAAAGAGAAAGAGAAGTTAACATATTAACTGTACCTGTTTACACAGGAGAGACTTTACTAAGAGTTTTATAAAATTTGTCATATTTTTATTATATATTTCTCCTTTATTCAAAAGTTAAAAAAATGATCATGGTATGTTACAGAATAAGCTAAGGGTGTGCACTGAAGAGCCTGTTCTGAGCACATACAAGGAGTAAACTAAACGTTATCAGAGTCTGAAGTCCGTTGTCCAGACAAGCATTTAAATACATTATCTAGATGAGTCTGAAATTAAATGATGGCAGCAAAGCTCAGCGTAGGCACAAGTTGGCTTTTGTGGCTAAAATGTGGAATGTCTTCTAGTTGTTTAGATCTGGATGCATTTTACTGTTTTCAAGCTCCTTCTAATAGAGCAGCTTGAAAGAGTGAGAGAGAGAGGTATGTGCAGCTGTGATCATTTGTTTACAGTACTCCAGCTCTCCCTCTCTCTGTTGAGTCAGTCGCTCTCTGGTCGTACCACAGTCTGCATGTGCTCTTTGGCTAATCAAATCTCCTGCTGTCTAGGTCATCAATAAACGGCAAATGCTTTGCATTTGATTTCAGTCTAAGCTTGCAAATATACTTTCTAAGATGATGTATGGTTGAAGTCAGCATATAGCACTGCAGTGTTTATGCAACTTGGAACATTTTTCATTACTTCTATATGTATGTTAGTTAATATGTAAACGCGGTGGCTATACCTACACAATACTGTAAACTATAGCTTTGCTATGGTATTCACCACCATGAACAGTAGTGTAGGCCCAGAAGGTACTAACTGAATTCACTTAAACTGAATGACAATAGATTCTTCTGAATGAGAACACATTTTCTGCAGTAAAAAAAATGCTTTGGGAATTTTCTTGAATTGGCCACATCCATGGATAATTAACTGAAATGACAGGAATAATTTACTGAATGTTAATATCAACTCAAACTTTCACAGTTACCCAACAGAAAAGAGTCATCATTTCAAGACAATCTATACATCTATATTTTCTCAACCCTAAAATGTATTAGGCTTGATTATTAACAAAAGCATTCTCACCTAAACTCTCAAAGAATTCTAAGACACTGAGAATGAAAGGTATTTTTTTTTCACTAAATCTTGCTTAAATAAACAAACTTGCCAGGTAAAAACTCATAACTGTGTGCTATTGTTTGTCTATGATAAATGCATTTCTGTGTTAAGCTCATGCAAATATTTACCCTTTTGACATCTGAGCCTCACCCCATTTTTTTATGTCAAACAGGGTTGTTTTCTCTTCCTTGTTGTGGGTTATGGTTTTATTTTTTTTTAGCTGGATTTCCCAATCGCGAATTACTGTAAGTATGCAGAATGTAGCCTATTTGTAGATTCACAACTGACAAAAAAAAAAAAAAAAAAAAAAAAAAACTCCCACACAGACCTTTGTTTGTTCTCCAGATGCTTAGCCCTATACCTCATACCTTTTCCATTTCTTTGGCAGTGTCTCCTCGGGCTCCCAAGTAGACCATGCTGAGCGCTGCGCTGATGCTCAGAGGAGAAAAGAACATGTTTCCCTCAGCATTGATCTCGCTCAGAGTCCGATAGAGATCCAGAGCGAAGAGACTGTTAGCACGAGAGAGACCCTCCATGACTGATGACACTACGAAAAAAAGAACCATCGTTAAAATCCATATAGCCATAGCGCAATATTTTCACAAAAAGCAGCAAAAAGTATTGAGCGGATCTAGAGTATAAACAATATGGTTTATGAATGCCCCGCGTTAGTATACAAAAATATCTTTAGATTGCTGTCCATTCTGATAATATAATGTCCTTTTGTTTTAACATATGTAGTACTATACATATCACCGTAAATATTTCCCTTGCGCGCAGAGGTTTGATTACACGTCAAAGAATCACTGTGAGAGAAACACGGAAGTTGCACGTACATTAGCGTTTGTTCCAATGTGAAACTACACTCCAGTTCCGAGCACCAGTTTTTGAGAATTTATTGTGTACAGATTAAGTATTACCTACCTTTTATAAAAGATGCTTGTCCCAAAAGAACGTCTGAGTGATAGAGAAACCTGCCCTAGAGTCATGCGATATATAAATGGACCAGCAACGCCCATAAAGCGCAGAACAAGCTAGACAGGCAAACTGCATTAGTTAGACATACATATCACAGGTGAGTCAGTCTCACACTCCCCCACCCTTTTATTACCTTTTCATGTCCTTCCCTTATTTTACTACATAAATGTGCAACTTTTTAACCAGATAAGTTCAAAAGCGAGTGAAACATTTGTTGGAATGTTTGATTGTGCTTTCTATGGAGAGACAGGGGGAGAGAGTGGACAATAGTGGACAAATACACTTTGTTTTGTCAGCAACACAAGGCAGATGCATTGAATGAATGTGACAGCTCTGGATTAATCAGTTGAACTTTGTGCATAAAGGGTGAGTCACACTGTTGGATCAGAGGTTCGGTGCAATAAAACCTTGTCAACGGCCTTTCACAATAGGGGCTGTGTTTGTGGAGGAAGTGTTTGTCTGAAATGCTTCTTCAGTCCTGTAAATGCATCAAAAAGGTTCTTTTTTTCTTGATTGATATATTGAGCATATAGAGTATATTGATTTCTTCAGGTTACATGAAGTTGCTACCTTAAGAGATAACACCAATAAATTGGCATGATAAGGAATTATGAATGAAAAAATCAGCTACCTCACTATCAATGTCAGTATCATATAATTGCACATTAAGTAGTACACATTTGGCAATCAGCTGAAACTTGGAACTTGAAACACACACACACCATTTCTTATTATTATCAATGTTGAAAACAGTTATGCTGCTTAATATTTTGTGTAATATTTTCTCAGGATACGTTGTCGAACAGAAAGCTCAAAAGAGCAACATTTATTTGAAATAGAAATCTTTAGGATCATTAATATAAATGGCTTTACTGTCACTTTTGATCAACTGATGTGTCCCTGCTGAATAAAGTATTCATTTCAATTTAAAAAATCTTACATTGCGTAACTGCGCTCACAGTGACCCGAGTTCAATTCCCGTCTCAAAGTCCTTTCTCGATCCTGCTTCCCTCTCTCCTCCCAGTGCTTTCCCATCGTCTCTCTACTGTCCTTTGTCTATAAAAGGCATAAAAAAGCCCATAAAATAACTAAAAAAACATTATTAAGCATTTATGCAGTCTAAACTAAACCACTGATTTTTTTCTGAACATTATTTTTAAGAGCTGATGGAGTGCTGTAAGTATACACATACATTTAACATTTAATATGCAATTTAAAAAAAAAAAAAAATAGGGTTAGTCCAACCTGAAATGAAACCTTTGTCAGCTCTCAAATCTCATTCTCCATTCCTCTTATTTTAACAAGCGAGCCTGTGTTCAGTTACAACAATATCATTTAGTGTGGACCTGGAGAGGCACATCACTGCACCATTTTGAGAAATCTGAACATTGACATAACAGGGTTATGCAATAATATATTTTTTAGAAGCACAGGGTTCAACATTTAGGAGCACTGTTTAAAGGCCCCTGCACAATGACATTTGTGAGCCACTAGATGGCAGAATTACTCATGTTTTGTAGGATGCAGGTACATACTAAAAAGGTTTTTAAAAAATTAGGCACAAAACATTTTCTCCTTTCATTTTTAATTTTACTGTCATAAGAACTTGTTTTTACTAGTTTATTGCATAATCAATAAACTAGTGGTTTACTCTTGGTTCTATGTGTAGGATAGTGCCGATCCTAGACTTCTGGGGGCCCTACGCAAAACTGTGTCGGGGGGAGAATGGATGAGACGCATTTGTCCGTGTTTCACTCCGTCTCGAATCACGCTCGCGGAAAGCGCTCGAGAAACAGTATCTCTTCCGCGGCTCGTATAAGCTCTCGTTTTTTTTTTTTAAGTAAGAGCAAGAGACTGGACGACATTCACGTTACATGATTTGGCTGATTTTTACATAGAGAGCGTGACAGCGCACCGCATTAAAATAAACGATCATTCATGTTTTCAGAACCGCTGGCCAAAATTAAAAACAAATCTAAAATGAAAACATCTTTGAGAGCAAGGGGGCCCCCTGGTGTTTCGGGGGCCCTACGCAGGGTGCGTATTCTGCGTATAGGGAGGATCGGCTCTATGTTTTGTACACACAGACAGACAATCACTCACAGACACACACACACATTCAAACGCACACCATTGCTGCTCTTGAATTACACACAGACAGCAGCACTTACACGTCAGATTGAGGTTTAAATAAAACTCTTCATGTCAGCACCATGGTTTGCTGTTTCCACACCTCACACTGCATGCATACTTTCACCAGAGAGAGTGTGTGTGTGTGTTTGGTGTTCGGTTTTAATTAGCTCTAGTATGTCCCCAGACGTTAGTTAAATCTGACAACCTCCCTTTGGGGACATATGGGGACACCCCCAACTGGTAAATTAATTCATAAAGCAAATACCATTTTTTACTAATAATACAAAATGCAAATGTTTTCTGTAAGAGTTAGGGCTTGGAAAATGATCATTGTGTTACAATTAGCTCAATATAAAGCAATGGAAATCTATGGTATGCCCTCATTTAGATACCTAACTAAATGTGTGAGTATATGTGTATGTAAGAGGACAGAGAAGGAGGAACTAAAGATTATAATGTGGCTCTCTGGAAGTAAGAGGGGAATGGCTGGCTATGAAAAAACTTTGTGTAACATTGCTCTGTGGCTGACAGACAAGCAGGCACACACACAGCTTCCTGAGTGTACCAAACATCTGCAAATGTACTGAAACACTTACCCTACCAACACACACAGAGACAGACAGAGATACACTCAGACACATGCACTTTCCTTGACCTCCAAACAACCAAAGAAGTGATGTTGCAAGCATAAAGAATGTGTAAATAAATACAAAACAACATTAATAATAATAATAATTATTATAAATGAAACATTTTAAAAGATGACTTTTTGTTATGTGACCATAAAAAGTCAGAACCCTTTAAAATGTATTACATGCTCATACAAGTTTATGAAAAGACAAGAGCAGCTGCAGTTTGGCTTTGATCCTGCTATTTTCAATGAGAACACAATCCATCATATACAACACAAGTGCCAGCCCATAGCATAGCTAACCTATATTCCAACACAATAAAGGAATCTTTATAGCTTTAACTACAGGGACACAGAGTGAGAAGAGATCATCACCTGTTGAACTGTCTCAAATAAGCCAAGGAGAACAGAATTTGACCTGGTTCTTCTGTCTGGTGGTCTGTCCCACTAGATTTGCCATTCTCAAAGGCACTAGTAGATCAATTGTTATTCATCTACAGATGTGGATTCGCCATATTGCCTACATTTGACCTCTACCTCGAACATCATTATTGAAACAGCACTGTTGCAAAAATAGGGCACATTTATATCTTAAAGACTTAGTCCATGAGGTGGTTTCTCACTGACGGTTCAATCACAGCTGAAGGCTATAAATAATATGAGTGACAAGACAAAGGTTTATTAGACTTCAAAAGTCAGGGAGTGGGCGCTTCAGACTGAATTATCCGCATTTGTAGTATAGGAAAATATTCTTTCCAAACATTTCAATTAATACTTAAAACGGTCTTAAAGCAATTTTAACCTTGAAATATCAGTTTTAATATCATTCTGATGGTACACTGACTTATAATAATGTCTGTTTTGGGAATGAACGGGTATGAAATTCTGCAAAAAGGGCGGATTGCTTTATGGCAATAACATTTGTAAGGCTATTCACTGTAATTACGACAGTGATACATTTACAACAGTGAATTTCACTTAACTGTAGGGAAACTAACAATAAATAAAATGTTATGCCCATTAGATTATGTTTTATTAACGTCTACACCTACCCCAATCCTAAACCTACCCCTTACAATAATGCAAAATCAGTATTGTTATTGTTGTTATTATTGTTGTACAGTGTGAAAAAAATCACGCAATATTGATGTGTGCATGCCCAGTAGCTGCAGCCGTATACCTTCTAGTCTTAACCAACTGTAAGGGGCTCCAAAAAAAAAAAAAAAAAATATATATATATATACACACACACACACACACACACACACACACACACACTACATACAGTTGCTTTAAAGATGTGTATTGACTCACCTAACTTAAATTCCTCCCCAACCATCCTCATGCTATTTGATTAATAAAATAAAAAGTATTAATGGGATTTTTGACATGTTTTTAAATCTGTTTTATAGTAAGTAGATAAAGAATTTCGTATAATTTCGTAGAAAGATTTTGTTGGTTTTTACAATCATGAATTCCCCTTACTCTCCACACAAACACATATACACGGGAAAGGGGAACACATGGCACTGAAATTCCACACCCTCTACAATAACATGTTTAACCCCCTTCCCACTCCCTGCGCTTCTCTTATCCCCCCCACATCCCTCCACCCCACCACACATTTACACTTGACTGGTCTTTGCTGACCCATTCCCACATCTCACAGACTCTCTTTCTCTCTCTCTCTCTCTCTCTCTCTCTCTCTCCCTCTCCTTGCTTATTTGACCGTGTGCCTCTTACACAGTGTATACTATTCACACAAGACACTGTGTCTGAGGCTGATCGCAGATTTACGGCTAAACATCCTTGATACAGACTGTGTTTTACAGCAAAAGGAAGAGAAAAGGGAAAACCTCAATTGGAAGGACTTGCCGACCCGCTTAATAGAATGTAAGTGGAAACCAAATTACATATCACAGTATGGTATTATAAATATGCTCAAAACACTATAGTAAGATGTACTGCAATCATATATGCTTTTATTGAACGTAACAGCTGCTATGGTGTTGCATTAATACTTTGATACATGTGTGTTGGTAAATGTTTGTGTTGAATCTATTGGTATAAGTAAAAAGTACATTGAAGTATGTATAATTTTACACTGCACTGCTATTACCATTAGGCAGCTGCAAAAATGATGGTGTTGATATAAGATCAGAGATTAAATGTTCCCTGGTGCGTCTATGTATGAGTACAAAATAGCTCCGCAAGCTTTATAGTCATAGTATTTAATTTCATTTTACAACATCATTCATCAAGAAAATTGCAACCCATAGATTGTGTGTAAGGTTTAAACCCATATGAAATATCCTTTATTTAGGCAGAGATTTAAGCCAATCTTTCCTATAGCTTCCAAACTCAAATGTTTCCTCTACCATATGTTAGCAAGTGGAAACTGTCAGTCAAAAATAATTAAGAAGAAGTGACGTCAAAGAAGTGACGTTCCAAGAAACAAGCTGCCAAAATCTCACTGAGTTCTTGGCTAGTGGTCCAACGTAATGAAATATTCTCTTAGGGCCCTATCAAAGGAACATCCTAACCCTAGAATCATATTTAATCTGTTTAGTTATCATGTCCATTTCATTTAGTACCTAATTTAAGACAAAATCTGTTAATTGCCTACACAGATTAAAAAAAATTACTTAATGTCCTGTTAAGTGATGCCAACCTTGCTAGGACTTCTGCTAGATGTCACATGTTGCTTTTTTCACATAATGTGAGAAATACCTTTACCTGCAAAACAGAAGCAAAGCAATGCTCACTCTTGAATTCTTTTTGGGTTTTGAATTATTTTTTCCCTCAATATCCTGTTCCTTTTATGTATATCTGTGTATGCTGTTGTTGACAGTTGATAAATTTTGGACATTTCCAAACTCATAAAAACGGATTCAAGTACATATATCATATTTTTCCCATTTATGGACTCCCTGTTGAAAAATCGCTGTTGATTACAAAGCAGAAGGGCTCGCAAAAGCTTCTGATTGTATACAAAACAAATCTGGCTGCAGCCAGCAATTACTTTTTATTTTACTGATTAGAGAGACTAGGGTGGTTACAAAGATTATGTATGTCTCCAAGCAAAGTCTACAAGGAGAAGGGAAAACGACAGATTCAGTAATATAACCGACTCAGAAATGACTTCTTACAGGTAAGATATTTTATTTAACCAATAGATAGCCATGTAGCCATATAACAGTAGCATGAGTTCATTACATAGGGTTAGCTATTGTAAATGGTCATTTCATTATGGATTGTGTAAATTATAAACCATATGGGTCGCCAAAATTAACATCTTCAGCTGTAAAAATAGTGCACTTTCCACTTAAACTGATTCTCTTAAACCTGTGTTTTGGTTGCATTTCATCCAGAGCTGGTGCAGAGCTGATAAACTGTAAACTTTTGTAATGTAATTAATAAAAAAAAAATCAATGTTTACAATTATTCAAGACTTACCCACTCAGATGACATCTTTGGGTACATCAGTGCCGCAAACTACATTCATTTGTGCAGAGCCGAAGCACAATATATAATAAATACTGGCACTGATAATGCAGACACAAACATTTTATTTTGTTTGGTAACTGAGATTGTCTTGGGATGTGCTGACAGAAAGGCAAAGAGTTTGCCTTTCATCACTATAACATAAGCCATTCAAAGCCTTTTAATTGAGACTCTGTAACACTGCACCAGAGAATATAACAGCAAGGCCAGGTCACAGTACATAGTCACGCACCCATTGCACCGTACCGGAAAAAAAATGGCAACAACATTGTCCGCTATTAAGGTGAATGGAAAAAAGTTGCAAAATAAAAACTATAGGTTTTTAGATTTTTCCCCCTGCAAATCACAAGTATTTCATAGGATTTGTTCACCGCTCTATATCAAAATATTAGTGTCTGGCATTATGGAAAGAGACCTAACGTGAACCTAAAATACAGTGTGACAAAAGGTCTCCCAAACTAATAGAGAGGAACCGACATTCTTACGTCATTATAGGGAATAATGCTTCACCACAGGCGCCAGAGCTGATTGAGGCTTGTGTCTGGTTTGAAAATAGAGCTCTGTTCTTGTTGCTGGGGTGTCCCAGCCCCAGGGGGATCACTCCACTCTAGGACTTTCTGTTACCCCAGGGCATGCAGATGGATCAACGTGCTATGCACAGAATGGCATCTCAACTGATCCCTTGGAAAGAGAACAACACACTTAGTTTTTATGAGAGTATGTTGAGGTAGAGCTGATGTCTAAATGCAGCCTAGATCATTGGTGACAGATTAGGTGCATAAATTGTAGGATGAGTTATGTGAAACGACAAGCTTTTTTGTTACAAGTGACTTAATTTTTTTTTATGTATTATATTGCAATCTATAATTTTAGTTCAATCATCTTTTTGAGTCCCAGTACCTTTTTTTAGCACATTCATGACTCATCCATCTTTCACAATCACATTGTAGTCACACTTTTAAACAAGGTATAATAATTATTTTCTCCATGTATGGAGAATAGTCTTTCAAATTGAGGGTCACCACCTGGCCTGAGTGTGTTAAGTTAAAAGCACAAAATGACCACCTGGCCCCCATAAAGCTGCTTATAGCTGTTAACCTCAACCCACCTCAGACGTCAGCACTGACCTGCACCTGCTCACTGACCCAACACACGTAACCATGGTACTCATACACAAATATTGTTTTACATTTATTACCAATCTGTTCTTGTGTGTAATGTAGTCCAGCAAAATAACAGACTTTTTACCATTATATCTAAAGCAAAACTAGCTGGATAGAGAATCTCCTGGACGTGATTTTTCCTATATATATATATATATATATATACACACACACACATACATACATATAAATATATATATATATATATATAATTCTAAAAACAAATAAAGTTTTGCCACGTTCAATAAATGATGTCACTGTTTTCATGTCAGTCTGTGTATTACTCTTTCTGCAGTTACATCGTTACGCCAGTAGGTGAGGGCAGACTGTATTTATGTGTGAGTCATTCACTCATTCATTTAACCCAAAACGAATGCTGATTCATTATGAAACAAAACTAGTGACTTGCTGATTTTAAAATCGTGTATCAGCATCCTACTGTTTTTACCATTTCGTTATATGGCACAAATAGTAAGGGTAATATGCTAGTACAGGTGCATCTCAATAAATTAGAATGTTGTGAAAAAGTTCATTTATTTCAGTAATTCAACTCAAATTGTGAAACTTGTGTATTAAATAAATTCAGTGCACACAGACTGAAGTAGTTTAAGTCTTTGGTTCTTTTAATTGTGATGATTTAGGCTCACATTTAACAAAAACCCACCAATTCAATATCTCAACAAATTAGAATATGGTGACATGCCAATCAGCTAATCAACTCAAAACACCTGCAAAGGTTTCCTGAGCCTTCAAAATGGTCTCTCAGTTTGGTTCACTAGGCTACACAATCATGGGGAAGACTGCTGATCTGACAGTTGTCCAGAAGACAATCATTGACACCCTTCACAAGGAGGGTAAGCCACAAACATTCATTGCCAAAGAAGCTGGCTGTTCACAGAGTGCTGTATCCAAGCATGTTAACAGAAAGTTGAGTGGAAGGAAAAAGTGTGGAAGAAAAAGATGCACAACCAACCGAGAGAACCGCAGTCTTATGAGGATTGTCAAGCAAAATCGATTCAAGAATTTGGGTGAACTTCACAAGGAATGGACTGAGGCTGGGGTCAAGGCATCAAGAGCCACCACACACAGACGTGTCAAGGAATTTGGCTACAGTTGTCGTATTCCTCTTGTTAAGCCACTCCTGAACCACAGACAACGTCAGAGGCGTCTTACCTGGGCTAAGGAGAAGAAGAACTGGACTGTTGCCCAGTGGTCCAAAGTCCTCTTTTCAGATGAGAGCAAGTTTTGTATTTCATTTGGAAACCAAGGTCCTAGAGTCTGGAGGAAGTGTGGAGAAGCTTATAGCCCAAGTTGCATGAAGTCCAGTGTTAAGTTTCCACAGTCTGTGATGATTTGGGGTGCAATGTCATCTGCTGGTGTTGGTCCATTGTGTTTTTTGAAAACCAACGTCACTGCACCCGTTTACCAAGAAATTTTGGAGCACTTCATGCTTCCTTCTGCTGACCAGCTTTTTAAAGATGCTGATTTCATTTTCCAGCAGGATTTGGCACCTGCCCACACTGCCAAAAGCACCAAAAGTTGGTTAAATGACCATGGTGTTGGTGTGCTTGACTGGTCAGTAAACTCACCAGACCTGAACCCCATAGAGAATCTATGGGGTATTGTCAAGAGGAAAATGAGAAACAAGAGACCAAAAAATGCAGATGACCTGAAGTCCGCTATCAAAGAAACCTGGGCTTCCATACCACCTCAGCAGTGCCACAAACTGATCACCTCCATGCCACGCCGAATTGAGACAGTAATTAAAGCAAAAGGAGCCCCTACCAATATTGAGTACATATACAGTAAATGAACATACTTTCCAGAAGGCCAACAATTCACTAAAAATGTTTTTTTTTTATTGGTCTTATGAAGTATTGTAATTTGTTGAGAAAATTGGTGGGAATTTGTAATTTGTTGAGAATTGGTGGGTTTTTGTTAAATGTGAGCCTAAATCATCACAATTAAAATAACCAAAGACTTAAACTACTTCAGTCTGTGTGCATTGAATTTATTTAATACAATAAGTTCCACAATTTGAGTTTCACAATTTGAGTTGAATTACTGAAATAAATGAACTTTTCCACGAAATTCTAATTTATTGAGATGCACATACATACAGCTCCGAATCCAGCAACTCTCTTTATGAGTCATTGAATCATTCAGTGAGCCGATTCGTTCTGAACCGATTCATTCAGGAAAGCGCTACCTTGTGTTGCTCTGTTAAATCATCTGTGTAAATAGTTTAAATGTTAGATTTTTTGTTGGCTTAGCAACATAGACAAAGTAACGGCAATATGTCTAAAATGTAAGCTACTCATTATTAACTTGATGTTTATTGAAGTGGTGCATTCGGTGTCATTAACGGTTCAAAACAGTCTGTTATGCTGCTTGATATTGCAAACTAGTATTTATTTTTATCATTATTATCATTATAAGTGTTTATTGAACTTTCTTAATCTTCTAGTCATTTAATCTTACACTATAGGCTATTAATGTATTGAAAATCTTACACATTAACAGAAGTTACGCCTTGCAAAATAAGATGGATAAAAGCAATATCAGTCTAATAAAGCTTGTGTATCAGGATCAGCTGGCTTTAAGGCCTATTGAGTTTCCCCCATTTTGATTGATTGGTTGATTTTTAATCTTTTCTTTTTTTTAGCTCAGAAGACAATACCAAGTTTACTGCAGACAAGAAGAGGAAGTGTGCCACGTCTAGTAAAACAGCTGCTGCCCATCCATGTCCTGCATTTCATAACAACAGAGCCATGGAGGGAGAGGAAGCACGGGTCAAGGACCTTGGCATGGGTCGACTTGCATCTTTTGGCCACCTTGAACGAGTAGAAAGAATGCGTTGCTACTGGGAGCTCAAACATGTCCAACTAAAGACCCTGGAGCAGGTAACTCTCCAAAAGAAAAAAGATACTGACACACATGTTCATTCATTCAAAAACTTCTGGAGGTTAATTTAAACGAACAGATATTTTGGTTAAAAGCCAGCCTGTGTTGTGCATCATCTCATAGGAATGTGTACACTACTGTTCAAAAGGTTTGGGTCAGAAAGGTTTTTTATAAATATTAAATAAATACTTTTATTCAGCAAGGCATATTAAATTGATCAAAATGCTGTTCTTTTGAACTTTTTATTCATCAAAAAATTTCCACAAGCATATTACATGGCACATGTGTTTTCAATATTGATAATAATAAGAAATGTCTCTATACACACTAAATCGGCATATTAGAATGATTAGGTTGACATTTTAAACATATTCAAATACAAAACATGTATTTTTTTATTGTAATAATATTTCACAATATAATTTTTTTTGCTCTATTTTTGAGTAAATAGACGCAGCCTTGGTGAGACTAATCTCAAAAATATTAAGAAATCTACCAACCACAAAATTTTAAACTAAGTTATTTAAACATTATTTGAAGCTAGTTGTGTTGTTTTAAATATGCCCATAGAGGGAGCTGTATTACCATGAATCACTCCCATTATAACTGTGAAGAAATTTCCAGTTTCGTTTTTGCAAACTGAGGACATTATTGTCTGTGGTATGTGACAGCATATCACAATTAATTTGAAAATAACTAGAAAATTCTTTCAAGTTCAACTTTCCGTTGAAACGTTTAGCCTATAGCCTACTTTCTTCACTTACAAGCTATGCCATACTTCTGGTTATTTTTATAGAGATTGCACATGCACACATTAACACGCAGTCTAACATTCACATGCCAGCACACCCAAAAACGTTTATCAACTTTCAAAAAAGAAGCAAGGTCGTGTGTGTATACCATAAACGTGCTGTGGCACTGTGTATGTTTACTGACCGTCCAGGAGGGGGCGCCAGGTCATGTAATATTTTACTACTTGCTGGCTCAATAGGGTTTACAAAACTAACAGTATGTCTTATGACTACACCTGTGACATTTTTTTTTTATATTATATTATAGTGGGAATATCCCTTTAAAAATACCATGCATCTAGCCTCTTGTTGTTTTACATAATTTGCTGTATATTATGTATTTACAGTTTTTTGTGGGTGATTTGACATCTGAGCATAGTTAAGGGAAACTTAAAGGGAATATGTATATATATATATATATATATATATATATATATATATATATATATATATATATGCATTATATATTATATATATATAATTAATATTAAGTAATTACTTTTTTAAATTCAGTATTTCTTGTTATTCTATATTACTGTATGTTTTATATTACTGTGTATTGTGACTGTGTGCCAGGTGACCTATAGTGTGCAAAACAAAGTCAGAAAGAAGTAACTCAAGAACTGCAGTCTATTTAAATCAGATCGCTACTGTTACGGTTTGACCCCAACATATCTCTTATAGCTTTGTGAGTGTGATTACACAGCCTTGGTGTTTTGAATTGCTGTTTGAATGTCATCGTGCACGTGCACATATCTCTAGTCTGATTATAGTAGTCACACATGGGGAGAATCTATGACAAGTTGCCATTTCTCTTTAAAATGCTCTAGAGTATCAGTGTACCTTAGATATGCTGAGTATGCTGCTCGCATATGGATGTGTCAGATTATACAGACCATGTGCCATTCACCCCATTGTGTGTGTGTGTGTGTGTGTGTGTGAGAGAGAGAGAGAGAGTGTGAGTGAGCACTTTAAGTGCTGTGTCTAACGTTAAAGGATACATCGAGTTCTGCTAACTGCCCTCCGTTTGCTGTGGAGCTAGAGTTCCACCTGTCCACCTCTCGTCTCACTGACTGACAGATGTTTCGCTCCTTATATGGAAGAGGGGGAGCGTTCTCTCCCCGTTACACGTCTCTCCTTTGCTGTGACTGCCCACCTTTCGTAATCTGTAGCTTGCCTGCACGGCTCATGTCAACAACCGGACCGGCATTAAAAGAGGTAGACAGACTGCTAAAACAAAGTTAAGGAAAGTTAAAAAGAAAAGGCTACAGCTGTGAGGAGGCTTGCTGGGTGTGAATGTAGGTGCCATGGAGAACTTCTTGCAGCATAAGGACCTTTGGATTGTGGGAAGTGTGTGTTTGGTTGCATCAATCCTATGGAGACGATTTTGGAATTTATTTACGTACAAGAGGAAAAGAGACAGGTCACCAGAAAGTGCATCTATTGACATTCAGGTACAACTTATTAATTTATTCAAATTTGACATTTTTCTTCCAAATTTAATTTTATGCTAATCTACTCGATTGTGTTTACATGAAATCGTGATTTGAATGCTAAGCAATATATATTTATAGTACATAAAGTACTTATCCATTTTCATTAGCTTTGAATAATCCATGGTAAAGTTAAATCAAATAGCCTGTAAATGTATGATATAAAGCCCCTAAAGTGGTTCCTGATGGTAATTATGAGGTCTTTAAAGAAAATATAGAACTTAAAACGTAAAACTGAATTAACTAAATTTCCAACTAATGAGCTGTTAAGCATTATATCATGTAGCAATATGGCATAATGTCCTTGATGTAGTTAATTAAGTTTTACAGAGAAAATCTATTTTTTAGACTGGTGGTTTATCTGAGAGTTTGGTTGAAAACACCTGCAATGCATGGATAGCTATTGATGTACAGAAGAAAGATTTAAAAGCGAAATATAATGATGCTATTGAGGATTTGGTCCATTTCAAAGAATCCTCTTAGATATAGAGGTGTAAATTTTGTTTTGATATGAAATGGGTTATCTTTGCACTTTTTCACAAAGCAGACAGTTTTGATGTGTCAGATTAGTTCACAGGTGATTTAACGTGATATATAGAATCCAAGTGCGTAATGTGTACTTAATATTGACTCAATGTGGTTTATAAGTCTTTTTTTTTTTCATGATATGAAAAGTAAATAAACTAGACTTATCATAGAACAAGTGATGTAATGACATAGGCCTAACACAACTAGTCACATGACAAAAATCACAGAATGACTTGTTACTAAGAACACTTGACCCATGATTTTTGGTATGCAGCTATGCTTTATAAATCAATTAATAGATTTCTAAATTGTCACAATTAAAATAGCAATATTTTGAAAATGAAATGTCTAAACTACACTGCTAATATAGAGTGAAATGCAGCAAATTCATAGAAATGTATAGGCTGTAAAAAGAGTGAAGGTGTACTGTGATTCACCGTCTTCCTTCTCTCGTGTTAGTTTTGACACCATTGTAATTTCAATGATCTGCCATCCCACCCAAGTGGCATTCAGACCAACATGTGGCTCAACCACAAATATCAGTGTTGCTTATAGTGCATGAGGTAATTATAACTGTGACTCATTATTGGTAGTCATAAAGTCCTTCTAGCTAATTGCTTTGCACTTTTTACAGTCTTTTTAATAATTAATAAAGGGGAGTAATAATCATCATACTCTTGAAAGGGTCCAAATGAGGTAATTTCTTAGATATCACAATTTTGAAGGCATAGTTCATCCTAGGGGTGAGCGATATGACCAAAATCTTACATCACAATATGAGCCATTTTATTTCACGGTAATGATATATAGTTGTTTTTGCTTTAAATAAGGTCTTTATGATATCCACATTTTTGATACCATAGAAATTTCATAAATCTTGTCACCAGTGTCAATATCATAAAGAAAGAAAAAAAAACTCAAGCTCACTGAAGACACTGTAATTAGTCAGTGATTAAATAAGAAGCTAATTATAAGCAATAGAACAAAAACACTTAAGAACAAAAAAATAAGAAATGCTACATACATTGTATAAAGTAATCAAATGTACTGTATAAAAACACTGCATATTATTCACTGTGTAAATATATATTTCTTCTTATTAAAGTTACAAAAGTGATTTAGTCATGATTTAGTGAGAGTTTTTCTCTCTTTTGTTGTTTGATTAACATGAATGGCAAACAGCAGGAATATTATACTGCTGTCACTTTAAGAGCTGCCCGGATCCAATATACTGTTACACGTGTTTTCTTTCTCAGCTGTTTGCTTTCACTTAAGGCCTAAATTACTGTGTTTACGAAGATGCTTGCAAAGACGGGCATTTTGATACATACAAGTGCGTCTATTTAGGTTATCTGTTCAAGGCCTATAAAGTGGCAAATATAACTATGAGCACCGTCTTTGGGTGCACAGACTGCACACACTTCTCTGACAGCGCTCAGAAACAGTCTCTCAGACAGCGTGCGTATATAGCGAAATTAGTTCTCTTTTGCTGCTGATTGCGCTTCAACAGTTTAAAGTCACTTGTTTTTAAACCGCAATGCTTAAAACTAGGGATGTAACGATTAACCGCGAGCTGGTTGAAAATCGATTCAAATATGTAACGATTCAAATTGGTTGAGATGATAAACAAATCGCGATTCAGGCGTTTATATGAATGTTTGTCTGAGGGGAACTTACTGTCTTTAGAAAAGTTTAGATGGTATTTTTTTCTTTTCATCTTGCCTCTGTATAATGCACATTAAAGTCCAAAAGTGCAGCGCTGCTTTGTTTAAAGCGGAACCCAAGGAAACGCTTAAAGTGCCACCTGCTGGCAGAGAGTGAATCTGCGTCTCATTCAGCTCGTCTGCGGTTTCATTTCATGCAGATATTTTTTTATGTATACAGTAGTTTCACAAAACTGAAGTCAGACCATTCTGTTTTTGCTTCAAATTTCAAAATTATAGAATCAATTTAGATTAAAAACTGCTCATGTTGCATGTATGCAGCAGCTTTGATTGGATCATGATTAAAATGCAGTGGTTGCCTCTAATTTTAAATGGAAAGAGCACAGACAAAGCCTTATTTTGTTTATATGAAGAGATTTATTTTATTTGTGTTACTTATTTATTTGATTTGGGGCTTGTTTTAAAATTTCAGTTTAGTTTTGTTATTTACATTTACATTATATTTACATTTTGTTATTTAGCAGACACTTTTATCCAAAGCGACTTACAAATGAGGACAATATAAGCAATCAACATCAACAAAAGAGCAATAATAGCAAGTGCTATATTAGTATATTATTATAGTGTTATATTTCAATTTCACAAAGAAATGTGCAGCATTTTGTCCAAGCAATAATAAAAGGATACATTTAATTTATAATTTGTCTTAAATCTCATTTTGTTAAAAAAATCGTGAATCGAATCGAATCATGAAATCAAAATCGTGAATCGAATCGTGAGTTGAGTGAATCGTTACATCCCTACTTAAAACACATGCAAAAGATAAGTGTTTGTGACCACGTAGCACAGCAATGTCACGTGAATGTGTAACCACGATAGAGACGATAGTCCAAAATCTCTACAGTTGACAAATTTCTACTGGTTAATCATGTCTACAGGAATATTGCCCACTCCTAGTTCACATAAAAATGAAAATCTGTCATCTGCTTACCCTCAAGTTGTTCAAAACCTATATGAGATTCTTTCTTATGTTGAACACACAAAAATATATATTCTGAAGAATGTCTGTAACCAAACTGTTGAATTTAAGCATTGACTTGGATAGTATGGATAAAAATTAAAATAGAAGTCAATGGCTACCAGCTGTTTGGTAACCAACATTCTTCAAATTATCTTCTTTTGTGTTTAACAGAAGAAAGAAACTCATATTGGTTTGGAACTTGAGGATGTCTAAATGATGACTTTTGGGTGAACTTTTAGGAACTTAAAGAGGAGGACAATCAAGCAATAACAAGATTCTTGTTTGCATTCACAATATAGCATACAGATAAATATTTACATTTGGAATGTAAATATTACATAATAAAAATCACTGTTATAGACATTTGATGTTTAAAACTAGATAGATAATTAATTTTGCGATTATATATTTTAAGATAAACATAAATAAATATGGGATTTGTGCCTTTAATGCGTAAAAAAAAATCATGGAACTCAGAAGTGTACTTTATACAGTATGTGGAAATCTCTGCTACTCTGATCTGGTCTTTCAGAGGATTTCACTCACAACCCCCCAAAAAATCAATTTTACTAAAATGAAGTAAAGATAAGCATTGACGTGTTAGGAAAAGCTCAGAAAATATAGTGTTACTCCTGAAATAATCTGTCCCTTGGTTTAGAACAGCGTGTGCTAATGTGAAAATTCTGGCTTAACTCAAGTCTTCTTGTCTTCGCGTCTGATTTAGAGGTGTCTGAGGAGGTGAAGAGGGAGGGAGGTTCATATCGACAGCTCTGCATTATGAAAGACTGCAGACCTGTTAGTTAAGTCTCAGGTGTCACCATGTGACCATATACATATTGAGAGACATCTGCCATCTTTTAGGCCTGAGCTTAAGATTTGTGTATTTGATTTGCATATATAAACATTTTCATTAATTTGGGTTGCACAGTTTTAACAATCATTCAAAAATCTAATAAACTGCATACAATACACTGCAAATACTTGTCGGTCATGGATGAGATGGGGAAAGTCTCTGTAATAGTACTAATAAACTAAATGTGTTTAAATGCACAATAACCAGTTTTATATATTTATCAATAAATCCAATTTGTTTTAATCTCATACATTTAATTCAATATCTCTTGTTCTACAGCTAGCCATAGTTTAACCATGCTCATACTTGAATAAATTGTTTTACAATGAACAGATTTATGCTGAATATAAGCAATTTGAATACATGAATTTAGAAAATATGACTTGTCATCTGTGATTCAACACAGCAGCATGAACTGCATTCATTTGACATCTTTGACATCTTTAAAACTTACAGATTTTAGTATATTACTAGATTTTATTATCTTACCTAAGTCATAAGCTGTAGGTAATTGTATTAAATTATGGATTTCCACTAGAGGTGCATTTACTACCTCTCAATTGCTAAATCTCTCAAACATTATAATATTTCCTATTGAGACAGAAAAAAGAAGTGTTGATGTAAAACAATTCCAGGTAACCCTTTTGGACTAATATAAATAAGATTTGTTGTAAAATTAAATTTATTGCACTGTGCAGTACAGTCTTAATGTCTTTGAATTGAGGTTTTTGCACCTTTATCATGTTATTGCATAACATTTTAAATGGAGTTGTACTTTGAAATAACATGAAACCAAGCTTTATTTTATTTAGCTGTCTATCTGCTGTTAATACTGGCGATGGTTCAATTGCTTAAAATAAAGTTATTAATCAATATTTTTTGTATTACATAAGATCACATAAAAGAAGGGTGAAAGTACGCACATCACATTGTTTTTTAAACATAAACCACAGTTAAGTTTATTAAGAAACAATTGCTAACTGGATAACTTGGGTAATGTTGTTATTATTATATTAATTATACAGTATCTCACAGAAGTGAGTACACTCCTCACATTTTTGTAAATATTTTATTATATATTTTCATGTGACAACACTGAAGAAATGACACTTTGCTACAATGTAAAGTAGGCTAGTGAGTGTACAGCTTGTATAACTGTAAATTCGGATGTGCGGACAGAGTTTCATCACTTTCTGGTAAGACCCGCAGTGGTGGCTTGTGTGTGTATATCAACAAAGAATGGTGTAACAATGCTGCGGTAGTATCAAAACACTGTTCATCGCTGGTGGAGTTTATGTTTGTTAAGTGTCAACCGTTCTATCTGCCGCGGGAGTTCACAGCCATTGTTATTGTCGCGGTTTACATTCCCCCGTGTGCAAATGCTAAGGACACACTTCGCGAGCTGTACAGCGCCATCAGCGAACAACAAACTAATAACCCCGACGGCTTTTTCATCATAGCCGGTGACTTAAACCACGCAAACATAAAGACAGTTTTGCCAAAGTTCTACCAACATGTGAACTTTGCAACAAGGGGAAACCACAAACTGGACTTTGTTTATACAACAGAGAAAAACGCATACAAAGCTGTACCCCGCCCCCATCTCGGGAACTCAGACCACATCTCTGTTATGTTAATTCCAGCATACAAACCATTTCTCAAACTTGCCAAACCGGTTCAAAAGCAGATCACAGTATGGCCAGACGATGCTACCTCAGCACTACAGGACTGCTTCCAGGACACAGACTGGAACATGTTTAAAGAGGCAGCCACCTACCATGACCACACAGACCTGCAGGAGTACACTGAAACAGTGACTGCTTACATCAAGAAGTGCATTGATGATGTGACAGTCACCAAGACCATCACCACACGTGACAACCAGAAGCCATGGATGACAGCAGAGGTTCGTGGGCTGCTAAAGACCCGTGATGACGCATTCAGATCGGGAGACAAAGCAGTCCTCAAAACAGCGAGAGCCAACCTGTCCCGAGGCATCAAGAAAGCAAAACGGTTATATGCACAAAAAAAACAATAATCACTTTACTGACAGCAAGGACACACAGAGTCTGTGGCAAGCTATTAAGTCCATCACAGAATACAAGCCCCTGCCACAGGCCTGTGACGACACATCCCTCCCAGATGCACTAAATGAGTTTTATGCACGGTTTGAAATACAGAATGACAAACCTGCACAAAAACTACCCACACCTCCCAACGACCAGGTGCTCTGTCTGTCTCCAGTCGATGTAAGGAAGACCCTATCTAGGGTTAACCCACGCAAGGCTGCGGGTCCTGACAACATACCAGGCCGGGTACTGAGAGACTGCGCTGAACAGCTGACAGATGTCTTAACAGATATCTTTAATGTCTCACTAAGCCAAGCAGTTGTCCCCACATGTCTCAAGTCCACCACCATCACCCCAGTACCAAAGAAGTCACCTGTGTCCTGCCTGAATGACTATCGTCCCATAGCACTGACCCCAATCATGATGAAGTGCTTTGAGAGGTTAGTCATGCACCTTATCAAATCCAATCTCCCCAACACACTTGACCCGCTCCAGTTTGCATACCGTCCAAACCGCTCCACGGACGATGTAATTTCCTCCACCCTCCACCTGGCTCTTACCCACTTAGAAAATAAAGACTCTTATGTTAGAATGCTGTTCATCGACTTCAGCTCAGCATTCAACACAATAATCCCACAACAGCTCATCAACAAATTAAACCTGCTGGGCCTAAATGCCTCCCTCTGTAACTGGATCCTGGACTTTCTAACTGGAAGACCTCAGTCAGTCCGTGTCGGCTGCAACACCTCGAGCACTACCACACTGAGCACAGGTGCCCCACAGGGCTGTGTGCTCAGCCCACTGCTCTTCATGCTGCTGACTCACGACTGCATTGCCAAGTTCAGCTCCAACCACATCATCAAGTTTGCCGATGACACAACTGTGGTAGGCCTCATCAGCAACAATGATGAAACACCCTACAGAGAGGAAGTGGCACAACTGGTTGAATGGTGTGGTGCAAACCACCTGTTCCTCAATGTGAGTAAGACAAAGGAGGTTGTGATGGACTTCAGGAGGAACTCTGTTGACCACCCCCCACTGACCATCGACAGCTCGACTGTGGAGAAAGTCAGCAGCAACAGAAGACCTCACCTGGACCACCAACACTACATCACTATCCAAGAAGGCGCAACAGCGGCTCCACTTCCTGCGCCGACTTAAAAGAGCACGTCTACCTCCACCCATCCTCACCACATTCTACAGGGGAACAATTGAGAGTGTGCTGACCAGCTGCATCACTGTCTGGTATGGGAACTGCAGTGCAGCAGACCGAAAGACCCTCCAGCGGACAGTGAACACAGCTGCAAAGATCATCGGTGCCCCTCTCCCCTCCATCCTGGACATTTTCCTTGCACGATGCTCCAGTAAAGCTACCTGTATCGTGAAGGACCCCACCCATCCCTCCCACAGTCTCTTCCAGCTCTTGCCATCAGGAAGACGGTACCGGAGCATCAGAGCCCGCTCCGCCAGACTGCTCAACAGCTTTTTCCCCAGGCTGTGAGAGCCCTCAATTCCAATCACCTCACCCCCCTCTGAAACCTCATCCACAACCCTAGCTCCTGAAACCAGGATCCCCCCCCCTGATCCCACCACACCACACCACACCACATGCACCACATGAAACCTGTTGAAAACCTCAAGAACATTGTGCAATTCTGTCTGAGTGTGCTACACACAGGTGAGTGGGCTGGACAAACCACCTGTAGAAACACACTCTTTTTCTCCCTATATGCACCAGACACTTTCTTATAAACACTCCATGTTACAAGGACTTAATAAGATAACACAAATGTTTACTTGTGAATGCATCACAAATCATATTGCACTACTTCCTCCTTAAACTTAAATACCTCCATTGCACAATATCATGCACAGTTGTGTAAAGTACTTGTATAGTCTGTCTTAGGTTATGTGTATATACAGTAAAACTGTTTATAGTATATGTATAGTTAGATTACAGACTCAGTAAGTTAGCTATGCAGGTAAAAAAAAATGTTCTTACGTCTAGTGTTGTATGCTTATATTTATGCTTTTTTTATGTAGCACCGTGGTCCCGCGAGACAAGACATTTCGTTCCACTATATGTCCACACATGTAGTAGTAGTAGTAGTAGTAGCCCTTTATTGTCACTAGTCACAAGTACCAGCGAAATTAGCCATCAACCTGTCCATACATACACAAACATACATATATGACAAGGGGGTAGACAGGACAGGAAGACAGGGAATTGAAGAAAAATACAGCATAACATGAGGAAAGTGAGGAGAAAAAAAATAACCCCCAGACTATGCTCCTTGGGGAGTACAGTGTGAGAACAGGAAAAACACCTCAGCAACAAAAGCACATAATACACCATAGACACACGACTTTGCAACAGGGGAAGTAATCCAGCTCCAGCAAGCAGCCATCCAGTCCTGCAGCCATTCCCGGCGCTGGTCACAGACCCGCTTGTCAGGCTGGCGGTTCAAAGCGAGGGATCGGGGGTGGGGAGGTGAATGCATATCTTTATATATGTGTGTATGTCTGTGTATGTGTAATGACAATAAAGCTCAACTTGAACTTGAACTTGAAATTTGCTGTCCCCTCAAAATAACTCAACACACAGCCATTAATGTCTAAACCGCTGGCCACCAAAGTGAGTACAACCCTAAATGAAAATGTCTAAATTGGGCCCAATTAGCCATTTTCTCCCCGGTGTCATGTGACTCGTTAGTGTTACAAGGTCTCAGGTGTGAATGGGGAGCAGGTGTGTTAAATTTGGTGTTATCGCTCTCACTCTCTCATACTGATCACTGGAAGTTCAATATGGCACCTCATGGCAAAGAACTCTCTGAGGATCTGAAAAAAAGAATTGTTGCTCTACATAAAGATGGCGTAGGCTATAAGAAGATTGCCAAGACCCTGAAACTGAGCTGCAGCACGGTGGCCAAGAACATACAGCGGTTTAACAGGACAGGTTCCACTCAGAACAGGCCTCGCCATGGTCGACCAAAGAAGTTGAGTGCACGTGCTCAGCGTCATATCCAGAGGTTGTGTTTGGGAAATAGACGTATGAGTACTGCCAGCATTGCTGCAGAGGTTGAAGGGGTGGGGGGTCAGCCTGTCAGTGCTCAGACCATAGGCCGCACACTGCATCTAATTGGTCTGCATGGCTGTCGTCCCAGAAGGAAGCCTCTTCTAAAGATGATGCACAAGAAAGCCCGCAAACAGTTTGCTGAAGACAAGCAGACTAAGGACATGGATTACTGAAACCTTGTCCTGTGGTCTGATGAGACCAAGATAAACTTATTTGGTTCAGATGGTGTCAAGCGTGTGTGGCGGCAACCAGGTGAGGAGTACAAAGACAAGTGTGTCTTGCCTACAGTCAAGCATGGTGGTGGGAGTGTCATGGTCTGGGGCTGCATGAGTGCTGCCAGAACTGGGGAGCTACAGTTCATTGAGGGAACCATGAATGCCAACATGTACTGTGACATACTGAAGCAGAGCAAGATCCCCTCCCTTCGGAGACCGGGCCGCAGGGCAGTATTCCAACATGATAACGACCCCAAACACACCTCCAAGAAGACCCCTGCCTTGCTAAAGAAGCTGAGGGTAAAGGTGATAGACTGGCCAAGCATGTCTCCAGACCTAAACCCTATTGAGCATCTGTGGGGCATCCTCAAACGGAAGGTGGAGGAGCGCAAGGTCTCTAACATGCTCCAGTGACTCCAGTGGCAACCTGTGAAGCTCTGGTGAACTCCATGCCCAAGAGGGCATGTGCTGGAAAATAATGGTGGCCACACAAAATATTGACACTTTGGGCCCAATTTGGACATTTTCACTTAGGGGTGTACTCACTTTTGTGGCCAGCGGTTTAGACATTAATGGCTGTGTGTTAGTTATTTTGAGGGGACAGCAAATTTACACTGTTATACAAGCTGTACACTCACTACTTTACATTGTAGCAAAGTATCATTTCTTCAGTGTTGTCACATGAAAAGATATAATAAAATATTTACAAAAATGTGAGGGGTGTACTCACTTATGTGAGATACTGTATTATAATATTAAGTGAATATATGGTCACTAAAAACATGTCTTAATATTTAAGTAATTTTGCTTCTAAAACTTAAATTTAAATGTAAAAGTAAATAGTTACCAAATGTTTACTTGTAAATCTTAGCATCTGTAGGGATATTTTACTGGAAAATAAGACAAAAATGCAGTGTACTCTCAATATTTCAATCCTATTTTATGACAGAAATGATGGAAATTATTCATGAAATGGAGTCAGAAGGGTCTGTTGGATCCTCTGTAAATGCACGTGGGCCAGCTGTTGTCGTCACCTGAAGTGAGTTAATCAGTGTTTCCCTGGGACTCCCTCACGTCAACATGTGCGCACGCTCAGCCAGTGCCAACACTCTCACCCACACACACTGAGAGAACAGGGGGAGGGGAACCGCTCAGTGACCTTCCTGGGATGGCATGTTTCAAGGGAAAGAGAGGGAGGGGAGAGAGGATAGAATCCATCAGGGGATGGGGGGCATTTTGTTACCTCCCACCCTGAAATAGCCTCCTGCGCATGCTCTTTCTATATATGCATACATTGACATTGAGATGCACCAAACACACTCTTGTGGATACATACATGTGCACATATATGCACACCCACACGGTTTTAAAGTTCTCTGCTTACAGTTTCTAGTAAGTATTGCATTGTTGGTGTACAGTTACTGTCACACCTGTACATTTGTTCTCTATCACACACGCAAATGTACAGGTGTGACAGTAACTGTACACCTGTACATTTGCGTGTGTGATAGAGAACAAATGCACATTCTCTGGCCAGTGCAGACATTTCCACTTGCTTGTGCCAGCATGATGCATCTAACACATTTATAAGGGGATTAGTTCTGAGGCATTAAAGAGGTGATTGACACTCAGTCTCTTCAGGTAGTTAAAGAGGTATTCAGCAGCAGTCTGATTTTATGGGCTGTCATCACCTTCAGACTCGTTGTTCTGGGGGCAGAGTTGTCATACAAGGACAGAAAAACACTGTGTTGTTATTTAGTTGAAATGTTGTTATTAAAGCATGAATTTATATTGTATATGCATCCTTGATGTTTCTATTAGGTTCCTACAAAGTAGATTTCTGGCATACAGTTGTATGTAATCTCTGCCCCCTTGTGGTATATCACATTAACTGTCACAGTTTAAAGGGGATAGTTCACACTAAAATGAAAATTCAGTCAGCATTTACAGTACTTACCCTCAAATTGTTCCAACCCTGTATGAGTTTATTTTTTTCTGTTGAACACAAAAGAAGATATTTCAAGAATGTTGGCAACCAATCAGTTTACAGAAGCCATAGACTTCCATAGTATTTTTTTTGTACTATTGATTACCCTAAATATACTAATAATGCATTTGAAATACATTTATTTCATGCTAAGTTTACTAAAATACATTTACATATTTATGTGCTTAATAAAAATACTCTGCAATTGTACTTTTGGTATAATAATCTGGTATACTTATAAAGTCAATGTGCTTTGTTTAATGCACTTTAATTGTGTGGAAGTAGTGCTGAGGTCCAACTAAAGATATACTGGCTATATTTGATTGTGCTAAAGTGGAACTATTCCAGGTATACTTTAGGTACAATTTAAATATAGAGACCGATATTATTCAAAGTTCATACAATCCTCATCAATAGTGATATTAAAACTCATTTTAGGCTTAAAGGAACACTCCACTTTTTTTGGAAATAGGCTCATTTTACACCTCCCCTAGAGTTAAACAGTTGAGTTTTTGAATCCATCCATTCCAACCGATCTCCGGGTCTGGCGGTAGCACTTTAGCGTAGCTTAGCATAGATCATTGAATCTGATTAGACCATTAGCATCTCGCTCAAAAATGACCAAAGAGTTTCGATAATTATTCTATTTAAAGCTTGACTCTTCTGTAGTTACATCGTGTACTAAGACCGACGGAAAATTAAAAGTTGCGATTTTCTAGGCCGAAATGGCTAGGAACTATACTCTCATTACGGCGTAATAATCAAGGAATTATGCTGCCGTACCATGGATGCAGCTAGGTAACTAGTTATGATATAGCTGGGGACTGCTTTCAGGCGCTGCGTCATATCATTGCGCCTGCTGCACCCATGGTATGGCAGCAAAGTTCCTTGATTATAAAAGTAAAAATAGGAAAATTATCTAAACTCTTTGGTCATTTTTGAGCGAGATGCTAATGGTCTAATCCGATTCAATGATCTATGCTAAGCTAAACTAAAAGTGCTACCGCCAGACCCGGAGATCGGCTGAATGGATTCAAAAACGGTAAAACTCAACTGTTTAACTCTAGGGGAGTTGTAAAATAAGCCTATTTCCAAAAAAATGTTCCTTTAATATTAAGAATTGTGCATTGTGCACAAGTGATACTCCAAATAAAGTTTAATTATATTTTTTATATCAATTTTATATCCATTCAGTTACAGAATATCACGTTTAATATTTTAGAAACAAGGCAGTTTGTTGTGTTCAGTTTTGTCCTTAATTGCTTAGTGTATGATGCCCGGTTGATGCTGCTTAGTTACCAGTGCTAGGGATGGCAAGATGCAATTTAGGTTGCGTGAGACGAACCAAAATTACTGAGTTTCCTTTAAAAATTTGACCCCTTCTTATGTCGTTTAATAATTCACATATAGTTGACTTTATTACAGATACAGCAGTTGTATTTGATATTTTGATTAATGAAACATTGCATGTATTTTACTTCAGGTTTTGTTATAAATGTTAATGAATGTAAAAAATATCTATACAATGGTTATGAGGCTCTAAACCTATTTTACCAAACCTAAAATCATGGTGAAACACTAATGTGATTATCATATCATACGATAATGTGTTTTTAAGATCTGTTCGTGTATTTCTCTGATGTTTAACACATTTTGTCGCAGCACTGAAGTTATGTGACATCTGCTGTGACTGTCAGACAGTTTATACAATCAGTCTGCAGCTGCTAAAGTACGAATGATGTCTCTGTGTGAGTCCTGTTTGTCATTCTACACATATTCTACATGCTATATAATCCCTAGCTCTTTGCCCATCTGTGATCATCTCTTCAGGCCCGTCATATCATGTTACCCCATTATGTAACACATGCGATGCCATTACCTTCTATTCCCTCTCGTTAAATTTCTGTTTGTTTATCAGCCTCTTTCCAAGACATTAAGGAAACATGAGTGCCATACACCACCCGTTAATATAAGAAATATCAGCAAGTCTGAATATATTTGCAAAAATACAGGAAAAACAAGAAATATTGCAATTCAAAAATAACTATTTTCTGTATGAATCCATTTTAAAATGTAATTTATTCTTGTGACGGCAAATATACATTTTCAGCAGCCATTAGCAGTCTTCAGTGTCACATGATCCTTCGGAAATCATTCTAATATGCTGATTTGATCATGTAGATTTATGCAAAATCTTTCCAATGGATAAAAGTCATGGGTGAGTGACAGTCCCTCTGATTGAACCCATGCGCTTTATGCAACGGAATGCATTTCTATTGCAAAACACATTCCAATATAATCATGTCTTCATAAAGGACACTTCATTCCATCTCCATGTGAGGCTAGATGGTTTTGTAACCAGTAATTAAATCACAAATACACACAGTCTGGCATGCACATACGCAAACTCTCTCTATCACGCAAAGGAATGTGAGCACTTAGTCCCTTTTTAAAAGCTCTTGTTGTCAGAACGGTGGAGCTCACTTCACATTATCAAGTTCCCATACCAAAGGCGCCACCAATCCTCTCGAGATTACTGAATGTTCAGCGGCTAGCTATTAATACATCAGCCAATCAGAAAACAAACCATTACTTCTTCAAACAATCAACTGTGTGCTTTTAATGGGGTGGCTTATCACATACAATGTGGCACACAACGATCCAGGCTAAAATAAGATTATTGTATGCTTAGCTATGTTATCAGTCTCTCTGCCTAGCCTGTTTTGTTAATATTTACAAGCTATCGGGTTACAGTGTAGCGTGTGAAAGGGCGTTTAGCAGGACTATATCTATCTGTTTATGGTAAAAGTATACTGTAGCACCTGTCTGTGGATTGTCTTAGCTTACTGTCATTCTCTTTACTTGTGTGAATCTATGATTTTAGCTGATCCTTTATTAAATTCATATTCCTTATGGGTGTCAATGTGACTAAAAAATGGGTAGACATCAGATTCCTGTATATGGCGAACAGGAAGGTGTTGTGAAAAGGTTGGCAACTATTGGACAGTTCATTGCTGACAGGCTGAAAGATTAGTGTGGAAAAGGTCTTTATGTGAGCTAGAGGGGTGCTGGAATGATTTTAAAGGAAAATTCCTCGTTAAATATTAAGTTAAGCTCTATTGACAGCATCTGTGGCACACTGTCAATTGCCACAGAAAATGATTTCTACTCAGTCTTTATATATTTTTTTGTTACTCTGGTTTTTGATTCTCAAGGATTTAAAAAAACATTTGTTTAGATATTACATTTGTGAACAATAATTTATATTATAAATATGTAAATAATGTTCATGTTAACTAATGCATTATACAACAAGTAGAACGTTATTGTAAAGTGTTACCAAATATGTATATTGATTGTAGAAATTTCCATGAATTTATTCAAGATTTTCCAGTTTTTTTAAACTTTTCCAGTTCTTGATGCTAAAAGTAAAAGAGTAATTTTAGCCAATGAAATATTTTGAGCTGAATATAACTTAAATTTAGAAGAAATATTAAATAATTTATTTATTCTAGAACAAATAATTAATAACTGGAATAAATAGTCACTTGAAACTGTAGACTGTTTTAAATGTAATAATTTCTAGGACTTTTTAGATTTTTGGAAATCAGTTTTAACATTACTTGATATTATATTATGTTTTTTTCTCATAACTGTGGGAACAAACATCACAGTAAACATTTGAATTTCTGTCATCATTTTCTTTTTATTAAAGAAAAAATTGGTGTTGAAACTGTTTTGAGTTTTCACTCAGAAATTGCTAGTAATCCTCACAATTAAATAGAAAGAAACTGCAACACATTAAATTGATTAAAGGGGTCATCGGATGCCCATTTTCCACAAGTTAATATGATTCTTTAGGGTCTTAATGAAAATTCTATAACATTGGTTAAAATTTCTCAATGGTATTGTAAAAAAACCACCCTTTTTACCTTGTCAAAATCAGCTCTGTTTTCAGCAACCTGTTTTAGTGCATGTTCCTTTAAATGCTAATGAGCTCTGCTGACCCCGCCCCTCTCTTCTGTGGGGTGACGAGCTGTTCACATACTGTATACTTTAGCTGCGGAACTTGCTTACTAGCACATTATTAGGAAAGGCGATTTCCAAAGAATCATAAAAGAACCTTATACTCACTTTTTCTGTATGTGAGGCTGGATCACGACTGATTCGCACGAACATAAACGCATTTAGGTAGATCGGGGGGCACATTCCCTTCAAAAAGAAATGTAATCCACTGTGTCTTCAGCGGCTCAGATGTCGGGAGGAAATGACGACTGCTATGTTCATTATTACATCCAACAACAGAACACCTCAATCGCTTAGGAGCCATTCTTGTCTACTCCTGCTCCGGCGTCGGTCTAAGGTAAAACTCTACTGTCAATCAACAATCGTGGGAGGGGCCTGGGTCTGTGTGACGTCACACAGACAGGCATCTGAGAATGGCTTGATATGAGAAAGGGGAAATGATTTCACGAGATAAAAAAAAACACTGGGTGGATCTTTATCATTATAGGGTGGTTGTGTACACACACTGCCAACACACATTTCAGTTCAAACAACTTGTAAAAGTGCATGTAGCATCCGATGACCCCTTAAACATGAAATTTTGAAGTAGAAAGACATATAGTCTTTGCTTATAAAACATTCTCTAATAGTCTTTGTTTTATTTACAAGTTTAAAAGCATTTTTTTCATGCAGTTCGAATTCAGGCTCATATAGAGCTTCGTAGAACAACAAGACAGTGGAACCATGTTGAAAATAGAAGTCTGAGCCATTTCAATGTCCCAACAGCTATTCTGTCCCAGTTTTTCAATAGACTCCTGCTCTTGTTCAATCACACATTTGCACTTGGCTCATTGTGGCTCATGGCGTTCTGGATTAAAGGGATCAGAGTTCCATTCAGTAACATATGAACATAGTCCCTTCATCGGGGGTGTTGATTGTCAGTCGATCAGGAGAGATCTACTGGTTTAACAGTCTTTACATTTAAAAGATCTGTCAGTGCTGTCGATATATATCACTCTTTGAGTCCATCAGGCTCTTTTTCTCACACCCACTCTGGTTTCAATGTCTTCACACCTGGCTCTAGGATTCACACTCTAATCGCACACCACAGCCCCTCCTCCAGAAGATAACAGCGACATTACATTGACCACTCACACACCGGCCAATAAGAAGCATGCTGACCCCTATAAAAAGCATCGGTTTTGAAGCTGAAGACACCAGATAGAGAGATAGCAAGGGAATGAGAAGGGGAACAAATGAACTGTAGGTTGGGAAGCATTTTCAAGAGGACGTGAAGAAAATAAGCTAAACTTCTATTTGTTTTAACTTGTTTTAAAGTGTCATCATGAGCTCTAATCTTGTGAAGTCTCTTGCTCGGGTTTATGACCCCGAACCACTTCATGCTCAGAAACGATCGAACGGTGGAAGAGCCACAGCAAGAAGAGCGTCGCTTTCTACCTCAAACAAACATCCATCTTCATCGATTTCTGATCAGCCTTCATCAAAATCCTCCTCGTCTTCTGCTCTCGTCCATATTGAAGGACAAGTCAATGATCTGAGTGATAAGATGGACAAACTCCTCGCCCTGCAGGAAGCGTCTCTGAAAAGACTGGATACCATCAGTCAAGATCAAGGCACAGCTGCAGGTGGACGAAGCGTGGAGCAGATGTTGTGCGATGTGCGTGTTGTTATAGAAACTGTTCGAGAGAAGGAGGAACAACAGGATCAGCGACTTGATGCTTTGGAGCGACTGGTCAGCGGCATTCAGCAAGTTGTCAGTTTTGTTGCTGAAGTGTTGAAACACTCAAGATTGGCCGATCTCTTGAGAAACACACACTCAAAATCCAGCAGCAGGGTGAGTTTAGTGTCTGAAATGACTCATTTGGATACATATTTCAAGTACAGATGAAAACATTTACAAACTACAGGGAATGAATGAGCCAAACACATGAACAAAAACACATTTTTTTCAGTATACAAACAATTATGTGCAAAATTAGCATTAGTTAGTCAAATCTGTGAAGCAGCTGAGCTAAGGAATGAATTAAAAAGAGGTTATTGTTGCACAAATGTGGACTTATGTACAAGAGAGGAAATACTTGCATGTTTGCTACTTTCTTTTTTTGTTTGTCTGTTTATCTTACCCATGAATTGTTCCCATTTGCTTTTTATGTTGTGTAAAGTTTGTTCTTTATCTTTGCATAAATATTGAAAACAAAAAAGTTGGATGCATATATAGGGTACATTAAATGTTCTTTTTTTCTTTATTTATTTTCCAAATTATTTCTTTGTCTAGCTGTGCTGCATTTCCACCAGGGGCTTTTCTAGAACATGCGTTGCCAGGTTCATTGTCCTTGTCATTGGCTTGAGCCATTTATAAAACAGATTGACCGGTGACATGATGAGTGATTCTCAGTAGCAGCTCAAGGACACAACTGTGTATTCACCTCATAGCAGATGATTTTGTGTGATCAGAAATATCAGATTCATTGCGCGTTAACAGCTCAGAGCATTTGAATGCATGTATGTGTCACAGAAAGCAGGTGTTTTTATTTAAAGGAGTGTTAATAAATGATCATCTTGTTTTTGTTTTTTTACACTGGTTATGACACTTCACTTGTGACCATATGCTTATACTTTTCATAGATGCCTTTGTCCTTTGATCATATTTTCTAATAAATTTCCTCTTCTCTTCATTCTTTCTCTGCTGTTGTTTTTTCTCTCTCTCTAGTTTAGAGAAAATGATGGGAAGGAGAAATCGAAAGTGAACCAAAAAAGTTTAAAAACCCAGAAGAAAAAGAAACCACTGGATGCATCAGGTCAGAAAAAACATACAGTAGAGTTTAAGAGCCAAAGAACAGATTGAAAATCTAATTGTAATCTGTAAATAAACAGATTTTTTTGCATTTTGTCAGATTTAAAACAAAGACACATTTGACATGAAATGAAGAAGAAATGTTTAAGATTCTTTGTTCTTTTTACTAATTTCTTTTCCCCTCCTTTTCAAGACTTAGTCCAGCTGGTTTTGAAGAAGTGCAGAAGCTCAACCAACAGAACAATCATCTTTCTCAATGCACGGCAGAGACAGCAGTCAGCACAGCTGCACATCTGGATCTTATTGAAGAAGAGCAAGAAGGAGAGAAATATAGGGAAAGAAAAGATGACAAACAACAGGATGCAGTGGAAGAAGAGGCAAGAGAGCAAGAAATTGTTGCTGAATTATTACAGATAAACGAGGAGGATAAAAAGGAGGAAGATGAAAGGTTAAAACAAGAGGAGGCTTTATGGTTATCTGAAGAAAGCCAGCTAGCTGCTCTGAACTCATCTGGCCAGACAGATGAAAGCATTACAGTCACACCAGAAAGGTACGTCCTGGATATTTTGTTCAGCAAATGACTTTCAGATGTGACATTGGTTAAAATAAATTGTAATGCTACAACTAAATTTTTTTGGGAATGTAAGACTTTTTAATATTTTTGAAATAGGTATCTTATTCTCACAAAGGCTGCATTTATTTGATCAAAATACAGTAAAAACAGTAATATTGTGTACTGTTATTAGCAAAGCTAAATTTTCAGAAATCATCCTAATACGCTGATTTCAAGAAACATTTCTTGCTATTACCAATGTTGAAACAGTTTTGTGTAATATTGTTGTAGAAACTAATAATTTTTTTCATACACTTTGATAAATAGAAAGTTCAAAAATTATTTGACTGCATTTATTTGAAATTTAAATCTTTTTTAAACATTGTTTTTAATGTCACTGTCATTTTTGATCAATTTAATGTGTCCTTGCTAAATAAAACTTATTTTAAATTAAAAGAAAATTACATAAAAACTTCTTTAATTTCTTTAAAAATCTTACTCATCCCAAACTTTTGAAGGGTAATTAAATAAATAAATAAAAAATATGCCACAATATACATATTACATTTAAAAACTTCAAAATATGATGGATTTATATAATGAATTATATTTTAAAATATAATATGATACTAAGATAAGAGAGATTTTACATTTTATACCTCTCTTTTAATTTATTTATTCATGTAGATGTGAGGAGAATCTGGAAATAACTTACAGCACTAAGAGGCATGTTACTGACGAGAATCTGACAGATGAACTTAAAAAAAGCCGAGTGGAGGAGGCTCCGGAGGAGGAGGATAAAGAATTGAAGGAGGACGAGGAAGCAGGACTTGAAGCTGCAGAGGTGGGACCAGAGAGACCAGAGGAGGGGACAGAAGAGGAGAAGCAAAATGCAGAGCCAGTAACTGACGAATATGTCATTGGTAAGAAAATAGTTGTAAAGTGTAAGAATAACTGTAAATATATTTCCCTTTTTGTAGTTACATTTCCTAATCTTTTCTGCAGATTCTTCCGCTCCTCCACCTGCACCATTTGAGCACCGTCTAGTGACAACCAAAACCCACCAGATTACAAGTTACTACACTATCAATAAAGAGGAAGTACTTGGAGGGTGAGTTAGTATTTATGTTGCATCAAATTATATTAGATTTGTTTACATCAAAGGATTTTTTAAAGTAGGATGCCTGTGACATTAAACCCATGGCATAAGATTGCTAAGCATTTTAAGAGCTTACAGGACACATGATACACAAGGGCATGAAAGTGACAGACAGGTGTGTGTGTGTGGGGGGGAAGAAAGACATTGAGAGAGTAAGACATGCTGAATATTCTTAGCCCTTAGTTAAAGTAAATACCTAGAGACAGGAGGACATTACAGTAAATTTCCTTTGTGGTAGTAAAAAGAATGTGGAAATCTAAAGTGTTTTTTTATTGTCTTGTTTTGATTTTAATAGAGGACGCTTTGGCATGGTGCACAAATGTGTTGAGAAATCTTCTGGCTTTATATTAGCAGCCAAGATCATCAAAGCCAGGAGTCAGAAAGAGAAGGTAAATGCCTGTGTCCATTTTAAGACATCATTACTGTTTTTCTTTTTTAAATCACCCAATTAACTTATGGACCACTTGGTGTCCCACAACAGTGATGTATACTATTATAGTATTGATTAATATTTTGAATTAGCTTTTATTTTTGTATTTTCATTTTTAATTTTAGTTTTAGTCATTTTAGTACGTCTTAGTTTATTTAATATTTCAGTTTTAGTTATTTCCTTATTTTCTAATTCTTTTTATAAAAATTTTACATCTATATTGTATTTTATTTCAGCTTTACTTTTATTAACATTTTCTCATAGTTTTAATTTAGTTTAGTTAGTTTTTAGTTAATATCAACACTGGTCCTAGAACCACTGCTTTAAGACCGTTATAAATGTATTGTGAATCTCATACAAGTTTGTGTTGTCAGGAGGTAGTAAAGTGTGAGATTGAGGTGATGAACCAGTTAAATCATGCCAATCTGATCCAGCTCTACGCTGCCTTTGAATCTCGACATGAAATCATTCTAGTGATGGAGTAGTAAGTTACATCCACAAACACATCGAAGTTTCACACAGACATGCTCTCTCACTAACTGAATCTCATTCATGCTTTGTGTATTTTTGTGTACCCTGTGTACCCCCTAGTGTTGATGGTGGAGAGCTGTTTGACCGGATCATAGATGAGAACTACAAGTTGACCGAGATGGACACAGTGCTGTTCATCAGACAGATCAGTGAAGGGCTTCAGTATATGCACAAGATGTACATATTACACCTTGACCTAAAGGTACCAAACACATTCTTGTTAATAAAATGCATTTTAACAGCTGCATAACAAGAAGTTTGAAATGCCTGTGTTTACTCTGTCAACAGCCTGAAAATATTCTCTGTGTCAGTCGACAAACAAACAAGGTGAAGATAATTGACTTTGGGCTTGCAAGGAGGTTAGTATTTGTTTCTGTGTCTGTGTTTACACTGGGTCATATATCTACTGCTTTTATCATGCCAATTTGTTCTTCATCTTCCTTTCAGATATAAACCCAGGGAAAAGTTGAGGGTGAACTTTGGCACACCTGAGTTCCTGGCTCCTGAAGTCATCAACTATGAATTTGTCTCATTCCCGACTGATATGTGGAGTTTAGGTGTCATCACTTACATGCTGTGAGTCCATAGACATCAATGAACAATCATATAATACCAAAAGGAGAGCGATTTGTAATACTTACTTGTGTTTGCATGTGTAGGCTCAGTGGCTTGTCTCCGTTCCTGGGTGAGGATGATAATGAGACACTAAATAACATCCTGGCATGTCAATGGAGTTTTGAAGAAGCAGAGTTTGCCGACATCTCTGAGGAGGCCAAAGACTTCATCTCACGTCTGCTTGTGAAGAGCAAAAGGTTTGTGTGTCCTCAGAAGTCTGACAAATCCTCTATTTTTAATTCTAAAAAGTTACCTGGGTGTTTGTGTTTTAATGCAAGTCTCTTTTTTGTGCAGTTGGAGAATGAGTGCATCCCAGTCCCTGAAACACCCATGGCTTTCAGACCGAGCACTTCACTACCGTCTACACCATAAAGTTAATAACAGCTTTGAGTTTATGGCTAAATGAGTGCAGTAGTGAAATAATGCAAATTAAAATTATATATATTATATATATATATATATATATATATATATATGTATTATAATTATATATTATATATATTAAAATGCAAATGATAATTAATGAACCTGTTTCTCTCACAGAAAAACAAGTGTCACTCTTCTCATGCCCCTCCTCCAGAGGGATAAACAGGTAAGATGCATACAGTAACTTGAAATATGTATGGATAGTTCACCCAAAAATGAAAATTCTGTCATCGTTTACTCATGTCGTTCCGATCCTGTATGCCTTTCTACTTCAAAACACAAAAGAAGATATTTTGAAGACTGTTGATAAGTTTCCTGTCCCACCCAAATATCTTCTTTTGTGTTCTGCAGAAGAAAGGAAGTCATAAGGAAGGGTAAATGATGACAGAATTAAATTTTTTTTGGTGGACTTTCCCTTTAAATGTTAAAAAGTAATAAACATTCTGTTGTCATATCCTTAATTTAATGTTTTCTGCAGAAGTGATCGTTGGCTCTCCTGATGCCTTTGTGACACACTGGACCAATACTGTTGTACCTGAACAACAACACAACATCTGTTTAATATTACAGTCAAATACTGAACTGTACAATGTCTATTACAGACTTACCTCAATCTTAAAGGGATAGTTCACCCAAAAATTAAAATTTTATGTTTAGTGACGTATATGCATGAAAGAGCGCTTCTGCACATGCGTCTACTACAAGGCCGTAACCATGTCTTGAACATTGGGGGGGACCAATTTTTGTATATATATATATATATATATATATATGCTTTAATTGACGCACGCACACACATTATTACTTGCACACAGAGACTTGTCAGCACTACCCCGCGACTTTTATTGTAATAAAATAGTTTCCATACTGAATCTATTATATTTCTCAGCAACGACGTGTTTTTGAAGTAGGACTAAATTGACAGTTTCATTGTTTGTAGGGACAGACAAACAGATGCAGATGATTAACACACGCACATTTCATCTCTCTCTCTCTCTTTCTCTCAAAATGGGCATATTTTTGAAAAAGTCAAGTAATTGCTTCACTGAATATAACTGTCGGTCATGTAACATTTCTTTCCTATAACAGTTGACTAAACATTAATTGATTTGCAGCTTCCATCTTACCTCGCTCTATTTCAGTGTTTTCAATCTTTCGCGGCGCGCTCAACATCTGTGAACGCTAAACCCCGCCTACTTTGATTTGATTGGCCAGTTCAATTATTTTGACATTGACAAGCGCTGTTAGCCGCTGAGGCAGAGCAGACTGAAAATGTTACTTTTAAAGCTTTTTTTGTCATCCTAACAAGAGCGCTGCGTAATGGAGGACAGCAGATCAGTGCAAGAATTTCAAATATTGGGGGGGACATTTGGCCATTTCTAATTATTGGGGGGGACTTGTCCCCCTCAATGTCTATGGTGGTTACGCCCCTGGTCTACTATGTCTGAGCACGTTGACACGTCACGCGCCAGATGTTGTGAACGCGCTCAGGACAGTTGGACATTGCGGTGGATCAGAGGTAAAAAATGATATAAATTCTGTTCAGTTTCTTGCAAAGACCAATTGTTTCGTGTCTTAAGACCTCAATGTATCGTCACGAGCCGCAGAGTTTAATTTGGTTTTGTCTGTGTATGTTTTATTGTCTCTCAAAGCCATGGGTCCCATTGACTGCCATTATATGACTGACAGACTGCAATGGTTTGAGTTAAAAATCTTCGTTTGTGTTCTACTGAAGAAACAAAGTCACCCACAGCTTGGATGCCCTGGGGGTAAGCAGATAAACATCAAATTTTCATTTTTGGGTGAACTATCCCTTTAAGTTAAAACAGCATACAACACATTAAAAGTACAGCTCTCCACTTGTGGTACAAGAATATTTCACCATTCTGTTCTCCAGTCCTGGTTTAAGTGGGTTTTAACTGTCTGGTGGCTGTCGTCTTATGAAAAATTACTACGTACAGTTAATACTACAGTGAGTTGGTCTTGTATGTGCACTTTATAATTGGCCAGGACTGGAGGAAGTATGTGAATGACAAGAGTGCAACAGAAATCATCATTCATACTCTATACGCACAAATATATCAAGTCTTATGGTAATATTCTGTACATCACTGGTTTATGGTAACATTTCATTCACGTAATGTTTGTGAAGGCATTAGAATTCACAAAGGAAAAGGTACTGTATTTTACACTTGAAACTCTAGCACCCTTAATGTCAAAATCCTGCACATTATCTATCATTTTTGAATGTTATGTCATTTCTGCTGATTTTCAGGAAGTCTAAATGTCAGAGTTTGGAGTTTGGTTTTATGTGTGCATGTAGCTACTGTTATCTGATACAAATAACCATGACCCAAATACAGCTCTCACTTACAACATTTTATTCAATAATGTCATTTAGAATGTAATTTAGAGGGTTTCCCATAGGGCAAATGTATTGTGCAGAATGCTTAGGTAATGCTGCTGATCTCTCACTTCATTGTATTTTTGTTTAAAAAAAAAAATTTACTTTGGAAATTTGAGACTGGGACACTAGCTTCAAGACTGGCTGTTTTTGGTCTTGCTCACTCCCTCTCTTTGTAGTAGATGTCTCACCTTCCATGAAGGCAAACAAAAAAACAGAACACTACCTACAATTGTATTGTGTGTTTTTGTGTGGTTCTATATATAAAGATACTGTTTTGCTTTTCTGCACCTTTTCTGATGTTTACTTGAAATGCTTTCACAAAATATTAAATGGAGTGAAATATATTGTACGTCAGCTTATGGCTTACAAAGTAGTGTTTTTAGACACTAGGATTCTAAGTGAAAGCTGAAAAACCAGGACTATCACTTCATGATGTCTAAGCATTAATGAAAAGATTTATTTATTTTTATGTTTTGATTTCAGTTTCTATGTATGCCATGACTGGATTGAGGAAAGCTGAAATATAATAGCTCATAAACTACTAGGAAAATACAGTACTTTCATATATTAGTACTTGTACATTATTTAAAATCTATATTGTTGTACTTGTAAGTGCTTTATGTTGTGTACGTGCTTTAGAATCTTAAATATTATTTAAATTAAAATATATTTTGAACAAACGTTTGATTGTCTTGTTAATTCCTTTTATCTCTTCTCAGAGCAACGGCAATTTATTTATTTTTATATATTTTTTTTTATCTATGGTTGTGGCACAATTAATCGTATAAAAATGATGTGACCCTAAAAAACCCTTTAGTGACTAAAACCAGCTAACAGACCAGCTTGACCAGACTGAGATACCAGCAAAGACCAGAAAAACAGCCTAGACTAGTTGAAGCCGTTTTTTCAGCAGTGATTTAGGCCTAGGATTTATAATATTTAATGCTAACAATTATTATTAGATATGTAATAATAAAATGAGAACGTAAAAAGTGGTTTGTTTAATTCCTCCTGAATCTCGATTCCTTAAGTGGGCGCTGTGACACATTTACACCCCAAGCCATCACGATTTCTCTCCTCTTTGTTCTGTGGTGCGCACGTCACTGGAGCTCTGCTCTGTGATTGGCTGCTGAGTGCAGGTTCCTGATGTGTCGCTCAAGCAGCTGGAGTTTCGGATGTTTGCATCCGTTCATGACAAACGATCGCGCACAGTGTATCCAGACCCCACAGACACACTCCGAACCGAAACCAGCTCCAGAAAATGGCTCAATGTGCAGCAGCCAGTGGTGATGTGAACGGAGACGGCAAGACGAAGAGGAAAGTGGCCATCATTACAGGCATAACCGGTCAGGTAACGTGAAGAATCGTCTCAACATACACGACGCGATGGTATATACGGAGAGTTCAGCTAGAAATCAAAAGTCTGTCATGTTTACTCACCTTTATTCTGTTTCAAACGCGTATGGCCTTCTTTGTTCTGTGGGAAACAAAGGGTGATGTCAAGCAGAATGACAGCCCCAGTCACCATTCATTCTTATTGGAGGAAAAGAGATGCGGTGAATAGTGACCGAGGCTGTCAGTAACTTACAAGAGAGTGAGTAAATGCTGACAGACTGTTATGAGACGATTTCATCCAGTTTTATCCTTGACACCTTTGCTCACTTGCTTTGTGGTTTTTGGTAACCATGACAACAGTAGTTTTTGCTAAAATGCCACAATTAGTTGTCTCTGTAAAATAAACTAAAAATTAAATAAAAAGACTATAGGCAGCTATAGAAGTTTTTTTTATTTTTATCTCACGTGGTCATTTCCGGACTTATAAGTAACTGATAACTAAGCTTAGAGTAGTACAAGGTGCATAGTAAAGTGCTATGACTATGTCCAGATGTGCCTTGTTGTGTCTGTAAACCACTACAGTCCTGGTGACATTTTGTTCCACTGTATACTTTTATATGTCTGGAATGGCAATATGTACAGTATGTGACAATTTGATATGGCAAGCAACATTCACAGCTATTGTGAACTAAAAGGAGAGTCTCATGTGAGTCCTTTAATTGTTGGCTGTTGTTTATCTGTTTATCTAGCCCCACCCGGGACCTTTTCATTGTGATTCACAGTGAACTATGTAACAGGAGACATGTGACGCATCCTCAAAAGTTCATTGAGGATATAAGCAGGTAGCTTGTTTTCCAGTTTGCTGGATAGAGAAAGTTCAAACCTTTCAGAATAGGAAGCAGACAAAATTACATAAGTTTCATTTCTATTCTGTTGTGAAACGTTTTACAAGTCTTTTGTAAGTTTAGAGTGCTTGAGTAAGTTACAAACATGGGTGTATCTAGGCATCCAGACCATGATACTTGGTATTCAGGTTTCTAGGTTTCGCTTTGCACATTTATGTGATGTGTTTTAAGTAACAGGCTTGTCTTGCTTTGTGCATCATATATATATTAGCTGAATGTGCCATCCATTTTGTCTTGACCAGACTTTCTGGACTGTAATAGTAAGATTTAAATGGTTAAAAACGGTATATTCTCCACTCCAGTTAAAGCGTTTTACACCACAATACAATATTTATATGTTCTTTCAAACTAAAAGAAATGCATCATGTAAATGTTTCTGTGACGAAGCACTTAAATATTTAATGAGGCAAGCAGAGTTCAGTTTATTGATTATTTGTTGATAAACATTTGACCATTATTTTCCAATAGTGCATTATTACTTACAAATATTAACTACTTAAAGTCTATATTCAACACTAATATTTTCACCAGCTAAAAAATGGTTTTAAGTTAGTTATTTCTATCTTTTGCTGTAGTTAGGGATGCAACGATTATAGATTTTGTTGGTACGATTATAGTCTGAGGAATAATCACGGTTTCACGATTATTACGATTATTATGCATTTATTAATTTCACAACAAAAAATCACATAAACACTGTTTAGAAGTGTTATTTATTGCTGCCTTTTGAAACAGAAATAACACAGTAACCAATAATATAGCACAAAATAATAATACTAAAGAAAAAAAAGTCCATCTCTCCTATTGGAATTAAAAAAGGTGATCTCTGCTCTGTAAACATCCATGTCAGTATTTCCCTTTTGAAAATAACAAATGGAAATAGATCACAAATGTATTTGGTGTTTTCATTTTGTATATTCTTTCTACATTTCTTTTGGACCTGAGGTACAGAACTTGGAAAGATGGTGAAAAAAAATTGACTTATGAATAATACTATAACAGGGATGATAAATCAAAATGTTAATTATGTATTATTAATATAAGACTAATATTAACTTTATTTATCCCACAGAGGACACTGTTACTAATGAGGGGAATAAACTAAACTATTATTGTAATCAACTGTCATCCATACTTATTCATTTTAATAATCTTTATTCGTCTGATTTTACATATGGCCTGAGAAAATCATGTCTATTATTTTGGTTTGTGAGATCGAGATCGAGCAGCCCACACAAACATTTAGGAGGACAGAAACTAGTTGTCAATGCTGCCCAGCGACTTTCGTTAATAAAATAGCTTAGATACTGGATCACTACATTACATTAATCAGCAAAGAGGGGGTAAAATGACTGTTTAAATAACTAAACTCAAATCTTCATTGTTTGTAGTGACGCGCAGATGCAGGTAGGCTAATTCACACACGCAACTGTCACCTCTCTCTCTCTCTCGCTCCGTACTATTTCATCTCTGTCTGATGCAGGCAGAATGCTAGAGCTAACGAACTTCGCGTCAGGTGGTCCTTGCCTTCATGTTGTGCATTAAAATCGTTTATTGCACAGCGAGAACAGGTTGGCTTGCTGTGCATTATCCCTTATGTATACTCTTTAACAGCAATATTTAAATGACGCCCTAAAGCGCGGTTAATTGTAAAACCGGTTAATCGCTGCATCCCTAGCTGTAGTGTGTTAGTAGAAAATATCAGTTTACATTTCCAAACATTCATTTTTTCATTAATTGTTAGAATCCAGTGCGATTTTTGTTTGCACAAGGAGTCTGACAACAGCCAGAGCTCCACACAGAGATCTGATCTGATCATCATCCAGTCTGTCTGGAATGACATGAAGAAACAGAACAAACTGAGACAGACTAAATCCAGAAGAACTGTGGACCAAGATGCTTCAAGAAACCTACCTGCAAAGCTACAGTACTGTTAAAAGTTTTAGGCACTTGAGTAAAAATTCTGTAAAATGAGGATTCTGTCAAAAATAATGTCATAAATAGATTTTCTTTATCAATTAACTTCTATTAACTAAATTAAATCAACATTTGGTGTGACCACCATTGCGTTTAAAGTAGGGAAGCACGATATTGGATTTTTGCCGATACCTGATATGCCGATAAATTTCAACTCATTTTGGCCGATAGCAGATGCCGATACCGATATATAATTATTTTTCATTTTGGTTAGTTTTAAACAATAACTTATTTGTTAGAATTAAATAAACAGTAATAAAGTTATTTTATAATGACAGTACATTGAAAATTTGAAAATAACTATAAATAAACTATATATTAATCACTGCATTTTTTTTTTCAGAAAGATGCAGTGGTAACCTTAACATTTTATTTTATGATTTAACATTTGTAAATGGTCTAAAGCAAAAGAGTTGTAAAAATTCTGAAAATCTTTTAGAGCTCATAATTTGATAAATAAATATAACATATTGCACATTAATGAATAAATCAGTATATATAAAATTATTTAATTTAAGTGTCATGTTTGTAATTTTGTTTTGTTCATGTAAGCTATAGCTTCTGACCTTTAAATCAAAACATTAAACTCATGATTTTATGGCATCAATTACTGCTTTATTTAATCCGAAACACAGTCTAAATATTACTTGTGTATTTTGCTTTCATTTTCTTAGAAGTAGGCCAACAGCGCCCCCTATGAAATTAAAACTCCTTACCGAACGGGCATTAAGACCCGGGGGAGGCTGCCGCTGCACGTGCTATTACTGTTTGCAGTAGGTGCATTCTCAGTTTAAATGCAGCGATCCAAAACAGTGAATCTAATCATCATTCAGACAAAACTTTGCTTCAAGAATGAGCCACACTGCTGACGTGATCTAATCACTAGCACACCCTGAGCACATGTGAGTTAATGTATTCCTCTTATCAGCAAAACATATCTGCATAATTTTTCATATCGGGCCGATACCGATATTTACATTTAAAGCCATTATCGGCCGAGTCCGATATTGGTCCGATAATATCGTGCATCCCTAGTTTAAAGCAGCTTTTGCCCTAGGTGCACTGGCGCATAGTTTTTCAGGTAGCTTTGCAGGTAGGTTTCTTGAAGCATCTTGGAGACATGAAGCATCTTGGGCCACAGTTCTTCTGGATTTAGTTTGTCTCAGTTTGTTCTGTTTCTTCATGTCACTCCAGACAGACTGATGATGATGAGATCAGATCTCTTGTGCGGAGCACTGGCTGTTGTCAGACTCCTTGTGCAAACAAAAATCTCACTGGATTGTTACGATTAATGACAAAATGGATGTTTAGAAATGTAAACTGATATTTCCTACTGACACACTACAGCAATAGATAGAAAAATAAATGACTTAAAACCATTTTTTAGCTGGTGAAAATACTAGTGTTCTGATAATTTCGGCCACCACTGTATATATATTACAGACACCCTAATGAAATGAAAATGATATTCTGGCCCGGATACATCTTGAGGGAGTGTCAGCTTGTGTAAATATGTCTGTTTCAGATAGTGTGTACAGAGCCTCTTCCACTGTATAATGCCATTATGACATGGAAGCTTGAAAGTGCCTTGCCTTTAATTGTCAGCTGTTGTGATGTGGGCAGGTGAATGAAACAGGGGATCAAAAAAAGAAAGGTTCTGCCTTTTTAATTATGTTGTATAAATTTTGATCCCTTTTCGTGTGTGTTGGAGTGCTTGAGATGGTTCACATATATATATATACATAAATGTGTGGGTCAGTTTTTGTTTAAAGAGGGTTTTGTTACACTTTATCCAGATTTATTTTGTCAGTGAGGTCAATGCAAAGTCAGTATTTTTTTCTAAACAAAACAAAAAAACCTTAATTTAATTCACATGCATTGAAGTGCATCAGAACGTCATTGCTGACGTGGTTTAATGTGTAACATTAGATGCCAGGTGCTGCATAAATGACATTAAATAAATATTTCAACTGGAAAGACCAGCTTGTAACGTATAAAGTTTTCTTGGGTGTATGTGGTGAGAGGATTCTCGGGTAACTTGAATGTTTACAGTAAGCTGGGTGGTGTTTAGCATTCGCAGACTGAAGAAGGAAGTTCCTGGTTCGTCTCATAATAAGAAACTTTAACGTGGGCAGAGCGCCAGGGTAATTTGACGACAACGTTGTTAAAAAGTCAGGATGCAGTTTGCTTGATGAACAGCAGAGGGCGGTCGAATGACAAAAATCGTCCAGACGGTATTTACAAGCACGTTCTTAGCATACGCTTCCTATCAAAGACCATAGAATACCCTTAAAGGGACTTTGTTCCTATGCAACGCACTGAACAAAATCATATGGATTGATATTGTTAGTTTTTAGTTTTTCTGAACACAGTTTAGAAAATAGTAGATTATAAAGCTTTCCAAGTTATTGTTGGAGTTTTATACTTTTATCATAATATGTTTACAAAAGTCAATGACATGTAATTTTTGGTAATCATTTTATTTCAGACAGATGAAAATAAATAAACAAACAAACAAACAAACAAACACTGTCTGATGTATTCAGTGTATCCTCGGGTTATTATGGAAGCAGTTTAAAAATTTTAGATTATAATTTTGTGTAGGTCTGTCACCATAAAACCCTTACTGGACACAACCATGTATTTCAAAGGCAGTTGCCATAACCAAAATGAATAGTAAAACGCATTAATTGTGTGTATTTTTGTTGATGTGTGCAGTTAGTTATGTTGAAGTTGTTGCGCCCACTTGTGGTTCATTACGGAACACATAGCCGTTTGTTTGGATTTGTGCTTTGAGGTGGTAAACAGAGAAAGACTGCTTTACTGCGGTCAAGAGCAAATGTAAGGGACCTATTTCCACACAGACAAATCGACACGCAGTACGTACACAAACAGAGATAATACGTCACAGTCAGAGAGACAGACACACGGACTGTTTTGGTTGGGCAAGTTAAGTGGGCTTATTTGATTCATTCTTTCCTTTACCACTCTGGTTTTCTCAGCATAAATGCATCCACAGTTTGCCATTAGCAATCAGCCTGTGTCTCGTGCAGAGGTCTAAAGGCCTATAGATTTATCTTTATGTGGTGCACAAGGGTGATTGTAATTGCAATGGAAAGTTTTTCCAAATTAGTCAGCATTTCTGAGATGTTTCGCACATGTGGTTTGACTCAAAATAAGAGATGATTAAAAATTAAAAAGTGATTTATTTGAAAGATTTTATAATTCGGACAGAAAGTGATTGGTGGCTTAAGGTAGGCCTGTGTGTGCGTATGCACAGACTGGTTGGAATGTCGTGTCCGTCTAGGTTTCCTGTCTATGAACGTAATCTGCGGGAAACAGGCAACGTTTCCCAACAGTCTCAGCATGATGATAAGCTTCTTTTTATCAGGGTTATGAGTCCGCGCTGCAGTTGGCACTTGTGTCACACACATATACACACACAGAGAGCCTCAGGTGGTCAGACATTGAACGGGTTTTATGTAAATGGCCAGCGAACGGTGTGAAAAGGAAACGGAAATGTATCTTTAAGCACATCTTTTCTTCTGCGGACATATATACTTATATACAGGCACACACACGGCTGCTGGAGCTTCTCATTTTTTCCCAAAGGTCTTTGGGACTGTGCCTATATCACCCCAGCAGGAAGTAGGGGGCGGAATGCCATGGCCGGGGCGGAATGTTCCAAAGTTCTAGAATGTGCGGTCGGGAAGCATGAGAGGGGAAAAAGGGAGAACGAGAAGGAGAATAAGAATGAAAGAGACTCAAAAGTTGTTTATGTCTTAGGTTAAAACGTGTCTTTAGGGTACGGCCATGTCACTTTTTGACAGTCAGGTGGATTCAGAGGCTTAAACTGAGCTGTCAGGCTTTCACTGACTGACACGATGGCCTTGTTTGCTCGATTAATACTCTTTTGTCTCTCTGTGTGTGTAATGCACTCGGATGATTCAGTAAACTTGTATTACACTGGCTTACGGTGTGTGTTGTAGCCCGTAGGCACTCCTTACTTATTTGTTAGCTGTCTTGTCGACTGTTTTCTTTGCATTCTTTGCAGACTATGTATGGAGCTCTTTTTAGTGAGGGGATTTTTAGTTCTCTGCTGTTAAAGGATAGCTTGCCCAAAAATGACAGTTCTGTCATAATATACTCAGCCTCAAATCGTTCCTTTCTCTTTTCTGTTAAACACAAAAGAAGATACTTAGAAAAATGTATTTTTTGTCCATATAATTGGATCCATTGGGGCAAAAATAGTTGTGTTGCATGAAAGAAATAAAGTCATACAGCTTTGGAAAGACACAAGGGTGAGTTTCGACACAAGCGTGTGTGTGAACGTGTACAAAAACGCGTATTTGTATAATGTAGGCGTGTATTCACTGCGGTCTGGCTCATGAAATTCTGAAAGAAATGGTCATTGTGTTGAATACTCTCTTGGGTAATGCTTGCCGTAAATGTTTGTGTTTCTCAAAACCAAAAATAATTCTCCCTCTATGTGGTTTCAGGATGGGTCCTACCTGGCTGAGTTTCTTCTGGCTAAAGGTTATAAGGTGGGTAAGACAATGTAACCCTTAAAGACATGCTACAAGCCTGTCAGAAATCATTCCCACATTGATCTGATGCAAATATCTCACTGTCTGTTAATAATCAAATGTGAAAGTCATATTTTCATAAGATTTAAATTTAAATGGGTTGCATCTCATTTAAAGGTTTAACAGATGAATAAATATTTCACTGTTCAGAGGTTTGGATCAGCTTTTTAATGTTTTAAAGAAGTCTCTTCTTAGCAAAGTTGCATTTATTTGATTAAAAATACAGTAAAACAGTAATATTGTGAGATATTATTATAATTTAAAGTATCATTTTAGGTAATTTTGTCAGGATTCTTTGATGAATAGTTTAAAAGAACATTTAAAATAATTAATTTAAAATAAAAAGAGTTTGTAACATTTTAAGTGTCCTTACTGTCACATTTGATCAATTTAATGTATCCTTGCTAAATAAAAGTATTAGCTTCTTAATAAAAATCTTAGTGATCCCAAATCTTTGAACGATAGTGTAAATTCAGTTTAAATCATACATACTCTAAAGACTGGAACTTTTTGGTGTTTTGGACAGGTTCACGGAATCCTCCGCAGGTCCAGTTCTTTTAACACAGGCCGGATTGAGCACCTTTATCATAACCGTCAAGCACACACAGAAGGAAGTGAGTTTCACATCCACACACCATAATATGCATGTTTTATTATGTTTGTAAATGCATAAATGTCTTCTAACCTGTTTAAAATATCACTAGGCATTGGATCCACTGGGGGTTGTAAGTTGTTCATTCAGTATTTTTTATTTATTTCTTAAGGTATTTTCCTTTATGGTTACAGTCAAAACATTCTTAAACACTGTTTTGACTGTAATTATTTATTTTGGGTAAAGTCTGAGAAAATCATTTGTATGGCTCCTCTGTGATAAAACTCATGCATTTGGACTGCAGTTAATCACAGGGAAGACAAAGAAGTTTTCTATTTTTATTCATATAGGGAATGACATATACACAATGCAGTTAAATATGGTTGTCACTCTTCTTTTAAGTGCTTAATCCTGTTTTGTACAAACAAGAGTTTGCCTATTTATTGGAGTGACAAAAGTGTTCTACGACAGAATTCACTCCCCAAAATTATGATGCCGGACAATTATAGTGCCCTACAATGGGAATATGCAGTACGTACATACAGCTGAAAGACGCCAAAAGTTTCACAGTTTTAGAGGTGACTGCTGTACTACGTACAGAAAGTTAGTTGGTTAGTTTACGGAAACCAGCTTCCTTTGTGCCAAAATTCGAGAATTCTAATTATAAAAGTGTCAATTTGGGCCCAGTTCATCTATATGAACTGATTCATCCATATAAACTGACCAAATTTAATTTGACCGGGAATCTTTTTCTTGATGGTGGAAGAAGAAAATTGGCTTGTTTGATTGAAATTCAAGTCATTTATTAGTCCCTGTATAAAACATTTGCTATCTTTCAGTCTGTACCTGGTTTTGAAAGCAAAATCAAATAAAATTAAATTCAAAGTTTTGCTCAAAAATCTAGAAATAGACTCTTGCTTATTTCTCTCCAGTTGATCTGGTGATGGGCAACTTTTTATTTTTTCCTCTGTAAACAATTTAATAAACATTTCAGACATGGATATAACGTCTTTGTTTTGGGGCTGGTTGTTTTCACTTAATCTTTAAACTTGAGCCTATGTGGAGGAAAAAATGTTTAAACTTAAAACTTTTCAGATTGCTCTCTAAGTCACATTTAAGAGGAATGAAATTAATTATTTTATTCTGTGCCTTATAGACATGAAGTTGCACTACGGAGACTTGACTGACAGCACGTGCTTGGTAAAGATTATCAATGAAGTCAAACCCACTGAAATATACAACCTTGGAGCACAGAGTCACGTCAAGGTAAAACTTTCTCATTCTCCCAACTTCTAGCTTCCTTTCTCTATATTTCTCAATCACACAGATGCTCTTTGTCTGTCGACTCTCAAACTCTCCTCCTGGACAGACACAAACTGTTTCATAATGACTTTGGTTTCTTTCTCGGTGTCTGTGAGGTGAACAAATGACCCCATCCAAGTAATACTTTGGAAAGAAAGAAACTCTTAACCAAATACAGAAGACTTTCTTTCACTCTCTGTTCCTTTACCCACACCCCTAATGTCTAGTCATCTGGGATGAGGTCAGGGGGATGTTAGTCAGAGAGTTGGCCATCATGGTGTGTGTGAACTTCTGTGTGGGTGCTCCACAGGGTAATTTATGGGAAACAAGCACAAACGGCAGTTAAAGTGAGGGAGAGGAAGATGACGGAATAAGAAGATCAAAAGCAGAATAGGGACGAGATAATTCGGAGGGATATGAATGAGACATTTCTATTGATATCGTTTCTTTCAGCTACTCATGAGTTCAGTCACAGGAAAAAACATTTAAATCTGCTCAACTGGGTATTAGAGAGAAACAACAGTGTCATGTTTTTGCTGTAGCTTATTATGTTTCAACCACACAAAGAAAACAACTGAATGCTCCATAAAACAAGTTCTTTGGAATAATCACACTGACCGGGAATTAAAAGATTTGTTCATCCAAAAAATAAATTCTGTCACCGTTTACTCACCATATTCCGAAAAGTCATGAGGCTTTGGTACAACATTAGAGTGAGAAAATGATGACTGAAGTTTAATTTTTGGGTGAACTATTCCTTGAAAGACATGAAACTTTTTTCACAAACAATTTATCTTCCGTTACGTGGTGTATTTCCAAATGAAACAGAAGTTGGGATTTGACTGAATTGTAACAGACAAGTGATTATATTGTTGGTTAATATTATTTTACCCCACTCATGCGGCATTTGTTACGTAAGAAAAATGAAAGTAATTTTGGAAGCAGGAAAAGTTACTACATCTGATGAGAGATCATGGAAACTTTTATAGAACAACAAGGCACTGATGAATCATCCATAATAAGACCAGAGACATTTTATTAAGAAAGTGAATAGTCAGTTTTGATTTCCTGCTGTCAAGCTCAATCAGAAACATACTAAGGGGCCATTCAGTCGTTTTTGACAGACATGTTTTTGCTTTCATCTCACGTCTTTTGCAGTATATCACACATGACACAGCCCTCTTTTTGTTAAATCCTTCTTTAGACTGTGCTTTTTTTAACTCCACCCCTCTGCATCTCTCGATTTTAAACACAAAAACGCATTTTGTGTGAACAGCCCCTCAAGTTATTCTTGCACAATTTAATTACCACTTGTGTTTGATAACTACAGTGACTAATTTTGGACACTCAAGTCATATTTAAAATGTATCAATGTCATTGTATTATGTATTAGTACAAATAGTGCTTTTCAAGTATTACCACTTTTTTGATCCAGTTTTGGTGGATAAATTTACTGTACTTTTTGGTAACACTTTAGAATAGGGAACGCTTATTCACTTTTAACTACGAAATTAGGAATAAATTCCTAATTTGCTGCTTATTAATAGTTAGTAAGGTAGTTGTTAAGTTTAGGTATTGGGTAGGATTAGGGATGTAGAATAAGGTCATGTAGAATAAGGCATTAATATGTGCTTTATTACTACTAATAAATGGCTAATATTCTAGTAATATGAATGCTAATAAGCAACTAGTTAAGAGACCCTAAAATAAAGTGTTACCGTATTTTTGAGCTATATTTCTTTAAAACAAATGTGACTTGGTTTGATATTTTGTTATATAATGGCAATACATTCATACATTTTTAAAAATGGCTTAACTGTTCAAATACTCATTGGAGCGACTGTTTGTCTAAAATGATTCATGAGCCTCAGTGGTTGGTTTGTAAGTCAGTAGGATGGAAAGATCCAGACTGCACCTGCGGGCTGAAAACGTACTGTTAAATACAGCAGCTGCCGTAATATGGAACTAAATAATTCAGGTGGAAACTCAAGGCGAAACATTGGCCAAAAGACAGGCATCCATTATCCTGAATGGGAGGTGTTCTGGGTGTCCCATCAGGAGGATCATCTGCTGTGATGACAGATAACGGCAGGATGTTCACTGTCATAACGAATTTTGTACCGTTGTGGCTCCTCAACATAAAGAATAAAAAGTACTTTAAGCATAGATATAGCACTAAGGGAGAGTAGTTCATATTTAAAGATTGCTGTCATACTACGACAACCGCAATCAGGATTGCTATGTGTAAAAATAAACAAGCTTGATTTAATTACACCATCAGTTTAGGCTTGTAAGTGTGTCCGTTTGCCGGGAGTGTTCATTAAAGAAAGGCGTTTCAATCAGTGCCCGCAGTAATGAAGTGGTAGATCACTGCTACTCTCTGATTGTAGTTTACATTTTTACTCACCGCACTTTGTTTGGATATGGCAGAAAGAGTGGCAGAGAAAACACATACACACACATGCTTGGTTTCCAGTTTTTACACACAGGGGTCAGCAAAGTGCTATTTTGTTTGAAAGTACCGCTTGGTGGTTTTTGTAGGATATTCGTTTATGCTTAAAGGAATGTTTCAGAAAGAAAGTGATGTGCTTTTTTTCCTTCATGCACATTCTGTCTTTGTGAGCATTTATAGTCTTGTTTATAAGTTATTCAAATAAATCAGTTGGATAAATGACAGAAGGACGACAAGCATAAAGACTGTAATGAACTTTGATTGAGTGGAAATAAAGTCATGGGGTATTCAGGTCTAATGTTGCATAACAACGTTTGAACATTTGATTTTCTTCTAAGATCTCAGTCACTCTGTAATTATGACCAATTAAAATGGGAATGATTGTGTGTGTATGTGTGGACTCTGTGACTGTGTGTGTGTGTGTGTGTGTGTGTGTGTGTGTGTGTGTGTGAGTGTGACTGTGTGTGTGTATGCACATATGTAGAGTTCGATAAACCATTCCTGCCTTTATCCTTTTCCTCTTTATTTTACATTTGTAACATTTAAATTTTTACGTTCAATGTTGTAATAAAAATGTATGCAGATTTTAAATTATTATGTGAATTTAAAGGAAAATTATGGCAGTGTAAAAATGTTATATTTAATAAAATCACAGTATTCAGTACAAACATACACAGTGTGTATATAATTGTGTTAAGTTAAAGAAAGCTTAAATATTATTTTCAATAATATGATAGATGGATAGGCAGATGGATAGATATTCAGTACAAGCATATTTCAGTATTTGTATATAATTGCATGTTCAGTAGAGGTTTAAGTGTTATTTTCAATAATAATAATAATAAATAATTCAATGCATTAAACTAGTCAAAAGTGACATCAAAGATATTTATGTTATAAAAAATAATAATTTTAAATAATGCTGTTCTTTAGGCCTTCTATTCAAAGATATTAAGCAGCACAACTGTTTTTGTTAGTAATTATAGAGAATGTTTCACGAGCAGCAAATGAGCATATTAGAATGATTTCTGAAGGATCATGTGACACTGAAAACTGGAGTAATTGTTGCTGAATATTCAGATTTGCCATCACAGGAATAAGTTATACTTTAAAATGTAATCCGATAGAAAACAGTTATTTTAAATTGTAGTAATAATTCATAATATGACTGTTTTTACCATATTTTTAATCAAATAAATGCAGCCTTGCTGAGCATAAGAGACTTCTGTCAGAAACATTAAACAATCTTGCCGACCCCAAACCTTTGAACGGTGGTGTGTATCTTTTCAAAAGAAGTTTGTACTTATGATTCTGCTTTGATATGTGCCTGAATAATATCTCTAAATCTAATAATTAATTTAAAATGGAAAAATATTAAAATGGAAAACTTGCAGGGCAGCACCTGTTAGACATGTGGAACAGCATGAAATGTAAGGTAATAACAATAATACAAGTACTGAATTATTCAGGTGGGATATACCAGCTTCAGGAGGTCCGTGTGTGCAAACACAATGGAGAGATAAAGGCGTCTCTTTACATGTGAATGCGCACTGTTCCGACTGTCATGTCAGGACCTTGTCTCCAACAACACGTTTGGCGATGACAGGAACAGTAAAAGAAAAGCTGTAAACCATAATGTCAGTTCAATGTCAGTGTGCGATCACGGCTTTACTACAAAAAGAGCACAGTGTACTTTACATGTTGATGTTTGTACAAGTTTAAACCTTGCGGTTATTATCAAATAACCACAAATGGAGCTGCCTTGTGGGATAGCACACTGCAATTAGTCACGTTTGACCACATCAAGCTTGTATCACATGATAAACAAGAGCTGAAGTGCCACTTCTTTAGACTGAGATTTGAGAGCCAAGTAACACACACACACACGCACTCAGATGGTTGCAAAGTGAATTTTTATGCAAAAAATCCATAAATTAATGGAGCCTATTGAATTAGAAGAGCTTGATTCTTAATTTAATTTCTTTCCAAATTGAATTTTGACTTTTTTCTTTAATGTTAAAGTATTAATGAATGTTAAAGTAGTTCAGATTTAATTAAGAAACTGAGAACACAAAATAACATCTGTGATATTTGGGCTAGTATTGTTCTGTTTTGACCTTTCCGTTACCTCTAAGCGTTTAGTATGTTTCTCTTCGACTGAAAGTCTGTTTGTGAATGTGTTTTTGTGTTTGCACAGATATCTCTTAGCACCGGCAGAATCTATTTGCTCATAGTTATATGTACAGTAGGGTGAGTGGCATAAGCTTTGTGTTTGCGTTTGGATTAGTACAGATCTGTTGCTAATATGCAGTTGTTGGACTGGAACGTTGCAGTATGTATCATGTTTTTTGTTCGTTTGTGAACATGTTTGATGTGTAACGTAAGTGTTGTCTTGGGAAGACTTTGGCATTGTGTGCATGTTTATAGACTGATGTGACACAGCAAACATGCAAGGGGATGCAGGATTGAGTGACACACTGAAAGATAATTTGACTTTGGTGAAGTGTAGCACAAAAATCCTTTCTGCTAATGGCGACAGAATATTTTAATAAGGTCACGCTTGCAGTGTATGAGACTTTGTGTAGCACTGAGCCTAAGTTTCCTTGTTAGCTAATTAGGTGTCTAGAGGATGCAGGTGCTCTCGCTTTCACACAGATACTTACAGTTAATTCATTGTGTAAATCATTCCACTCTTGTCACCTGCAACGACTGACGTCACCGCCAACAAACAGGCCTTTATTCAGTGGTGTTACATCACGTTAAAAACATGATTTTGATTTATCTAAATGACAACGCCTGAGAAGCAAGTGATTAATTATGAGAGATAAAAATCTCTGCACTGCCATCTCTGTCACTCATTAAAGGGTGGGAATTCAGATGCATTTTAAACATGTTTGCTTGTGTGGTAGACATGTTGTATAACATGCTCATACAGACACTGGAAGTGGTAGAAAAGACATATGACATTTAATCTCTTTTTTTTTTGCTTTTCAGTAGACTAATCATTATAATCATTATTTAAAGTTTAAAAATTATTTTTATTTGGATATAAATATTTGGATATTTACAATGTATTACTTTATTTTCTTATTAATTTTATTATTATAATTTATAATTATTATAATATAATATATATATCCATTATAATATCATTTTTATTATTTATAATTATTTTCTTTATTTCTTTTTCTTTCTTTCTTTCCTCAGTAGACTAATTATAATAATTATTTATAGTTTTTAATCAATACTTTTTTATAAATATTTTAATTATAGATTTCTATATTATATTATAATTAATGGGACATGTAGTGTGTGTGTGTATATATACTAGGGGTGGAACGGTTCAACATTTTCACGGTTCGGTTTGTATCACGGTTTTAGGGTCACGGTTTCGGTACGGTTCGGTATGTTTAGGGAAAAACTATACTGTCAAATAACAATAAAGAAAATAAGAATAATTTAACTACAAGCAACAGCACAAATAAAAATACAATAGAGTAAAGATACAAATAAAATAAACAGTGATTTTCAGTTTTTTTTTTTTTAGGTAGGTCTATAGCATTAATTTTTAGGTACAGAAATTGAATAAAGTAATCAAATGTAAAACAGCATTGCATATTTGACTGTATAAATTAAAGATTAATCTTTGTTAAAGTTACAAAAGCGATTCAATCAAGAGCAGTGAGTGATTTCTTTGTTGTTGCTGTTTGATAAGTGTTAAGAAAGTCACTTTAAGAGAATGCTCTGATACTGTACGTTCAGCCGGCTATGTCTGCTATAGGATACTTACCAAGACGGGCATTTTGACATAATTTTTGTGTGAATTTGTCCATTCAAACACAATACTTCAGAGAGAGCTTAATGCGCGCGTTCTGAGGCGCGGTTTTGCACGCATGATAATGAGTGCACGCACAAATCTTCTCACATGCGCCCGCAAGCTCACGTCCTCTGGCTCTTAAATGTTTAAACTGGCAAAGCTTACATGAGTTTGGTTTAAACACCGATATCAACGTATGCTGTTCAGGTCTCACCTGTGCGCGCGCGCTATCAGCACCTGGGTGATGACGGAATAAATGACAGCTCATAATTCAGCATATGGCACTCGCATTGAACGAGTGAATGATTTGTCCACTTTATGGTATTATTTTAATGTACTGGGAAGCCAGAATGCGCATCCATTAACAGAAACATACATTAGCCGAACCCTGTTTTTTTTACATGTTATTTATAACAAACCATATTACACACAAGTTGTCAGATTTACGTTGAATCGCGGTCTTAGCGCATGCCGAACCATGTGTGGAGAACCGTTCGGTTCGGTTTTTTTCCGCAAACCATGCCACCCCTAATATATACATATGTGTGTGTGTGTGTGTGTGTGTGTATATATATATATATATATATATATATATATTTCTATATTTTATTATATTATTCTTTATTTTTTTCTTTCTTTCTATTCCTTTAATCAACACTTTATTTTTAAACTAATTCATTTTTATATTGACATTTTCTTCATTTATTTTAAATTACTTTATTTATTAATCCTGTTTTATATTATTTGTTTATTTTTTATATTCATTTATTTATTCATTTATAATAATTTATTTTCTTTATTTTCATTTATGTTTAATGAATCCCCAATGATAATTATTTAGTGTTTACACTGAGTTGGCCGGTTTTAGACATTGACATAGTTTGTGAATGGCAACACAGTTGTGTTGATGCTCTTATTTGGGTATGAGTCACTCAGCTTTGAAAAGAAACGACTCAACAAATGTGACATCTTTGGCAAGTGGCAACATAAAGCACATCAAGCAGTCACGGCATTAATCCAGGGATTAAAACAGCATTAAACTGCAAAAACTAAAGCAGTTTTAAAGTCTGTAACCTTACGTAAGCCTTGACTGCTCCGCATTAGGCAAAGAAAGACATAAGAAAGATGTGTCCTATGGTACACCTTGTCTTTTTTGGGAATATTCAGTCCTAGAAAATGGGTTAAAATGGCTTGACTTATCAACGTCGAGCTCCTTTAAAATTTTGGAAGGAATGTGACTGACATGGTATGTCTGAATAATATGCCAGTCTTTGTGAATTTGCTAGCACAAGCACTCAACGCTTGATTGAGAGGTGGAAAATAGCCGTTTACAGAATAAAAGCAGGTATTGCAATGAACAATTCATCCTTTGTGTGGTGTAAACGGACACATTCCTGTCTCATGCCCTGCCCTAAGAGAGTTAACATTAATCAAGAGAAACATTTAGTATTTAGTTTTATTAGCTTTTAGTTTGTATTGTTATTTATTATTATTATCATTATTATTATTATTGCCATTACATCAGGTAATGACCTTGGCAAAGATGTTGAACAGAAGTAAGGAATGAATGAATGAAAATAAAGGATGGTAGTTTGGATCATAGCATTACCAGAGATGTTGGCTCAAGCGACTGGAAGACTAGGATCAGGAAATATTCAGCTGCAGATTAGTATCATAGTGTGTGATTCCAAAGTAAACTCTGAAAATGATTAATGATGTTTAAGATTATGATGAACGTAAAGTAGGATGCAAGAGAAGAACTTAAGTTCAAAAACATAAGATTCCAGTTATCATGTTATACAGAGAGATGGTATTAAGCCTTGAGGTTTGTGTTTCCATCTTTTGTTTCAAGCAAATTGGTGGAAAAATCTCAAAATCTCCACATTTTTGCTTTCTTATTTAAAGCAGAAACCTCTCCGGTTCCCTTTTTTTGTTGTGCAAGTCATTGCACTCTCTCTGTAGTCAACGCTGGTGCCACTTGTCTGCTTGACCTTTAGATATGTACTCTGTAAGTCTGAGATATACAAGTAGGGCTCAACAATAAGTATATATTTTTTCCTAGTCAGGCCAGCAGTTACAATATGAGCAGCCCTGCCAATATTTTCACAGGCCCCACCATATAAAATTATTATTCATTTTATTTTTTAGAAATGTGTGTCTGATAAATTTACATTTTATTTTATTTTATTTCTTATTACACAGCTACTTGCCAAATAAATGAACATTAAATACAGATTTGAGTAAAAACTTTATTATTTATGAGTGCCTCTTACAAGAGACTTTATGTATGTGTAGGAAATTAGTTGCCTTGGACAACAGTCAGTTTTGTGAGAATTATGGATAAATCAGACCAATCAGAATCAAGTATTTTACAGTGCTGTGTAATAATTTTAATTTGTTTGCTGTTTCAAGACTGCTACAAGTCATTATCCTCCTCTAAAGCTCATCTATGTTAGCCAGCTAGATAGCATTACATATTTAATTCAGAATTTGCAACAGCAATGTTCAATACTACAAAAAAAAAAAAAAAAAAAAAAAGCATAAAAAGAAATGGCTAAGAAATGGTCCAATCACTTGCTGATTGGACAAGTGACGGTCTGTCTGAGATTGTGAGCTGAATTGTTTTAGAGAGGTTAGCGGGTGGCATATAATGACAACACAAACATTTGACAAAAAAAAAATATATGGAAATGAATTTGGTCTGCAGAGAGACCTACTAGACACCAGAGTATATAATTACAACTATTTATAGCTTGGAAGCATTCATCATCTTCTCTCAAAATAAACAAGCAGGTCAAGCACTCATATTTGATATTTTTATGTTAATCTGAAGCACATTGTGCTCATTGCTTTTAACAAAACTGAGGTGGATGCTCAGCGATGCAGATCTTGGCATATCAGTTTGTGCATTGTCAGTGTTTCAACAGTTGTAGGCTTCTTGACGTACAGATAAGTGCACACAATAGCTCACATCATTCTTTCGAGCTCCTAAATGACAGCACCTGTCAACTGTGATGACACATGTGCTGTGTGTGTCAGAGAGTTGGTTCAGAGACCACTCACATGTGGTAGTTGTTGGTTGCTGTCAGCACAAGGTTAACTGTCAACTGTCAGGAGCTGAACAGAACCTTGTGTTTGACTGCGCTGTTCTCAAGCAAATGAAATAGCATGATGAAAAACGTGTGGCCGGATTATATGGATTGCACTATACTCTTCCTTTAGAAGTGTTTGCACAAAGCCCAGACCTGAACACCTAAGGGATGAATTTTGAAAGCCTACTGTTAGCCAGACCCAACGTCAGCGTCTGACCTCACTGATGAAATTAACAAATCTTTAGTTTTCAATTAATTATTCAATTTAACTATTTTTTTTTTATTAAGAATAATTCAAATTGTTAAATAATAAAAAGATCTCTAAATTGGAGTCAATAAAGGGGGTTCCTGAGCCCTACTGATGGAGCTGTGGGGCTACATGAGACGATAAAGGTCGAGAAACGCTGTCTTCTGGAAACATAAGATGTGGTAAAAATAGAGCTTTGTTTTTACAAGGATGGAGACAGTTTAAGGACATCTGTAACAGGCTAAATGATTCCCTAATTATTCTCAGTCATGGTTTCTCCCCTCCCTCCGCTCTCACACACTCAAGCTTGTATGAGCTCTGCGATTGCTACAGACAACTTGCGCCTGGGGCAACCCCAACCGCAGCCCATAATGATCCAGGCTGTTGCCATGTTTACATGTGTGTTTATGTTTGAGGGAAGGAGTGAATGATGAGGTGAGCGTGTCTGGTTGAGCAGGCAGAAGAGCGAGGGAAGTTGGTGTCATCTCAAGCATAGATTTAATTAGCTGATGAATTCCAATCCTGACGTGCCGAAGCCGTGGAGAGTGTAGGAGTAGTATCGACAGAGGAGGCCAGCTCTATTAGGTAGAGCTGAAAGAGAGAGGGTGTTCGCTTGTGCACGAGTCGCCCCGGGCCACGGGGACTTTCCCGATGTCAGACATAAATCCTGCCCCCCTGACAGTTCCAAGTTGCTGTGGAAACATGAAGAAATTGCTTTTGCAGCACAATTTTCTACGAGTCTCCCGCTCACTTCGGATAACGTGTAAAATGCTGCCTCGCTTACATAAACAACAAAATCCCTGTAATTTCCACATCTTTTCTTAGCCTGCAAATGCATAGAGGGAGCAATTTGGAGTTCGCAGCACACTTACTTGCATCAACGCAATGGCTACTGCTACTAGTAACAGCTGGAAAGAGCAAATTGCGGTATCGGTGTTCCTCTAATAGCACTATTTTGGCATTTTCATGACATTTGAAATCCGCGTCCTGGCTGTTTGTTTGGAGAAAACAATGCCCAAGAAATGAAAATTGCTTGCGGCGTGGCAAGATGCCGTGAAAGCTCTCCACACAATTTGAAGACATAAATCTACTTGTACCTGACAGAAACATGTCTCTCTTAGTTCGAACTGGTATGATTGAATGTTTTGGCTCACATTTAAGAGCATGTTTGCACAGTCCAAAAAACTTCAAGCTAATTATCCCAGCAACGGTAATGATAGCTATTGGACGAGCGCCAAGCAACACAACTAAAGTCAATCCGTTGCCGCATTATAAGGATTATTTTGAAAGTTCTGCGAATTTGCATTGCGAAGACACTTAAATATCGTTTCAGTCTCACGATAATCAGCTGTCAGTCGCTTTTGTTTTCTCTCTGAGGTGTGGTTACAGATGCGCACTAGGGTATTTCAGGACTAATTCAGATCGTGCCTGTTGCTGAGGGTTTGTCTCGATGGAAAAAAAACGTGTTGGTGCGATTCTGAGAAGCATATGTCAAATTTGAGGAACAGGTTAGATGAGTTGTCTCTCCCTCTCTTTCTCCTGCACAGTTCCTGTCTGTCTTTCTGTTTCTTGCTTTCTCTCCCTATCTTTAACATCTCAGTTTCAGTCAGGGATTCCCCGGCTCACTCGTGTTTGGGAATTAAGTATGTCTGAACTCGTTAAATTAGAGCAGAGTCCTTCTCGCTCAAAAACACTGTGCAATAATTCAGTTGCATGATGTAGCACCTCAAACTATTTGCAATGTTAAAGGAATAGTTCCTCCAAAAATTTGCATTTATTTACTCACCCTCATTCTGTGTACATGACTGAATACTACATACCTTTTTTCCATATAAATACAATTAACTTAAAGTTTTCAAAAGGATGCAAAGGCACAATGAAAGTGTTATAGAAGTTCATACGAGTCTGTACGCTAAAATAATATTTTAAAGTCATAGGATAACTATTTATTAGGAACAGGCTGAAATTAAAATAATTTTTCACTGAAAATCTTTCCTGCATTCAATGACTGATTTGTGAACAAATTGTTGTTTTAAGTCTAATCTTTTTAGTGAATCAGTTAACAAAATCCTTTAAGGTTCAGATTTTCAGTTGATAGTCAGTTTTGTTTGTATAATAGTTTGAAATACACTGCAAAATCAAACTAGAGATAATGCAACATTGTTAGATAATACTGTGTTGTTGTGCTTTTGATGGCTTGCAAATTATATGCACCGAATGCAGTTATCCATATACAACATTTAGTTGTTTGACCCAGTTTACATGAGCTAGAAGACAAATCGTTTGATGCTCTGTGTTTTCCAGTAACAGCAGAGCATGCAGCTCTATGCAAACAAAGACACTTGATATCAACCAAAGAAAAGATTCCTTCCCTCAGTTTAGAGCATTTTGCACTGAGTTTTATTACCAGGCAGTTACTTGTTTTCATATTTCCTTAAATTATGTTTATGTTGGCAACTTCTTGGCTTATGTTATTGAGTTATGTCATAAGACTGAATTGCATTTAGTAATTTACTTGTATACTTTTGCATTTAAGTCTTACGCATAAATGCCTTGTGTTTGTCAGATCTCCTTTGACCTGGCTGAGTACACCGCAGACGTTGACGGGGTGGGGACCCTACGGCTGCTGGATGCAGTGAAGACCTGCGGTTTAACTGACACCGTCCGCTTCTACCAGGCCTCCACCAGCGAGCTCTACGGGAAAGTACAGGAAATTCCCCAGAAGGAGACCACACCATTTTACCCACGATCTCCTTATGGTCAGCATGAACACATCTAAAAACATGCTGTGTCTTTATATTTTTATGTTGTTATATTAATAATAAATAAATACACAAATGTATTTTTATATTTATGTATATAAATATATATCTAATTTTTTTCGCAGGTGCTGCTAAACTCTATGCATACTGGATAGTGATAAACTTCAGGGAAGCCTATAACCTCTTTGCTGTGAATGGGATCTTGTTCAATCATGAGAGTCCTAGAAGAGGTCAGATACACACCACAAACTTTTTTCTTTGAAATTTGTTTGGATCTTCTAGTGCAGAGATACTGAGATTAATTTGCTTGGGGGCCTCTTTCTGGTAAAAGTACGTCTTATGTGGTTTCATTTTCATTTGGTTTTGAAAAATGTGCAGTAACCAACAGCCACTGCTATGTGTTAGACCTCATAATTTCTATCACCTCATTCATCAAAACGGGCATAAGTTCTGTTCAGGTTTAACAACTCAACCTCCTTTTTAATTTTCATAACAAAATAAGAGTAATGAACAGTGGGAGTTTAAAAATGTAAGTCTTGCACACAAATGCATTTATAATTCTTAAATGCTTCCAGTATGTTACAGGTTCACTCAAAAAACAAAATTTTGTCATAATTGACTCACCCTCATGTTGAATGTTTTAATTTATTTATTTTGTGGTACACAAAAAAGGTATTTAAGAATACCTTTCAAAAGGTATTCTACCATCTGACCCCTACCATTCAAAAGTTTGGGTTCAGTAAGATTTTTTTATGTTTGAAAGAAGTCTCTTATTCTCAACAGGGCTGCATTTATTTGATAAAAAATACAGTAAATACAGCAATATTATGATATCTTAATGCAGTTTAAAAGAACAGATTTTTATTTTTATTATACTTTAAAAAGTAATTTTAAGTTACTTGAATCAGCAGCCATTACTCCAGTCTTCAATGTCACGTGATCCTTTGGAAAATGCTGATTTGCTGCTCAGGAAACATTTCTTCTTATTAAAGTTGAAATATAGACAGCTAAATTAAGTGTGGAAATCATGATTCAGTGTCTTTTGTTTTCTTTTTTCTTTTTAATAATAAATTCTTTGTTTTATTCTTTGATAAACAGATTTATTTAATGCAAAGCAACATTTCGCAAAAAGTCTTTTGAAGCAGTATAAATGGTTTTGTTGACATTATAAAAGTATCAATTTCTTTAAAAAGAAAACCTTACTGACCCCAAACTTTTCAACATAATGCAAAAAAAAAAAAAGTCAACATAACATAGTGCTCACTACACATGCAAATATGTATTTTAAAGGGGTCATCGGATGCCCATTTTCCACAAGTTGATATGATTCTTTAGGGTCTTAATGAAAAGTCTATAACAGTTTGGTTAGAATTTCACAATGGTAGGGTAAAACAACACCGTTTTTACCCTGTCAAAAACAGCTCTTTTCAGAGCAAACTGTTTTCTTGCATGCTGCTTTAAATGCAAATGAGCTCGCCCCGCCCCTCTCTTCCGAGCCGCTCTCTGAGAGACGGTAAACTTTAGCCACATTCATCGTGAAACCTGCTAACTAGCACTTTATTAGGAAAGATGATTTGCAAAGATTCATTAAAAAAACCTTACACTCACTTCTTCTGGAGGTTAAGCTGGATCAATCAATCGTGGGAGGGGTCTGAGTCTGTGTGACGTCACACAGACAGGCATCTGAGAATGGCTTGATATGAGAAAGGGGAAATGATTTAACAAGATTAAAAAAAAACACTGGGTGGATCGTTGTCATTATAGGGTGGTTGTGTACACACACTGCCAACACACATTTCAGTTCAAACTGTTTGTAAAAGTGCATGTCGCATCCGATGACCCCTTTAAGGAAACAAATTTCAACTCATTTGTAGACTCATCCACAACCAAAGGATGGATAACTGTAAAGCAAATTCATCAGTCCTTTTTAGGTGTGAAGCATTCATTTGCTTAAATGACCAATATTTACTACTAGATTGAACCTCTGGAGTGTGAATATTCCTCAAACAGTCTGTCAGTGCCTTGATGGCAATCTTGGCGCGACAGAACTGTTTACGTTACAAGTGCGTGGCGTGACACAGCAACTAGATCACTCCCATTATAAGCGCTTAGTGTAGATATTTTCAGTGATTGTAATGGGAGTGACAGTTTTGTGGTGTCACGTGATTAAACAGTTTAATTTAATTTCTTATTCAGACAGAATCTGACTTATCTAGACGTCAAGATGGCTCACTAGGTTATGAGACATACAATAACAGCTCTGCAGACTACACTAAAGGAAGTGATGCAAGAGTCCAGGGAGCATGTTGTATGTGTGGCCAGACCCATTGTGATTGGTTTATGGGGGAGTATCATGACACAACATTTGGTAAAGGGTGCAGCCATGACATCTTCTCAACAACAAGAGTGTTGTTCTCTGCCCCACCCACAATCCCAGAGCACAGGAAGAGCGGTGATGTCATTAGTGGCGTGGATTATTAAGTCGGTGACACAAACATAGCCAACTAGACCGTCTAATCGCGTTTATAAATTGAAGGAAGACGAGAAAAGAAGGGAGTACAGGGCTGTAGGAGGGTCAGAGATAGCTAGACAGGGAGAGAGATGGATGGGATAGTGTGAAAAAAGCCAACTTCATTTCCTGTCCGATCTCAGTGGTAGCCTCCTCTCATTGGGCGGGCCGGCGATGATGAGTTAATCTGGTTTGGAATTCACTTTGAAATTTCAGCCGGTGTCCACTTTCACCAATAAACAAACTCACTCTGAAAGAGTTTACGAAATATGAGAAGAGAAAAATAATCTGTTACAAATCCGCCACAGAGACGTCTGGGGTGTGTGCGCATGTGAAAGCAGTTACACTTTGACACCTATTCAGGTTTGTACGTCTAATAACAGTGTGTAGTTGTAGACGAGAGAAACAGTCGTGCCAGTCAATCAGACGACATCTGAGGGCTCCTCCATTACACGCTCATCTCTCGTCTTTTTGTTCGCTCACATTCCCTCTTTCCTGTTGAAAGACGGGCGTTTTAAGAAGTTAAACCTCTCCAGGTGAGAAGGGCTGCACCTGTATGAAGGTGTCGATGGACCTCTAACCTATCGCAGACACACACACGCACATTTGCACACTACTGGATGAGCCGTGAGATGTTTTGCTCTTTCACTCCTCGTCTACCTGCCTCACACACCTGTGTTTGTGTTGTCATGTTGTCACGGCAACAAAGAAGGGAAGTGAATGAGATACTCCTTTAATGTCTCAAATTAAATATCACTCCTCACCTTGTATCTCTCTTGCTTTCTGTTTCTGTCCGACACACACTCCCACATGCGCTCCCAAAAGCTGACATGGTTCGTTACTTGGGGCTCAACAATAAAGTTTTTTTCTGATTGCCTGTTTGGGCCAGTAGTTCAGATTTCTACTTACTTGCCCCTACATAATTATTTGAATTATGTTATACATTTTATTTCATAAAAAATATTTTAAGAAAGACAAAACCCTTCTGTACACTACTTAAACCTGCAAACCATGATTAAAAAATTATTTGCAACATAATTAGTCACATTTATTTATTTATTTATTATTTATTAAATTAATGTTTTTAAATTTATTTTATAATATAATTTATTTATTTTATAATATCTTGTCTTATGTAACAACCCATGCTTTTTCAGGTGTGCAGAGTTCAATGATTTTTTTATTACAAGATTAAAAAAATTATATCATGTAATATACAGTGGGTACGGAAAGTATTCAGACCCCCTTAAATTTTTCACTCTTTGTTATATTGCAGCCATTTGCTAAAATCATTTAAGTTCATTTTTTTTCCTCATTAATGTACACACAGCACCCCATATTGACAGAAAAACACAGAATTGTTGACATTTTTGCAGATTTATTAAAAAAGAAAAACTGAAATATCACATGGTCCTAAGTATTCAGACCCTTTGCTCAGTATTTAGTAGAAGCACCCTTTTTGGGAAAGATGCAACAAGTTTTTCACACCTGGATTTGGGGATCCTCTGCCATTCCTCCTTGCAGATCCTCTCCAGTTCTGTCAGGTTGGATGGTAAACGTTGGTGGACAGCCATTTTTAGGTCTCTCCAGAGATGCTCAATTGGGTTTAAGTCAGGGCTCTGGCTGGGCCATTCAAGAACAGTCACGGAGTTGTTGTGAAGCCACTCCTTCGTTATTTTAGCTGTGTGCTTAGGGTCATTGTCTTGTTGGAAGGTAAATCTTCGGCCCAGTCTGAGGTCCTGAGCACTCTGGAGAAGGTTTTCGTCCAGGATATCCCTGTACTTGGCCGCATTCATCTTTCCCTCGATTGCAACCAGTCGTCCTGTCCCTGCAGCTGAAAAACACCCCCACAGCATGATGCTGCCACCACCATGCTTCACTGTTGGGACTGTATTGGACAGGTGATGAGCAGTGCCTGGTTTTTTCCACACATACCGCTTAGAATTAAGGCCAAAAAGTTCTATCTTGGTCTCATCAGACCAGAGAATCTTATTTGTCACCATCTTGGAGTCCTTCAGGTGTTTTTTAGCAAACTCCATGCGGGCTTTCATGTGTCTTGCACTGAGGAGAGGCTTCCGTCGGGCCACTCAGCCATAAAGCCCCGACTGGTGGAGGGCTGCAGTGATGGTTGACTTTCTACAACTTTCTCCCATCTCCCGAATGCGTCTCTGGAGCTCAGCCACAGTGATCTTTGGGTTCTTCTTTACCTCTCTCACCAAGGCTCTTCTCCCCCGATAGCTCAGTTTGGCCGGACGGCCAGCTCTACGAAGGGTTCTGGTCGTCCCAAACGTCTTCCATTTAAGGATTATGGAGGCCACTGTGCTCTTAGGAACCTTAAGTGCAGCAGAATTTTTTTTGTAACCTTGGCCAGATCTGTGCCTTGCCACAATTCTGTCTCTGAGCTCTTCAGGCAGTTCCTTTGACCTCATGATTCTCATTTGCTCTGACATGCACTGTGAGCTGTAAGGTCTTATATAGACAGGTGTGTGGCTTTCCTAATCAAGTCCAATCAGTATAATCAAACACAGCTGGACTCAAATGAAGGTGTAGAACCATCTCAAGGATGATCAGAAGAAATGGACAGCACCTGAGTTAAATATATGAGTGTCACAGCAAAGGGTCTGAATACTTAGGACCATGTGATATTTCAGTTTTTCTTTTTTAATAAATCTGCAAAAATGTCAACAATTCTGTGTTTTTCTGTCAATATGGGGTGCTGTGTGTACATTAATGAGGAAAAAAAATGAACTTAAATGATTTTAGCAAATGGCTGCAATATAACAAAGAGTGAAAAATTTAAGGGGGTCTGAATACTTTCCGTAACCACTGTATTATATAAAATATATTTTATATTTTGTATTAATAATATAATTATATATTTTGCATTATTCATTTTTGACATTTATTTACATTTATTTAACAATTTTTTAAAATATAATCATACATTTTTCCCCGAATATAAATGTATTTTTTCATTAAATGATAATTTTTCTTTACAAAGAAAATTTTGAATAATATCTGGAAGTTATATTTTTATATCTTGGACTTTTCTGTATGTAACTATTAGGGATGATAAGATTAATTGATTCGCATCGGTGCATCGGCATAAAAGTTAGCTATGCGATGCATCGATTTAAAAAAAAGTGTGCATCGGATACAAGTTGGCATTTGTATCGCAATGCATCATTTCTAACATATTTGCATCGGTAAAAAAACTATTTATTTATATATAATTATTAGTAGATGCAATATACTTTTATTATTAAGAAAGTGACCAATATTTTATATGTAGATTGATTTCTCCTCTCTAAACTGTTTCTCAAGCACATTCTGTAATCACCACTATATGAATATGATCACAACACTATGGAGACCGAGGCGTTAGAAGTCAGAAGGCACTTAAGTTAATTTATGATTTACTGTCTATCTGAACCAAATAAATAAAACCAAACTATCTGTACCATATTGAATTGCATAGCATCATTTTTTTTTTTTTTTTATTGCATCGTATTGCATTGAATCGCATTGTGTTGGAAATCGAAATCGGATCGCACTGCATCTCTAGCTGTTTCATATGTATCTTGGGGCTATGTATCGAGATGCGTATCTCATCGGCCTCAGCTATGGAGATGCACATCCCTAGTAACTATATTAAAAAACTCTTAAGATATAGCACTGACCCAATAGGACAAGTGACAGTTTAGTCAACTGGTCCGAAACTCATAACGGCCTCCGGGTCAGCGGGCCAACCATATTATTGAGCGCTCCTACTGTTTTTTAGGTTTGACACTGCAGCTTAGCCAGTTCTGAAAGAGAGCAGGGTGCTGCTGTGTGTTTTTGTCATTCATTTAAATGAACGTGGCAATCCGATGGTTGCGTATACATCTGCATGAATGTGTGTTCAGACATGTGTCAAGAAACAGGAACAGGGCCTTGCACTGACAGTCATTTTTTCACGTGCTGGAAATATCTGAGTGTCAGTGACTGATAGACCAGACATCTTGACTGCACTTTATTTCCACCTGGTTTGGCAAGGCGTCTTTCCATCCATTAGAAATTTCGCCTAGATACTCAACGTTACCCTCGCTCATTACTCTTAAAATGTGCATTGACAGCGCCCGGGCTCCTTCCGCTGCCAACACGCACACCTGCAGGTCTGCCGTGATCCCATCCGCATAATCACGGTCTAAACCTGCCCTAAACTGGGTTGTTTTAGACTTGATGAGAGCGAGCTGCGGTCGACTCCCTGCGACTCTGCTCCTCGTCACGGCTTCCCACCGTGTGCTAAGAGACGGCCTAATTACACTCCGACTGGAAACAGGAGCCGGTGTGCGGAAATGGCCTGTCTTGGACTTTTTAAACACACTTGCATACAGACGCATAACCGGCCCATTATTGTGGACCACGGTTTGGTCAATCGGCTTCGATTTACTTTTCCCTCTCTTTTTTTCAAACGAGTGAACAGAAATCAGATCCTCGGGTCCCCCCCTGTGGTTTGTCTGTGACGACGGATTGACCCGGCTGTTTACAGTGTGGTATTTTAAACCGTTCTTCTCGTGCCAAGCTCACGCACCTGGTCATGAGCTGCGTTTAGTATGGATTAGAAAGAGCCCTTTGTGATAGCAGCAAGCCTGCACACGGGGGGCCCATGACGGACATCCTGTAAGTGGAAAGAGTCTGTCCACTTATGATTTTTTTGTACATTTCATTTCAGTTTACATTGCAGATCAGGGCTTAGATGATCAATAAAGATGACCCACTGGCCTAGGGCCACTGTTTTGGATAAGTGCTACAGTATATCTTACTTTTTTCTTTTTTTCAATCATGTACAAGAATTTTTATGCCTCGAAAACATAAACATGTCGTTTTTCTATGACATTTGATTGCGAATTCTGCTTATTAATAAAAAAAGTTATCGTTATGTTTGCTAAAGATAACTTAGCATTTGATTAAAATGGAATGCATATGTGTGAAAAAAAGTTTAATAGCTAATAATATTTTTAAAATGTATGCTTTTATGCATTTGGCAGATCTAACACGACTTATATTTTAACCAAAGCGACTTATATTGCGTTAAGTGTGTAGTTTTTTTTAATCAGTTAAAACTTTCCTTGAGAATCAAACCCATGATCTTGGCATCGCTCGGGCACCATTGCCTACTGTTTGAATGCTTTTAAATAATTAAATAAATTTATATTTATGCATTTGACAAGTTAAAGAAGTGCCTGTATTTAGTGTATCATTTCATGCATTTCCTGGGAATCGAACCTTGGCTAATGTGTGTGTTTTGGCCATGATCTACCGTTTGAGCTACAGGAATGCTTATACATGTGTTTCAATAATTTTCAAATAAATTTACATTTATACATTTGGCAGACGGTTTTATTCAAAGTGAGTTATAGACATGTCATCAGTTCATGTATTCTTTGGGAATCGAACCCATGACCATTTGCTGTTTAAGCTATTGGAACTAAATATTAAACCTTACAGCAATTATATATTTCTGATATATTTACAGTTATAAGTGAACATGAAATGATAAATTCATGGGCGCAGAGCAAGTAGAAATCTAGCCTTACAGGGTAAGCAGAAAAAAGTTTTAGAAAGGTTTAAGACCTCCCCAATTTTGTAGTTGACTTTTGTTTTGCAATTATAGGGCATGATCTTCCCGGCATTGCTGATTCTCAGCAGACAGTTTTTATGGCCAAAATCGCACACACATGCAGGCTTCAGCCCAAGTCAAGAGCGTAATAGTGGTCGTTCACTTATACACTTAAAGTAAGCGTGTTCCTGCTCTGACCCGGGCCTGATATTATAGGCGGTGGAGGTTTTCATCTAGAACTCCCACCTCTGTCTGATTCAAGCTATAGCACAACCCAGCAGGACATGAGAGCGTCCAAGGTTTCCCACAGATGAAGCATGTGTGTGTGTGCGTGTGTGTGTCTGGCAGCTCAGTAGGACTTTGGACGGGCTTACAGATTCTCTGGGTGGTCCAGTGACTAGACAAGAGTCTGATTTTATCCCTGTGTGTGACTGTTAGTGTGTGTTTCTGCCTGTGTGTGTGCGAGAAGGACAGATTGACGGCCATAGTTCTCAATTCGCTTTGGCCAAAACGCAAATTTGCACTGACATGTGTATGGGGGGGGGAGTGGGATCAAAAATGAATGAAATGGACAGGTACAAGAAAAGAATAAAGGACATAAAAAACAAAATGAGAGCGAAAAATAATGACAAGGCAGAATTAATGCTTCATACTCATTTTTCAAATCTGTGTGTACATGTTTTTCCAGGTTCGAATTTTGTAACTAGGAAGATCAGTCGCTCTGTGGCGAAGATCCAGCTTGGGCAGTTGCAGTGCTTCAGTCTGGGCAATCTGGACTCCAAACGAGACTGGGGCCATGCCAAAGATTATGTGGAGGTACTTGAACACACTCGCACATTTTGGTTCAATTCTGTTGAGGACGTACATATACACACACACTGTTTGCTTCCATGGTACATGTTGTACCAACCCATTGCCACGTTGTCTCTATGAGAGTGAACACTACATTGAAATTTCAGCCCTGTATTTTGTTTTGAAATGTCAGGCCACTTTCAAACTCTGAAACATCTACACCAAAGCTGGTTTAGAATCACTTTAAACTAATCAGTTATTTTAACTTAATATTGATGATCAACATACTCTTTCAGCATTAGTTTGAATTAGGAAATAAAAAAACTATACATACATACATATACATATACATAATACATACACATATACTGTATATGTATGTGTATACATACATACATACATACATGTATATATATAGTATATATATATATGTATATATATATATATATTTATATATTAGTGGTGTCGCGCGTTAATGCAAGAGATTAGCTTTTTCAGATTAATGCGTTAAAAATATTTAACGCAATTAACGCAGGGGCGGGGCTAGGGTTGGCCACCCCATTCACAACTGCTGCCTCTGTCTCTTTTTTCTTGAAAAGGATTGCGTTTATTTAGATGCAGAACATCTTTATGACCACATCAAACGGGAGACGTTTCAGACACGCGCTCTAACGTCGCCTCCGCGCCAGGCGCGAGTCAAATGAGCGCGTAAAAGATACTGAGCTCGTAGCGCGCGCTCTTTAAATACACGCACAAAGGTGCCGGCGCGCGCTGTAGCCTGTATCATTTCATATCAAACAGCGAAACAAACTACGTGCATGCAATGTCCTAGTTATGCCGTCAGTTAAGGCATGAAGTTACCAAAAAAGGCGATTAAAGCTGCCTTAAAACTGTGTGCACAGGTTTGACTACTTTAGAAATTTCTATGAGTACAAATCTTAATGTTAAAGCATATAATGATATTCTAGGAAATTGTGTGCTTCTAATATTATAGCAACAGTTTGGACAGGACCCTTTTCTATTCTAACATGACAATGCCTCTGTGTATAAGGCAAGGTTCAAAAAGAAAATGATTGATTCAGTCAGTGTGGAAGAACTTGACTGGTCTGCATAAAACCAAGTCCTAATCCCAGTTTAACACCTCTGGTGTGACGGTAAATGCAGACCTTGAGCCAAAAACTCAACACCAAACACCAATGACTTGTACATATGGGTACAGTCATTTTAGACACTTCCAAAACTGTTGCAACAGAGATGGAAATACAATTTTTAAATACATGAATTATGTTCCCATCATTGTTGCCACAGATTTGGAAGTGCATTTATATAGTGTATGTACAAGTCATTGGTGTTTGGTGATGAGTTTTTGGCTCAAGGTCTGCATTTACAGTCACACCAGAGGTGTTAAACTGGGATTAGGACTTGGTTTTATGCAGACCAGTCAAGTTCTTCCACACTGACTGAATCAATAATTTTCTTTTTGAACCTTGCCTTATACACAGAGGTATTGTCATGTTAGAATAGAAAAGGGTCCTGTCCAAACTGTTGCTATAATATTAGAAGCACACAATTTCCTAGAATATCATTATATGCTTTAACATTAAGATTTGTACTCATAGAAATTACTAAAGTAGTCAAACCTGTTCATTAGAAGGGGACGACCCAATACTTTTGGCAATATAGTGTATATGCGTCACATTTAAGAACATGTCTCTGAAATGGTTTTAAAAACTGTCCTGAGGCACCCCAGCACTGTCTCCCTCATCTAAAACACCCGATTCAACTCGTCCGCTCATTAGTAGAGACGTTAAGACCTGAAGTGAGTCAGAAAAGGTAAAGAGAGTTGTGAGAAAATAAGATGCATGTGTCACGTTCAGCAGCAGCAGCTTTTAAAACAATAGCAGGCAAATAAGCTAATAACCAGCTGCTGTGATGTCTATTAATCCAAGAACAAAAGAAAAAACAGGAAATCAATAACTTTTATAGCTTTAAGGGGTTCATCTATGTTTAATTTAGAATTTAGTGTTTGGTTACTATTAATTTTCTGTATATTTCTGCTGAAGGGCACAGGTAGCTAAATATGTCATTTATTATAATGGGTTCGTGTGAAGATTGTTTTAAGTTCACTTAAATTAGAAGTTAAGTCTAATAAATGTTAAAATTGATAGCTGTCAATTATACTGTAATGCTGAATGGCTACAGTCAATGGTTAAATATTAAGGGGAAAAAACATTTTTATAGAGACATCAGTAGTATTGATATCAGTGATGCTGGCCTTCAATCATAAAAAAGATGCCATTAAAGAAATATAAAAAATATATTGTCTTTATGTTGTTTGTACATTGTACATTTGAAGATTGAATGTGAAATTATAGCAATATAAAAGTATATTTAAAAACTTTAATGTTAGGTGGGATTAATCGCGATTGTAAAATCTGATAAACCCTGTAAATCTCCATAAAATTATTCTAATTGTATGAAAACAGTGCACATGCTTTGTATTAGTTGCATTGCAACAACACAATTATTCAAAATATGAGGTAGTTTTATGTTTTGTTGACTTACCCTACTTTAAAAAGCATAGTTGCGTGTGAGAATTCATTGCATTGGGGCTGCTGGATTGCATAATTATTTTCTTTTTCTCTGTTTATTTTTTTTGTTACTGTTGATGCAATGTGCATTCTTGTTTAATGGTGTGTCTGCGTTCTTAGTTATTAGTTTTTGCAAGCATTACTATTTGTGGTAATGACAGATACAAAGTGTACATCAATTCCGGTGTTTTCTGTTGCTATTTTTATAAGAAAGGGATCCATTGGTCACATGTTATTGCTCCATAAACATGTCAACATGTCAGCCAGCTGGCTACGATGAAGATCCCAAAGTTCCGGATAAACTGAAGTCCAGAATGAGAGTAAAAGTGCATGAAATCATCAGCATCCTATTGACAAATGATTATTTCTCTCTAGTGGAGTAGCAATTTGCAACTGCACTTCCGCTATTGCTGTCTGTTTATGCTTTTGTCATCTAAAATTAGTTTCACATATTAAATCAAGTCCAACAAAATCCCAAAGCAACTCCATTGGTATTAGATTGTGAAAATAAATTTTCTCAATCATAATTTCATGATTTCTGAAGGATCATTTGACACTTAAGACTTGAAAATTCAGCTTTGCCATCACAGGAATAAATTACATTTAAAAAATATATTGAATTCAAAACCAGTTATTTTAAATTGTAATAATATTTCACAATATTTCAGTTTTACTCTATTTTTGGTGAGCCAAAGAGTATAAAATTCTATGTTCTCATTTACAACTATTACAACAACTATTTATAACTCTATATTCAGTTTGGTCTGCCATATGTAATATGGGTATTTTGACCTTGCACTTTCTTTTCAATTTGCTTGTAATTACCCTCTGAGTGCACAGCCGTGCTGTCGTGTTTATCCTGGATTAGAGAGACCTGTGTTCCTTTAGGTTTTTGCCAGAGTGGGAGCTTTAGGTTTGTGTGTGTGTGTATGCATGTGTGAGCAGCTCCAGGTTTCCTGTGGGAACGCTGGTATTCCAGGCGGCTGAATCATGCAGCCAGGTTTATGTGGCTCAGGACTGGGGCAGATTTCGGGAAATAGGACCAAAGCTGTGAGCGTGTGTATATTTGTGAGAGTTGTGCGTGTGTGTGGAGATGGAGTAGATCAGTGCGGTTCGCTACAGAAACAGTCCATGTACTCTACTCCATGTATTTTACCTCCAGGCAAAGTACAAAAATGTAAAAATCCTTTGTCAGATCCATAGGTTTAAATTTTTCCAGACAGACAGTATGTCAATCATCTTTTGTTCGCACTGTTGATCTCTGTCCTGCACCTCTTGAAGGCCTCAACTCCACGATTCCTCCACACGCTATTTCAGTCTGTGTGAAATCTTTAGTGAGAGACATGTTTGAAAGCGTGGGTTTGTTGCAGTATACCATGTAGACGTGTTTTTGAACATGTCAAGCGTCATCAGTCACTATTACTGTTTTAACTTGGGTAGCGTTTTAACTCATGTGTATGCAGTACTGTTCAAAAGTTTGGGGACAGTATGATTTTTTTTATTTAATAAATAGCTTTATTTAGTAATAATGCTTTAAATCAATCAAAAGTTACAGTAAAGACTTTTAAAATGTTTTCCTGTTTCCTGTTCTTTTGAACTTTCTGTTGAATCCTGAATTATTATTATTTTTTTAATTCACAAACATATTTAGCGGCACAACTGTTTTTATCATAAATAATTATTCACCAAATAATAATATTAGAATGCTTTCTAAAGGATTATGTGACACTGAAGACTGGAGTAATGGCTGCTAAAAATTCTATTCACAGGAATAAATTATATTTTAAAATACATTAAAATAGAGAACAGCTATTTTAAATTATAATAATATTTCAGAGTATTACTGTTTTTACTGTATTTTTGATCAAACAAATGCAGCCTTGCTGAGCATAAAAGACTTCTTCCAAAAATATTAATAACAGCTCAATGGTAGTTTATGTGAGATCAAAGCCTTTTCAATGCATGTCTGTGCTTTTTAGTTATAAGCGTACAGATACGACTCCATGTAGTCGAGGCAGTGGGAGATCAACACTGTATGTTTGTGTAAACTCTTGAACCCTCGCACAGTTTTAATTGGTTCGCTGTTTGTATGACTTAATAAGCTGTTTGAAACTCGAAGCTTTATAGTTTTATGGAATTCAGTCTTTCAGGCCTCCACTAAAAACATACATAAAATCAGGGCGCAAATGAAGTGAAGTTCAAAGATTCCTGTGAAAACACACAGGCTGAGCTGATAGCGCGTAACTCTCAACGGGGTCTTAGAGGTTGCTAATGTTTTTGTTATTTTTTAGATGATTTCACCTCAGATCGCTTTGTTTCTCCAGCAACAAAATGATTTTGTCCTCGTTCTCACCTCACGCATCCATCCGCACCGTTGACCAATCGCGTACTAAAGAGAGCTTGGAGATGAATCATGCTGGTCTTTATGAGAACCCAACGGCCAATCAAATCACTCATTAGCTCGGTGACCAACTGTACCTGCAATGACCCGTCACTGTGAGAGACTCTTATTTCATGGCCGTAATGCTTTGTGTGAAGACTGCATAGGATTTTCCAAAAAGATTGTTTTCAGAGGAGACTGGGAAACCAGCTGGAACTTTTCGACCAATAGGACTTTCTCATTTTGTAGCACACACACAATCTTTGGGTTTTAATATGTTATGGGGACTTTCCATAAAAATAATGATTTGTACAAACTGTAAATTCTGTCCCCTAAACCTAAGGAAATCACTGTACATTTTTACAAAAAAATTAAAATAATAATTTAGTGTGATTTCTAATCCGTTTTCCTCATTAGGACCAAAAAATTTGAACTTTGGTCCCCACAATGTAGGGTTTTCCTGGGCCACACACACACACACACACACACACACATACTTACTTACTTGCAAATGTAATAATATTGCTACATTTCTAAAGTTAATTTTATTTAAATAAAAAAAAATTAGAAATAGACACATAATATATATATATTTATATTATATGTATGTATATATATATATATATATATATATATATATATATATATATATATATATATATATATATATATATATATATATATATATATATATATATACACACACACACTCTCATGTGAGTCATTCAGGCACCATCTGTCTAAATCTTGATTGAATTGTTCAGTTTGCTTACTCACTGAATCAGTCTCAGCTATTCACTTGCTTGTTGAACGATTGAACTGTTATTATAATAGGTTATAATGTCTGACTCAAAATAGACTGACAATCATTACTGTGGTTTGTTAAAAATGTTACTTATAAGATTAATTAAAACAGTCAATTACTGACTATGAAAATGTGTAGTTAAAGAAACATATTAGCAACAGTTGTACTGTAATAATGTTGGAATATGTATATTATAAGTAGTAATACTTTTTTTTTTTACATGTATTGTTATCATTATTATTTGTATTATTACCAGAAAAAAACATAGCAATTATTAGTATAGTTTAATTTTAATAGTAAAACCAAAGTCTAGCAGCAATCGCTCTAATGTCTGTGTGAGTCGGGTATGTTTTTGATTGGCGGTGGTTGTCGTAGGGGTTGGTAGGATTTGGTGCTCTGAGGGGTATTTGGTATGAAGTGGCTGGTTTTGTGTGAGTGTTTTTTTTTTTTTTTTTTTTTTGGGTGGGGGTAGGAGGTGGGGGCCTTAAACTCCAGTGGCCAGCATCCAGCAGAATAAATAAACACAGCTGCAAGCTGAGACCACCTTAATGTGTGTGTGTGTGTGTGTGCGTTCATTCCCTCATTTCATGTGGGAGAACTTGGACTACAAGCTTTAAAACCTGCTAACACACAGATACACACACGTACACCCACCCACAATATGTAAGGTGATCTAGGGAAAGGGCTGATTTTAAGGTTGATTTAGCAGAGCATTTAACACAGGGCATTCCTGAACTTGTGTAAAGCTCTCTGTGCTGAGACGAGGTCATACGTGTCTATGAGCGACTATTAGACTCCTCAATGTGTGTGAGACAGTGGCTTTGTGATGATGAATGTGGGTTTATTCCACTGTAAGACATGCGTGTGTGTGTGTTTGTGCATCTGTGCGTGTGTGTGGCAGCTGGCTGTCTGTGTGATTGACATGGCTGAGCTCTTCCCCGCTGTGTTGAGGATGAAAGCAGATGCTCTCATTTCATTCTCTCCCTTTTTTCTCCCCTCTCTTCACATGCCCTCTGTAACCAGAATCCTCAACTTTCAGCCTCTCACCGAGCTGAAGATATGAGGGAGAGAGGGAGAGGGCGAGGGGAGATAAGAAAGGGAGGAAAAGAATTATTGAGTGGAGGAGAATCTTAGAAAGTGGATGAAAGAGATGAATTTTATCACATTGTTCTGTTATCATGCCTGTGTTTTGGCAGTGCAGTGCAGAAAATGAACATGCCAATACAGCCTCAGTGAGTTAAGAAGCTCTTCTCTCTTTGGCTTTCTGTTGCTCATATGCATTCAGTCTATCAGGGTGTTTTTATCTTTGTAGTGGCTTTGTTCCAAAACCTAGTGAGCTGACTACAGAAGCAGCATTTTAAGGCATCTTAGGCATGTTCCCAACTCGAAGGTTGTTACAAAAGGTCGTTTCCTAAACACGATTCATCCTAAGACACTGAATTTTGTTCAAATTCAAAGGTGGCATCACATTTAAGGGCAGGAATCAACAGGTATGGATATTATATCATGAGAATGAGGCCATGAAAAGTGTTTAGTGTAATTATGTTAGTAATTCAAAACTCTGATATATGATTTTTTGAATCTATGAATCTGTATTAGACTTTTTCCCATAAATATTAATGTGAAAAACATAACTAAACTTACTGATTCTTGATATTAGAATATCAGCATTTTTTTTTTAAAAAAAAGAAGGCAATCTCAGAATGCATTGTGACAATTTCTGTTAAAAAATAATTTAAATATTAAGGTAAGTTTTTTTTTTTGTTTTTTTTTGTAATGTTTTTTGTCTTTTATGTTCACCAAGGCAGCATTTATTTGATCAAAAATACATTTTAGTTTATTTTAAAATTTAATTTATTCCTGTGATCACAAAGCTGAATTTTCAGCATCATTACTCAAGTCTTCAGTGTCACATGATCCATCAGAAAGCATTCTAATATGATGATTTGCTGCTCAAGAAACATTTCTTATGCACAGGTAAAAACAGTTGTGCTGCTTAATGTTTCTGGAAACCATAATGCATTAATTTTTAGGATTATTTTAATAGCTAATTTAACAGAACAACATTTATTTGAAATAAATTTAAAAAAAAACAATTATAAATGCATTTTTTCTCAATTTTGATCAATTTAATGCATCTATTAATTTCTTCTTCTTCAAAAAAAAAAAATCTTTAATGACCCCAGACTTTTGAATGCTAGTGTATATACAATAAAAATGTCAAATGTAATTGAAATTTAAAATACAATATTTGTTTTTGTTGTTTATCATTATGCTTATCTATTTCATAATTAGCTTAGCAAACATGCTAAGGTCAAACTCTTAATTATAAGTCTAGTGTCCTGTGTGGAGTGCTATTTGTGTACTGCCCTTCTGCCTATGCCGAGCGTTCCAAATCGGTCATTTCTGAGGTTCCATTACAGTTAGAATGCTGCCTACGTAGGCGGTAGGCAGAGAGACAGCTCACTAGGTTTTGGAACAAAACTTGTCTCTTTCTACTTTTGCACACATTCACCGTTTCTTTTGGAATTAATGGCTCCAGGGACGTATCCAGTCTAATGGTCTGCGGTCTGCTCATTCTCTGGAATAGATATGAAGACTCACCACGTCCATAATGCCGCTGTAATATCAGGCTCCCTCAGCTAACGTCTGTTTTCTCTTAGCGTGGAGTCACACCCACACGCTCTCCATCCCAGACCTGGCTGACCCCTCCGTCACCTCTCACCTTGTCTTTTCTCACTGAGTTACAGACCTCCTATGTCGCTCCATTTTCTGTCCGTTTCATTCTTCTCTTGCGTAGTCAGCAGCCAAAGTCTGTCATTACAGTGGAGACACTCACACACGTACACACACACACATGCATATTTATTCACACTCCATCATTCAGTGGAGTCACATATTTCCCCTGACAGCTTCTATATTAAGCGCCCGAGTTTTTGTCTTTTGCAACATCGAGACCAAATAAGTAAATCTAACCCTCGGTTGACTCACCACAGAAAGTAACGAGGGGTGTGTGCGTGTGCGTTTGGCCATTCATGACTGTGTACCATGGTTTGCAACAGCCCACATTTTCCCACTTTCCTCCATGTTAGCACACCAGTTTTCCACACGGCCGGGTATAACCGTAACACAACATTACCGCAACGTTAATCCTCACAAAAAAGCTGTGTTAAACTTTCTGTGTGTTTGCTTTGTTCGCCGTTAAAAAAAAAATTACACAGTTTTTGCTCTAACGGCAGATTGTAATAATAATACACACTGCTGTGACTACAGTTAAAGGGCTGTTTTAACCACAAATTAAATGCTATCATTGTTTTCAAACCCTCGTTCTTCTGTGGAACAGAAAAGAAGATTTTTTTTTTTTTAAAGAAAAAAAAAAAGGTGTTTTTTGTCTATACAATGAAAGTTAGTGGGGTCTAATGCTGTTGTTTTGGACCCCATTGATTTTCATTGAATGAACAGAAACACAAATCATAGAGGTTTTGCATGACATCTTTTAAGTCTGTACATGAGTTTTAAAATAATTTCTTCATATTTATAAAGTCTGTATTCTTTATGACTGCGCCGATGACAGTCATGTTCATACTGTGTTCCAGTATCATTGTCAAGGGAATTAGACATTAAAAGGACAAAAAAAGTGACTAGAAACATGTTTAAATAAATCAAGTCCCACAGCAGTGCAGGTGTGAGTGTGTGTTTGTGTGTGAGACTCGAGACTCAAGACTCAAGACAGACCTTGTTTGTCCATTAGAGCGTGAGAGGAAGTCCAGACCGCACCGTTTGAAGTGATGCAAAGTTCTAGTGTGTAAATGTGTGTGTGTGTGTGTGTTTGTGAGTTGCATTTACTTACTGGAAATGAAAATATCCCACATCTGTCACGTTATTCCACTCATAAATAATTCATATTTGCTTTCTGTCTCTCTCTCTTTCTGACTCTCTCTCTTTTTTTTTTTGCTTCTGTCTTCGGTTTTGTCCTGTAAAGCTGACAGATGTTTCTGTATCTGTCACACCTGTTTCATGATTTATTTATCCAGAGTCACACGTGCACACACACACTTTTTTTTATATCTGTCATGAATTATTAATAAGCAGGAAAGACCATTTATGCTGAACATTATTGGGTGGAAAATTATTAGTGCACACAGGCACTTTTCTTTTGTAATGTTGGGGTTTGCCAGTAAAAACAACGGTTGTTAGGGCAGCATATGTCACATGGACACACATACACACTAAGTCACGCTTGCTGAATTTTGCTTTAAAAAGACTGGGGAAGAAGTGACACAGAAGAGAGATCCTGTGTGTCTGTGGTCAAGAGAACGAGACCGTTTGCCAAATGGCATCTGTATGCAGAGAACAGTGTACCACTGTAACACATCATTTCGGAAACACTGAAGGAACAGTGTGTGTGTGTCCTGAGCTCTTGACCTGTCTTCTGTTGAGAATGGAAGATAAGTGTACTGCTTACTGTGTATATGTAGTGTATATTTCATACTACTTTTTAAAAATAGTATATGAAATTAGTTCATAAAGTAGCATTTATTAATACTACTTTCTTTATAAACAATGAGTAATATAGTCTACCATTCAAAAGTTTTGTCAGTAAGTTTAAAAAAAAAATAATAATATTTTAAGTCTGCAAAGATGCATTAAATTGTTCAAAAGTTACAGTAAAGACATATAGTATATAATGTTGTGAATGTTTTCTTTCAAATAAATCCTGTTCTTTTGAACTTTCTAATTAGTATCTTGAAGTATCTTGTATTAATATCTTGATTAGTATCATAGTATCTTGGAAAAAAATGCAACACTGTTTCCACAAAAATAATTAAGCAGCACAACTGTTTTCAAAATTGAAAATGGCACCAAATCAACATATTAGAATGATTTCTGTAGGATCATGTGACACTGAAGACTGTAATAGCTGCTAAATATTCAGCTGTCATCACATCAATAAATTACATTTTAACATATATGAAAATAGTAAAAAATATATTTTAAATTGTAAAACTATTTTAGAATATTATTACTGTTTTTTTATTAATCAAATTAAATCCAGCATTGGCAGTATGTATTGTATTGCATTGTATTGTATTATATTATATGATATATTTTATTATATGATATGATATTATATATGTTATGATATGTGATATGATATTATATTATATGATATGATATATGATATTATATTATATTATATTATATTATAAGAAATACCAAAACAAACATGTGAGTTACCCAGAGCTGTGTGCATGTGTGTAATTTCTATAATCTGCTGAACAAATGTAGAATGTAATAAATCCTGTAGTAGCTCCTGCCGATCAGCCCACACTCACCGAAACAGGAGAGCGCAGCTTTCTCCTTTGAGAGAGTGTGTGCTGTCCACATTTACACAGTCTGCTGTTGGGTCATCAGTCAGCTGTGGTAATCTTTGTGATGACAGGCGCTGGCTTTAGCCAAGAATAGAGTTTCCATAGCAATACGTGACCACGTTAGCTATTTATCCAAAAATCTGATGGTGTGACGGACACAGGCGGCCATCAAACTATAGTGTCATGTAGGAGGAGGGAGATTTGTGGAGCCTCGGCATGCTGTGTGTGTATTTGCGTTTGTGTGTGTGTAAACGTGTTTGTGCGCAAATGTATTTAGACATGTGGGTAATATCATTGCTCTGCTGTATGTCTGTCAGTGTGCCCGCCTCGAGAATTCAAAAGCATCCCTTCGGTGATCACAGGCTAATGTAACTGGCCATCCTTTGAGTGCCCGTGTGTGTATGTAAGGAGGTGATAAGTGACTTAATGAGTTTTCTTACCTTCTCACCCGCTGTATCTAATGGAGCATCTCGCACACTTAACTGACATGTTTTAAATGATGCTTTCAGGACCCCGTCATCTTTCGTCACCTTTGTGTGTGCGTATAGATTGTTAGGAGTTTGTTGCACGTTTGGGTTCAATAGTCCTCATGGAGTTGCTTGGGAAGTGAACACGATAGCCTTACTATATGTGTATGCACACAAACACACATTCACACACGTATGTCCTTATCCAATCCGATCTGACCTGGCCGATCCAGTCACCTCCTCATCTGGTTCTGCTTTGCCCCTCCCTTAGGGCCAGGAAATAGTTGAAGAGCCATGTGTTTCCCTGGGGCCACATTTCACAGGTGCACCACTGTTTGTCTCTTGCCTTTTACATTTGTCTTATATAATAGAAATAACTAATATGGCCCTACCCGGAGAAACAGGACCCACACTGAGCTCCACGCAGACCCCTGAACCTCCGCATTCAATCATGCATGCACACACACTTACTTCTGCACATCTGTCTGTCTGTCCATCGGTGTATGTCTCTATTCATTTGTCTGCCTAGCTGTTTCTGTTCTCTCTATCAGTTTGTCCATGTAGTTCTATCTGTTTGTCCATCTATCTGTCTTATCTCTCTATTCACATACGTATGTCTAGACGTTTGTCTGTCTGTCTCTCTATCCATTTGTTCATGTAATTCTGTCTATCTATCTATCGATCTATCGAGCTGGGTAGATTACTTACAAATTGTAGTCCATTACAGATTACATAATGACAAATGTAGTTAGTAATGTAATCCAGGTTACTTATTTTAGGTAAAGTTTTCAGACTATATTTTAGATTACTTTTTCTTTTTTTTATCAAACTTGTTTTAAACTTACCATTAAATGTACCATGTTTATATAAAAAAAAGCAAAAAGAACTAAAATATTGTCAGGGTGCGCGGGGAACGAGGGAGCGAGGAGACAGAGAATCTTCAAACATTTAATATAAAACAAGGTTACACGGAACACAGGCAAGGAAGACATTTAACAGCAGACAAAGACTAAGGGAGAACACAGGACTTATAAAGGAACTGAAGCAAAGGAACAAACGATACGATTAATACAAAACAGGTGCATAGAATAAACGATGATTAACTAATGACAGGAAAACCAAATATGGGCATGAGAGGAGGGGAAACACAAGACATGGGGAACACAGGTCTGACAAATATATTCCATTTTTTGACATAGTGTTTCCAAATCTGGGCTTAATGTAGGAACTGTAGTGGGTTTGAGAGTTGATAAAAAGCTAATAATTAAATCATAAAAATGTGAAATAAATTTAAACACTTGAGCACTAAAAAGAGAAATATTTAATTTGTTTACATGCATGTCAATATGACCATTCAGTGTTCTTATTGAAATATTAACTTCCTCAGAGATAGTAACTTGCACAATTATTTGTTTCATACATGGTCTAATTGCATAAGAGGTGTTTTCCCCCTAAATTCAGAAGCTTGGTTTACAAATTTATTTACTCAACATTTGTTAAAATAGTTAAAGCTAAATGGTATGATACACAGTAGGATTTTCAGAGAGGAAAATTTAAAAGAAGAATTAATAATAAACTGCCATTGTGTGAATATGTAATCATGAAATCCATAAAAAGTAACTGCAATCTGATAATGAGCATTATAAAATGTATTATACTGTAATTACATGTGCTTGATTTCTGGAATCTGATTATTACGCAGTCCAGATTACATGTAATCAGTCACCCAGCTCTGTCTGTCTGTTTGTTTGTCTTTTTCTTTTTTTGTCTTTGTATAATTTCATACATTTTTTTTGTCTTTTTCATTCTCACACACACACACACACACACAGAGACAGACATTGAATGAAAAGCAGTTCATCCACACACACACACACGCTGGCCATGATACACAGTAGTTTGAAGGGTCTGGTTGAGCCAGTGAAACTAGAGCACTATTTCATGTCACGTTTAAACATCTTAATAACACTGCAGTCTGCCATGCACCCCCCGCATTAATCATCTCTGCACTCTTACGTTACGCACTCGCGCGCACACACACACACACACACACACACACACACACACACACACTCATGCAGTATCCAGATGTGCGCGCTGATGCATTTGATTGGATAATAGGCTTGGAGGGACTGTTTAATGGTCAAAGTTTCTGCTTTAGGGTTTAGGGGTGAAAGGTCAAACACTGCTCTGCCCATTAAACCTGACCGGTTGGTGTGGGGGCGTGGGTGTGCACTTCGGTGGGTGGCAGGATCCTCGATTCCTTGTAAATTCACCCACAGAGCAGGTTAAAGAACCCCTATTTTATTACACAATTAAACATTTTCATAGTTTGTAGCTTTACAGACAACCACACTCTGTAGTTCTCTCTCATAATCCTTGCCATATTGATTTAACATCATATCATATTATATTTGAACTGCCAAAAATTAGGTTCATGCGATATGAATACTCTCATACACATATGTAATCTGGACATTATCAGATATGACATGAGGGAAATAGAATGTTATTTTTCTGTGGGTTTGTTGGGATGTTGACTAATATTTCCCTCTTCTGGAGGAAGATAAAGTAGTTATTGAATCGCTGTTTGACAGGAGTGCTGTCACGCCAATACACTTCATTATTGTGTAAAAGTGTGTGTGATAGAGAGAGGGAGTGAGAGAATGCTAACATTTGTGTAAATGGCCTGAATGGTTCCTCTGTTTAAATCTCAGGAAATCAGTAGAGACTGGCTGCTTGACTGAGTGAGTGCTTCCTGTCTCTACAGGAAGTGCTGGCTTTTAGAAGGAGGAGAGGTAATTTAGAACAAGAGTGTGAGTGTTTGTGTGAATGTGTTATCTAGATATCTTCGTGAGTGTGTGTGTGTGTGTGTATACAGTATATGAGCTATGGGGGAGTGGGGTAAGCTAAGCCACATTTCACTTAGGCTGTTCTCTAGGCAAGAAGAAGGGAGAGGCAAAACTTGCATAACTAATTATAGTTCAGGATGTCTGCTTTCAACTGAAATTTGAAGAAAGCTCATAACATAGGACCATAGAAATATCATTTCTCTAAAGTCAAGTCACACAACAGCCCCTTGTGAGGGGTAAGCAGTGTCGTGTCATGGGATAAATATGAAGATAAAGCCAATTTAATTTTAAAAAATCATAATCTCATTTCCAAAATTTTGCTTGCAATTATTTCATAATTTTATAAACCAACCAGGTAGAAGTTTTCATATTTAGAATATTTCAATGTAGTGAAACTTTCTTTTTTTTTATCAGTTTGTAATAATGTTTGTTATTAGTAATATTATTTTTAATAGTATTTTATGCATTTGGAGTCGAAGCTCAGTATAAATATTACTTGAGCCACTGCCATCTGACACACTTTACCCCACAGCTACTATTTTGGGGGGGTATTATTTAATGGCTTATATTTAAATGATTAATACATTTTCAACATGCATGATATATATTTTTAGACCTGATTAAATTTGCATTGACAGAAAATTATTTTTACTTGCCATATAGAATATTTACTTTGCAAATGCAGTTTAATTAATCACAGGCAGCTGTACATGATGGCCACTTTTTACGTATGTAATCACATGACACAAAATATACACAATTTACCAGATTAAGAGGGTGACAGCCTTTGACACATCTTACCCCACTCTCCCCTACATATCCATTTTTGTCTTGTGATCTTTTTCCAGAAAAGTTGCAGATATTTTATTTGTTATTTAATTGCCAACATTATTTGCAAATATACACTTTTTATTGCAGAAAATCCATATGTTTTGTGGATTTATTGCATGTTTGTTATCATTATCATCATAAGTTTCTTCATAACAGCTCTGTTCATTATGTTCTATGGCCTTTTTTTCTTTGCAGTGTTTAATCAAAAAGTAATTTGCCTCATTTCAGGCTTGCGCAGCCAAACACAATCAAAACCTGATCACACAAACCATGTGGGGTGTGCAGGAAGCTTGAGCGCGCTCTATACACACACACACACACACACACACACACACACAGCTGGGTCTTGTTATAATCTTTACAGTAGCTGACTCTCACTCTATGTTATTAGAATTGTGTTGTACTTCTGCCGTAGCTCAGAATTTATGCAGTACAGGTGTTGAAGAATCACACACACCATCACGCTCGTGATCTATAGCCTCTACTATGCGTACAGTCTGGTATTTCTCCTCCTACCCTCCACACACACACACACTGTCTGACTACTGACTCACACACACCTCCCTACAGGTTGAACATATCACAGTCTGTCTGCCTGAAATTGCAACATATGATTCTGATTTCAGGGCCTTCAAATCCAATATGAAAAAAATGTATTTCATTATAACTTCATATATTTCTAACTGAAGTCTGTGCGTTTTTGTGCGCACATGTATGTCGCTCTACGTTCATGAGGTTGGATGTTTCATTGAATGTGTTTATGTCTCACTAGGTGAATAGAGAGTGGTGTGTTTGTGTGTGTGTTTATGTGTTGGTAGATATGGTATTTCCTTTGCAGGAATGTGAGTTTAAATGGCTCCACAATGTCAGAACATTTCAGCAACAGACTTTCAGCGCTGTGACCAAACTTCCTCTCTTTAGGAATTTTAATGTTTATTTGGCATTAGCAACTATTTTCAAAAAAATTCTTAAATTGGAGTTTCAAACCAAAGCTGAATGTTTCGTGTAGTTTGTTCTTTTTTGGCAGCCTTTTTAAATAAACATGTGTCTTGTGGTATTACCTGTTGACTTTAGAAATGTTTTCAATGAAAGTGAAGATAAAATCATTTCTTTTACATTGCGATCTAAAAAAAAAAAAGAATATTGAATTTTATTAGGCATACATGAGCTTCTGAGATACACATCCACATATGCACACACAGGGAATATAGAATAACTGAATCCCAGCTTTCCATGACCAACAGCGATATAAAAGTGGAGGGTCAAATTTTACCCAGCATTCCTGACACACAACCTCATAGTTCACATACATTCACATTCTCACAAACGGGTATTCATTAAGAATACACAATATATCCGTATCCAATATCAATAGTTATTAACTATTATCACAATTTTATTATTATCATTGTCTTTTATTTTTTCCATTTAAGCAGTATGCTTTTTTTCCCAAACAACAAAAGATCCATATTTTCCATCTTTTCTTCTGAAAATGATAAGGTTTTAATGCCTGATTTTATTTTGAAGCACAATTTTATGGGATAAATGGCAAAATGAATACTGCCCATTCTTTTTGTTTTTGACCTTTAATATAAAAACAAATAATCAGTTATATCTGAAAATTTCTATATCAGTGCAACTCTTTTTTTTTTTCTAGTTTATTCTCATCACTCACACACACATTTTGAGGAATAACCTTGAGGTGTTTTGCAAAGCGGTGTGTTTGACACTGATGATTATCTGTGGTAATAGTTAACAGCCGATTCTCTTTGATAATGTCCATTTGTTTAAATGGTCAGATGCCATCAAACCCACACACACATGCATGTTTCATTAATGTCTGTCATCATTTTTGAAAATACTTTTTTTTTTTTAAAATGCTGAATCTGACAAAATTATGAATTAGAGTGAAATATGTTCCTTGTGGTCCACAAACACACACGCACTAAGCTGCTACGTTCAGATAAACGCACCACGAATTTCCCTGATGACTCACTTTCACTCTTAAACACAATTTAATACACACATGATGTTCTCAGAGGTGGTCTGAGTGACCCTGGGAATTGTCAGCATATTTTACGAAAACACCTCCAGAGAGGTTTGTTTTGTTTCTTTTTAGTTCTCCGATTTCATTGGAGTCTGCAGGAGTCCAGAGGAGCAGCCATACTTGTGCGCGCATAACTTTATTTTAGTTGTGCCGTTCTTTTCCCAGGCTAATAAGGTTTTAATTAGGTTTTAAGCTGTATATTTGAAATAGACTGACAAGAGGTTAAATCATCCCAGATCAGGTGTCTAACTCCAACCACCCTCCTCAAATGAATTCAGATCTAGTATAGAACCGCTGCAGATATTAAAGCCGAATTAAACAAACAGGTATCCGAGGTTCAGGCAGTGCTGATCTTTAACAGTTATCAAAACAGCACATTCTGTACATACCTCCACCGCTGCCAGCACCTCGGGCCAAGCGCAAAACACTGACGAGGCTTTTGTCCTCTCTTCCTTATTCTTCAGACCAAGAATTTGACAGTTTATTGGTTTGTGACGTGTTTTGGCCTCTTTTATGAGTCGGTTTCAAACATGCGGCAGGAACTGGCTTCCTCTCTACCTGCATAAACACCTGAAACCAACACCTTTCATTCTCTCCTCCTCTTATTTCCTTTAGAGGGCTTCCTTTGTGTTGTGAATATTGCTGCTAATCTGTAGATTAGAGGTTCGGTCTTGTGGATGTGTGCCGATGTTTGTTTAAGCCTGATTGTTGGTAAAGTGAGATGATTGTACTGTCTGTACGTGTATGTTTAGATGAATGGTTTAATTGTGCCTTTTAAAAAGATTACAGAGTTTAATTGCCACACACTCACCGCCTTGCATTCATTTAGCCTGATATAGACACGTGCCAGCTTGCAAATTCACTGATTCATTATACAAACTCCCACATCATAATAATCATCACATCGGTTGGATTGGATCTAGCTTCACTGATAGCACTAGACAGGAGGAAGTTTTATCTTGAAAGGCAAAAATTACAGAAATTTAAGGAAAATGTGCACATAGGTGAAGCATTACAATCTTTTCTTACTGTATTGTTGTTTATTTTTTCCTTCAGTGCATTTAATAACTCTTCCAAATCTTGCAGTCCACTTAATTATTTATAATATCAACATTTGGTAACCCTTTCTATGATGCATTGTGTATTATGTAGATATTCATGATGTATTCATAATATCTGTGCTTACAATAACCACCTAACAATATTATTGTGTGTGTGTGTATGTGTGTATATATATATATATATAATATAATATATAATGCACAGGTCAGTCAGGTCCAAGTCAGTTTAATCACCGTTTCATATTAATGCGCTGCTTTAATTGATGCACACTAACCAACACGCATCACTCGCTCACGCACACACACACACACGGAGAGAGAGAGAGAGAGAGGTCGGAGATCGTAGATTACGCTGCACACACACATAAACGTTTTGTCAACGCTTCATATACATATATATATATATATATATATATATATATATACACACACACACACACGCACACACACACACACACATATATATATATATATATATACACTATATTGCCAAAAGTATTGGGTCGCCCCCTTCTAATGAACAGGAATTGTGTGCTTCTAATATTATAGCAACAGTTTGGACAGGACCATTTTCTATTCTAACATGACAATGCCTCTGTGTATAAGACAAGGTTCAAGAAGAAATTATTGATTCAGTCAGTGTGGAAGAACTTGACTGGTCTGCATAAAACCAAGTCCTAATCCCAGTTTAACACCTCTGGTGTGACAGTAAATGCAGACCTTGAGCCAAAAACTCATCACCAAACACCAATGACTTGTATATACAGAACAGAAAAATGCACTTCCAAATCTGTGGCAACAATGATGGGAACATAGTTCATGTATTTAAAAATTGTATTTACATCTCTGTTGCAACAGTTTTGGAAGTGTCTAAAATGACTGTACCCATATGTACAAGTCATTGGTGTTTGGTGTTGAGTTTTTGGCTCAAGGTCTGCATTTACCGTCACACCAGAGGTGTTAAACTGGGATTAGGACTTGGTTTTATGCAGACCAGTCAAGTTCTTCCACACTGACTGAATCAATCATTTTCTTTTTGAACCTTGTTTTATACACAGAGGCATTGTCATGTTAGAATAGAAAAGAGTCCAAACTGTTGCTATAATATTAGAAGCACACCATTTCCTAGAATATCATTATATGCTTTAACATTAAGATTTGTACTCATAGAAATTACTAAAGTAGTCAAACCTGTTCATTAGAAGGGGGTGACCCAATACTTTTGGCTATATATATATGTATATATGTGTGTGTATATATATATATATATATATATATATATATATATATATATATATATATATATATATATATATATATATATATATCATATATATTGTTATATATATATATATATATATATCGTTATGTTTTTTATATATATATATATATATATATATATATCATTATGTTTTTTATATATATATATATCATTATGTTATATATACTGTATATATATATATATATATCATATATATATATATATATATATATATATATATATATATATATATATATATATATATATATATATATATATATATAATTGTTTTCCTACATTTTTGTAACCAGTTATGATACAATAGGATTCATGGTTACACCTTACATAGGTATATATAATATAGGATTTATAGGGAAAAAAATACACAACATTCTGGCTAGATAAAAATAAAAATGTAATCTGACAGTAATTGTCTTGAAAATTGATGTTGTCAATTTTTAATGGCTGAGTTAATTTTTTTATTTAAATTTTGCACAGTAAGCTAAAATTTTCTTTGATAAGATGTCTCTCTAAATTCCCATTTAAAACAATTTAAAGAAATCTTTCTCATTAATTGACTTGTTGCTTAGTGGACAACTAGTTGACCATCCTGACCTATCTGTAATTCTGACTTTATTTTTGCTCTTTCCTTCTTTGTTTTGAGATATTTTCTTGGTTCATATCAGATTTCCAATCTTTTGCTTCACTGCTTATTTAATCCACATTTACAGAGGCCTCTATGCTGCGGGGCTGATTTTTCTGCACCTCTGACCAAGTGAAGGCAGATCCTTCTGTCTGTCTCTGTGACGGTGCTAAGACAGGCAAGAAAAGAAGTGATACACATACACACACCTCTCTTTGTTCATTGTACTCCAGGCAGTAAAAACTCACCTGGGGAAAGCATCAGCAGTAAGATTCGCCAACACGGCATGCCTCCACAAATACAACTGTCATCACTCTGTCTCTCACACATTCTCACACACAGAGTGTTCATTGGGCAGAAGTCTTGGCCACATAAATGTTCATTCTATCTGTCTCGCACACACACAAATACAATTAAAATAGTCCTAATGTGTGAGAAAATTCCCAACAGTGTTACAGCTTGACCTTTCACTTTTATATGACCACACAAAATGAAGCCACCTGTGAAACAGACAGGAGAGGACTTGTGTGAGTGTGTGTGGGCATGACGTCGCATCTGTGTTTATTGCGAACATTTATAGAAGGCATTGTTGAACTCTTCTGTTTTCCCGCTTGCAGAGTTTCTGTGGTCACAGAAGTTGTGTGCACTGCTAATGGATGTGTATGGGAGTGTGTTTCCCTGCTCACACACCTGTTCCTCATTTTCCAATTTGTAACCAATCTGCTCTCAATGAGGGGCTAAACGGCCCTGATAACCATCTTGACTGCTCTCTCTTTCTCTTTCTCTCTCACACAAACACGCGCGCACACACACACACACACACACACACACACACACACACACACACACACACACACACACACACACACACACACACACACACACACACACACACACACACACACACACACACACACACACACACACAAGTTTCTGGATGCATATGAGTTTCAGTCAATAAACTGCATCTGTAACCGTTTTTTATCTTCCATCAGATTAAATTATAGTTTCTTCCTGTCTCTACTGGTCAGTCATTTTCATGATCGATATGACGATCTAAAGTCTGGCTCTTCAGCCTCAATATTGTGAAAAGCGTACCACTCAAACCTACTATAGGACAGTGATTCCCAGCCTGCATCTCAGGACATACTTAAGCAGGTTATTCATAAAATTATTTCTAAAATGTTTACATTTGTAAAAAAATTATACAAATATTTTTTATAAAGAAATAAAAAATAAATAAGTATATTAATAATGGTTTATTATTAATAATAATAATTGATTCATATTTAATAATGTTTTATATCAAATAAAATAATGTTACCAATGAAAATAATAATAATTAATAATCGAAAATGTATGCAGGTTTTTGCAATTAGGTTTTTGCAGTCTCCAATGCATTATTATAAAATGATTTTAACAATGATTTTTTATATATATATTAGTAATTAATTAAAAAGCAAGCAGATATTTGAAAGAATGTCAAATATAAAATCTAAATTATAAAATAATTTTTAATATAAAATAAAAATACTGTTAATACAATTAAAAAAGATTTTAAATCTAATAATTAATATTAAGTTAGAGTTAAAAGAACACATTTCTAGTGTCAATAAAAAGTACTTAAGCCTTGCTAGTCATCCATGTATTTTTTATCCAAATTTTGGAATGGAAACACTGCTTTATCTTTAAAAAAAATTATTATAATAATATTTTTTTTTTTTTTGATATTCCAATTTTGTGTTATTTAAATTCATGAAAATTTGGATGGAAGGGGGGGACAAATAATGTTTTTTTGGCAAAATGTCGCTTTAAGAGATGATATGGTTCTGATGTGGACCATCGAACACATCCAGTCATGCATCAGCTCAGATGGTCTGACTGGAACCATGCCATGTTTTTGACGTGTGTGTCTGTGTAATGGTGAACTCTGTGTAACAGTGTTGTGCATTTGTATTGGCCGGCACAAGTAACGTGAGCTGTGTGGAAAAGTCCATTTAAAATAGCATTAATGAAGTAACCAGGTGATCCGCGGTCAAAAACACACTCTCATCGTCTCTCTCACTCAGTCATTTAGTGGTCAGTGCTAACTCTCTCTCTTTGTCTGCTCTTTCACACTCTCGCCCTCTTTCTCATTCAGTGTGTGTGTGAGCAAGTGTCACCATATGACAGCCTGTCTCTGCCTAATTCAAACCACCTGCCTTAAACAGAGTACTTCTGTGCTCCATACAAAAAAAGACTGTCTGTGTGTGTGTTGTGGTGGGTAGAGGGGAGTATTTAAACTTTCAGCAGCTCCAAAAATAAAAACAGGCACCCTTCTAAACCAATGACTCCTGGAGCTATAGAGTCAGTTCCAGGCTATGTGTGTGTGTGTGTGTCCTTCCCGGTGGATAGTTATGAATAGTTGTATTATTACAGGGCAAGATCTACCTGAAAGACTTGTACAGTTCTTATGTGAGGAATTCTTCACATGGCATAAAGCGAGCTGGAGTGTGTGGGCATTTTTTTTTTTTACTTTTTTGTGTTGCAATCGTAAATGCATGATTGGTTGAATTGGATTCAGTGTTGCAGAGAGAACTGCAGGTTTGTTTATTGCAGAGTAACAAACTTAAAACAAATGTAAATAGCCAAAAGGTTACGTCATATATGAGAGGAATTTGTTTTTTTTATTTGTTTGTTTTTTAAGAAATGTTTTGTTTAATGTTTTTACTTCGGTTTTTACTTTACAATTAAAGTAAAAAAGTAAATTAAACTTTTTTTATAATACTTTTTTCTTAACTTTTAACTTTAGTTTTACCTTTTTTCGTCACAATTATGACTATATTAAGAGTATGCATATATTTTTATAGGCTACTAGTCCAAAATTTGCACACAATTTTTAAACAGCTTTGGGCTACATTGGTTACTCATGATCTTAAAATTATTTGATCTAAAGGCTTAGTTTTCATTTAAATGTATGTATTTCTTTACAAAACAGCACAATTTTTAAATGCATGACATTTACAGAACGGTGATCTAGATCGGATGTCTACTTTGAAGATGATTAAAATTATAATTGATTTTACTACATAATTCCCATACTTCAATTAGTGCTGTATCATAGTTTTGACAATTTTCTCCTTTTTTTTCTAAACTGTGGTAAAAACAGTAATAATGAAGTATGTGTAGGAGTGTTCAGAATATTGACTGGTAGTGTAATTACTATTACATAAACGTTCATAACATTTCCCCTTGGAAAATTAGCCACCCAGGTAATGTAAATTTGTTTGAAAATTGTGATTGGATGCATATGGTCATATGACCAGTTATTGCATAATATGTCGTAATTTACCATTCCAAAACTTAAGATGATTTGAATATTTCAAGATTATTTCATTCAAAAGTGCCTGCGGGGAAATATAGTCACTCACGCCCAGATGCATAAAAACAAAAGAGCCATTGAGGCCGAGAAGAGGATGTCATCACAGTTAATCCTTTGTTTTCTTTTAAACTCACCTCTCTCTCATCCACGTTTATGATGCCTGCATGGACGGATGGCAGGAGGAACACTGACACAGATTCAAAACAAACTGGTGTACATGTAATTTTTGGAAAGCTGAGAGACGCCTTGATCCACCAGAGAAGGAAACTGCCCTTGAACCTCACATTTTGCTCTACCTCTGTGACCCTTCCACCGAGCTTTAAAGTGATCATTTAAACAGATGTATGTGTGTGTTTACCGATCCATGCACGGGTCCTGGATCAGATGGTAATTTTTGTGTTAGGCCAGTGTTAAAGGGAAGTGACCTAAGCCCTGGCGCTGGACTGAGCACGCCTGTATAACCTTCTTTCTTCTGTGAAAATATCTTTTTTCTACATACAATAAAGGTCAGTTGGGTCCAGTGTTGTTTATGACCTCATAGACGTTCATAATATAGGCAAAACAGTTTTAAACATTCTTCAAAATATATTGTTTCATGTTTCACTGGTTTGGAATGACATGAGGGCAGTAAAAAAAAAAAAGACAATTTTCATTTTGGGTGAACAGTCCCTTTAAGGCAGATTTTTTTTTATTATTATTATTATTGTATTAAGGTTTTTATTTTCATAAGTTACTTTTTCTAGTCAGATCAAATCACATTTATTTATAAAGCAATTCATATTATTGACCTAATTTATTAAGATCAAGCAGATCAGTTTGTGTTTCAATGATAGTGTAAGTAAATACTGATAATATTTAAATTGTGTAAACTGTTCCTTTAAGATGGGATTTAAAAGCATCAGTAGAAGGAGAGGATCTAATATGGGGCGGCAAACTATTCCGTGGCAAGCTATGAGGCGTGGGTCGCAACAGAGAGGCACGATCATCTTGGAACCTGCAAAAACAAGTTATTTGAAGACCGTAGAGGCCTAGGAGTATGATATTGTGGGACAAAAGCACATACGAGTTACCGAACCATGTACACAAATGATGAAAGCATCATCTTACTTTTTCTTTTTTATTTGCAAAGTTTGCACATTTGCGGCTGAAATGGGCAGAGAGCCTCAGACGGTCCAGACCCCTCCCATAACGCCAGGAGAGAGTGTGTGAACAGGAAGGAAGGGGAAGGGAGTTGTGCTGCAGGCCTCTCAGCTGTCTCTCACAGCGCTAATGATCCTTGGAGAGAGGCGTGAGGGAGGAATGGAGAGAAAAGGACGGAAAGCAAGGGATGTTAAGACAGATACAGTATGAGCCGGGTTTCAGTTCAGAATATTTGTCCTGTTGGATACATTTACAGTGGCGCTAAACCACCTCACATATCACAAAAGTCCTTGCTGACAAATCCAGAAAGTTGCAGAATAATAATGGGTGTTAAAGCAAACCAAACACAACGTAGAAGGGTTCAGGAATGAATCAGGTACAGTGCTTCACTTTGCCATCAGTGTGAGAAAGTGAGAAACAAAAGAGTGAAAAATCCAAGAATGCTGTTTGCTGTGACTAAAATAAGATCAGAGAATGTTGCAGACCATTTCCTCCCTTCACTTGACCTCTATGTCTGTCCCTCTTGTTTTCTCTTCAGTCTTTCTCTCTCACACATAGACACACTGTTACCTCTGTTACATGTAGGTTTCATCATTTAGAAGCTGTATTGGTGAAGATAGAAAGCTTTGTCTTGACCTTTGACCTTACTTGCCTCATGGTGTCGTCATAGTCATTATTACATACGTATTTTATGTGTGTATATTCCGGAATTAGCACTCACAGCACCAACTGACAGTAAAACCTTTGCATTACTTGTCCAATAAGCTGGTATTATTGCAACATTTTTATTAGGAATGACAACATTATATGGTTTATGTCAAACTGTAAGAAGTCTGACCCCAGCTTGATGTCAGTGACGCCCGTCTTCTAAAGAAAACATCTGTCGTGACTAACAACTTTTACCTCAGGGGAAAATGTACTGTCAGACATTCATCTTCTCCAGAACTCTGTCACAACACATAGGCAAATATTCCTCAACAAACATATGAGGAACAACAAACATTGCAGTGTGTTGTCTTCATGTTTTTGTGACGCATGCTGAAAGCTGTCAGTGACACAGTGACTTGAGCTATTTGTCACAAATATGTTTAAAAAATCGATTGTCATTGGGACAAAATATATATTCTTAATTTTTTAAAAAAATTGCAAAGACAGAAGAAAAAAATTCTGCTTGCACAGAGTTCAATATTTAATAAAACCACAACATTTCTACATTAGGCATTTTTAAATGGATGCACTTGTCTGCAAACATTCAGGTGTATGAGGGGTGTTTATGTATTGCACTCAATAAAATAATGCAAAATAACAGTTTATTGGTCAGTGAAAAATGTATATTTATGGCTAATAAATGTTCTCACTTATACCCAAAAATTTATTTTGGATCTCTTCATCTGTGTGTTGAGGGACATTTACATTTCAAGACTAGACTAAATCAAATAGAGCAGCTCTGAACACGATCTTTATCCTTCACAGTGGGTGTTTAGTGGTTTGTGATGTAGAACAGTCATTTTTAATTAACCTACAGATGTTTAAAATACAGTTTGATTGCTTAGACTTTGTGCCGTGATAAAATCCAAATCTGTATCCATCACAATGCTGTGTGAGTTCCCTCAGTGTTTCATTTTATGGTTTTCTCTTTCTGTCTGTCTGTCTGTTATCTCGTTTGAGAGGTTTTTTAAAGTGAGTGCAGCAGGAGTGAAATATGAATGAATTGGGCGGCCAAGTGCGGCGCTCCCACTGCAGCGTATAAAACGTGCTGATGGGGTCTTTATCCCTCCATCAAGCTGAGGGGAAGAAAAGAGCACAGTCCTGTCAAGGGAACGGGGCGATTCTCCGGCCAACTGGCTAAACGCTGAAGCCCTGGAATCAGAAAATGTGTATGAGAGAGAGAAAGAGGGAGCTAAAGCCAGAGAAACAAGACAAAAGACTATCACCCATTGACCTCTTGGCAAGCATTCTTGTTTTAAGTATCTCACCATTTATTTCTCCAAAAGCACTCTCTCTTTCATCTAGATCACTATTCAGATATAGTCTGTGGGTTTATGTCGTTGTGTAGTGGTTGTATGGACTTGGGAACTCTGTGCTTTATTCCCACAATTGGCATCCCATGAGGCCTAGTGTTGACGTCAGGATGGGGACGGCCGTGTGTGTTTGTGTGTTGGGGTGTGTGTAAGATCGTAACCACATAAAAGCACATCCTACTGGGAGCAGATGTGTCTGCGTTGAATCTGTGTCGTGTGTATGCGGGGGAGTCTTGACACTTGATCTCAAATGTGAACCTGAGAAAATAAAGCTGTTTTGATACTGTTATATGAGGTCATCATATTGATATTATATCATCAATCTCATATGCGTCTTCTGAAATGGAGCGTGCTTCAAAATAATGATATCGATCTTGCTGTTTCTGTTTGTTTTAGGCGATGTGGCTGATGTTGCAGCAGAAGGAACCTATCGATTTAGTCATTGCGACGGGGGAAGTGCACAGCGTACGAGAGTTTGTGGAGAAGGCCTTCAAACACGTGGGCAAAACCATTGTGTGAGAGCACGCGTACACACACACACATCTACCTCAGATTAAGCCCATCTGGTTAATCTGGCACATCTGGTGTTGATTCGCCGACAGGCTGTACTAGACCACAAAACAACACGCAAACACACCATAAATATTGTAAATATGTAATGCATATGCTGACAGCTGAATTGGAAACAAATAAAATGAAGGAATGTGTTCAAAGCTCTTGTTCTCGCACTTAGGTGGGAGGGGAAGAATGAGGAGGAGGTGGGCCGATGTCAGGAGACGGGAGAGATTCATGTGAAGGTGGATCCGAAGTACTATCGGCCAACTGAAGTGGTAAGTCACTGCAAGTATCTTCCCATGTATTAAAAGATCAGAACATCCAAGCTGCCCTTAGGAGGTGAGACAAAACAAAATATCATACATAGACTACCGTACAATAAGTGTTGACATCTCCTAGATATGTGGTGAGAATATGTTTTCTGTGTTTATTTTATTACATCATTATACAGCTATTTGTTTCAATATTGTTCATTGTGACTTATACTCCATTAAATCAGCAGCATTCAGATCTCTAGAGAGGAGTAGAGGGCGTTCACATAGGACACTTCTTTCTTTCAAAAAACAGCTAGGCATTGCATAACTCAATGGAAGGGGTCTTGAGACTTTTTGGAAGAACTTGTTTTTAACTTGGCAGAACATCTTAAAAATGTGTCGCTTGGCATACAACAATTCGCCAAATAAGCCAGACCCAATGTGTTGGCCAGTTATGCTATGTTGTTTATATACACTGCCATTAAAAAATTTGGGTTCACTAAAACTAATACTTTTATTTAGCAAGGATGCATAAAATTGTGAAAAAGTGCATTATAGTGTCCCCAAAAATATTAGCAGCAAATCAACATTGATAAAAATTAGAAATGTTTCTTGAGCACCACATCATCAATGATTACTGAAGGATCATGTGACACTGAAGACTAGAATAGATTACATTTCAAAATGTATTAAAACAGATATATAAGTTAATTTAAATTGTAATAATATTTCACATAATTTCTGTTTTAACTGTTTTTGATCAAATAAATGCAATCTTGGTGAGCATGAGACAAATCTTACTGATCACAAACTTTTAGACAGCAGTGTATGTGCGTAGGTCAACAATTAAAAAAATATGTATTTTTCTATGAAGTACTCAAGTAGACAAGATTAAAATGTCCATCCTTACCTGACATGTAGATGTCAGATTGTGTGTGTGTGTGTGTGTGTGTGTGTGGTGGGTGGTCATTCTGGAATGAGAAAGGCCACTAAATCTGTAAAGAAAACATACACATGAAATGATTGTTGATAGATCAGAGGTTTTCTCCAAGACACATGTTTACTGCGTATGGGTCAGAGGGGTGTTTCCAAGGAGCTTTTTCAGTTAGAAGAAAAAATAACAAAGGTAAGACAGAAAGAAGAAGAGCAGAAGAACCAGTGCAGAAAGACAGAAACCTGTTATTCGGGTATGAAACTATTAAATATTTTTGGTATCAGGTTTTTGATGACCTCTCAATGCTGTTACATAATATCAGCCCAGGATACTTAAAGACACTCTAAACGGCATAAACTGAACAGGCCATCCATCAACACAGAGGCGAAATGGGAATTTGACCTTTAACCTCTGTGATAGAAAGTAAATCACTGCATTTCCTCAGGAGGCAGTAGTGTCAGTACGGGACGCAGGTCACTTGCAAGGATGAATGAGAGCGAGTGTGTGTATTTGCGATAGATTTACAAATGCGTTGTCCACAGGCTACATGTGAACATGTTTTAAAATCTGTTGGATGAAGCCTACGATCAATCAAATCACTTATTCTGGCAGAAACAGAATAGAAAAAGGATCTTACTTCAATTTCAAATGCGTAATTATGTTTTTGCTCCTCTTTGCCAGCACACACACACACACACTTGCGTCGCCTGAAGGGAGTAACTGGATGAAATACACACCTATTAATAGAAAAGCAGTGGGCTGAATAGCTACCTGTTTATCCAAAGAGACCATCGTCAATCGTCAAACGAACTGCTGTGTTTTTGAGCCATCCTAATCTATTTTCATTCGTACTACACCTGCATGATTTATGAAAGCATAATTACTGACAGATAAAAATCTTCTGGCTGAAAGATCCCACGTTAACGCTAAAAATAACTGTCACACCCAAAACTGCTGTTAGATGAATGGCTCTATGCATTATTATCATTCCCAAAATCAACATGTGAAGCCTCTGAGTGATGGCTATCATGCCAGACGTATGATGAAAATCAAATCGGCCATCTTTATTTGCATAACCTTTAGAGATCTCATAACGAGCGTATGCGTGTGCGTAGGGGAGGATTTCATCCGTGGCTTTGCTGCAAATACAACCTGTATCTCACTTTCACTGGATGTGTTCTTTCAGTCGACACACACTCGCTCACATTCCTTCAGGAGGTATGCGTAGCTTTAGCTTCACAATGAGAAAAGCAGGTAATGCGCTTGGCCTTGTCTGTCCATCACACGCCATCTACTCACAGACAAAGAAACCGTGTGTGCGCGTTGAAATAATATGCTAACTTCCTTTTAAGGCCTGAAATACCACGATTTAAATGAAGCTTGAAATATTAGAGCGAACTTCGGTAACTTTTTTACGATTTCCAGCAGGAGAGCCATTCTTTTATTTCTCTCTCTCTCGCTTACTTTTATTCTCTCATTTGCACTTACACAAGGACGCAGCGACTTGGGTGCAATAATGAACACATCAAAACCAAGCGCTCTGTCTTTTAGCTGATTGAGGGTTTTTTTTAATAGCGAAGGCTCGAGCTGATGAATGTGGCCCCCAGACGGCCGCTGAAGACCGCTGCGTGAACCCTGCCTTTCAGCAAATATGATTTTGCACATCCATTTCATTCTTTCGGATGCTGATTTAAACTATTTTTATGAGGCACTTTGGGGGGAAAGGAGGACCAAAGTTAGCCAAAGGCTTTTTTTTTTTTTTTTTCACTTTTTATTTTCCAGACAGTCCCCAGGAAATCCTCATGGTTTTTTTCTTTTCGTTTTTCATTTTGAAAGAGAGAGAGAAAGGAGCACGAGAGAGGGCATAATGAAAGCAAAAAGCTTTGATTTATGCAACGAATTCCACAAACGGCGAGTTTGCAGCAGTCGATGAATGTATGAATGTCTTGCCCTGCTGAACTTATGTGCACATCTCAAAGTTGTTTTTGGTAAACTGGGCTGTGGTTATTTTGTTATGTGGTGTAATTTCAGATGACTAAATTGTTTTGTAATTGCCTTTTTACAAGATTTGAGGGTCTTATGTGGCAAGGATTACTGAAAATAAGTAGCGAAATGTATATGAATGTGTATGAATGTTTTCAGGATGTGTCTGCCAGGAATATAAATGTAATGTACAGTAAGTAAGTGTAAGTGTGAGCATGCATGCTGATGATAGACTGGCTGCAGTTCACCATGTGTGTATTTCATCAAATCAACTCACAGACTTGGCGACCCTGAGGAATTGCCACAGCATAATGATGGAATTATGTGGATTATCAGAGATTAGGACTATATGGTACATATGTCAACATGATTCCTCCAGCAACTCAAAGACAATTTACACGTCTTTCTTACAGATTTAAATTTGAGACAGTTGTTCTTTGTGGAATATTGTGTATTTTTAGAGTAGTAAATGCACGTTGTCTTGATATTTAATGTCCCTTGAAATGCACATCAGCATCTTCACTCTGTCAATTAATTAATTTTTTTAAGTACTTTATTGACATAATAAAGATTATACACACACACACGTACGTACGTACGTATGTACTTTTAAATATAAAAATTATATTATAATAATTGAAGAACAAATTATTCAAAATGTATGATTATCTTAATTCATTTTCTTTTTTTTTCTTATTCTCTTATTTCTTCTTTTCCATAATAATAATAATACTTTGATAAAAAATCCTCTGAAATTGTTTGTTTATCTTATTTTGTTATCGTTGTAATTAATAAGAATACTATAATAGAAAATACTTTTGTGAATTTATTATGATTTTTTTAAAGTACGTTTGATTCTAGTAATGGTAATAATATATACTTTAAAATATAATAATAATAATAATAAGATGAAGAAATTATAAAAAAATACTTTAATTATCTTAGTTCATTTTCTTTCAGTTTATTCTCATATAACTGCTTCTTTTTCGTAATAATAATAATATTAATAATAATAATTATTTTATAGAATATCCTGAAATGATTTGTTTATTTTTGTTATTTTATTATTGTTGCTGTTGTAATGAATAATTATACTATAATAGAAAATACTTGTGATGATAAAATATTTCTTAACTTTTTAATTTGTATTATTTGTATTATACTTATTATTTCTCTCTTATTTTCTGTAATGTTGATAATAATAATCATAAATTGCATTGTTTTGACAATTTAGCATTGAACGCTATTTATGACTGTTTGATAGTTAGAGAATGGACAGCCAGTGTTTCCTTAGCCTTATACTTATTAAACTACTTCAGACATTTACATTAATGCATTTATCCAAAGCGTTTAGGGTATATCAGTATGTGTCTTCCCTGCAAATCAAACATATGACTTTGATGTTGCTTTAGAGTTTACATTATTACATTATAAGTAGGCAGACAGTATAATTAACACGTGCACTATTATCATGTATATATAGATATGTGTGCTGTTACGTAGCATGTAAACACATACATGTTTTTTGGTTTCTGTTGGAATGAAAGATGGCTTTGACCTTTCACTCCAAGGATCAGGATGGGGTGATCTTATCTGCTCTGTGGCAGAGGTCAGGAGCGAGATAAAAAGCATCCTGTAGTGAGCAGCACACACACACACACACATATGGAGGCCCTCACTCTGTGAATGCAGGAGTCTGTCTTATCTGACCCATGTTGAGCGTCATAGTACCAGCATGCAAAACACAGCTGCATCATCACTTACCTGCAGCTTTGCTTTTAATTTGAATGCAAGATCCATTTTATTTCAGGCTTAAGCTTAGTGGCCAACCGACCTGCATGCTTTTGTGTGTTTTTAGATTTATGTGCTTGTTGAAGGCAGGTCCCCCACCTTAAGCTGAGCTTAAGCCTCTGTTGTCTGTCGTGATGCTTTATGGGTAGTGCAGTCTTTAGGGTTTTCTGGGTATTATAGTTGCTGTGGTTGAGAGGCTGGCTCTTTGTGACAGCTTTACGGTGATGTGCATTGTAATAGGTCAGAGTTGTTAAAGTTGAGTGTGAATGATGTTGTAAAGAGTCTGGCCGGGTGCCAGGTAGAACTCAAACCTGCAATAAAGCCGTGCTCTTACCGTTCAGCTTTTCCTCATGATGACCGTATATACATCCACGTTTATTTCCATCACACTTTACAGTAGAGCTTAACTCACTTTCATAACGTTACATGGCACTTTTTACCTCGCGCCCCGGACTTTTTTTTTACTTTCTTGCACTCCGTTCTTGTCAAGAGCGAGAGAGAGAGAGTGAGAGAGAACAGAACTAAAAAAATAAAGAGGGAGAGAGGGGTGTACGTTCTCCCCTGGCCTACTCTCTGGTATTTCCTGAAGGACTTTGACTGAGCGGAACCACCCTGGGCCCCACGGAGGGGAAAGAGAGAGAAAGAGCTTTTAAAAAAGAATGAGAGTTGAGAGTATAACACTTAAAAAGCAAGCCAAGTGTAAAGATCCCCAGTAAACAGGTGATTTTTTTTAATTAAATGTTTAGGGAAGAAAGACATTCCCTTTTGAGCAAAAGCAGTAGCGAATGTGAAGATATCACATCACTGTAAGTCTATTACTAAACTAAAAGTTTGCAACATTTAAAGGTTTCTGTAAAAGTTGAGCTCACTTGACAGCTTTTGTTGTCTAATGTTGATTACCTAAAAGTGTTCCTCATTTTCTAAATAAAAAAATCAAGATTACGGTGAGACATATACAATGACATTTCCAACTTTGGAGGATTTAAAAGCAAAAATGTGATGCTTATAATTTTATAAAAGCAGTAAAATTAATTCATCTGTTAATACTCATGTTTTATATAAACTGCAAATCTGTTTAAATAAGGTTTACCATTGTAGAGTTTTAGGTATTACGTTGTTAATGTAATGAAGTTGTAAAATTGTTTAATTTTTCACACTAAAATTGTCAACACACATTGTTTATTGCCTTGTGCTATTGAAAATATTTACTGATTGGCTCCATTCGCTTCCATTTAAAGTCTTTTTTTTTTAAGAAAACGAGGGACGAGTATAATTTTATTTTTGTGATGATCAACATTTTACCACAAGTGCTTTGATTAACTTGTATTGAACCTGGAATATTTCTTTAAACTAGGTTGAAATCAGATGCAACTAACTAGATTAGTTACTTAAAGTAAAATGATCAATTCACTATTTAAGTAAGCAAGCCTGTTCATTTGGAGTGATCAAAACAATCCTGTGCTGCATTAGATCAGAAAACGTTTTCTTCCCAGCAGGTGTTTTTGACTGTAAATGTGAAAAAGAGTGTTAACTTGTGTACCAGTGTTGGGTTTGTTTGTGCCATGTGTCATGATTACCTCATGGGTGTGTGCGCATGTTCACACTTTCACGGCTGTGTGTAGTGGGAGAGGGGAGGTTAATTGTGGGCTGCCCTCTGTAAATGGCATGTCCCAAGCTCGTTATCTTGATTGAGTAATTAACTCTGGCTCTTGGCACTCTTACTCACACTGTCAGACTGCTGAACTCCTGACACCTCGCATTCCTCGCTCCCTCTCCCTCACGCTTTCTCCTCTCTCGCTCTTTAACTTTCACACAGCTCGTCTCTCCGAGCTTTCAATTTATCATCATTTTCCTTTCTCTCCATGTCATTCCTGTCTCCGTCCTCTCTCTCCTCCTCTTCTCTCACTCTCGATCACTCCAGACAAGACCGTTTTTTTATTACACGCACGAGTTACAAATGTGAAGGAGCTCATGATAATAATTCTTGTAGTGTTAAAGTGATAGTTCACTCAAAAATAAAAATTCTGTCATCATTTACTCACCCTCATGTTGTTGCAAAACTGTGTGACTTTCTTCTATAGAACACAAAAGTTGTTTACTTATTTTGTTTGTACATACAATGAAAGTCAGTGCATTCCGATATTGTTTTGGAGCCCAATATCATCTTTTGTGTTCTGCAGCAGTGAGGACAGGATTTTTATTTTTGGGTGAAACTCTTTAATTGAGCTAAATGTGTGTATTGTGCTCTTCAGTTACAGTTCGGTTAAGTGAAACTTACAATAAAAATTGCAGCTGTGGTTTAACTTTACCTTAAAATATAGCATGGTAATATTTTAGGTTTTACAAATTTAAATTTAATTTACAGTAATATTTCATTATTTCATTAACTGATATAGTGTTAATATACCAACCTACTGAAGTAGTACTAAAATCCATTTTGTATCTTTATAATGCAAACAACCACCAAATACACTGGTGGTAAAGAGATAACCACATACATACATACATACATACATACATATATATATATTTAAGGTGGACATAATGTCATACACAAAATACATACAACATCAGGTGTCACAAAATCGGAATTTTATTTTAAAAAAATTAACATGATAAGATAAACTAAGAAGAAAGTTACTTCAATGATAAATAAAAGTATATATATGTGTGTGTATGTGTTTTTTATATATATATATATATATATATATATATATACATACTGTATGTGCATACATACATATACATAATTATTTATTATTTATTTAAGGTGCACATAATGTCATAAACAAAATACATCAGATGTAACAATCTTAATATTATAAATTAACATATCCGCTAAGAAAAACTAGGAAGAAAGTGTTACTTCAATGATAAACCATCAAATGTGCATGTCTCACAGGAAATTCTGGGAATGGCAATTTATTGTTTCTCACTGTAAATTATATTTTTTACTCCAAAAACTACATTTAACTGTATTTTACTGTCCCAAGAGATTTTTTTTTAGTGTACATAGTAAGGTAAGTTACTGTAACCAATTAGCAGGTTTTTACCATAGCATTTTTGCTATTTGTTAAAATTATGATCATTTTTTACAGTGTAGTTCTCTATCTCCCCCCACCCACAGTGAAAGTGCAGTAAAAGGAGGTGAGATGAAAATTGAAAAGGTATCTGGGTCATTTGAATGAGGTGAATCATGTTCACTCTGACAGGCAGGACTCTTGTACGCTCTTGTACTCTTGCACTGCTTGAAAAGACAGCTCTCTGAGGCTTGTAAACACAAACACACTGCCAGTACCACATGTAAGCACACACAGATCCTCAGTAATAAACACACCGTTGAGTATGTGTAACTCATTCAGATGCTTTCATGCTGCGATCTTGTCGTTCAAGTCTTGTTTTTAACACATTGACACTAGGTTGTATAGATTCAGATGTACTTTTGCACTCAGTCTTTTGGTTTCTCTCTGTAGTTTTTCTGCTCTGTGATTGGCTGTTGTTTGAAATGGGAAATCATTAGAGTCTTTGATCCCTCCTAAACATCCTGCATCAAATAACAACTCTCACACACACAAAGCTGCACGGCACATAGCGAAGTCTGTCGAACAGCCGTGGATTTCTCGTTTTGTTTCGCCATGTACTTTCGAGGGTGCAGTTGGATTCATCTCGCACTTGTGTCTCTTACATACGCATGCATTTAAAGTGTCAGACACTTAGGGTCTGTGTCTCTTTGCTAGAGAGGGTTTACATGATTTTATAAATATTTATTAAACATTTGAAACAAGAATCTGAGATAGAGACATTCTCCCCTGTGTTGATTCAGATTTTTCGGCATTGTACTCTGTCTCTTTTACACATGAAAAGATAAAATAAATTTTTTGTTCTGAAATCTATACATTTTATATATACAATACCATTAAAAAATGTTGGGGTCAGTAAAAATGTTTTAAAAATGTTTTCATAAAGATGTCTCTTAGGCTCACCAAAGCTACATTGATTTGACAGTACAGAACAGTTATAACAGTAATATTGTGCAAAATTATTACAATTTAAAATATCGGTTTTCTTTTTGAATATATTTTAAAATGTAATTTTTTTATGATGGCAAAGCTGAATTGTCAGCATCATTACTCCAGTCTTCAGTGTCACATGATCCTTCAGAAATCATTCTAATATGATAATTTGGTACTTAAGAAATGTTGCTTATTATCAGCATTGGAACTGAAATGTTTTGCTGCCAAATATAAATATACCGAGATTTCAGGATTCTTTGATAAATAGAGAGCTTAAAAAAAACTGCATTTATTTGAAATAGAAAAAAGTCTTTATCACTTTTGATCAATGTAATGCATCTTTACTAAATAAAATAATTAATTTGTTTAAAAATCTTACAGACCCCAAACTTTTTTTTTTTTTTACTGTGTATGTGGGTCTATGTGTGTATAAAAGTATAATTTATAAAAAAAATTAAAAAAAACACAAAACTGGAAAATAGAATGCTGTCTAATGTTTTTATTTATATGTAGATATGTTGATAAATTGGAATCTAGATTTAAGTAAAACAATACATTGTGGAAGAAGCAGTAAAGACTGATTTAGACATGTTTGCGAACAATACGGACACAAATATCCAGGGATTTGTTGATCAAAGGAAGTTTTTGTTGATCTGACTCCGCTGTCCTGCAACAGTGCACGAGACCGTTGCTCTGTCTGTGTGTGCATGTTTTTCCTGATGCAGAGATATTAAGATATTAATATTGAGATATTAAAACTCACTGAAACATGCATGCATATAGTAATTTTAGAGTCTCACATGTCATGTGTAGCCATGCTGTAAGTTAACAAAAGTCGCTTGATGTTTGTGAAGGTCTGTCTTTTCAATAGTCCTGAATTCCTTTACGTTAAGTGCTCGGTCACACACAATAAAAATGCACCCAGATGATGACTATCACTTTAATTTATTGTTTATTTCCATTTTATTTACCCTACATGCAGGTGCTGCTTCTGTTTTAAACCCTGACGCATATATCTTCTTTAAACAAGCATAAACAGACAGTGTTTGAAACTAAAATCTGCTTGTGAACTTCCACTGTGCCTTTGATTTGTCTTGACTTGCTGACTTTCTATTTAATAGCAAGAGCTATTGCACACAATGCATGATTCACATGCACACGCAATGCTTCGGTTTCATCAAATTAATACTGTTCTAGTTTTCCTTCCTTGAAAATACTTTGTAAACTTACATTGTCAGAACATAGTACCGTAGTTGTTTGCATGTGAAGACTTGGATGGGTGACAAAAGCAGCTGATGTTAATTTAGCTTTCAGAAAAGTGAAGACTAATTATGATTAATATGCCGCATTAATACGTATCTTGATTATGATGGTTGCATGCTGTTTCGTATGTTGATGAATGAATGCTATTTCGCTAATTAGTCTTTAAAATATGGTTATGTCATTTAAATGATTTAATTGGAGCTAAAATGGAACCATGAGTTAGTGACTATAACTTCTCAGGGTTCAACATAAAAATATGGGCTTTTGGAACAAGAGCTCTCATTTGTCAAAGGCACAGAAGTGCCGTTGTGAGTGTGTGTGTGTGTGTGTTCTGGCTCCTTGTGTAATCAGATCAGCAGCAAGGACACCCTCAAACTCTTTACTGCCACCCTGAGAAGCACCTTTAAATGTGTGTGTGTGTGTGTGTGTGTGTGTGTGTGAGTTTTGCCGTCCCAGCAGGAGAACAGAAGGGGTTAGGCCACGAGAGTCACATAATCCATCATGCTCTGGCACTGAGAGAGGGCTGGAAAAGAGGGGGTGCTGGATGGATGGCCTGCCTCGGCCCTCACCTTCCCCCCGAGACACGGAGCTTGACACCTGTGTGTGTGGTGCTGGCGATTGTATGTGGGTGTGTGAGAGTGAAGAAGAGTGTGGGGGGGGGTACAGGTTGGGAGGTCCAGTTAATAAAGAAGGACTAAACCACCCCTTTGCGTTTTTTTTTTTTTCTTCTTCGTCATTGTTTTTCCCCGTCTCACTCTCTCTCTGTCTTTTTCTAGGACTTCTTACAGGGAGACAGTTCCAAAGCCTTAAAGATCCTGGGCTGGAAACCACGTGTGACGTTCGAGGTAAGCGTTCCTGTAAAAATCTAAGCGGTTCACTTCCAGTGCACTGGAGATTGAGAAATAATCGGTGTGTGTGTGTATGTGTGTATTCCAACAGGAGCTTGTTAAAGAAATGGTGGACGCGGACATCGAGCTCATGCAGAACAACCCAAATGCCTGAGCCCACACGCCTTCATCTCCATGCATGCCAAAGAGACGGTTGTCATGTGTTTGTGTGTGCGATCACTGGAAGAAGCATTCAGCTGCAGTTCTGTTCCTCCGTCTGTCGTTTTCTCTGCTGCTTCAGCTTTCTGATCTCAGTTTCACTGTTTTGAAGGTCCCCACTGTTGCCTTTCTCTGTTCCTTACTGTCATGTTTAAGATTGGTGTATGGATTTTTAGTTTGTGTTGTCTAAATCATTTTTATCCATTTTTATAAAGCTGTTTTTATTCATAATCATGAAAAAAATGTATAAATAAGGGATTAAAGGGTTTGTAGAGTTTTTTAAAGCTGTTTTATTCATGTGATCTCTTAATCTGAAGTGATGACATTAATTGGTTGGAACTTTAAAAAATGTTTCCTGATTATTTAAAATGCAAATACAAACTGTGAAGTTTTAAAATTCAGTAAATTCTCCAAAGAGTCATTTGAATGTTTGTTTGTGGTTCTCAGCCTTTTTGACTCCAAGTTCCCCCCATTGTCCAAGACAATATGGCATATGTAGTAGTAAGTTATTATAGAACTGCTTGTTTTCAAACTTTTATTAAAATATTATGAAAAATATATTATAAAAGTATATGATCAACTGCAAATAATAGGCTATTGTAATTTCATGTTTCAAAAACTTTTTTTTATTTCAATAAAAAATGTTTGTGAAGTGGAGGGGAGGAGGGGTCAAATTAACATAAATATGTAGGCTTAATGTTCATTATGGTTTTAGTATTTTATTTTATTCACGTATTTTAAGTCACTCTTTTAGACCTCCTGCTCCTCTTGTGAACCGCTGGGATGTTGAAAGGTTCAGTTCTCAGAGTAGATTTGTAATTTTAAGCTTTTATTTAGGGTGATAACTGTTGTTGTTGTTTAGTTTGTTTCCTTTAGGCTAATTTAGCCTGCTGATTAAACAGAACAACATTAGAGATAGCAATAGTAGAACATTAGCTAATATTGCTGACTCGGTAAGAAAAAGCTTGAACATGGTTAAAGTCAGTAAACATCATTTTGAAAATAACTGTCAACTTTTCAGTTTCATTCTTTCTCGCCTCAGAAGTTAAATATACAATGAAATGCGTCAGAAAGCGGCTCGTGCCAGCTCTCGCGGGTTGCCCGGCGGTCACCGAGCCCCTCGCGCCGAGCACAAGAGCTCTCTTGTATTCGGCGGGAAACGGGCGTCCTCGAGGCCTCGCGCTCCTTCATTCCAGATGCTCGAGCGCGGCCCACCGCGCGCAGCTGAGGGAGCAGTAACTCGGCCTTGTAAAGCAGCTCATGTTTAATCACCTCTGACGTCGGGCGCAGCTGGGCCACTGAACCCTGACAGTGAAGACATTTCGCTGTGTGCGAAAATCCTCCGCCGTGTTTATTTGCAATGGCGACACGGTTGTCCTCATCAAAGTAACAACAGATTCAAGAGACCTCTGTCAGCGTAAGTGTCCTCAAGCGAGGAGAGAGAGACCCGGTAAAATCAGTTTCTTTTAAGCGACTCAAGAGGCCACGGATATTCTGGTCTGTCTATTCGAAGTGCCAAATGAAGGTCATTTGACACTGACGTCCAAGAAAGTGGGGTCTTTGAGACCCTCGTAAGACAGGCGATAGCGGGGGGCGGTTGATGTATGTGTATTTGTGTTTTTGAGACGGCATCTCGAGCCAGTGGAGTGCCATTTAAGCGCCTCAAACAGCGCAGCAGTGTGAGCGCGCGGGCCTGATTGGAACCAGACTGTGGCTGGTCGGTCCGCGAGCGTAAAAAGCACTTTTCCACTGGCCTGGGTCGCGAGCTCTACCGCACACAGGTGCACAGGCCGCGAGCAGCCACTAACTACCTTATATATCCCTGCGAATTTATATTTTACGCTTGAGCGGGGACATTTCTGGTATTTAGTTTGACTACCCTGCTGATGTTCCCGTAAAAGCAATAGGAAACGTGAAATTCAATTGGACCAACAAATTAAAGTATAATAAAAATTTAAGGGACGTGAAAAACCTCTAAGAATTTAATATAATGCTTTATTTATATTTATATCTCAAAAGATTTGTAGTCTAATTAATGCACGGAACTCAATTATCCTCTGCGACAACTGGTTTGCTCACTGCTTCCAAAAGTCCTGAAATTAAGTTTATTGGCGGGTTTTAATAATTAAATATTATTTAGAAATAGGCCTATATGGTTTTTAAATGTTTAATAATGATTTTTTTAAAATAGCAATATGGAGAATTTTATGTAGTGATATTCTTTTGTTAATTTATCTTCTCTCATAATTTATTTTATATTTATATTTTATGCTGTTATATATCATATTGCTTTTATATTTCAGTGAACTTGCTTAGTATTATAATTAGTCTCACCCTTTGTTCGGTATTGTTTATTTGTTTCTGTATTATATCTAAAAGCAGGAATTATTTGCTTTGTCAGTGTCAAGCATTTGGATTTCACTGATAAGGAATTTTCACTCACAATTTTATCATTTGACATTTCTGCAACGCAGAAGAAAATCATTTTGTTTAAATCCACTCTGTCAAGGTAAACTCGTCTATTTTTCTTGTTTATTTTTCATCGTCAAGCAGATAATCCGTGATAAGCCTCGGAACTTTTCACAGTCCACGCATTGTGTTTAGGTCTACTAAACTGATTTGCAATACCGTTTTTGTCCGTGAGAAAAATCATTTTATATAATTAATATTAATGTCCAAGATTTAAACGTTTAAAAGCAATCGCCTTCGTCAGGTGTGCTGCAACAAATTAGGAGTAGCCTATATTTTATTGTTATATGTTAACAAGGTTTTGAATTATTGATAATTTAACTTTTATATAAATATGTAGGAAATATTAAGAACATTTTTAATGTGGCAGTGGCATTTAAAGTAGCTAACATGTTGTATCATAACACTAAAGATTATTGTTTTATTGGGAGCACGTCGCTTCAAGGACGTGTTTATTGCTTCTTTTATTCAGATTGAGGAAAAAAGAGACAAAACACGTAATTAATTTATATACTGTAACTTAATTGCTAACATTTAGCAAATATGTTTACTACCAACAAAATTGTTCACGTTATATGTGATTTAGGCCGAGGTAAATCAGGCCTGAGAGTTCTAGTCAGTTTGTTGTTTGTCCGATTAATTTCATTGCTTTTAATTTTATAAATACTGTTTTGTTTTATTATTGTTGTTGTTGTTATAATAATACATCGATATTTCTACTTAGCCTATTATTATTATAATACACAACGAAGTGTTTATTATAATAAAAACGGTTGAATTAATCTATAAATAAATAAGCAACACCTCGCAAAACGCACTAAACACTATTGAAAATTAATTGGACAGATTGTCCTACATTTATCTAATTTAAAGAGACCGCAAAATATATCAGGAAATGGTCAATCACACAGGATATCACGCATGATACACATCGATTTAAAATAAACAAACAAACACACTTCTCAGGCATGTTATGAGATCTGCATCTGGTTAATACCAGAAGGCTCTCTCTCTGTATCATATTCCCCTCGCGCACAACTCAACCCTGAAACACGCAGCTGATCACAACAAAGACACCTTTTCACTGGCACGAGCCCCGCGCGCACCTGTAATGCATTTGCCACTTAAGCCCTTCATACAAAGACAAATCGCCTCGAGCTGACCTTGCTACGATACGAGACGCTGTAACACTTTCTTTCTTTCTTACTGTCTGTCTTTTTCATCTTTCTTCCTGTTTCTCCTCATTTGTTTCTCTTGATTTACACAAACCGTATATGTGAATCATGCACAACCCTTATTTAATCATAGCGTTTATATAATCACAAAACACCAGATCAGTTATGGGGACAATTATACACCAAATAAATACAAACGCTGCAGTGCAAGGCCCACAGTTTCTGCTGCCGATGACTGCAAGAAGCTTTACACATCGTTGTTTTTTCAACATTTAAATATTGCTTAATATGTATCAGGATAACAAATCAAAATTAGACAATTATCAATCTTATTTAAATTACACTGAAATGTTAAATAAGGTAATTCGTTATTTGGTTTGTGTCCGTAGGCCTATCTTGAGTTAAAACATATCGAGGTATAGATTAGGCCTATAGGCCCTATACCGATTTGTTTTACATTTACTGTATGTTAAAAAAGCAACGCAGAAATCAACAGAGCACTGAGTCTCATACTGCTTTTGTTTGGAGGTTCTGGCTGAATTAATCATTTGATTTATCAAGCCCATATTTTACATGGCAGGCTCAACATGTCTGGCCTACAGCAATTCTTTCATCTGCTGTTTATCTGCTTTTTAATCTATTATGTGTTTACAAATGAAAACTTCTATCAAAGACAATGGTTGTCTACATTCCGCAAGACTGCAAAAGTGCAGTTCACTCCAGTGTGCCAACAGTATAAAAAGAGCTCAACTATAGTCTGGCATAAATAAAACAAGACTGCAAAATATATCTCAGTAAAATATTTTTTTTTTTCTCATATTAAAACTAGAAACATATTTATTCCCTATAAATATATATTTCTCTAAAGTAGTTGAGAAAGAAATTATACATGGGAACACATAGGACGTTAATCGAGTTGTAAAAATTACAAACATTACTGGTTTAGGAGATTTAAACGGGGGACAAAGTTCTGTCAAATAAAGTGCTCGGTTATTTTTTAATTTACATAAAATAATTGTAGCCTATAACGCTGAATTGATCATTGAAATGTTTATACTAGTTTTTTGTTGTTAGTAAATGCATTTTTAGGTTAGGAACAATTTAAAGACTCCTTGCACGCGAAAGTGAAAAATAATAATTTCCAGATGTTTTTAAACCTTTGACCCCCACCCCCACCCCCTGTTCAAGGAATGCCTTATTAAGAGCCAAATATTTTTAGGAGGAAAATAAGAAAATTGGCACATATTTGCTAGCCAGCTATGTTTGAACAACGTTTTAAGAATTATTCCTTGCTTTTTGTGGCTGCTAATCATAACAAGCTCTGACAGTCATTTAAGTAAATAATGGATTCAACAGGCATTACAAATCGATAAATCACTCGAGAGTTTAACTCCAACAAGACGACAATTTATTAAACAAATAGTAACTTTAGATATTTTCAAAAGGTATAAGAAAAAACTGTAACTCAGTTGTACACTCGTTACCTTTCTATACTGAATTGATTATAAATACTTAAGACATTTTCTAGCAAAGTTGGTCCACCTGCTCTTGCATGAAATAAATTAACACATTTTCTTTTAATCTATCTTGATGGACGAGCAGGGAGAGAATGTTTATGTGCAGCGGAATTATCCTACTTACCAACACAAACTCGCATATCAGCCAGAGTTCACTGACCTAAAAGCGTCCTTAAATTACAAACACATGGCAAATAATACAAATATATATTAAACAATTTTGAAATTCATGAAACGTTTGGTCAGAACTTGCTGCAGTCGTATACAAAGGCTCCAGAAGCCCGATAGAGTGGCTGACTGGACGGGAAAGCCATTTGACAGCTATTGCTTCCGGTCACCGGAGAGCTGTTCAGAGCTATCCGCTGCGTCTCGAACATCTCGCGCACCGCGTGAAAGTTCTGCTGCTGGCCGGGATAGCTCGCGCTCAGGTGCCCCAGCTCTCCGGCCTGACTGAGGTACCAGGGCGCGAGTCGGTTCTGCTGCATATGCTGGCTCTCCTGGCTCGAGCTCTGGTGGGGGTGTGAGATTGAGGAGGCGCTTGTCGTGTTTGTGTATTCCGGTAAAGTGTCATCCCCGTGGCCGCGCTCCCCTGTGTACAGGCTCGTCGCTTGCATGTTGCAGTGGTAAGTGGCAGGCTGGCCGCAGGGTGGACTGTAATGGGCGGGCTGCGGGGACGGCGAGTAGGTCAGAGACACCGAGCCTGGCAGCGCGGCGCGAGAGGCCGGCAACTCTGCCGCGTGCTGCGGGGAGCCGCGAAGTCCGGTCATGATTGTATCCATACTAAAGGCCTGTTGTGTCGTTTGCGACTGAGGACTCCCGCTACACGCACTCCCACCGCTCCTGTCTGGACTCTCAGTTTTAGGCACGGTGCTGAGGGGTGGAGTGCTGTCATGCGGGGGCGTGCAGGCCCCGTTCTCGGTCTTTATATCCCGGAGCTTCACTGGCTGCTGCGCGTCTTGCTCGCACGCTTGCCCCTGGTTGTCTTTGCCCTGCCGGTCCCGCTCCTCTCGGTCCCTCAGCACGTCCTTCTTCTTGAAGCGGCGCCTCCGTCGCAAGAAGCTGCCGTTTTCAAACATGTTATATGAGTCCGGGTCTAGAGCCCAATAGCTGCCCTTACCTGGCTTCTTATCGTCTCTTGGCACCTTGACAAAGCACTCATTGAGCGACAAATTATGCCGTATGCTGTTCTGCCAACCTTGCTTATTGTCCCGGTAAAATGGAAAGCGCTCCATGATAAACTGGTAGATCCCATTCAGCGTGACCTTTTTGTCGGCTGAGTTCTGGATGGCCATAGTGATGAGCGCGATGTAGCTATACGGAGGTTTGACCATGTCCTTGGGCTGCTGCGCAGGAGCGTACGGCCCATATGCGCGGGCCATGCCGCCGGGGTACTGCTCGTGCGCTGCGTGAGAGTACATGCTCATAGGCGCAGGCATACCGGTATATCCACCTCCGGCAGCGGCTCGATAAAAGCCTTGATCCCCGGTGATATAAGGCACTACGCCTAGAGGGCTTTGGCTAGACACGGGGTAGCGCGCCTGCATCGTACCCCTCTCTCCAACGCTCTCCTGCTGCAGACGAACAGATATTTAGAAGGTTAAAAGCTAGGCAGACGTCTTAATTCACTTCGAGAAGAAAAGTCATTACAAAGTTCGTCTCTTCCACCTTTTTCTTCAGTGTCTTGTCTCAAAACTTTCATCCAAAGTTTCTTCCCACGCGGATTGTCAGGTCTTCGCTGTGCAGGCGAACGAGAAGCAAATGTTTTACGTGGAGAAGGCAGTGAATAGGGAAAACCTGTGAACTTCCCGCATCCGTCACTTCACAGGGACTTTTTCACCGAATTACCAATTCTGCCTTTTGGCTGAGCTCAGCGCTCCTCCCTAAACTCATCTCACGACCAATCAGCTCGAGAGCTGTTTGTGGAAAGACTGTACCCGAAGACCTTTTCCCTCTGGGTACAGGCATAGTCTACACTTGAGTTAAGGATAAGGAAGACGCAAACACACGGAAAGAGTAGAAATGTTGACAGAAAACGAGAAAATTCTCACATCCTCGGGCTGCTTAAGACCTGAAATAAATAGAATCGCTGACATCTGCTGCAGGGTGTAAAATGGCATGTTTTGTATAAAAGTACATGGCCAATATTAAAAACAGGAGGTAAAACAGATTTATAATATTTGTAAAGATGTTTCGTGTTTTTAGAGTTGCAGCCGGCCCGTCGAACAAGAATGGCTCCCTGTTTTCGTTCACGTGTCAGGGTTCATTTCAATCATTTGGCACTAATAGATGCGCTGGAGGGGTGAAGTAAAGCGGTGCTTGTTTTTCAGAAACAAATGTACTGCTTGGGAGCAAGGCAAAATCTGTGCTGGCCAAAAGGTGTCAATGTGTCCCTTTTTAGTGCTAGATGGACGAAAAGCCACCCTTTCTTTGTTGGTGCGTGTCACTGCGTTTACACTTCAGTGCTGCTTTAATTTTCTTTAAGTGAAAGACATGTGTCTCAGAGTTAATGATAGCTTTAGGTTTCCGTTGAGAGGTCGCACCGCTTGTGACATGTTTCTTCATCATGACAATGAAAATGAAGGAAAGCTACTATTGATAGAAAATTGGCATTTTGTTAGATAACTCTAGTGACAACGGGCAATATATTTGCTGATCAACTGTTTAACGTGATTTTGGGTTGTAAAGTATTTAATATTAAATTTGTTAGTCATTTGCACATAAATATAAAGAGAAAAGGACAAAAACGAAGTAACATTTTTAAGTAAAATAAGTAAAATTGTTATTCTCTTTGGCAAAAAAGAGAAGGTTAATCAAATAAATTATAAAAAATAAATAAATCATTACATGAAAAACTAAAACATCATTATCAATTCATTATTACCAATGACAACAATAACATCAATATATAGAAATAAAACACCATGATAAATAATTAATATTACATGTTTCATCAACAACAATTGTAAAGAAGCGGTTTTTATTTATTTGCATTTTATTTATTTATTTTTTCTGTTGGGTGTTTGTTTGACTTTTGCGCTCATTGTAGTTAATTTGCAAATAGGCTATATTAACATCATATATCGCGGTATTGTTTTAGCAAATTAGATGAGAAGAAGATATGTCACAAAGCATCATTCACGTATAGCTTATTATATCTTTAAAAAATGACTAATCAAATAACTGCATTGACCAAGTGCTTTACTTACTGCTAAAGGAATAAACGTAAATGTAGGCAAATTCACTTTGGAAAACTGTTATTTGCCCAAATTATTATTATTATTATTTTATTAAAATCCTTGTTCTTAATGCTATTATGATAAAATTAAAAATTGGTTACAATGCCCGGGCTCATATTTTCACTTGGACGTATTCTTCCTTTTCTTGCTTTATTTATGGTAATTTAACCCCTGAGGAATTAGGCCGATTCAGCGCGGTGCAGTGAGGAGCATTCACAAAGCGAGGAGCGCGTCTATTGTAGGTTGGCCAAATTCACCTGCTAAATCTGTGTGTCTGTGTTTGATTGCCCCCGTGTGGCCATTTTATTAAAGCACCCATTTTTGGTAATTCGTCTCCTACAGTAATAACAGCCATTTAGTATAGCCTATAAATACTAAATGGCTTGACTTTTTATTTTAAATCAAAGTCAAAATTTTAGGTTACAATGAATATTAATATGGTAAAAAGATATAGACCTATCTTAGAATCTGAAACTGTTTTTCACCATTTTAATCAGTTTTTATTTTTACCTTTACACCTGGTTCATGTAACCTTTTTTATACCGATATTTAATGTTGTTTTTCATATCAACTACCCATATAGTCACATAACTTGCAAATAAACATGTAAACTACATATTTATATATATAGCATATATGTATGCCTACGGCTATTATTTAACTTAAATATATACAAATGTTTTGTAGTCTATATAGCCTATACTGTGAATAATAATTTCTTGATCCATTAATAAGGTTAGCAGTTTGCATGATGCCAAATGAAGCTCTCAATAAGAAGTGAATCTCTGGAGTTCTTCTTGCGTTTGAAGAATAGTAGCATGGGACGCTGTACTGGCGCACAGATGTCGGACTGCACGCGAACAGGCAAGACCACACACTAACTTCTTCAAACAATGCGGTTAACTACAGCGAATGGGTTAGGGATGCAATCAGCTAATGCACTAAAAGGAATGTTCCATCGCCAGCTGCATAGAAGTAGCATTATTCATGAGCATGAGGTGCATGAAGCCCCTCGTGAGCTGATGTCACAGCTGTCGTCCGCATTCTTTGTAAAGTCTGCTTAACTTTGCCCAAATGTTAAACTAGAGTTTGAATTCAGAGAGAACTTCCATGAAAGGTGCTGTAGCAGAAAGAAAATTATCCCTGAATATCATTGAAATATAACTGCCCTGAGATTATGACAGTCGAATAATGTGTTTAGCCAATCAGAAAGCCTCTGATGCTTTTGTTGTCTGTCAATCATTTTGCGCGTTCACTGTCACAGGGGCAGTCCATATATGGGAAGCCGGAAGCTGCGGCAGGACCATGAAAAAAAAGAGTGAACTGTAAAGATTTTCATCGCTGCAAGGAGATGCTGAGAAAGTGCGTAAAGAGCTTGTTTTGCTTTTGCTTGACAGGTAAAGATACCATGGTTGAAAAAGGGTGTGTGTTTCATTTGTTGGCAAAGTGTGGCGGAAGTTCTGGAACGGCGAACATCCCACCTTTAATAGATTGTAGCACTGTAATACTGTGTGAGGTAAATACTGTATTGTTTATTTTTGTTTCTTCATTCGCTTGGGAATGTGATATAACCTACACTAGAGTTTATTGCTGAGCCATGACAACTTTGTTTGCCAGAGTTTTGAGATTGTAATCAGCAGAGTCAGAGATTAGTAATAATAAAATCATGTATTTTGTTTCATTCACACTATCCCAAAACTATCTACAGCCTTGATATTGTGACCCACTCATTAAGAGTTCATTGCTGAGTCATGACAACTGTGTTTGCCAGCCTTTAAAGATAGTAATCAGACATGAAATATTAATATAAATAACAATTTTGGTTTTATTTACAAGTAAAAAAAAAAAAAAACGATTTCAGCTTTGGCCGCTAGGGGGAACTTTTGCACCACTTTTATTAGTGAAGTCAAGCTAAGTATAGAAAGCTCACACACTGAATAAAGGCGAAAGGCTTTGCTCTCACTACTACTTTAGCACAATTATGAAATGTTACAATTGAAAATGTATAGATAACATTACAACGCCGATTTCTTAGTCCAAGCTCATTACATATTTGGCTTGCATTAAATGTTTTAACAACTGGTTATGGTAATAAATACATTTCTAACTGTTTTGGTAACTTGTTATGGTAGTAAATATATCGCTGGTTTGCCATCATTTTAGCTTTTTTCTGCTCACCACCACAATACAAGATCATGTCTTGTATGTGGTCAATGAACAAAATATGCAATCCTAGAGCTAAAACACATGCCCTGACTCACAATGCTGCAAGTCATCTCTTTAATGAAAGTCATTCTGCTCTTGAATCAACTTTTTTTGATTCAAGATTATGGTTTCTTTTCATCAACATTTTATCTTGTGCCTTAGATCAAATGTTCTACATGCATCTCAGAATGTCTAATAAAATATTTAATTTTTATTTAATTGTTTATAATTTTGGAAATGCAAATCTGCAGCTAGAAATGCACTGGTACACCAAGAAAGAAACACTGAAAATTGATTCCTTAGATTTAATCAGCAGTGAACTCTATACAGAAACACATCTGGTGCACAGTTTTCATGACATGTAGGAAAAAGAGCATGAAACTCTACAAGACAAAATGAATTCAGCAACCATTTGGTTCATTTTTTTTTTTTTGTCTTTTTCCATTTGACATTATGGTTGTTCAAAGTGCCACCTGAATGTGCTGTCTCTGTCAGTATCCTTTAGCCATTGTTTTTCAGTTCAGATCAGGTCAAAAAGAACGTTGCATCAGTGCTTTTCTTTTTCAGTGAGTGACCACTGATGTTTGACACGTGGAGTCTAGATCCCATCCCATTTTTTGTTTAATATACTAATTATTAATGTACAATAAGGATTTTATTGTGTAAAGTCAATGTCGTGTTTGCTGAAATAAGATCTGCATATTCTTCTTATTTTTCTGTATTGGGCACCATGCACCTGTCATCCCCAAATAATACTTATCCCAAGATTTAATATTGTGATTGGCAACATTGTCATATGAGAACCTCTTTCCTTTATTGCCCTATAGTTTACGAACTGTGTTTATATGGTCGTTTCCAGGTCTATATAAATACCTCCAATATGCTTTAATAAAAAGGCTTTGTGTTTTTTGGAAGATAACTGTGTTTTGAAGATGGGTGCGATTGATGTAGATGAATGTAGCTGTGAGTATAATCCGTGTTTAATAGTAGCAATAAATGTCTCATTGTAACCCTTTCCAAATATTCGCTCAGGTATGCCGCTTTGTTTATAAAATCAGAAGGAAAACTGGCAATCATCGAGTCTATTTCACAGGCGTCGCGTGAAGGTACATTAAGTCACCAATAGATGGCGGTAGATGACCGTCTAAAAGCTCCACTGTCTGCGCCACAAACAATCACACGAATAATTTTGTGTAATGAGCTGAATTTTTTTCTTTCTTACAGTGACACATGTGTCCTTTTACTTTTCAAGATCAAGAAAAAAACTTTTTTTTCGGTTTTATCTTTCGTTACCCATTCGTACGGGTCAAATTCTCAAGGGCACTGATGGATAGGCTATAGCTTAAACGAAGTTAGAAATATAAAATATGTTCGAAGCGTTGCGACTGGACGAAACTGATTTAAAAGTTATTTAAGAGTTATTACAATGTTAGCAAAACATCCTAAAGTATTCAAATAACATAAACCCTGTAATTTATCATGTTGGCCAAACTGGCGATTCAATTTAAAAAATGCTGGGTAGATTAGGCTAAATGTAAATTATGTTTAATAATCATTTGCCTCATTTCCTTTTTTTCTTTATTTTAAATTGTAGAGTATAGAAGAAATTGTTTTACTTCCTCATTATTCACAACGTTGCTGTAGGCTATTTCATTTGATATTTTTCCTGACGCATTTTTCATTTCTTTAGGCTAACCTAAAGAAATATTAATAATAAACGAGGAAGACCGGGGCTAGTTGTAACCATTGTAACCATTTTACTCCAGTAAATAGGCTATTTCACAGGGTAATGTATTTATTATTATTATTTTAAATGTCACATTTCTGTAAAGGCATAACGTTACGGCAACAAAATTTCCATTGAACATGACCGAGAGCATGTTGTAACTATGAAACCTGCCATTAAAAGGGTTATGTTTTTTATGAAATTATGAAACACGAAACAATTTCTGAAACTGCAAAAATGTAGGCCTGAAATTTTTAATAAAAATAATAATAGGCTAATAATAATAGTAATTTGAATACAACTTACTAAAAACAACTTGCCGCCACCTGAATGTGTGAGAAATATCTTTAAACCTAAAAATAGGCTTCCTTCATTATAAAACTGACTTATTATATATTGTTCGCTTGTTTGCACAACCGCTATTACAAAAATATGATGCATGGATTTAAGTTTGAACGGCAGAATTTACAACAATTATTCTGCTGTTGGAGGGTTTTAAAATATAGGTGTTTGTAATCAACATAAAAAACACTGATGGGGAAAAACACACATTTGGACTTTTGACTCAAAAGATAGATAGATAGATAGATAGATAGATAGATAGATAGATAGATAGATAGTCTTGGCCTATCTGTCAGGCAAAAACACACTACTTTCCTTTGAAATGTTTTATTGATAACATCACATTGCACTGTACAGATTAAGTGAAATATACTTATATGTGCTTAATTCAAACTATTGAAATGTAGCCACAAGGCATAAAGTGGTAAGTCCATGACTTCATGAGTTGAACTGATTTATATGCGCGCGGGGCGGTGAGGTCAAGTCATGTCGTCAGGGGCTTTTTCGCTGGTTTTCAAAAATACATTTCCAAGCATCTTGTGAGTGCACAATTATTAATCCTTCATTAATCGTCTTTACCTCACAGCTATCCAAGTGCTTATCTTTGAGCATCTTGCTCCGCGGACTACATCACGCAAGGTTTGACGTCTTGATGCATACTCTGATGGTGGTGATGGTGATGGTGATGATAATATCCCCCAGCAGACGGATGGAAAGAGGTAATTCCGTTCAGATTCAACATGAAGTCCTTCCGTTCTCCGACTGGGGAAGAATGTGTCGGATAGCGCGATACACCCACTGAGAACAGATATATACACAGTGAGATAAATATACACATCATGAACATTGCATAAAATTATGTTGCTGTTTTTTATTTTTTATTTATCAGCTCATACACGGGTAGGCTATACAATTTTTACCCCCAGCTTTTACCCCTGTATTTGACAGTAGCCTAAAATATCCCTGTCGCTTCCTTTAAAGGTGTAGGCCTAAATATTGTGTAACAAAACACATTTATTTTACCATTTTTTTAATTATCCAAATTGTTTTTCAACAATATTCAATAAAATGTATGTTTTTCGATTGTACTATTTTTAAATTGTCTTAATGCATGAGCTCTACACATTTTGTATTTATTATATTTTACGCTTAGATAAAAGTGGAATGACTCTTAACCCCTATCTGATAATAATAATAATTCTTATTATTGTTATTAGTATAATACCATATTATAAATGCATTTTTCTGTTTCGTACCCAAACTGTTTGAACAAAACAAAAAAACGTAGTCGAACGTAGGCCTAAAAAAATCTTTCAATTACAAAAGATGTCAACGCTTTTGAGCCATGCTCTCAAAGTTGCTATATGATGAATTTAACAACTATCAGTTCAAAACATTTTGTATAGTTTATAGTCATCTTAAGCCTAACAAGTTGACATTTTGACATTCTGAGAGCTTTTTTTTTTTTATCATGCTTTGGAATTTCAAATTAGTTTTTTAGATTAGATTAGATTTTTGTTATAAAATAATGTAGCCTAGTTTAGGCCTAGATTTTACAATGTAATAGCTATAACACGTGTATTTCAAAGTAAATGTAATGTCCTCTAAATGTTTCAGAGATTATATGTAGGCTACGTTATTTGCTTTTACCTGACATGTCTGTGTTGTCTCTCGCACTTGGCTGTATGTAACCCTGTTCCAGGGAGTAGGTGAATATGCCGGGATGCTGCCCCGTGGACGGCGAATTGCTCGAGACTGTAGTCGGCTGTTTTAGGTATGGAGAATTTGAAGAAGAAGCCCATAGTGCTGTTCCCTCTGAATACGGCGAGTGACCCTCAAGCGCGCCCGCTATTGCAGGAGAAGACGGGATTGGGCTAGTGTTGCTCTCCGCGCCATAGTCTCCGTTCCCAGGCACTGGACAGCTAGCCATATAAACATGTCTTGAGCTGGGGGACATGTGACCATGGTGCCCGCTGTTTAATGACTCATAACCATTACCAGACAGGTCCAGGTTATAGCCAGTGCCATGGCACGCAAGTGCGCCGGTGGGAGGTTGGTAATCGAAGCTCTGGGGTAAAATGGCGGAACCGAACCCTAGGCCGTTCATCATTCTGTACATGGGTTTCATGGCCTGACATTTTCTCCTAAATCCTCGTGGTCTTCGCCGAAATGACCCTTCCTCGAACATAAACTCACTGGTGGGGTCGATGGTCCAGTAATGTCCTTTCCCCGGCCGCCCAAGACCTTTTGGTAGTTTAATGAAGCACTCATTCAGAGACAAGTTGTGCCGAACAGAGTTTTTCCAGCCCTGATATGAGCCTCGGAAAAAAGGGAAGCGTGTTTGTAAGAACTGGTAAATCTCACTCAGTGTGAGGCGCTTTGTCGGTGCGCTCTGAATTGCCATCACAATGAGTGCAATGTAAGAGTAGGGCGGTTTCTCCGGGCGTCGCAGTCCTGAGTTAGTCTTTTTAGTCTTGGACACTGCGCCATGGTCCTCCGAGCTACCTGTCGCGTCCATCAGTCCTGGATGTAGTGCGCTGGACGCTGGACTGGTCCCCATCGGGGGCGTCGAGCGCAGTGGTCCGTGGGAGCTCTCAGTCGTCATCTGTCCCGTGCTGACGTACGAACACAACTGGCTGACAGACGTTGACGTTGACAGAAGAAAAAGCTTAAGCAAAGCCCCAAAGATTGAGATATTCGGTAACCAACAACGAGGTTCAAGAAAACAAAAGTTCCGAGAATAATCACCACGCTTATGCTAATTTAACAAGGCATCCTATGAAGACTTAACGGTCTTCTTTTTCTGGCTTTAACGTAGTGATCAAAATCCTGTTTTGGTTAGGGAAAGAATCCAAGTAACGTGCGTAATCGTGGTCCTTATTAACGTTTTGAAACGGTTCTTTTTCTGCCACGAGCTCCGTTCTGATCCTGGCGGTTGTAGTCCGTTTTTGAGGAAGAAATGGAAAGACTGAGTTCATGCAGCGCCTCAACTAAACAAAACTCGACAGCCAATCACTCAATAACTCTCCCCGGCTTTCTCTCCTCTAATTGCTCCTCCTTTCCCGCCTCACCCACCCCCTCAAACCTCTAGACCCCTACAAACTCAACTCTTTCTCTCTCTCTCTCTCTCTCCAGAGCCTCACGCACTGTCCACCAAAATCAACTGACCCTCAATCTATCACTATGCGACCACAAACATCGCGTCTTTCATCGTTATCATCATCTTTCTGGCTTAAGCTTGCTTATTCTTTTGGCTTGTTTATAAAATATGCTTTGGCCATTTCGCCTGAATGAGTCAGTCAGAGTTACACGCTTTATGAGAATAAAGTTGGGTAGAATAGAATTATGATTTTTAATAAAGATTATCTTAGTTTATCGAGTGAGCTGAGGGCACAAATTCGCATTTGCAACTCGAATTCTAATTGGATGGGTTCATCTAATGGACTTGGAGGGCTGTCGTGAGAGGCCTTAATAAAGCCAGCAGGACTAAAATAAATAAACCATACCATCAAATGAGGGAGACAGTGATCAGCGAGAGACAGACATGGACAAGGGAGGGAGAGAGGAATGACTTTGGCTCGAGTGGAAGCAGGCTGTCTCTGTCGAGAGGTCTGGATACCACACACAGCGCTCCAGGATCAGCTTACAGGCCCGGGGCTACAGCACATCCCTCGAGTCCGGCGTTCATTAACAAAAGAAAAAGCCAATTAGCCATTTGGACGTCGACAGCTTCCGCAAGCAAAGAAGGGTCACAGCAGTCTTAGACCAGTATAGCCTAAAAATGAATTTATTTATATAAACGTAAACACATCTAATGCATATTTCCTTACATTGGTTTGGCTACTACAAAGATTAAGGTAGGCCGCCTACTTTTTAAAACATAATTGTTATGCGGATAATTCGTCTGTCATTGCTTTTGTTTTAAATGTTAAAGTTAAAAGGAACATTTATTTTAAAACAGACAAAAGAAAATTACATTGCTTACAGTAGACACACCACGCACACACACACTAGTCAAAGGTTTTTGGACAATAAGATTTTAATGTTTTTAAATAATTCTCTTCTGCTCACCAAGCCTGCACTTTTTTAATCCAAAATACAGCAAAAGCAGACATATTGTGAAATATTTTTCCTATTTAAAATAACTGATTTTTATTTGAATAGCCTATATTTTAAATGTAATTAATTCCTGTGATGACAATGCAAAATTTTCAGCATCATTACTCCAGTCTTCAGTGTCACGTGATCTTTCAGAAATCATTCTAACATGCTGATTTGCTGTTCAAGAACCATTTTATTATTATTATTATTATTATCAATATTTAAAACAGTTGAGTATATTTTTTTCAGGATTCTTTGATGAATAGAAAGATCCAAAGATCAGCATTTATCTGAAATAAAACGCTTTTTATAACATTATACACGGTACCGTTCAAAAGCTTGGAGTCAGTATAATTAAATCATTATATATGCATATAAAATTATAGAAATTCATACTTTTTAGTTAGCAAGGATGCATTAAATTGATCAAAAGTGCATGGTGCTAAAGACATTTATAATGTTACAACATATTCCTCTTTCAGATAAATGCTGTTCTTCTGAACTGCTATTCATCAAAGAAACCTAAAACAATTCTATTTAGCTGTTTTCAACAATAATAATAATAATAATAAATGTTTTTTTTGTTTGTTTGTTTGAGCAGCAAATCAGAATATTAGAATGATTTCTGAAGGAGCATGTGATTGGAGTAACGATGCAAAAATTCAGCTTTGAAATCACAGGAATAATTTTCATTTTAATATATATTAAAATAAAAAGCAGTTATTTTAAATATTAAAAACATTTCACAATATTACTGTTTTTGACGTTTTTTGGATCAAATAAATGCAGGCTTGGTGAGCAGAAGAGAATTCATTAAAAATCTTGCTGTCCAAAAACTTTTGACTGGTAGTGTATGGGTATGTCTACTGTTCTGGCAAAAAAAATGATTTTCTTTGTATAGACTAGTTATTTTACTGACTGACTTTGTACATTGAAGTCGATCAGCAGAATATTTTTTAAATCCAATTTTGAGATCTCTGCATTTGTTTATTATGCATTGTTATTTAATGATTCATATTATTTGTTTACGGCTTATTATATTATTATTTATGGTGTGATAAATAGCATTATATTTATAGACAACAAATACAGCATTATGGCTCCTGGCTTTTTTTCATAAATGGCACGGGATATGTTATCTCTCGCGCTCTCTTTTTTCCCCTCCCTTTTTAATCACCCAACTCTTTTAAGTGTTCTTTTGAACAAAGCGAATCAACAATCCCCTAGTTTTAGCTTACCGTGAGGATGTGGATAAAAACATGTTCCCGCGCTATATAAGCAGTATTTCGCCGGGTTTCCCCCGCCCGCTGAGCGCCTGACCCCCGCCGAGTCCCGGATACCCGCGGCTGCTCTAGAGGAAACCGAGCTCTGCACGAGACTTTGAACACAGGCCATCGCTATGAGTGTATGTGCGTAAGAAAGCATCGCGCTCCCCCGATCTATTTTCATTACAGACCTAATTGAGGCACTGTAAACAAGATTTATGACTTATTCATTGTCAAACTATGCGCATCAAAGGCTCCAGTCAACCCTTGATCCGAGACCATTTTATATGAAGTAGGCTATCAGAAAAATGTAAGTATCCCATTTAAAGAAAGTAGACTTACACCTGACACACAGCCACAATTATTAGAGAAACTTTAAATTATTAGAGAAAGAGGGCGCTAACAATTGAAAAAAAATTGAAACATAGGACAGTGATAATATTAATTAACTGACTAATTATTATAACAGTGAAAAACGATGCATGATTTTTTATCCGTTGATGTTTTATTTTATAATTATTGTATCACAGTTGCGAATGGTAGGTTTAGGCCTATTGTTTAACCCATTAGCTTTACACACTGAAATATTCAACCCACGAGATTTGTAAAATCAGTTTATTTGATGCTTGCTGTTTTGTTTTTGGTTTTTGGTGCAAGTTAAATCGATGTAGCCTAAACAAAATCATTATGAACAAATGAAAGCATATTTACTGTGCGGTAATTTGGTTTCGATGTCAGTGTTTGCGCTGGAATGAGTGACACCGGAAGGAATGTATTTTACTTGGTATAAATAGGCTACATTGTAATGTATTTTGTATATTTCGTTTCGTATATTGTCATGTCTAATTCATTTGGTTTAAACATGCTCTTTTTGTCTTGAATTTATCTCTGTAGGTAACCCCTCCATTGGTCTGTATGTTTATTTAACATGGTTTCCAAATAAGCCTGTATGTTTATAGCCTACGAATGAGCGCTTATTTGCAGCTGAAGTGATCCTGACAGACTTGAATTCTCAGCTAACGGTCTTTAGACAGGTGTGTCATTCCGCGTGTTCACCTGCAGGTTGCAGCATCGCACTTAAATGGCAAGCATTTAAAAGATGACAGCCAGACAATGCATTACTTGCTGTTTATACGTGCCATAACGTAACATCAAATTGTGAGCTTTCTTTAACTTTATAATGTTATAGTGCAATAAAGAGCTACCCTCCTCGAACGCTTCGAATTCTCTCAACTTTTATCAGTTTTTATTTATGCCGATTGTGGATTTGCTTTGGCGCTTTATACAACAGAACATTCCCTTCATTCGTTAATGAATTAGGCCTAATTGAATAAATAATTAATTCGTTTATTCATTCATTCACTGGGGAGTAGCTTACATAAAACGTGATATAGCCTAAGTGAAGCAAGACAAGTGCACGGAGAGTTGGTTTGCTCTGAATCAGGCCCGTTCCCTGACCTGAAAATTACAGGGCTGTCAACCCAAAGAGATGGCGTGACTAAAAAGGAAACGATGGCCCTGCTTCAGTACCGCGGACAGCGCAGAACATTTTCATGTTAGAGACAAGCAAAATAAAGAAATAATAATAAAAATGTCGTGATAAAAATACCCACAAGTTACAAAATAAAATGTGCTAATAAGAAATGTAAAAACGGTTCAGATTTCGTTATATATCGTTTAATGATTCATGTCTTGCTGTCCAAGTGGTTGTCCTTTTGTCGTGGAATTCAGCCTATTCAGTCCATGCGCTTTTGTATTTGTGTGATTTCAAACGGAAGTTAATTCGTCTGCAAACACTGTAGATATCATACCGACCAGTTTGACGTCGAGCTTATTTTGCATTTATGGACGCATTTCCATTTGCTTTAATTATGAAGGTATAACTATATTCAATTTATAGCCTAGATTAAAAAAAGAATCACTGCCTGTAGCGATATTATAGATATTAATTTATGATATTTTTTTATATAAGGGATATTAAATAATGATAAACATAACGTAACGTATAAACTATTAGCCTAGGCTTAAAATGAAATGAAATATAGAAATATTTCTGTATAAACTGGACACTGTTTTTTTTTTCTTTTATGAACTTGAATGCTTCATTAGACTGAGTTGACTTGTTTGCCAAGAAGTGTCGTTTCCATTAATTCCAACTTTGACAACATTCGACTTTTATTTGGCGCGTGCATGCGTGGCTGCAGCTTCAGTGACTCATGCTTGAAGGCATATGTGTTGAATTTTCTGCAATCATTTGAAGAGAAGCTGTTTTGGAATCACGAGTTTCCTGAAACGTGGTCTGTTGGTCAGTGAACAGACCTTGTAATTTCACGTTATGAAGAAGTTTTGTATACTTCTCTTTATGGGAAATTTAAGCAGTGTGCGAATTATACAAGGAGTCAATTACTAATTTGTACAGGGCTTCTATCTCCAAGACTGGTTAAATTAACATTTTTGTGATAATGTGAATCAGTAAATAATTTCTATGTGTGTAAGTCATAAAGTGATGCCTAATGATAATAATTAGTCTATGTTTTGTCTAGTATGGTCTGATACTTATCCTACCAGAAAACAGGCTATACGGTTGCCATGGTTACCATCTCAAGCGACCGTGATGTCTGTTCGCTGTTATATTTGTCGTGATTATGTATTTTGCCACTGTTTAATGCTTAGAAATTGTACATCCATCAAAATGTTCATTTTCAATGTTTGCGTTGCCTTTGGTAGATTTCAGAAAGATTCTAAAGTTAGTGATGAAAACAGGATCTCGTGACCTAATAAGTGACACTCAAAGTAAGAATAAGAATGAATAATGAATTAAAATTGTATTCTCTGTCATATTTTCTTTTATTAACGAAAGTACAACTGCATATGTTGTCCAACTGAGCACAGCTCTAAATAAACCTTCACATTTGCACAGACATAAAACACGGTACAAGTGTAACCCAACACAATCTTTCAAAGAAGTAGACTACAATTAAATACATATTCTGTCCATAATTACTGGCATGGTTATGCCATCGTTTACAAGAAATGAAAATGGAATAAGTAAACACTGCACTGGCGCGACATTGATTCATCTAAACAGCAAACATGCAGCACTGCAGTAAGTATTGTGCATGGACTTAAATCACGAAAACACACAGAACTAAAACACCATTTAACAGAGGAAAGTGCACATGCCTGGTGTGTCAAACACCAAAGAAATTGCGTTTAAGCGTGCGAATGTCTGCAAATTGTCTTGTTCACTTGTCATTTCATGACAGCAGAGAGTCTATTCTGAAGGGGTGATATCCAGTCTCTTGTACAGTAGTGTGGGAGTGTGCCAAACCCGGAAGGGAAGTCGGTATGTCCAGCATTCGGCTGATGTTAGTAATGTCTGCCGTGTTACACCTGTAGATCGGAAAGGCACTCGACACCTCAGGACTGACCTGGAATCCGGTCTGCGGCGGATAGCCCATGACGACTGGCAGAAAGTGCGGAGCCGCTGACAACATTAGCCTGGTACCAAAACACGTGTCCTCTGTGCTTTGCTCCCTCCGCGTAAACGGTTTACTGAGGATGCTGTCTATGGCGAAGGAACTGGAAAACTTCGAGGATTCGTCGCGCGCTGGGAGCCGGCTGTCATCCGCAGGCGCGCGCTCTTGACATTCCGAAGTGCTCAGGATCTTCTTACTGATGCGCTTCCTCCTCCGGCGGAAAACGCCGTCTGCGAAAGTGTATTCACTTTGTGGGTTCAGCATCCAGTAGTTGTCTTTTCCCCACGGACGCGAGGGGTCTCGCAGCACTTTTAAAAAGCAGTCGTTTAATGACAAGTTATGCCGTACGGAGTTACGCCACCCCGTGTAGCTGCCCCGAAAGAACGGGAATTTTTTCATCAAGTACTCGTTTATTTCAGCAAGTGTGAGGCGGCCGGTGTTGGAATCGCGTATGGCCATAGCAATGAGCGCGATGTAGGAGTATGGTGGTTTGGGTCTACGCGTATATGGTTTCGCCTTCCCGTCCGAAACGGGGGCACTTGGTCCTGGGCTGTTGGCTGAACAGTCTCCATCCGAGCCCAATTCCTCCTCCGTGGACAGCGGTGAAGCCACGTTCACATCCATGTCACTGCACAGGTCCAGCGGTTTGTCCACAAGGCGACTCGCAGAGAAAACCTCCAACTTCATTGTAAGGCGCCTCTGTCACTTTATAGTACTGAGTAGCTCTTTTATTAAAGATTATTTGTTTTGAGCAACACTTTCGGGAGTGCTCAGTCTTAGTTAATGTCAAAGTCTATTAAAGAAAGAAGAGTTATCACTTCCTTTCGGTTAAAAAGTCCTCATGGGAGAACGGACTGCACCGGCTGGCGTTAATATAATCGCTCGGCAGGGACGGCCCACGAGGGCGGGGCTTAGAGTCTAGACCTATCAATCACAAGCGCATTCACGCCAGTTCAGGGTTTAGAGATGCTCACCTGCCCCCGTAACTGTACGGATAGAGTGTGTGAGGTCAAAATTAATTCTGTATATGTTTGAAGTGGTTCTAAGTATTTAAAAGTCTATTCATTAATTCAATGTTGTGCTTTAAATTTAATAATATCAACAGGTTTGTGTGAGGTTTAAATTCAAGTGGGTTCTTGTACATCATCAACCTGTAGATGAAAACTCATAAAAACAGTGGCATGTATGAAATATACTCAGAATTATAGTGAAACCATTGTGTGTGTAGTTTGCCTATACTATATGTAAGGTTCTCAGTGTTTTATATTATATATATGAATGTACCATTTAAATAACTCAACGATAATCAAGGATAGAAAAACCTGAAATTGTGAAAACCATTCATAATGTGATTCAAAAAGGTTTCTATTATAAGATGTCCTCACCATGATCAAAAAATAAATGTGAATATACAAGTTTGGCTGTAGGACTTGTGAGAGCCTTTTTTTTATGTTGATAACAACTTCTTGATTTATCATGACCTTTGACTCTATCATCAGAAGAAAAGAAAAGAAAAAAAAAATCTTTAATGGATATGATAAGCAGTTATAGCTGGACTTGAACCAATGTTGAGTTCCCCATTCTGCGTATTCATTGTTTACAGACGTAAATACACTGCTAGACAAAGAGAACATGCCTTCTAATTCATTTGAACTGTGAAATTGGCAAGGTGGCCTCGCCACGGTATGTGGAATGTCACACCTGATTCTGACGCACCCAATACCTGACATCAACGTGTCACTCACGATCATTCTTTGTAAACTGAGTTTACATGTTTAATGAAACAATTTGCTTGTGGCAGTTGCTGACTTTTGAAAGAACGGGGAAGTTTACCACATTTATGATGAGCTTGGATGATAGCCACGTTACTAAAACAGTAAGAACAGGGATGAGAAGCGCCACAGAGATCACACACAGGTCAGAGAGTATAAGAAAAAAAAATAGACAACACCTGTCTAAAAAATCCTACTGAGCAAATCTCTTTTATTCTCTCAGCAGAGGTGAAGGCACAGTGAAAGGTCATGAAGTTTCATAAGTACCTAACGTGCCTTAAGGTGAGTGATAATCATTTAACTGTCTTTTGAACCACACCTACATAAAGCCTTTGGGATATTTTTTCTTTGAGGGAATCCAAAACATTCTCTTGTGCACCGATGGTGTGTGTAATTTTCTGGGTTCATGGGGCAGGCAAGCAAGCCTGTGCGACTTGTGGTGTGTGCCTATAAACACACGCACACAAATACACATACATACACAAATTATTATATAGTCTTCCATGGAGACAGTCTCAGCATGTGTTACTGTTGGGTTCTCGGTAACCATAACTTAAATTTCCACAACAAATACTGTAAGATATTTTGAAGAATATAGGAGTCCAAAATAACATTGGACCCAATTGACTTTCAGAGTATGGACAAAGAAATGCTAAGCCATCAAAATATCTTCTTTTGTGTTCCACAGAAAAAAGAAAGTCATACAGGTTTGGAAGAACATGACGGTGAGTAAATGATTTACATTTTTGTTCAGAAAAAATACAATTGTTTTGTGTTTGAAATAATGATGCACAACACATCAGTACCGATATTTTTTTTTTTTTTTAATTTATCAGCACACAACATGTCCTCTTTTGTGTTCCACAGAAGAAAGACAGTCATACAGGTTTGGAATTACATGAAGGTGAGCCAATGACCGAATTTTCATTTTTGGGTGTTCAGGGTCACAGTTCAATTAGTTTAACTGTTATATGCACTATTAAACGTCCATTCATTATACTGCTAAACTCATCCATGCATTGAAAAGCTCACAGACCTCCATTGTCACAGACCTAGAGTTGTCATATGTAAACCATACTTTTGTAAAATCATCCATTTTAAAACTAAAAGGTCTTGGTAAATCCACTCACATAAACCACACACGAAACACATTCTACTTCATTTTTAAACAACAAAACCTTTTACTTTGATGAATTGTCTTGAAATAAATTATGTCCTGATGTATGATGCTGACCACATTTCTGTTAAGAGACCAAGATGTCTTGGAATATCCCTGGATATATTCAAAAACCTTGACTGCTTCCACAGTCATAAACTCAAATAAATATGAATTTAGCAGTTTGGCACTGTGTGCGGCGCCAAACCGCTGCAGTCAGATAGAGTTTCGGCCCTGTGCTTACTCATTTGCCTACCATTCCAAGACGAAATGATTTCCAGCAGGCTGAACATATGAGCAGGCCTAAAACTGACATTTAAAGGGCATGTCAACCAAGCTTTCTCCTTTTTAGAAATGTAATCGAACACTAATAGAAAGAGACCATATTAAATGGTTGGCAGTTTGATTCTGGGCCACCTCTCTCTCTTTGTGACAGCTGAAATGATCGTTCTCCTCATACCTGCTGTGTTTAGCCCCAGCGGCCATCTGATAACTTTAACTTCATTCCTTCTGTCTGCGATGCGATGTGTGTGTGCGCAGGTGTGCGTGTGGTTTATCTTTTTTTAAATGCAGGTGTCATGATCTTTTTCTTAACACAAGAAGTTCAAAGTCATCTATTTATCATCTTTCTAGTGTGTAGATAGGATCCAGCACTTGATCAACACTGTGCTTATCAGTTTAGCTTTAAATACCAACTAAGCCATCAAGTATTTCAAGAATTTGTTTGGCTGTCTGGGTATTATTTTGCAAATAAAACATTTTGGTGTTTACATAATTTTGAAATAATGATGCACTGTATATCAGTGCTGACATTTAGAGATTAATTCCATTTATCAGTATTGATCGATATTGAATTGTAATTGAATGATTTAATTTAATTGTGCGTCTCAGTTCCTCTATGTTTACATTACACACAATTAAAGTTAATCTTTAATAATTAATTAACACTGTTATTTTAAAATAAATATCAATTTTTCAAACTGCACATTATAATGATGTGATGCCTAAATTCACTTTAAACATTTTTTAAAAGTGATTTTAGTGTATTGTTTTTCATTTATTTACACAAAATAGTATATAATTTCAATACTGGCAATCTAGTGGTTATGGATTTGTTAGTGTTTTGGTTAAGATTTGGTTATTTAGCTGTTTCCAAAGTGACGTACAGCACACTTATACCACTTATATTACTGTTGATAAATGGGATTGAGTGCCTTGGCAAGGTCTCACAGAGTTCACAGAGGTCATGTCAGCAGTTGACGCCACTCTCCAGCTGATAAATCATCACTTCTATAGTTTGGATTACCAGCCCAGATCTTTAACCACCACCAGATGCTATGATTACTACACCATTTTAGCTTTGGCACATAAAATGACGGTAAGATGTTAGCGCACCGCTGAGCTAACAGCCGAGAGAAATGATACAGCAGCCGAGTCTACGCTCTCATTATCACAGAGGCTTTGGCTCGTATAGCAGCACCGGTGTTTCTATGTGTGTGAAAAGTATTTCATATTTGATTACATCCCAAAGACACCCCTTTACAGAGCTGTCATGAGAGAACACGCACCTGTTTTATGCCTTGTTTAGCTCAAGCTTTACGCTGCACCCAGCATTTCCCTCTCTTTTTCTCTTAATGAATTCCTTAAATTTTCTCCTTCCTCCCACTTAGGTTTGTTTTTGTTATCTTTGTTCCAAGTGTGTAATTTGATACAATGAGTAGTTGTGTGTTTGTTGTTGAGTGGATATGTGTTTACATCTGCAAGTGCGAAAAGCATTTTATCACTATGAAGTGTGAAACCTAATTCTGTTTTTGAGTGTGTTGCTAACTCTTTGCGTGACAGCAAGTGTATAACGTTTAGTAAAGTGTGTGTGTGTATTTGGCGTGACAGCATTGCAAGGATTGCAGGTGTGTGGTGTCATGTTAGAAGCTGGTCTCTGAATATGGTTTTGAGTCTCTGACAATAAAACACAGACAGTTTATTTCAGTTTATGAGTGAGAAACTGAACCATTCGTGTTATGGAGTTTACTTGCTGGCATAAAACAGTTTGTTTTTAGAATTTAAAGGAGCTTGAAGGTCTGTATAGGATTGAAGTGAATATTTCATTAAAACAATTTGTGGTTTTGTCCCTGCATTTAGTCTATTTAAGTGCAGTCATGTGAAAGCACTGCAGCATTGTCATTAAAATACATTGACGGATTTTCTTCTGAGCACACTAGACGAAAATGCTTCGTCATATGAGCTGGTACTGCGTTACTAGAGTCTGGTTACTCCTCACCTGTTTCAATATAACTGTGTGTGTGTATACACATATAGCATATATATTAGTGCTGTCAAACGATTAATCATGATTAATCACATCCAAAATAAACGTTTTTGTTTACATAATATATGTATTGTGTACTGTATATTTATTATATATATATAAATACACACACATACAGTAGCCTATATATTTTGAAAATATCTACATATATATATATATATATATATATATACGTTTATACATTTATATTCTTATATTTTATATTATATATAAATATTGTCAGGGTTTTGTCCTGTGTCATGTGTTCCCGCCTCCTGTGTCCATATTTGGTTTGTTTCCTGTCCTCGTCAGATGTCATTATGAGTTAACTCTTGTCCAGCTGTGTTTGTCTCGTTATCTGTAATTAACCTGTGTATATTAGTTCATGCCTGTTCAGTTAGATTTCGTCTGGTCTACTCGTTACTCCCCGGTGTTTCTGTCCATGTCAGCCTTGCCTTGTTTGTCAAGATTAAAGACTATTATTTGAGTTTAAGTCCTCGTCTGCGTGTCCTTGTTCCTCCCTGCTGTGTGCACCGTGACAGAAGACCAGACCCAACCGTAAGCGGCGCCCCTTCACCTCGTTTTGTTTTCGTTTTTGAAAGTTTTGTTTTGGTTCCTGTTTGTGTCTGTCCCGCGGCATGGAAGTCGCCGCTCGTTATTCCCACCATAGCCCACTGCAAGTCGGCGTGGGAGTTCGGCGGGATCGCGGCGAGTCCACTGGCCGCGAGCCCTCTCCCAAGCCCACCGGCGGGTTGCCTAGTTCCCGGGTTGCCGCTCCCCAGGCGCGCCATTCGCGGGAGATCACGCCACCGGCCCGCCACTGATTTAAGCCCGCCGGATCGGCGCTGACTCATGCCCGCTGGCCGCCGCTAACCCTAGCCCCGTGGATCTAGTCCACCTGTTCCGGCCAGGAGTGCCGTTTTTTAAGTCGTGTTGTGCCCACAGGAACATTTTAATCAAGTCTTGTTTTGTCATGTCCACGGAGACTTGTCTGGGGCAGGCGGCTCCTCTTGTTGTGGCCACAGAGGCCATTCTAGCCACCTGCCCCCATGTCGTGGAAGTGGAAGCGGAAGCTGAGGGAACCTTGTGAACCTCCTGTCCTGTCTGTCTAGCCCTGGAGGGCTATCCATGTACTGTCCTGTCTGTTTAGCCCCGGAGGGCTCCTTATACCCCCTAACTTCCCCAGGGAATTTTTTTTTGGGGGGGTAAAAGGGTTCCGGCTGTAGGGGCCGGGCCGAGGGGACCGTTATCTGTAATTAACCTGTGTATATTAGTTCATGCCTGTTCAGTTAGATTTCGTCTGGTCTACTCGTTACTCCCCGGTGTTTCTGTCCATGTCAGCCTTGCCTTGTCCTGCCCTGCCTTGTTTGTCAAGATTAAAGACTATTATTTGAGTTTAAGTCCTCGTCTGCGTGTTCCTGTATCCTCCCTCGTGTGTGCACCGTGACAAATATATTTAATATATAAACATAACATATTTTCCTTAAATACATACATGCATGTGTTTGTATTACATATACAGTACATAATAAATATACACATATTATGTAAACAAAAACTTTTATTTTGGAAGTGATTAATCGTGATTAATCGTTTGACAGCACTAATATATATATATATATATATATTGAAGTTATTATTGATTATTTAATTCATCTGATTATATTTTTCATTGCGGATGGTTGAAGTGTGTTATTTTTGATCAGGTCTTATAAGATTAGGCTTGTTATTGATCAGGAAACAATGAATTTAAAATAACTGAATATAAAATCTGTTTTGAGAACAGTCCTGACAGAGTCTGATTTCTTACTTGCGTGAAATGTGCTTGTGTGCATGTGGGTGTGCATTCATGTGAGTGGAATCTGAAACATGTAAACTCTGTGATCCCCCATGTCTGCTGAGAGTAGCCATGTGTTCAACAACAAAACGTCTGCCCTCATTGTTCTGTGTGTGTGTGTGTGTGTGTCCTTTCTTTGCACTTTTTAAAACTCACAGACGCTCACGGAGGGCTTTCACCTGAGGTGATGTTAACTTGCCAAACCAGTAAAAGAAAAATAAACAAACATACAGAGGTAGGCAAGCACTGCTATTACAGCGAGGTTATTCAGAGGCGATGTATGTGTGTGAGAGTAATCCTAAAATCTGCTAATGTTACTGTGGTTATACATCTGCAAAGCTGAACCAAAGTGCTGTGGGTCTACATCCACTAGTTTGTGTATCAAGACGGCGGGATGACAAGTTTAGGATATAGAAGAGAACATCATGTTTGAACAATCTATGACGCATGCTGATTTAGATGGTCCTCAGCTCTTTATCGCTGCTCCTCACATGCTACAGCAGCTCTGCTCACATGCAGCCCGGAGAAAACATTACAAAAGGCATTTTCTTAAAAAAAAATCTGATAGTGGATTATCTGATATGAGTTGCACTGTATGCCACGTGTTGACAGCTTTAACTGCACTCTGTGCTGCGCAGGAGGCATTTTTAAGAGAAATGTAAGCAACAAGCTTCCCCCACCCCTCCACCCTTATGGTCTGCCGGTGGATCTGTGTTTACCTGGCGAGCGTAGCCGTTCTGCTGTCTTTGTCTAAACTTGAAAGGGGATCCAAACGCTCGCCCTCCTCACGCACTGTGCTTCGCACGACACACCCCGCCCTCGCTTTACTGCTGCAGTGATTTACTGTAAAAGAAACCAGGGTGTTTGATATTCATATTTTGTTATATTATACAGTATAGTTTAAATCTGTTTTGTAGCACAGTTGTGCATGATTTACTTAAGTGGTGCAAAACAATCTGTGATTGAATGATAAACTGTTCTTACTATGATAAAAATCACACCAGTCAACATTTTCTTTAAAACACATTAATATGTTCTTTAAATCATAAAATTGACAAAAGAAGCAGAAATTTTGAAATATGTTTTTGTCCATACACACAATGGTAGCCAGTGGAATCCATTGTTGTTTTGGAACCCATTGACTTTCTTTATATGATCAAAAACAGTTCAGAATATTTTCTTAAAAGTTCAAAATATCTTATTTTATGTTCTGCAGAAGAAATAAAGTCATACAGGTTTGGAGTGACATGAAGGTAAGTAAATTATGACCTATTATATATATATATATATTTATATAAATGTTTTTTTTTAACTCTCCCTTTAATTACACTCAATAAAATAATGTTCATTGGAGACATTGACCGAGTGGCAGATGCTATTGTTGGTCAGTATAGTCCTGTATTGATCCAGTGTTACTCATTTATATTTGTCTGGGTTATTAATCAGAGGAAGTTACACTGGAACAAACGGATCTCCAGATGCAGATTACCGAAAGAACAGGGTAATTCAACATCGATCCATTAACACACACATACACACACACGGATACATTTGTGCCCTGCTAAAAGTAATCACCATGAATGATAAAGTAAGCGCAACATAACTGCTTGTTATGAATAATGTTTCCCATAGCTTTTGTGTACACTTTACTTTTGTCTAAAGTACAAGTTCTACCAGCAGTGTTTTGCCCAACAGGGAAGAACCATTTATGGTTGCCTAAAGAACCATTCAGTGAACAGTTCTTAAAAGAACCAATTTTTTTTTTCTTAGTGTAAAGAACATTAATATTCTAAAGAGTCGTTTTTCCACTATAAAGAACCTTTTGTGGAATGGAAAGGTTCCAAGGATATAGATGCCAGTAGATGACAATAAAGAACCTTAATTTTCATATAGTTCCGCTAGTCAGGCCTACCTGAGTGGAAAGGAGTGTGTTTACAGCAGGAAGTCGACACTTCTGTGATGTCAAACTGAGTTTTTGTTACACTCTTTTTAATTTTGGGGCATTTTGCTTTTATTTTATGGGATATTGCAGTGGAGACATGAATAGTGGAATGGGATCATGACCCGGGTCAGACTCAAACCAGGTTCCACGTAAGCCTTGTTATGCAAGTATGTAAAAAAAACATGTTTGTATAGTCTGTGTTTGTGTATGTGCGTGTGAGGAAGAGAGAGTGATGGTGGAATTCTTGGCTCATGTCAACACTTCATTACACAAAACAGTTCAGCTAAAGGTGAGACTAAATAACAGTACAATCAAATGCCAACAGAAAATATTTTGTCACCAGTTCAATCTGTCTTAATACATCAAAAATGGTTGCCAATAAGCCACCCCAATTTATACAACACTGAAGGCACCTTTATTCGTGACTAAAAGGCCACAGATGTACATTGACACCATGCAGTCCTGCCTACCTGACAGATCACTGCTTTTATGTGTCAGCACTAAACTAAGACAGAATGCTTGAAGGACACTGAAGTGTCAACGCCAAACATTTGTATTTACAAGTAGGTCACTTGCGTCATCACTGCAAGCTGGTTGTGTCCCCTTGGGACTAGTCTTTAGTTTTGGGTGCACTTCGTGACCCTGTACGAGCATGCAACTCATGCCATTGCTACTTCATGGGCATTGTTTAAAGGGATTTCTCAGGAGAACATTTGTGTGGCAGCCAGTTGGGCTTCACCACACACTTTTATCGTTTGGATGGCACTGTAGCCTCAGAGGCTCATTCAGTCCTTTTGGCTGGTAACTGAGTGCAAGTAGACAACAGTTTGTTTGAACTAATATTCACCCTGTTATGACAACCTAACTGTCTTACACTGCAAAATATATAAATCCACTTGAGAACAACACTGAGGACTACTGTATTGAATTTTGAATATGCAGTAAGTGTAATTTTTCGTACTATGCTGACAGATATTTCTACTTGTTTTAAGTATATAAACAAGTTAAAAACAAGTAACAACCCTGCCATATGCTTCTGTAAATTGAACTTCAAGGAGTTTTGTAAAATATTTAACTGAAAAACAAGTATATAAGAAAAATTAAAAGCTCATTAAAGGGATAGTTCACCCAAAAATGAAAATTCTGTCATTAATTACTCACCTTCATGTTGTTCTAAACCCGTAAGACCTCCGTTCATCTTCGGAACACAAATTAAGATATTCTTGATGCATCCCGAGAGCTCTCTGACCCTCCCATAGACAGCAATGTAATTAAACGTATGTCCACAATTAAATGTCCAGAAACGTAGCAAGGAGATCGGTAAAATGATCCATGTGACATCAGGGGTTCAACCGTAATTTTACGAAGATACAAGAATACATTTTGTATTCAAAGAAAACAGAAATAGCGACTTTATTCAACAATCCGTCTCCTCTGCGTCACCCTAGCGCCATTTTGGAGAGTATATCCACTGAACGTAAACAGCGTATGCTGTTCTGTGTCAGCTGCGACATGCGGATACGTTTTCTACATTGTTTATGCTTTAATCTGAACGAAAACAACGTATCTGCGTCAGGGACGGATTAACGCACGGGCCTACCGGGCAAGTGCCCAGGGCACTGGACCAGAGGGGGGCCCAGCCTAAAACCGTGCCCCCTCAGATTTTTGAGGCAAGTGGATTTTGAATGCAGCTTCCAAAAGACAGAAAATAAACTAATAATATTTTTTATATTTGATAAACGATCACATCGGTGTGATTAGATTGTTCAGTGCGGCACATCATCAGCTGCTAAATTCAAATCTGCATTAGCTCAACTTCGCTGGCTGGCACGGAGCCAGAGACAGCCGCGTTTTTAGGTACAGCACTGCGCATTATAACCAATCACACATGATTCTGTTGAGTTTATGAGTACAATGGCCAATAAGAGGCATTCAGATGAGTCATCGCTGAAACAGATGTTTTATTCAGTGTGAGCGCTCCCTGAATGAATTCTGCTCTCTGCCGATTTCTCAAATCAGAAACAACAAAGTAGGACCTACAGATGTGCGTACGATGTAAGCAAGATATTCATTTCACAATGTAAGCAACTTCAGTGATTAATGGGAGTTTTTGAGAGTGCTTGAATTCTAACTTGACTAAAGTCAATGCTAATGTTGATAATGTAAATGCTATTTTGCTCTCTTTCTGTACAATAAACAGGGCTGGATTTACCTTTTATCGTGACATAGGCAAAACGATATTTTGGGCCCCCCTTCCTTATTAATAGGCCTATATAATAGTACCACCCCAGCAAAAAAAATAATAAAAATTATCAGTGGAAACCATTACAGTGTTTTCTATCGCAATAAGCGCTTGCGTTCAGTCAATAAAAATCGAACGCAGAAAGACCGTTCCATTAATATCACAAGTGTCATATCCTTCAGGAGAGCATTATTTCTGTAATAATTTTAACGGCTTGGAGTCACAACCACATATCAAGACATTGTTATGATGATTTATTTCAAGACATTTGTCATGTTTCCATCCTGAAATCTCTTGTGTGTTGAACTAACTTCTTGCGCACCTCATAAACCAATTGCAATTTCCAAAATGTCATTTTACATTTACATTTATGCATTTAGCAGACGCTTTTATCCAAAGCGACTTACATTGCATTCAAGTTACAGTTTTTTACATTTTATCGGCTCTTGCTTTCCCTGGGAAACGAACCCATGATCTTGGCGTTGCTAGCGCCATGCTCTACCATTTGAGCTACAGGAAAGCTAATAATCGCTAATTTTAGAGCTAATAACTGCAGTTATTAATGCAGTCTAACACACTTATTAAAGAGAGAGAGATTAAGCGCGTGTGAATACCAGCATCTGTGTGTCTCTCAACAATGTTCAGCAGCAGCGTCTAATAACAAATCTTTAAGTTGAACTGCCTCAAGAACCTCGCTACTGAGAAATGTCATGTAGCTTTTCAACTGCGAAACTATTTTATTGATAAATTCACGGGGCAGCCGCAGCACTGACAACAAATTTATTTCAGCGACTCCGCAAGTGCATGTCTGTAGCCTAATGTGTGTGCGTCTGTGAGATATAAAGGTCCAAAATCCATTTACTTATTGAGAATCGAGACATCTCATGATATAGTTAACATGTTGTTTATTTTTTTGGTTTATTTTTTTTTGTGGGGGGGGGGGGGTAACTGAGGGGGGCCTTTATTCAGTCTGTGCCCAGGGCACCGCTGTGTCATAATCCGTCCCTGATCTGCGTGGTGAGTAATTAATGACAGAATTTTCATTTTTGGGTGAACTATCCCTTTAAGAAGTCATTTTTGGCAGTGTATTAATTCCCATTCAGTGTTTGTTGGCATCTTCAATCAGTTAATTTTTTTTGATACCGAATGGACCAGCTGAATATAAACGGGTGGTTGAGTTTGTGTACACAAGTGTAATATTCCATAAATGTGTCCTCTTTTTCTTCCTTATGGGAACAGTTACATGTACACTACCTTTCAAAAGTTAGAAGTCTCTTATGTTCGGCAAAGCTGAATTTTATTGATCAAAATACAGTAAAAACTGTAATATTGTGAAATATTATTACAATAAAAAAAAATGTTTTCTGTGTTAATATATTTTAAAATGTAATTTATTCCCATGATGACAAAGCTGAATTTTCAGCAGCCATTACTCTAGTCTTCAGTATCACATGAGCCCTCAGAAGTCATTCTAATTATGCTGAAACTTTTGAACTTTAGTGTATAACTTTCTGTTATTTATGAGAAAAACAACGGATGTCCCTGTGGTATCTTTTTTTAGAGTAATATTATGAGTACAGAAGACGGTTACCAGGCAGTTACACCTGTTGAAACACCTCTCTCGCTCTGTTTCTTTTGTTCTCTAACTCATTTTCATTCATTCACTCTCTCTCAGACATACACAGATACACACCTAGGTTAGGACAACCCTACTTAATTAAACCTTTACCTTTTATCTAACCTCACACAATGATCTATTAAATTTTGTTGGGCAATGAGCAGAAATAGCACTATATCTAGACCTGGCTTGCCTCTCCAGTGTGGGTTGGTTTGCCAATCAAGACATGCTGACTTTTTCAGAGGAGAAAAGCCATCGCGCTCTCAGGAGGAGCCGTTCAGGAGAACCCTCACGCCTGGAGCGAGATTGCAATCTCTGTGGTTGCGCGAGAACTATTTAGGTTGTTTTACAAACACACTTCACAGCGCACAGGGACGAACAAAAGGGCGTCGCACGAAACCCTCAGAGAAGTCACAATGGTTTATAGTAGCATTGTTGATCAAGCAATCAAACCATGATTCATCTTTCTCCAGAATTTCCAAACATCTCGTGCCGGAAATATTCAGGCAGACCTAAAAACAAAAACAACATTCCCAGGCATGCACTACTTTTTTGACTTGAAAAAGTCCTTTTTGTGTGCTTTTTTTAATACAAGGACTGGCACACTGTGTCGGCGAATTATGTTTTCAATTTAATGCTCTCCCTCTCAGACCCCTCTTACAAGGCACTCATTCCCTCTTCATCTAAACAAATTCGAGCCGGGCTCGCGCTGAGTTCCGGCAGCCCTGGCGCGTGTTACCATAAACAAAACTCCTAGGTGGCCTGTAGGTTCTGCAGAGAGAACAACATTTGCACATATACAAAAGGCTCAGATATAGGCCAGATATATGCAAAAAAACATGAGATACTCCTCTCATCAGGTCTAAAGTACAGCAGTGAAATGTATTCATTTATAAACAGACCAAGTCTGAAGTAAAGAGTCTAAATCAGAGCTCTCTAGTTGTCCTTTTTTTCAGATTGAAACTTGGTTGTTGCACTGTCTTCCATATAAAATAATATTATGTATTTTTCAAATCATATATATAAAGTGTATAAGTTATGTGTTTCGTTTGCACAATTGACAGTAGCTATCTTTCTCCAAGTAATCTTAGGAAATGTGTTCTTATTCAGTTCATTTTTAAGTTTTATCACAACATATATACATACGTGTGTGTTTGTGTGTGCTTGTTTATGTGGTTTATGAGGACACAAATTGGTTACAGTTTATTAACAAGGTGTCCTTATAATTATACATTTAAGTACTGACTGAGTAATATTAATTAACTACATGTACTTACTATGCATGATTTATTGTTATTATAATAGTAAGTACATGTAACATGTGTAACAAGGACACCTTAAAATAAAGTGTTACCCACAAATTTGTATAATGAAATGGGTATGGCATAGGTATTACAATGTGAAGGTGATTTATGAGGGCACTTTAGGTGTCCCCATAATTCAAATGGCTTATAAATTATACAGATTGAGTTTTTAAATGCTCAATCTAATCTAAAAATGCTCAAAGTGTAGGTTTATGGTTGGTGTAGGGCAGGGGTAGGCAAGTTCGGTCCTGGAGAGCCGCAGTCCTGCAGAGTTCAGCTCCAACCCTGAAAAAAATATCACCTGCCTGTAGCCTTAATAATCCTGAAGACATTGATTAGCTTGTTCAGGTGTGTTTGATTAGGGTTGGAGCTGAACTCTGCAGGACTGCAGCTCTCCAGGACTGAACTTGCCTAACCCTGGTGTAGGGTGATAGAAAATACAGTTTGTACAGTATAAAAAACATTACGCCGGATAGTCCCCATAAACCACAAACATAAACCTCAAAAGCCAACGTGTGTGTGTGTGTGTGTGAGAGAGAGAAAATGTAAAACTGTAAAAATAATAATTAAATGTCTTATTATCTTTAAATGGGGCCACTTCTGACTTTGAGATGGCAAGAAAAGTGGACCGATTTATCTGGATTCATCTAATTTTGTATAGCACTGCAGTTGTTTACTGTAATATTCTTCCACATGAAATAAACAAACATCTAAGACAACAAGCAGGCTCTTAATTGAAGATCAGTGAAGAAATATGATTGAAGAGGGTGGGCCGATTTAAGAAAACAACTCTGAATATGAACACAAATCTCTAAATCCCCATTAGAATTAAAGAAATACTTTGAGGGATCAAAAGACTTCAAATGCATGCTTCTTTCTTAACACAAATGTCAGAGACTTGTCACGCTTAGACTTTTATGTTGTGTGTGCATGTATTTCTTTTGAATTGCTGAATGAGATTGTAAAGCACAGCAATGTGACAGAGTAATAAATCAAATTTTATGTATTTCTACTGTTTACATGAATGGAAATACATTTTACTTTTGTGGAAGTATCCTGCTATGTTCAAATGTCACTTTATGGAACCAAAGCAGGTGCAAATGATTAGATTATAAAAGAGCAAAATAAACATCAGAAACTTGTGCAGTCTGATCTTCGAAATTAAACACTGTACTTTTTTGAAAATATAGTCTAATTGCAAAGAATATTATTTTATTGCTGTTAGTTGAATTAGATCACATATGCTGAATGCTGAAATAAAATCAAATGCCTTTGTATACAAACATATTGAAAAGCACACAACATAGAGATTGTAATCTCAAAGCTCTGAACTTGCTGTACTGATTTGTTCTTTCTATATTTGATAAGCCAACAGGCCAACAGAAGAGCTTTGAGTCATTTTGTATTGCTGATGAATCATGCTGGTGTCAGAGAACATACACAGTGGCTCTGCAGAGATCTAATCTAGACCAGATTTACTCTAGCTGTATAAATGACAGCAAACTCAGTTTTACTGTCCAGAATCACAGTGTTGCAATCCAGGATCTTTAAAAATTCATGCTTGTCTTCATCAGCATCGTCTTTTAGTTTCAATCTTTTTGAAAATCCTGCCTTCCAGACTGCCTTCAGTATAAGCTGTTCTTAGTCCAACGAGAAAGGTTTGAGTTCTGAAACTTACAGGATGTTTTATAGTACAATAACCTCTTATATGTCAAAAGATCAAGGGAATTTTGGTTTCCCAGTTCATAAATGGTCTTTTTATGGTTTTGCTAATAAGGTAATATCAAATATTTCTTTATCTTTTGAGGTAAGAGTGTACAGATCATATAATAAAAACAGTGTCATTTTTAGAACTCAAAACTTCTTCAACTACGAAAACAAATATTAGTCATAGTGGAATTTGTGAAACTGACAGGGCGGTCAGAACATTTGCTTGATTAGCGCCTTCCTTCTGAGCAGAAACACATGCTGGCCTCCCCAACCTGTAGCACATGCGGACATACAGAATATGACAAGCAATTGTATTTCATGCCAAATATGCTAAAAATGATGTGATTATGTGATAAGCTTGATTATTTTAACATTCTCCACCATCTTCAGGTGAGAAGACAACAAGTCTGAAACCTGAAAATTCCTCAGATTCTTGGATGTGTGTCTGCGCTGCAGTCTGAACCTCAGGGTTTCTAACACACCCCAAAGACGTGATGACGGATCACAGATCTCTCTCTATGTGCTGCCTTGTTCAAGATGTTACTGATTGAAATTTAAGATTGAAGATGTCACCCCTGCCCTGTCACCTTTTAAGTTATCTTGACCTCTCCTCAGGACATTTAGCACATTGACATGCTCACTGAAAAAACAACAACACATGTTTATGTTTATTTGCACAGTCCAGATCCTCTAAGTAAAATCAATAACTAAAGAGTGCATTTAGGTAAGTGCTCAGGACAGAGTTGATGGATGATATAAACTGACTTGTAATTTCTAGTTTGCTGTGGCAACGTTTTGGGTCACAGACCCCTGTCAGGTGTGACTCATGTCTCTGCCTGAACTGTTGCCTCAATAAATCATCCACCATGACAGTATTCTGGACTTATTCTCTCATTTATTTCTCAATATGTCTCCTACCAATGACTCAAATGGCCGTCTAAATCAGACAGATTAAACTCTGATAAACTCTGACAGTGAATAATAGTAAATTAATGTTTCTGTTTTCATTTTTTAGACAATTCAGTTTTCATCAGTTTTTATAATGTTAATTTAATGGGTGATGTGCACCTACACCTAACTAAGTCATTGCTTTAGAGTTTATGCATATATGTGACCCTGGACCACAAAACCAGTCATAAACAGCACAGGTATATTTGTATCAATAGCCAAAAATACATTGTATGGGTCAAAATTATCGATTTTTCTTTTATGCCAAAAATCATTAGGATATTAAGTAAAGATCATGTTCCATAAAGAATTGTATAAATTTCCTACCATAAATATATCAAAACTTATTTTTTGATTAGTAATATGCATTGCTAAGAACTTCATTTGGACAACTTTAAAGGCGATTTTCTCATTATTATGATTTTTTTGCACCCTCAGATTCCAGATTTTCAAATAGTTGTATCTCGGCCAAATATTGTCTAACAAACCATACATCAATGGAAAGCTTATTTAGCTTTCAGTATAAATCAGTTTTAAAAAATTGACCCTCATGACTGGTTTTGTGGTCCATGGTCACATATACAGTAGTGGTTGTATTTGCAAAACAATTAGATTTAGCTGAATAAAAACATGCCCAACAATTGTAATCCATATTTCATTGATTTCATCAATATATTTTCTCATCATGCATTATTTGTGGGATATAATTTAATACAGTATTTATCCTATTTTTGGAGCTTGCTTATAGTACTTGCACCCACATATTAAAAAGACAAGCCCTTCCCTCCCTTTTAAATTTCAGAAGTGTCATACAATGGGCACTTTTTTATATTAAACATTACAGTAACTGATAAACAAAAGTTTAGGATCAGTTTGATTTTTTTTTCTCCTTTGGAAAGTAATTCATACTTCAGAAAGAATCCATTAAACTGATCAAAATTGACAGTAATGACATTTATAATGATACAAAAAATATATATTTCAAATAAAATTTTGAATCAAAGCATTCTGAAAAACAAATTACAGTTTCCACAAATATTAAGCAGCACAACTGTTTTCATCATTGATAATAATAAGATATATTGATAATAATAAAATGTTTCTTTAGCAGCAAATCAGCATATTCTAATGATTTCTGAAAGATCATGTGACACTGAAGACTGACTATTGATACTTGAAATGCAGCTATGCCATCACAGGAATAAATTACATTTTAAAGTATGTTAAAATAGAAAACTGTAAGAATTCACATCATGACATTTTAAGAAGATGAATTGTTACAACCCTAATTCCGGATTTTTTTTTTTTTTTAATAAAATGAACACTAAAAGACTTTCAAATCACACGAGTCAATATTTTATTCACAATAGAACATAGAGAACATAACAAATGTTTAAACTGAGAAATTTTACACTTTTATCCACTAAATGAGCTCATTTCAAATTTATGCCTGCTACAGGTCTCAAAAAAGTTGGCACGGGGGCAAGAAATGGCTGCAAAAGCAAGATATTTTGAAAATATTCAGCTGGGAGAACATCTAGTAACTAATTAAGTTAATTGACATCAGGTCTGTAACATGATTAACTATAAAAGGGATGTCTTAGAGAGGCAGAGTCTCTCAGAAGTAAAGATGGGCAGAGGCTCTCCAATCTGTGAAAGAGTGCATAAAAAGATTGTGGAATACTTTAAAAACAACGTTCCTCAACGTCAAATTGCAAAGGCTTTGCAAATCTCATCATCTACAGTGCATAACATCATCAAAAGATTCAGAGAAACTGGAGAAATCTCTGTGCGTAAGGGACAAGGCCGAAGACCTTTGTTGGATGCCCGTGGTCTTCGGGCCCTCAGACGACACTGCATCACTCATCGGCATGATTCTGTCTTTGACATTACTAAATGGGCCCAGGAATACTTCCAGAAACCACTGTTGGTAAACACAATCTGCTGTGCCATCTGCAGATGCCAACTAAAGCTCTATCATGCAAAAAGGAAGCCGTATGTGAACATGGTCCAGAAGCGCCATTCAAAGTGGAAAAGTGTTCTATGGTCAGACGAGTGCAAGTTTGGCATTCTTGTTGGAAATCACAGATGCTGTGTCCTCCGGGCTAAAGAGGAGGGAGACCTTCCAGTGTGTTATCAGCGTTCAGTTCAAAAGCCAGCATCTCTGATGGTATGGGGGTACATATGTGCATACGGTATGGGCAGCTTGCATGTTTTGGAAGGCACTATGAATGCTGAAAGGTATATAAAGGTTTTAGAGCAACATATGCTCCCCTCCAGACGACTTCTATTTCAGGGAAGGCCTTGTGCATTGCAGCAGGACAATGCAAAACCACATACTGCAGCTATTACAACAGCATGGCTTCGTAGTAGAAGAGTCCGGGTGCTGAATTGGCCTGCCTGCAGTCCAGATCTTTCACCTATAGAGAACATTTGGCGCATCATTAAATGAAAAATACGTCAAAGATGACCACGAACTCTTCAGCAGCTGGAAACCTATATCAGGCAAGAATGGGACCAAATTCCAACACTAAAACTCCAGAAACTCATAACCTCGATGCCCAGACGTCTTCAAACGTTTTTGAAAAGAAGAGATGCTACACCATGACAAACATGCCCCTGTCCCAACTATTTTGAGACCTGTAGCAGGCATCAATTTTGAAATGAGCTCATTTTGTGCATAAAATTGTAAAATACCTCAGTTTAAACATTTGTTATGTTATCTATGTTCTATTGTGAATAAAATATTGGCTCATGTGATTTGAAATTCTTTTAGTTTTCATTTTATTCAAATCTAAAAAATGTCCCAACATTTCCGGAATTCGGGTTGTATTTTAGACTGACTGAAATCAAAGTGAAAATTCAAATGAAGCAATTTTTCCTGACACATTTAACCCATTTAAGCCCACCGACAACTATAGTTGCCGTAGTTTATAGTTGTAATTTTTCTTTTGTACATATATTTCTAGATGTTATCCATGTTTTATGTCTCAATGTCATGCAAGCAAACAACCAAATAAATGATTTCAAGGGGGGAAAAAAGGTATTCACTTCCTTCCTGTCACATGAGGCTGTCAACTTCCTACCCCTACTTCCAGGAAGCATGGCGAAGGCAAAACCTCCCAAAGAAAGGTCATTTTCATGTTACTAATAATAATTTTTGTTGACATATATATATCTACATAATCATGAAGGTCTCTAGAATCATCCAAACAAAACAAATCTTACAAGTGATCTATAGTTTTTTGTATACTTAGTCAAAAGTCCAAGCGGCATCTATAGTTGCCGGTGGGCAAATTACTTGTAAGTACATATAACATATATCATGGGGAAATGGGGTATACTTTTTGCTAGCATCATGCTACTCATGTTACCTTCTTGTTAAAAACATGTAAGCATCATGCTAATCATGCTAACTTCATGCTAACAACATGCTAATCATGTTTGTATGTTGCTAGCATCATGCTAATCATATTAACAGCTTGTTTAAAATATGTTAACATCATGCTAGCAATGTGCTAATCATGCTAATTTTGTTTTAATATTGTGTTCACATGTTGTTAACATAATGCTAACACAATTAACATGTCGTTAGCATGTTGTTAACATGATGCTAACACAGTTAGGGTTACTATTAGTGCCTAGTGCTGAGTTTTACCACGACAAGCAACACTCATATTTTCTTCAGAAAATGTACAGTGCCCTCCACTAATATTGGCACCCTTGGTAATTATGAGCAAAGACAGCTGTGAAAATAAATCTGCATTGTTTATCCTTTTAATCTTTCTTTAAAAAAAATCACAAAATTCTAACCTTTCATTGAAGTAAAACAATTGAAAGTGGGGAGAAAATCTCATGATGAAATAAATGTTTTTCTCTAATGCATGTTGGCTACAATTATTGGCACCCCTAGAAATTCTTATGAGTAAAATATCTATGAAGTATATTCCCATTCATATTTACATTTTTTAGCACACCAGGGTGACTAGGAGCATGAAATTGTCCAGCCATGACTTCCTGTTCCACAGGATTATATATATGAGGAACATAAAGGCCAAATTCCCTTAATCATCCATCACAAGTACTAAAACCAAATAATATAGTTCTGATGTGCAGAACAAGATTGTTGAGCTTCACAAAATAGAAAGCTAAATCATTGAAAATCCCCATTTCCACCATCAGGACAATAATTAGGAGGTTCTAATCAACTAAAGATGTTACAAATCTGCCTGGAAGAGGACGTGTGTCTATATCGTCCTAATGCAGGGTGAGGAGGAGCGTTTGAGTGGCCAAAGACTCTCCAAGGATCACAGCTGGAGAATTGTAGAGTCTTGGGGTCAGAAAGCCTAAAGCCATGGATTCTATCAAATACCAACAGATAAAAAATCTAAACCTGACTGCCTTTGTTAGAAATCTTATAATGGGCCATGGTTGGATCTTCCATCAGGACAATAATCCAAAACAAACATCAGAATCAACACAAATAATGGGTCACTGAGCACAAAATGAAGCTTTTACAATGGCTGTCCCAGTCCTCTGACCTGAACCCTGTAGAAAATGAGTGAGGTGAACTGAAGAGAAGAAGCACCGTCATGGAGCTGTGAATCTGAAGGATCTGGAGAGATTCAGTATGAAGGAATGGTCTCTGATCACTTATCAGGTGTTCTCCAAACTCATCAGGGATTATAAGAGAAAACTCAGAGCTGTTGGGGAAAGGACGTTGCAATAATTGTGGCCAACATGAACTAGAGAAAGCATTTATTTCACAATGAGATTTTCCCCCCACTTTCAATTGTTTTACTTCAATGATAGGTTCGAATTTTTTGAATGAAAGATCAAAAGGATAAACAATGCAAATTAATTTTCACAGCCGCCTTTGCTCATATTTGGAGGACACTGTATTTATTTTAATTTATTTATTTTAATTTAACTTTTTGATACACAATGCCCTGTTGGGGCAACTTAATGGCTGCATTTTGTCCTGGACTATGTTCCACCACTTTAAGACAAATGGATTTGTTGTTTGTTGTGTTTTCATATTCAAGAGATAAGCTAGATGCAGCTTTTTTGGGTTCGCATCGAATGTTCTTTGACTTTTATACTTAATAAATTTGTTTATGAATAAAGATTGACCTGTTGAAAGCAGTTATTTTGAGTTAGATGCCAAATGTTCTTCTCCTATTCAAATTTGACATTGAAGGGGTACATACAACATATTTGCCCACCGGCAACTATAGTTGCCGCACATTCAAATACGATTTTCAAGAAAAATAACTAAAACCTGGGGAAAATAAATGCAGAACATGTTCACATAGGACACTATTAACATGATTATATGCATGAAACCATTCAGAAAAATGTGGGCACAAATGGGTTAAAAGTTGCATAGCTATGTTGATGTTTGGTGTTTGTCGTCGGGTTAAACATGTTCTTTTTCATGCTGAAGTGACTCTTCTAAATGTGTTTTGGGAAAGTACAAGCTTATTCCCAGTAACGTAAACCTCTACACATCCACGCACACGTGCACTCATGCATTTCTTTCTTGTCAAGCTTAACTCCAAATTGTTACATTTGTATATTTTGGCTGCTCCTGGATCAAATGCTGTTACAGAATAAAGTACTTACACAAAAGGCCTTGACTGCTTTATGAGCCGAAGTCCTTTGAACCTGATGTTCTACCATAGACACGCACAAACGCGCACACGTACACACACGGTCTTCTTGTAATACAGCGATAGCGTTCTGAATGGCAGATTAGCCGTTCCGTTTGGCTCTTTGACTCGGGCGGTTTCTGTCTCTCTGTTTTTAAGTAAACTAATCTTTGGGCAAATACCCCAACTGCGTCTGAGGTCTTAATGTATTTAAAGAGCAAAACCTTACACATGCAGGCAAGTTTGAAGAGATCAAAGCCAGAAACACAATGTGGCAGATTTAGAGTGAGTCTCGCTCTCGCCGGGGCCGCTATTGTCTTGTTCTTTCTCTCCCAAAAGTTCTTTGAATTCCTCGGCAGTGTAAACCTCTCTTTGTTTAGCGCAGGTTAACAGATGATATGTGCTCTTGAACATTGCCCTGCACCTCTCTATGCTGTATATCACTCTCTCTCTCTTTCATTCGCTTCTCTTTTCTTTGCTCCGCTCTATTCAAAAAGACTTACACACCTACATCAAACAGCATGGAGTCATAAATGGATGCTGTTTTGAGGTTGTGTTCTGACTGAGAGCTTTCACAGAGGCAATCCACCTGCAAACATCTCTTTTCTCTCGTTCCGTCGTTTCTCCACTCACTTCTTGTTTTTTTGAAGTGGTTTTTGGGCCCTGTTGATGTGTGTAGGTGTGGCCCAGGTGTGTTTGTGCATATGTTCCCGATGAGTGCAGAGGAATGTGGTTAAATGTAACTCGATAACGTAAAATATCAACTGTGCCGTAATGTTTAATGCAACATTACTGTGTTGCCTTGGCAGCAGTCTGTTTATTACCCTTGAAGGAAGGCTTTGACTGCCTGATGTGATTTTAAATAGCCCCTTTGCACTGCCCATGTGCACGTGGGTGTATTTGTGTTTGAGACAGTTCATTTGTTTAACTGTGATTAATTAGAGAGACACTGACATTGAAACACTTCTGATGATAAGGCTGTTAATAGACACACACACACACAAGTTTCTCGTCAGCCTTTCAAAATCTTTCCATTTCATCACTGTATCTGTCAGTGAGAGGATGATGAGAGGAGTATATTTGGTTAATAACACACCTGTGCAAAGTTATTCAGATTATCAGATAACGGCCTTATGATCCTGCCATCCCACAGGAACGCCATTCTTGGACTCCCTTTCAGTGCTATAGCACAGGTCCCCTCACTGTTTAAAAAAATGTTGTTTCAACTAAAAAAATGTTCTTTGTGCTGCGTTAAAATTTTAAGTCTAGTCAACTCAAATATCCAAGTTGTCTCTTGGTACAACTTAACATTTCAAGTTGACTAAACTTAAAATTTTAAGACAGTAAAAAAACTTTATTTATTTATTTATTCAGTGCTTATACTGTAAAAATAAACTGTGGAATGCAAGTCTGAGACAACCAAACTTTTTCATTACAAATGATATCATAATCATAACTATTTGAGTAAAATCTTTGGTTGTCAAGTCAAACTTAAATGTTGGCTTGAGAAATGGCCAGAAATTTAAAAAGCTTGACATTTGACGGTTTTAAGTTTGAAATAGTTTTAAGTTTAAAATAGTTTAAAGCTTGGAGTTTGAAAGCAGGTTTAAGTTTGAAGTTATAAAAGCTCAAGGGTATTGAGGCAATACAGTCTCTCAGACAAAGAGATTGTTATGTGGTTGCAAGGGTGTTTTGTGTGGTTGTGAGGACATTTGTAGGCGGTTGCTATATAGACTATAAATAGACACACAGATAGATAGATAGATAGTTAGTTAACACATTAACCCCCGGTTTCATAGACAAGGCTTAAGCCTAGTCCCAGACTAAAATGCATGTCTGGGCTATTTCAACTGAAAGAAACTTGCACTGAGTGAACTTAAAATATGTCAGATTCATTGTTTTACCAGTAATGGTTTTATCTGAGGCATATTTATAAAAGCTTCTTAATTGAACTATGGCCAAATCCTGGCTTAACCTAAGCCCTGTCTATGAAACCGGGCCTAAATATAGTTATAAAATGGATAACCTTATTGTAAAGTGTATATAGTGTAGTATATTATATAGATACGTAGATAGATAGATAGATAGATTCTTTATTGAGTAATGACAATGAAAGTGTTTTTGTCAACTAGCCTTTTAACCATTAGTTCACCCACAATAGGTCTCATTCTTGACAGCATCTCATAAGCCATTTTAGCACTTCCAAATAAATAATATTCCTGGCTGTTATGGTCTTTTCACATCTCAAGCACCATCCCTTAGTCCTTTTTCTCTTAAAGTGCTTTTCTCATTATTGTAATCACTGTTTGTGTAAATTTGCTGGCAGCACTTAAGACAGGGCTTGTAAACAAACCTTGAGCATTTACAAAGCTATCGTTTTATCACTTCATTCCTGCTTGTCGTCTTTTAAAGGATTACGTGAGGGTATTAAAGAGAAAAGTTTTCAATCACTTCTGTCCTCTTCTTTCTGTTTAAGCTCTTCAAGCAGAAATTACTGATAAAATGCATGTTTGAAGGAGGGTTGCCAAATCTTTTTAAATTGCACAGTTGTTTGTGTGTTATTGTCATGTTGCAGAACATTTATTCTCAAGTCAGCTCTTCAATGTTAATTAAATTCAAATTAAAATATTATTCAAAAATGCAAGTTGCATTATGTGTTGTAACAGTATTATATTATAATATACTGATAAGTGAAATGCTAACTTATGGTTTTAAACATAACACATGGTACATTATATGAATCATTATATATCAGATGGACAAACGTGATAAACAATTTCTGAATAAAGATGTAGTACACGAAAGCTCCAATTTCAGTTACCTTTAAAAATAGCCAGCACTCTGCAATATTCCAGCACTTACACAACACTACAGTGATAAGATAAAACACAGGAGTTTATGACATGTACTTTAGGAAAAGGACACTTGTTGACTGAATATTAGTGATTATGTTTATTATTGTGTATTTGCATATTTCAAAGCAATGTTGGCATTATATTTGTTAAGTTGTTGCAAGTATAGTTTGCCATAATTTGTGAGCTAAAAAATTAGTGCTGCAAATATGAAATGTAAAAAAATATATAGGCCGTATATTGGTGAATTTTACTGTATAACATTTTTGAATGACTTTGCTCTGACACCCATCTTCAGTGTGTGTGTGTGTGTGTGTGTGTGTGTGTGTGTAAGAACACCTATGTAAGGATGCTGTGGATTATAGTTCAGCATTTAACACCATAGTGCCTGCCACACTGGTTGAGAAGCTCCAGACTCTGGGACTGAACAGATCTCTGTGCAGCTGGATCCTGGACTTCCTGACAGGCAGAAGTCAGGTGGTCAGAATGGGCAACAACACCTGATCCTCAGAAGGGCTGCGTCCTCATCCTGAACACACACGACTGTACAGCTACACACAGCTCCAACGATCGTCAAATTTGCCGATGACACAAATTGATCACCGACAACGATGAGACGGCCTACAGTGAGTACCCTGACTAAATGGTGCCAAGAGACTATTTCAGGAGACTCTCCATCGACAAGACACCTAGATTTAAGTTCCTCGGCGTTCACATCACCGAGGATCTCACATGGTCCACTCACACAGATGCACTGAAGAAGGCACATCACGCCTCTTCTTCCTGACGCGGAGGAAGTTTGGAATGAGCATCCTCAGATCCTTCTACACCTGCACTGTGGAGAGCATCCTGACATCAAAACAGCACCGCTGGCAACCGCAAAGCTCTGCAAAGGGTCGTGCGATCTGCCCGCCACATTGTTGGAGGTGAGCAGGACATCACACCAGGCGGTGTATAAGGAAAGCATTCAAGGACTCCAGCCATCCATCCCACAGACTGCTCTCTCTGCTGCCCTCATAAAGCTTCAGCATGAAGAACAGTCAGTCATACATATTCATTGCAAACTTTACCGTCCTGTATAAATATCTGCAGCTAAATCAGACATTGCATATGTATAATCTGTTGCACCTTTGCAAACTATCTATTGCACAACTAATCTGTTGTATATGTATAATATGTTGCACACAGATAGTATAATGTAAAATGTGTACATACAGTGCGTATGTCTGTATAGTACGTAATTGAGTATATGTATTATGCACATGCTGATTAAATATGGGTATAAGCACGCTCTCAAGAATTTCACTCACCAAGGCACTCGTGCTGTGGTGATAAATAAAACATTTTTTGATTTGATTTGACATGTACTTTAGGAAAAGGACACTTGTTGACTGAATATTAGTGATTATGTTTATTATTGTGTATTTGCATATTTCAAAGCAATGTTGGCATTATATTTGTTAAGTTGTTGCAAGTATAGTTTGCCATAATTTGTTAAAAAATTAGTAAATATGAAATGTAAAAAAATATATATATATTGGTGAATTTTACTGTATAACATTTTTGTTTTGTAGTGTGTGTGTGTGTGTGTGTGTGTGTGTGTGTGTGTGTGTGTGTATGTAGGGCAGACAAATAATCACCCCTGTAATACACAAAGCTTTCCTGAAATAGATACATACGCCATACGCACACATCACTACGCAAACATGGCCTGACAGACACAAGCCCTGACTGGTTTTATTATCAGTCATTCATTTCCAGTGCATAAAGCTTCAGCATGAAGTCAGTCATTATTATTCAAAGTCCTGTATAAATGCAGCTAATCAGAGGGAAAGATAAACACACAGAGTATAGCAGTGCGCTCGTAAAGTTATGTAAACATGCTGATTAGGGTATAATGAGAGATAAGGATACGGGTGTTGAATTGATTTTGATTTCTTTGTATGATTTATATATTTATTACCAAAGGGCAGACAAATAAACCAAACTTAGTTAAACCCATTTTCTTAAAAAACCATCAACCTTAAAGCCTTCTAGGTTAGACGTTACTTCATTACATTAGCTTTATTTGGCTTTATATGACTGACAATGGGTGTGTTTTGTGTCTTAACTCAGTTAATTTCTCTTCCTCAGCACACATTTGTCAGATTAATCATTTTATTAGTTGATTAATTGCGCCCGTAATATTTCCACCGCTGTGACACAATCACATTAACCTGTTCTACATTCTAAAGGTCTCACTTCTATCTAAACCCAAAGGTTATGAATGGTCTTATTCACCTCCAACCAGACTGATCTCTTAACCTCCAGAGGTCCGAGAGTGATTTCTGTTTAGTTCAGTCTGAATTGGACCTCCTCTAACCATTGTAGCAGGTAAAAATGACCGACATCAGTTTACACAAAGAGCGTCCATGATTTTTTTTTCACAGAAATGTGTACATTTATGATCTTAAATTTATTTATTTATGTATGGTAATCACCATTTCGCCCATCACAACAGTGCTTTACCCTCAATCTCTGCCCCATTGGACTCGTGGTACTTCAGTTCATGGTTTTAGATGAGAGGCAGTGTGACAGTGACTGATGAGTGGAGGTTTCAACATCGTAATGTACTAATTATATAACATAATGTACTAATTATGTCTCAGCAACGTCATTTTTACTATTCTAGCTCCTTGTCCTTAACTGACCAATGTCCAGACACGTCGGCAACAATGAACATGCCACAAAACCGTCAAACAGAAATTTGAGCAGAAATTCGATTTTGACGAAGTGACAGTTTTGAAAAAATGCTAGTGATGTTGATTTGGTGGGTACATGTTTATGGAACTGGGTGGCAGGATGGCTTAATGTGTGTGTTTGTGCTTACATGCAGAAATGAGCATTTACAGGAAGTTTATTGTCGCTACATCTATTCCTTTTTGTGTATCTGGGATCGGCTCCTGTTTAGGTGATAACTTACTGTGTAATCCTGAAGGCAGGTGACTGTGGAGCAGCCGCTCACACACACACACACACACACACACATTTTCTCTCTCCCCCCACTTTTTTTCTGTCTCTCGCACATTTCAGGATTAGACTGAACTGCTGCATAATCCACTACTTTCCTTTTATTCACTGGTGTCTTTTAAAAAGCACAAAAGAAATGATAGACTGCATGCAAATGATGCGTGTTTGTCATTTCATATGCATTACCATATGTGGTTAGAGGTTAATATTTTAATTTGAAATTGAGGTAAAGTATGTTAAGAAAAATTTATAATGTTAAATATTAATTTTATTTTATTAGTAATATGTGACCATGGACCACAAAACCAGTCATAAGGGTCAATTGTTCAAAATTGAGATTTATACATCATCTGAAAGCTGAATAAATAAGCTTTCCACTGATGTATGGTTTGTTAGGATCGGACAATATTTGGCCGAGATACAACTATTTGAAAATCTGAAATCTGAGGGTGCAAAAAAATCAAAATACTGAGAAAATCATCTTTAAAGTTGTCCAAATGAAGTCCTAAGCAATGCTCAAAAATTAAGTTTTGATATATTTACAGTAGGACATTTACAAAATATCTTCATGGAACATGATCTTTACTTAATATCCTAATGATTTTTGGCATAAAAGAAAAATCAATAATTTTGACCCATACAATGTATTTTTGGCTATTGCTACAAATATACCCCAGCAACTTAAGACTGGTTTTGTGGTCCAGGGTCACATATAATGTTAATATTAATGAAAAATATAATCTTCATATGAGCTATATTGTTTTAAAAAGGTGTGAGAAATTATTTTTTTCATCTCATTTTTCAACTGATTTCCACAGAAGGTGCAAAATGGTGATCAATATATATTCATGCAAATACTGTATATATTGTAATCACCTTAAATGGGTTCTACTTAGGTTATTTTGACTTCAAAATCACACTTTTTTTACCACAGGACTGTGATTTATTGATGCTTTCACTGCTGTTCATTATCAGCAATCACTTTCATCAGAAGTCATGTAAGCAATGATGTCAGATCATTATGTAAATCAGGGAAAACATTTCCTCATTTACAAACTGTGGTTACTTTTACAGACTCAAACTTTTCCAATAAAAATAGATAAGGAGACACTTGAGGTAAAGTTCAAATTAGATTCAGAAACATTAGATGCCCTTTAACTAACAGCCCACACCTTTTAAAAAATAAAGGTTCTTTATTGGCATCAGTTCTATGAAGAATCTTTAAAATCAATGGAAACATGGGGAACCAAAATGAACCTTCTATGACATGCAAAACACACTTTTTCTGGAATCTTTATTTTTAAAAGTGCAAAAGGATAATATAATATAATATAAATAATAATAGATTTAGATGCATTTTTTGCATATATATGCAAAAAACACAGATGGCACAGACAAAAGTCATGACAAATATAAAGCACTGCCAAACGGTTGAGTAATGTTACAAATGGAAAAATATATACTGTGCATTCCCTCACGGGGAACGGTGTTAGGAACAACAGACATGTAATTTAAATCCTGAAATTCAACTTGACAGTTAGTCCAGGACAGAGATGGAATGAGACACAAACACCTCTAACAAAGGGAGGGAGCTTTATATCAGTTAGAGACATCTTATCTCTGCATTCAAATGTGCGTTTCATGAGTAACAACTCATTTTAAGACACGCTAGCTGCCCACACTCCCTGTAATTATTGACGAGACGTTGGAAAAAGAGAGAGAGGGAAAGCAAGAGATTGAATGAATGGGGTGAGAAAGAGCACAAATCCCTGAATAACTTTAGTTTGAATAAGACTGCAGATGTTTGTTATGCTGCAGCTGATCATGCATGTCTTTAAAGTGGAACGGACTTGAAATGAGTGGCACTGAATTGAACTGACGTGTATTCTGAGGGAGTGTATTCAACTGCATTTAAGAGACAGAGAGCGAGAGGCTGTGTTGCGTGCATGACACACAGTGTTGGAATGTGGGCCGCAGGCTCTGTACAGCCATCTATGTGAACTTTTGTAAACAAACTTATAGCAGGAGAGCAACCAGACCACACACAAACACACACACATTACCATAAACACAGATATGAAAGCAGTGCTAGGATAACAGATGAAAACAAGACTTTCCAAAGACAAAAAAGACTCTTCATATATTTTAAAAACTTAATTTGATGGTAGTAGTATTTGCACACAACTATGCTAGCTATCGTACAACAATATATCTGTGTAAGCGTTCTCATAAATCTTTTAAATGGCATTTACTGTATGATGCGATTGTGAGATTAGTTCACACTGTAGTGTTTGATTGACATTCTATATGTGGAAGGTGCTTTCAAATATACCATAAAATAAATACAAAAAATATTAATTTGTTTAACCTAACACTGGCTTGTTGAATCAGTTAATGCTAGTTATACACACATGTGATAACACTTTAAAATAAGGTTCCGTTTGATAACTATATTTAATGTTTTAACAAACAATGAGCAATACATTTGTTACAGTATTTATTAGTCTTTGTTAACATTAACAAAAATACAACTGTTCATTGTTAGTTTTAGATCAGGTCCATTAAATAACATTAATAGATACTTTTGATTTTAATATTAGTAAATGTTGGATTCAACATTAACTAAGATTAATAAATGATTTAGAAGTATTTTCAAAATCCCTTTCAGTTTTCATTGTTAGTTTATGTTAACTAATGTAGTTTACTAATATTAACAAATGGAACATTATTGTAAAGTGTTACCACACATATTTCTTTATTAATTTATTCATTTAATTTCAAATATAATGTGTTCAAATATTATTATAAATTATTATTTTTATTATTGTTATTAAATTATTATTATAAATATTAATTTACAATTGAAAAATTATAAAAGACAAAAGGTATAATATTTATTTATTTATTTTAAAGGCTGCAAAATAAAAACAAATTTAAAGTCATTGTCTCATTTAAGAAGAATCAATATTTTATTTGATTTTTGTTTTATTTCAAAATGCTAATGCTAAAATAAATATTAAAATAAATAAATTGTAAAAATGCTATCAATTTTCTTTTGTGGGTTGGGTTTGATTTATAGTCTGTAATTATCATTAACATTATGTGAAACCATTGAAGTCTATGATATGAACTCATTTAGACGTGTTTGTGTGTGAGTTATGGTTTAGGTATTCTTTGGTAATCATTACTGTGACTAATGTATACCTGGAACACCATTACCCCAACAATCCCGTTCTTACTGTGGTTATGAAACCGTATTAGGCAATGCAAATTTCTACTATTTCATTTCCTGTTAGATGAGGGGAAAGAGTTTAAGGTAATTAAAGCAATGGAGAAGATTGATTCTCAATTTACATAGTCCCACATTGTCCTTTATTACATCCCAGAGGAAGAACTCAAAACACACACACATATATGCCCACAGAGATCCTGTTCAGCAGAAACACACCACATATATAAACCCTAACCATCTTACACTAATACGTATTTTCAAAGTGGTGCAAAATAGAAATATCAAATATTAACTTTTTGGATTTTCTTCACATTTTTACCTTTTGTACTTGATATAAAGCAGGGTTTGTTGTGATAAACAAGGTTTGCAGGATGCATAAAAGTTTTCAGCATAAAAGTTTTACGAATGAATCTCAACATAATCAGCATCACATTTGTTCCGATTCATTAGTTCACGTATTTTACATTTGCCTTGATTTGCATCCAGCCGTTTATCCCGCTGTCACCAGCTCGTCTCAGAAGCGTTCCTATCTGTTCTCCCTCAGGTCACACACACAAAGTTGGAGAACAATGTGTCATAAGCATTTCCATGTCCTGCTGGATGTTCCCATAACCTGCACCACAGGCCTCTTTGATATTACAGAGGGTCTACAGAGTGATGCCATTTCCATCCTCTGCATGTACTGTATATGTGGACAGTGGAGTGTCTTTTATTTATGTCAAGCAGTTGGCTTTTCTGCTATCATCCCGTGTGTGTGTGTGTGTGTGTGTGTGCAGGTGAATCAGAGTTCAGATGTTGTCTCTGCTCTAATGAATGCAGAAGGTGAGTGAGATATGAGTGGGTTGACACATCAATCAGGTTTATATTGGCATTAAAATACTAAGTGATTTACACAGAGTGGGTGGAGATAAAAGCTCAGTCTTACAGAGAGAAAAAAGAGAGAGAAACAGACAGTGTAGTAGGTAAGCAAATATTTAGCAAAAGCAATAAGCTATACAATTACAAAAACACTTCAATTTATATATATATTTTGGTCACTTTATTTTAAGGATCAATTCTCGCCATTAACAAACCAGTATACAGCTTTTGTTTCAATAAACTCCTAATTTGCTGCTTATTAATAGTTAGTAAGTTAAGTTTAGGTATTGGGTAGGATTATGGATGTAACATGGCCATGCAGAATATGTGCTTTACTAGTACTAATAAACAGCCAATATGTTAATAATAGGCATAATAAGCAGCTAGTGAGAATCGGTCCCATACTAAAGTGTTACAATTTTTTTCAGTAATACAATATTAAGCCATGTAAACAATAGGTGATATAGTTTTAGATTATAAACAACAGTTTATGTTTAGATAACAATTTTTATTATTTAGTTAATAATATTTAGGCTACTATTGCAATAAAATATTATGGTTATATATAATATATATAACAATAGGGTAGAGTGAGGGAAAACACCCCCCCTACTGTTTTTCCCAAAATAACCACAAGATAAAGTCAAGATACATTTTTATTGTAACTATGGACTATGTTGGGGAGAGTAATGTAGAAGTTTTCACCATGAAGCTTACACTGGTGATGTTCCGGAGAGAAAACCTATTTCACAGTAAATGATCTAATTTTCAGCAGTAAGAAAAAAAGTGTTTTAAAGCTTGTTGTTTTGTAGAACATCACAGTTATATATGATATGAGTACAGTAGGGCCTGTAGATAGAGAGTACGTGTTATTTAATAAAAATATAATTATATTTTCAGAATGATATCATTTTTTTCTCAAACATAGTGTGTGGGGTAAAACACCCCCAGGGGCAATGGGCAATTACTGTAGTTATTCTGTTCTGAACATCAGATCCTTTGTTTTTCCATCAAATGTATTCTAAATACTTGGTTTAATAAAAATATTTAGACTTTATATTTAAAAATTACCTCAAGTTAGCATCAGGCAGTTAGTTAGCTAGCCAGTTATCATCAGCTAACTTTTTTTTTTTTCAAATAGACTATTGTCACTAAAACTATGATAACTTTTCTGAACACATTTAACTTTTGTTTCACTGAAAACAAATTACACAATCCTTAAGGGGGCATTTCCCCCAACTCTGCCATATATATAACTATATATAAATAACTTATTTACTTTATATATATATATTCTAACAGAAAGAACAGTATGTGCAGCTTATACAGAAGTTATATGAGAGAGGTTGAAATAAAGGAGAGAGTTTGTTAAAGCAGTAAGGTAGAGGTGAATGGTGACCCCTCCTCTTCTCTTTCTCTGCAGCACAGGATGTCTTTCATCCACCCTTTCCAAGAGGATCAAAAGCCCGTTAAAACTGACCCAATGTATTTTTCTCTCACACACGTAGTTTCCTCAGTCAGGTACCCCTTTTATCAACATTGTGGAAATGAACCCCTATTTCCTTTTTTAATGCTTAGCTCATTACTCACGCACACACTTATACATTAGGAGATTATACATTTAGATGAATGTCCTGCCAAATTCAAACACCCTATTTACGCTAAACTTCCTCTAGCTCATAAATTCAGAATAGTGACTGTAAACAGGTTAGGTCTGCTTGTGTAAATATAGAACTGTATAACCTTGTAAATAAGTCTTCAATATAGGTCATATATTACATTGCCGTGTGATATTTTGCTGTCAGACAGAAACCAAACCAATCACTCATATTTCATGCATTTTAAGAGAATTCTTTTCACGTCTTGTGAAAAGCAGTAGCCTAGTTTTTATGACTGTACGCACATATGGCATGCGTATGATTTACAATAACTGCTCAGCAATCTCTGCTTTTGTAGCGCCCCCAACTGGTCAAGTTTGGCACATACAGTTCCATAATAATTGTAAGTGGACAAGATATTTCAGTTCTACATGGAACATTTTATTTCTACTTTTTCACTGCTACCCAGAAATGTCATTATGTGTACATTATGTTATTATGTGCCACTTTTAATATCTTCATGCTTTTTTTTCTTTTTTTAACTTTAATTCACTTAATTGCTATCTATTTTAATGGAAACAATATTGACATAACATACAATAATTAAAAGAAAGAGTAAAAAATATTACCCTAGGTGTTCAGTGATTAGTGTGTGTTAGCACAATGTCAAAAATAGGAAACAAATAATATACAATATAGCAATAAACCACAAATGTATCTTGCTGGTGTAGTATTCTGTAAGTCAAACTATACAGAATATTTAGAAATAAATTACCTTTGCAAATAAAATACAATTCACTAATACATATAGATTACGAATAACTAAAGAAAAATAGCTAACTATTCAAATGCATAACCAAACTTTTGAATTGCCTGTTGGCTTGACCAGAAAGAGACTTGGAAGGCCTTCAAAAATCCCTGTTAAATGATTTTAAAACTATTTTTAGTGCTATAGGATCTTATCTTCTTATGTATATCAATGCAGCTTATTCAATTCACTGTACTATGCAGTTCATCAAGACGTCAAGAGCTCAAAATAATGTTATTATAGTAACAGTGCTCTGTGAGAGTAATGTTTAGGTGTGTGTGTAATAGGAAGCCTATTCACAGTATTTCCTGTGCTGGCTCAGGACCCATGGGAACACACTGACGAACACATTCAAGCAGAACAATAATGCAGAGAAATTTCATTCTTCTGCCCCCATTGTGTGTACTCAGTGCCATCAGAGTATGAAAGTGAATTTAAAAAAACACTTTTTAACCAGAAATCACCATGAGTCAGTGCTAATTCATAACCTGGTCAAAAATGATCTTTCCCTGTTATTCATTCTGTATTGTTTGTCTGTTGCACTCTCACTCTGAAGCATACTGTTGTTTTTGGTCATTTTGAGTCTTATTGCTGTGTTGTGACCCATGGTGTAGTAATTGCCACTTTCATATCAGGAATGTGGAGCCATCATCAGCAGTGGGTAAACTGAACAAACAAACAGTGGAGATCTTAAGTGAGTTATCTTATTTTACTAACATTTTCTCTGTTAATTAGCTGGATGGATCTTTGGCGGTGGCCCTCTTGAGAAAATAGCCGAGGCTACATGACGTGTTTACACTGTTGAACATCCCCTCTGGTGCGTCACACGCAACACAGTGCGCTGAGGCCGCAGAAAGTCAGATTGGGTTTGATTCCTCAGATTAGTTCAGAATGATTGAAAAATTGACGTTCCCAAGAGCCCGAAAGCCCTTATCTGAGGGAAAGTATCTCTGCCGTGCACTATTTAAGGAGATAAGAGAGGGCATAATGGCGCACGGTGCTTGGGTGGTCTGTGTTGTGTGGTGTTATGGTGCGGCGCTTTCCCAGAACAAGTGGAAGTAACGCCATGTGCATTGTGAAAATGGTTCATAATCTACATGTGACCTCACAGGATGACTTTGATGTGAAACTTTGTGTAATTGAAATACAATTAGTTAAATTGAGTGCTGCATCATAGCATTAAACTCAAAATAAAATCTGGAGCATGATGTTATATAGCCCTATTATATGAAATGATTAATAACTTTCAAATTATAAACAAAAATAAAATTTGTATTTGAATTGTTCATTCAAAAAACTAGAACCTTTTTTTATAGAACCTTTTTTTATAGGCTAGGCAATATTATTAAAATAAGTTGCCTTACCAGAACCATCTATCTATCTATCTATCTATCTATCTATCCCTTGTTTACATTGTGCATATTACCATTTGTATAAAAATAAAGATTTTATTCATATTTAATGACGATTAAATTATGATATGAACTAAATAACGTTAATACACAACGTTTTGGTCAGAAGACAGCTACGAAACGTTGTTTATTAAAATTATTTAGCAAGTTACCAAGCAAGTTCGATTGGTGTGCAGGATTTTTCATTCTTTTGTTTTATTTTGAACTTTTATTCGACGCATCTACAATAGATTCGGTGCGAGGTACTATAGCTGTATATTATGATGGTAAAAATTCAAAGTGTTAAAATGTTGAAAGTGCTAGATGTTTTAGCTTTCTGCCACTCACTCATTCTCCAGAAACAGAATTTTCCAGCAAACATCAACAGTTCAGATAATCAGTCACTTCTTTTTCACTGCACTGTCATTTGTAGGCATTTACACTTTAAAAATAAAGAAGAAATACCATATATCTTAAAATGACATTTCACTTCACACATCTGCACTCAATATGATGCATTATGTCACTGTCATGTGATTCGTCGTGTGGGCGGAGCCGCAGCGTCTAAACCGGAACTGTTTTCAGAGGAAAGAGCTGTTGAATAGAGATTCTCTTCACTGCCCTTACCACTGTAAGTAATCACAATGTTTTATTCTACCTTGCTTTGCGGATGATAAAGCAGGGTTCTTATTATGCGGAAAAGCTATTTTCTCAATAAATTCGTTTATTACTCTGCTTGTCATTTCTGTCAGATTGTTTTTAGCATTAGCCAGCCAGCTATTGTCATCTGTCAGAGCTGCTGTTTATGTTCATGTTTTGTCTGACAACCTCACCGTCATGTATGTAAATTAGTTTGTATTTATCTTCAATGAGTTATGTATTTTATCTTTGTAAATATTCATGTTTGTTCTAATTAAAGAGGATAAACTGCTTGTTAACACTCACCGTCAGTTCAGTTACATTGTAAGTAATCACAAACTCATCACACATCTACAATATTATAAATCCTTAATCCAGTTTGCATGCATAATAATTTTAGCAAAGTAATAGCGTATAAATCAAATTTGACTTGACTGGAGCCTGATAACTATATATACTTATGTGTAATCAGTATCATTTGTTTCATTTGGTTTGATTTCATTTCTAGAGTTCTAACATCTTGTTTTGTTTTGGGGTCTTAAAACAAAATGAGCATTCAGACATGTTCTGTTTGTGCTTTTCTTCAGTCTCATCTTCAGTTATGTGTCAGGGTTTAAATAATAGCAGCAACTTAAAATGCAACCCAGGGCCCATCATGATTTGCAAGAGCTCAGTTTTCCTTTGAAGTATTATTATAGCTGAAATCATAATGTAAATTGAAATCAGATTATAGCTACATTATTAATAATAGTTAGATATCCTTTTTTTATGTGTTGATTATTGAATGCATGTTTTCTATTTTTGCTATTTGGCGTTTACTGGCTTTTAGAGATTATACTCCCTGCTGCAGTAAAACACTGTAAATCTATTTAACATGTCTTGCAAACACAAACTTGCAGAAATTAATAAAATGCTTGCTGATAAAATAAGACCATAATTATTTATATCATGGCCAATACTTAAAATGTATACTATTGTCGTTTTGTAAATGTTGAAAAATGATATGCAGTCAGCAGTACGATGCTCTCATGTTAAATAGTTTGTTCAAGCTCCTGCTATTACATGTCGAGTGTTAATTTCTCCTGCTGAGAGAGTGTGTGCTGTAGGAGGGGGGTCGCTGTGTTTATGAAGGGGGCTGAGTGTTGATAGGACGGTGCTTAGTAATTTGTGTGAGACGAGCTGCTTATTCCATAGAGACTCTTAGGTGTCAATCATCTAAGCAGTCAATCATTCACAAATGTTGCCACACAGAAGTGTTTGTGTTTGTGTGTGTGTGTGTGTGTGTGTGTGTTAGACTTTACCATTTTAATTTCCATCAGATTTTGCTGTAATTGAGCAGTAGACATTTTTTGTTAAAATGTAATTTTAAAATAGTTGAAATGTAATGCTTTTTATTGGGTTGCTTTGTGATTCATTTTTTTCACCACCCGTTCTTTCTTTCTTTCTTTCTTTCTACCCCACTGATTTTTGGTTTGTCAAATAATAATAAAAAAATAATGATAAAAAATCGGTAACACTTTACAATAAGGTTCATTAGTTCACATTAGTTAACTACATTAGTTAACATGAACTAAGCATGAACAATACTTCTACAGCATTTATTAATCTTAGTTCATGTTAATTTCAGCATTTACTAATGCATTATTAAAATCACAAGTTGTGTTTGTTAACATTAGTTAATGCACTGTGAACTAACATGAACAAACAATGAATGACTCTATTTTTATTAACTAACATTAACAAAAGATTAATAAATAGTGCAATAAATGTATTGTATTGTTCATTGTTTGTTCATATTAGTTAATACATTAACTAATGTTAACAAATGACACCTTATTGTGAAGTGTTACCAAAAAATCCCAATCTACTTAATAGATTGTATTTTTCCCATTTTCTTAATTTATTTTTTAAATGATCGTTGTGACCCTGACATTGCTGGGACATGCATGAATTGTATTTTAATGAACATCCAGACAAAAACAAAACAGGGCACCATTGACCTATATAACCTATAAAGACAATTTCACTCTTTCCCAAAATATTGTCATCACCATAAAATCTCTGCCGTGAATATACATGTCAGACACCCAGTTTATTTTACTGCTAGATGCGGCAAGACGTTCTGAATCTGCACTGTGGACTTTGAGGTCTGCTGTAGAACTCAACCATCACGCTGTTCCCCTTTAGCTTTCTCTCTGGCCCATGCCAGAGACCACACAGATGCAGAAACACACCCTCCCAGACCACACAGAGTCAGTCATGGGGTCTTGCATGCAAACCGCCCTGGAGCTGTCCGTCTTGTGCTCCGTGTGGGTGTTTGTATAAGAGAGAGAGAGCGTCTGTGACAGTGCAAAAGCCACAGGGAAAAAATGCCTTGATTGCTGAGCTACTAGTCATATTGTATATAATGTTGCATCTCCGAACAGTAACACGTTCGCTCTGTGTGAGCCAGATGGGTAGATTTATTTGTTCATGTCTAACAGTCTTTAAATTCACTGAACGTGCTGAATGTTTAATGTGTCGCCTTCAGCAGTCATGAGAATGTCTCCTGAGCCTAAACAAAACACTGTTTACCTGTGTCTCACCTAGGTGTGTGAAGGATGTCTCGTGCACGCCAGCCTCCTTTGGTGACTGGCATCTCACCCAACGAGGGCGCGCCATGGACCAAAGTCACTATTCGTGGAGAGAACCTGGGCACTGGACACAATGACCTCATAGGTAATACACATGCACATTTGAACAAATATACACATTCAAAGGTTTGGGGTCATTAAGCTTTTTTTTTTAGAAATTAATGTTTTTATTCAGCAAGGGTGCATTAAATTGATTATAAGTGACAGTAAAGACATGTTGCAAAAAAATGGTATTTCAAATAAATGTTATTTTAAATATTCTATTTATCAAAACATCCTGAAAAAAATCATTGTTTCCCTAAAAATATTAAGCTGCACAATGGTTTCAACATTGATAATAATAAGAAATAGTGATAATAATCATAATAAATACTTTTTTTAAATTGTAATATTTAAAAAATTTTATTAAATGAATGCAGTCATTGTGAGCGCAAGAGATTTCTTACAAAAACATTAAAAAATCTTATCGACCCCAAACATCTGAACACTTAAATTCAGACATTTTCTTAATTTCTCTCATTTTCTTCTATTTTAGCAAAGTGAAAAAAAAAAAAAAAACATGCAACAGTTAAAAAGAATGTCTTCATACAGAAATTATCAGTTTATGAAATCTGGAGAAAAATAAATGGCATGGTTTAAATAGATGCTACATAATATTTTATTATGAGTTTGCAACTCAGCGAATCTGTAAAGCAAGAGGATCGTTTTTCTTTTTTGTAATTAAGTAGCAAAAACAAACAAACAAAAGAAAATAAACACACACAGTATAGTTCGATGTTCACAAACCTGATCTGCTATATATATATACATATATAATCTTTTTTTTTTTTTAATGGGCCTGGATAGTCATCACTCTGAGTAAGATACCATTAAGGACCTGAGCTGAGGCAAATTTGGCCATTTTATTGACTTCCTTTTCTCTTGGTCTTTGTCCGTCTCTCTCTGTCAGGTCTGTCTATCTGTGGTCATAACTGTTTGCTAACAGCTGAATGGATGTCTGCTAGTAAGATAGTGTGTCGAGTGGGTCCTGCTAAAGATGACAAGGGCGAGATCATCGTCACCACCAAGAGCGGAGGCCGAGGGACGTCCACAGTCTCCTTCAAACTGCTCAAACCCGAGAGGATCGGTGAGCCACACACTCAAACTCACGTATACACACTCTGTGTGCATGTTTATAATGTTCAATCTTATACCAATTAAGCTTAACCCTAACAAGTTGTAAGGTCATGTATACACCTGAAACTGTGCCCTTTCATCATGTGTAAAGATCTGCTTAATCAAAAAACCATTGCCACACATTGTTTTATACCAACTGAAATCAGTTTATTTTTTTATGTCAAATAAAAAAAATAAAAAAAAGATAATTTCGGATCTCATGTAAACGTGTTTTTTTTGCATTATCAGCATATTATTGTGCATGTAAACACTCTCAGTGTCTGTTGTAGGCAAAATCACAATTTCGGTTTGATTGATTACGTGCTGCTTAAATGTATACATATGCTCTTTGAAGACTGCAATGGATTTTAAGCACTCAACCAATGAGTATGAGCATGTTTTTTGTGTTTAGGCATTCTGGATCAGTCTGCGGTCTGGGTTGATGAGTTGAATTACTATGACATGAGGACCGATCGCAACAAAGGAATCTCTCCTCTCTCGCTGAGGCCGGCCAACCCTTTGGGCATCGAAATAGACAAGTAACGAAACATTCACAATTGAGTTTGTGTTGTCCTCTTATGAACTTACATAGTAATACATTTACACCTACAACTAAGCACACACATTGCTGTACTCGACTTACACACGTGTGCTTCATTTCTGACTGTCCTTTTAAAACACACACTCACATAGACCAAACCAAATGCATATCCTCACACACTTCACCTAAAAAGCCCTGCCCTGTGTTTATAGAAGTAGACTGCTGTGTTTATAAGGAAGGAGGTTCAGCAGAAAGTAGAAACAGCCCATTGTGTGTATGTCTTCTACCTGGGTGATGTCATTGGTACACCATTTCCTTAGATAGGAAGTAAATCTCTTCCTTTCCCTGACCTCTGCAGCACCTCTAACATTTACTTATTTGGATCTATATATATTCAGTCAAATGAGATACACTACAGTTCAAAAGTTTGTGGTGAAAAGGTTTTGTAATTTTTTTTAAAACCATTATCTTATACTCACCAAGTCTGCATTTATTTGATTAAAAATACAGTAAAACAGTAATTTGTGGAATATTATTACAATTTAATATAATCTATTAATAACAATTAATATTTTAAAATGTAATGTGTTGGCAAAGCTGAATTTTCAGTGTCACATGATCATTCAGAAATCTTTCTAATATGCCAATTATTGTATTTCTTTCAAAAATTAAATCTTGCTTTACCCAAACTTTTCAGCGGAATATGAGTCATATGTATTTCATCAGTCTATTCTGTGTGACACATCAAAAGACACGCAGGCGTATGCAGTGCTGTTTATATGTGGACAGATCTGGGTTGTGCCCTGTCTGGTTTTCTCTATGGTTTGTAGTGTGGTAGAGCAGATGGTCTATGATCTGTGATGTTTTCATGATGGATCTTTATAGATCAGCTGTGTGGGTGTCTAACTCTGTCTTTTGTTTTTTCAGAGGGAAGGTTCCTCTGAAAGATCTGGAGAACATGTTCACTGGCATGAGTGGAGACTTCACTAGTGAGAATTTCTCTGCCACCTGGTATCTCATCGAGAACCATTCTTCAACCAGGTTGGTCTAAATACCATTTGTTAATCTGCCAAAATAGATTTGCGTGTGATGTGGTGTTATGTTCATTGCTGTTGTAGCTTTGAGCAACTGCGTCTGGCTGTGGGAAATCTTAAGAAACAGGCCAGTAAGAAGAATGAGGGCAGTCTGGCCTATGTGAAAGGAGGTCTCAGCACTTTCTTTGAGGCTCAGGATGCTCTTGCAGGTATGTGTGCTTGGTGTGTACATTTAAAAACATATAAACACAACCTTAAATAATTAAGTAACCATAAGTATAGACGACAACATAAAATGTAATTCTTGCATTTGACTTAAGGAAACAGAGGCAGTTTTGAGGGAAACAGAACAGTGTGTGGGAAGTAATATAGGGTGGGACTGGATTGTGTCCATGAGGATTTTGTTTTCTGTAGGTCATGTTGGAATCATTGTGTTAAAATTACTCATCCCGTAAATACAATGTTGTAAATAAAATGTAGTAATGACCATTGGGAAGCATAGGATCTCCTTTGAGTCCCTTTTTGAGTTGATTAGAATTAAAGATGGGAAAAATTTGGAATTGATCATAAGTATAGTTTTCTGGACTTTTTGGACACGTTTTCTGGACTTCTGGTAAAGAATTGCAAAGCTTGCCAGAAAACATTGAGACTACCAAAACGTCAGTGTAATTATGGTTTAAATTACACTGTTTTTCTGCTATCTTGGAAGTCCTCTGAGGAATATAATCTTGTTCTGATAGAAACTTTTGTGATTGCGACACAATTTTTTCCACAAAGAAAGTTATTTTGACCTTCACTGAATACTGTAACTTTTTGACAGCTCACTGGGTTGGTGCCTGTATTAAGAAATAAAGTACAGCCTACTTAGACAATATGAATGCTAGATCTGCCATTTAACCAAATTAGGTGCATGGGCCTTTTTTTCCCACTTCTTGCGTCATTGTACACAGGTGTATGTGTCTCTACTCAGACTGCTCTCATCAGAGGTCAATGTCACCATGCCGATTCTATTTTCAAATCTGTCTGTGTGTGTAGGACTTGTCTCGGGTCACTTGTCTCGAGTCAAACAGAAGAGCTATTCTTAGCACTGCGTGTCCATGTGATTGACAGGCATGGGGACGGATAACAAGGCGTGGTTGTCATAATGTTTAGATGAGGTTGTAATAAGGTTGTCATTGTGCTGAGAGGAAACGAGAGAGCAGCAAACGGAAGCTGCACTGATTCCCAGAGAAGACTCCCAAAACTTACCAGGAATAAGTCAAAACATACCTCAGAGACAGAGGAAGTGTACCACACAGCATTCCGGACCCCGGGGGGAGCCGGAGGTTAGCCCTGACGTCATTGTGTACATAAGTCTCCCAAATCCAGATGTGGAGAGAGAAAATAGACTTCATTTAGATCTTTGTGCAAAGGTTTATCTTCCAATTTAAAGGCACTCTGTAATATATGTACATAAGTCTTAAAATGTCTCAAATTCAGTTTTATCAAATTTAAGGTCAAAACGTCTTAAATGGTATAGCACAAGTTGTAATTATCATTTAGGAGATCTTAAATTTGGGGCAGAAGAACAGGAATTATGATACAGTCTAATGTGATTATTAAACTTCAAAAGGCTGTGATTAAATTAAATAAATGTGAGCGCTACACATTCAAAGGCAAAACACTGCGCTGTTGTAGGTTCTACAGGCTTGTGGTTTCAGAGCAGTTTGCAATCAGTGAATACCGCACATTTATGCCAAGTGATTATATATGGTCTACTGTTGATGAATTATGACTGTGTTTACGTTATGGGGTTTATATTGTAAAATGTTGTAGGTGGTTGCAAGAGTTCTTATTTTATTTGTAGTTTGGAGTAGTAATGCATAGACAATTCAAAATAGAGTATATTTTGCAATTGTTTAGAATTAGAACTCCTGAATTATTCACAAAATCTTTATTATTGTTATTATTTGTAATTTGGTTACAAAAAAAAGTTGTATCCAGCTCTTTATTCAACATAACGTCTTGTAGCTTCTCTTTGGGCCACAGAATATCACAGTAAGGAGAGACTAAGAACATTATTTAACACATTCTTGTTAATGCATTATTATCAAATCATCAAAATCTAATATTAGTTGACCTCTAAATTATATATAATCTTGCAGTTACCCTGTTTTGCTGATAAGCAGTGTTAAGTCTTCATTGGATGTATGTGGCCTGTTTAATCAAGTTTAATTAATTGAATTGTTGTATAGGTTTGTTCTGTATGGACATACAGTATGAAAAGGTCTTAAAAAGGTCTTAAAGTCTTACATTTAGTTTCAAAAACTGCATATACCCAGTGTTTGTTACGACAGTGTAATATAAAGTTCAAAAGAACAACATTTATTTGAAAAGGAAATCTTTTGTTACATTCTAAATGTCTTTACTGTCACTTTGATAAATTGTTTTGCATCCTTGTTGAATACAATTATTCATTTCTTTGGAAAAAAAGACTGACCCCAAACTTTTGAGCGGTTGTGCAAATGCTCTCAAACATAATTTTTTTTCTCTCTCTCCCACTTTCTACGTCTAGCTATCCATCAGAAGCTTGAATCGGACGGCACTGAGAAGGTGGAGGGCTCTATGACCCAGCGACTAGAGAACGTCCTTAACAGTAAGACATAAAACTAAACACATGCTCAAAATCACACACGTTTAAACAAAGCAGCTAAATTTAGGATCAGACTTGCATATGCATTCTCTTTAGACCATCAAAGCCACACATTTCACACAGACCTCGGCGTGTTTCTGTGAGTGCGTCTGCGTGTGTTCGAGTCCACTCATATCCCAATCATATCTCCATGTCAATTCTCTTAGTGACGGTAGGTCAATAAACACGCTCGTTTCCTGCACGCCGCACAAATAAACCAGTCACACACTGACATGCTTTCATCGCCAACCCCTCCTCACCCTCCTCACCACCCATCTTTACAAGTACATTTAGATGTATGTTCTTACCAAAGCCACTTACTGCTTTTGACTCTCAGCCAATCACAAACAGACTCAATGGTGGAAAAAAGGCTGGTCAGACTTTTATAGTGGTCAGGGGGCTGGTTCTTATTAAATCTGGCCAAGGGAATCCAGAATAGCTCTGACCACCCAAGAAGTGGGAGCACAAGAGATCTTGAATTTATTTCAAACCGAGTGAGGATGATTAAAACACTTTTTATCAGCTGTTGTCCTTCTACACCCTTTTCTCATCTCTTTCCATTTGCTCATTCCTCTCAGGAGCAAGTGAAACTGCTGACACCCTGTTTCAAGAAGTGTTGGGCAGAAAGGACAAGGCCGACTCCACACGCAACGCTCTCAATGTCCTCCAGAGATTCAAATTTCTATTTAACCTGCCACTCAACATAGAACGCAACATCCAGAAGGTGGCATCCTCCATACATATACACACACCTTTTTTTCTCTAATGCTTTCTCCTACACACTACCGTTCAACAGTTTGGGTACAGGGATATTATTTTTATTATTTTGTACAGGGATTCATATTTATTTAAAACATATATTTATTCAGTAAGGCCACATTAAATTGATCAAAAGTGACAGTAATGACTTTTATATTGTTGCAAAAAAAAAATTAATGAATGCTGTTCCTTTGAAACTTCTATTTATCAACGGATTTATGTATCACAGTTTCCACAAAAATATTAAGCATCACAATTGTTTTCAATATTGATAATAATAAAAAGGTTTGTTTCTTGAATACCAAATTCGGCATATTAGAATGATTTCTGAAGAATTTGACACTGATGACTGAAGTAATGGCTGCTGAATATAATAATAAATAACATTTTAAAATATGTTAAAATAGAAAACAGTTATTTTAAATTGTAATAGTATTATCACAATATGTGACCCTGGAGCACAAAACCAGTGATAAGTAACACAGGTATATTTGTAGCAATAGCCAAAAATACATTGTATGGGTCAAAATTATCGATTTTTCTTTGCCAGAAATCATTAGGATATTAAGTAAAAATCATGTTCCATGAATGTATTTTGTAAATTTCCTACCGTAAATATATAAAAACGTAATTTTTGATTAGTAATATGCATTGCTAAGAACTTCATTTGGACAACTTTAAAGGTGATTTTCTCAATATTAGATTTTTTTGCACCCTCAGATTCCTGATTTTCAAATAGTTGTATCTCAACCAAATATTGCCCTATACTAACAAACCATACATCAATGGAAAGCTTATTTATTCAGCTTTCAGATGATTTATAAATCTCAATTTCAAAAAATCGGTCCAGTTTTTTGGTCCAGGGTCACATATTTCACAAGTATTATAAAGTATTTTGATCAGAAAACTTTAGCAGAAGTGACTTCTTTTAAAAACATTGCAAAATCTTACCATCCCCAAACTTTTGAACGGTAGTATATACACTCTATGATATATAAATATGATCTCTGAATGTTAAACTGACTGTGTATATGTTTATGTTTTCCTTCCAGGGCGATTATGACGTTGTTATCAATGATTATGAGAAAGCCAAATCTCTGTTTGGGAACACAGAGGTCCCGGTCTTTAAGAAAGGTGATCTGATCTTCATTGATAATGGCTGATAACATATGTTAATGTGACACGCATACATTCACATTAGCTGGAGTGCTGTGTAAATGTTAAGAAAGATCGTCTGCATATGTGTTTGTAGTGTATTCGGAGGTGGAGACGCGGATAGAAGCCCTGAGGAAACTGCTTTTGGATAAACTTCTGGAGACGCCATCCACTCTACATGATCAGAAACGCTATATCAGGTGTGTGACAAGCGACTTGCAAAGAATAACGTTTTTGCATTTTTAAGAACTGAAACAACAGTGACACAAATTTAAGAAAAGCTAAAATTATGAGTGCAGACTCACATTATTCATCACCTGTGACAGGGGTTTTTATGCTTTTTGATGCCAGGGCCCCGCAAATATGAAATAATAATAATAATAATAATAATCAAGTAAAAAGACCCATACTGTGTGAAAAAGTAAACTCAAATTTTTTTTATTTTAATTATAAATATTGATTTTATTATAACAAATGTTTTGCATGTTTTCAAAAGAAGTGCTTACCTAGGCTGCATTTATTTGATCAAAACATTTATAAGGTAAAAACAGTAATATTGAGAAATATTATTACAATTTAATTTTGTTGTTGTTGTTTTTGAATATATTTTTAAATGTCATTTATTCCTGTAATGCAAATCATTACTCCAGTCTTCAGTGTCACATGATCCTTCAGAAATCATTCTAATATGCTGATTTGGTTCTTAAGAAGCATTTATTATTATTATCAGTGTTGAAAACATTTACAATATTTTTGTGGAAACCGTGAAACATTTTTTTTCAAGATTGTTTGATGAATAGAAAGTTTACAAGAAAAGCCTATTTGAAATCGAAAATGAAATGTGACCCTGTACCACGAAAACCAGTCTTAAGTGTCAATTTTCCGAAATTGAGATTTATACATCATCGGAAAGCAGAATAAATAAGCTTTCCATTGATGTATGGTTTGTTAGTATCGGACCATATTTGGCCGAGATACAACTATTTGAAAATCTGGAGTCTGAGGGTGCAAAAAAATATTGAGAAAATTGCCTTTAAAGTTGTCCAAATGAAGTTCTTAGCAATGCATATTACTAAACAAAAATGAAGTTTTGATATAGTTACGGTAAGAAATTTACAAAATATCTTCATGGAACATGATCTTTACTTAATATCCTTAATATCCTTTTGACCCATGCAATGTATTTTTGGCTATTGTTACAAATATACCCCAGCGACTTAAGACTGGTTTTGTGGTCCAGGGTCACAAATAGTTTTTCCTGTCACTTTTTGATCCTTCCTGAATAAAAGTATTAATTTCTATAAAAATAATAAAAGTATTCTAATTCCTACTGACCCTAAGCCTTTGAACGGTAGTGTAAATATTTTATACTTAATTATTTATTTTAAGTAATTAGATTCCCTGACTTACATGACTTCATTGTGAGAGGGTTTTAAGGGGGTCCTGAAAAGGACACAACTATATTGATCTAATGATTTTCTCTCTTTTACTCAAGATATCTGTCAGATCTACATGCTCCAGGTGACCCGGCATGGCAGTGTATAGTCGCTCAACACAAGTGGATCCTGCAGCTGATGCAAAACTGTAAAGAAGATTTTATCAAAGAGCAGAAAGGTACACACACATGCAGCTAGTCTGAAATAAATTGATGGCTCCTCTTTGGCTCCGAAGAGTGGAAGCAGTGTGTGTGTTCTGCCCTGTGTGTGTGTGTGTGTGTGTGTGTGTGTGTGTGTGTGTGTGTGTGTGTTTAGATAGAGAGCAGCCCGTGTGTGGTCTGGTCATGACCCTATAGAGAACAGGAAGTCCACAGAGCTCTATAGTGTGGCAGAGCTGGGGGGGGGGGGGTTTGCTGTAGAGAGAGACAGACATCGGGGAAAACAAGAAGAGAGAGGAGCATAGATAAACACAGGAGATGATTGGACACCTGGATCAACACCAGCACTCATTTTTTATCAAAAGAAAGAGAGTAAATGTCCAAGTGTCTGAATGGTATACATCTTTATCTGTGAGAGAGAAACATGACATGTGTACACTATCTGGACATATAGAGTGTTTCAAACTATATCAACAATTTAATCAAGACTCAGGAAGAGCCCCAGAAAGACCTTTAGTGCCATCTACTGTCAGAGAAGAGCTACTGCACCATACTTACCATTTTGTCTTTGCTGGGAACCAAAAGATTGTAGATTTGAACTATACCACAGGGTGACTGTCCTATGATAATTATTTTGAAAGTCAATTTGTATATAAGCTTTCACCTCATGATTTGCTATCAAATCACAGAGAAAGAAAGAAAGAAAAAAAGAGTGTAGCTAGCATCATCTAGACTAGTGTTTCCTCATAAGCAAGGCTCAAATTTGCCTTCATCAACATCAGACCAGGAATGTTTCTTTTAATTCGAGCATGAATTGTCACTCTTAATCGACTGACATATTGTCCATGTAATGGGTTAACCGAAACCCTTTACTTTTATAAACGTGATTCATTTGTTAAATGCTGACATCTGTAGATGAACATTCATTGTGTCTCTCTGTGTCAGTGGGTGGTGTTGGTTTAGAGATGGATCGGTCCTCAGCTCTGAACAGGATCAGCCTCGCAGCTCCGGTGAAGAGAGGAGGCAGCTTCCAGACACCTAAAGATGACTGTGAGTAAAATAACAGAATGATTAACATAACTACACTATTGTTTGAATGATTAAATGTTTTCTGAAGGATCATGTGCTGCTGAAAAAATCAGCTTTACCATCAAATGCATAAAGTACGTTTTTAATTATATTAAAATAGAAAACAGTTATTGTAATAAAATTTCACAATATAATTGCTTTTACTGTTTTTAGCCTGTTTAGCATAAGATACTTCTTTTGAAAACATTAAAAAAATCTTACCAATTTTATATACAGATACACAGTAGTGTACATCTGTATATAAAATTATGGAACATGTTCTGATTTGCTGTGATTTTGTTGCTTTTGTGCTGAATTTCACTTTCAGTTAAGTCAAAAATGATTTGATGTTTGAAACTGTGCCTAGTTAGGAAGAGTTGTGAAACTCATAGAAAACTCATTGTCAGCTGTTTCATTTCAGAAGCAGAGTACAGCTGTCTTCATAACATTATATCAAACATATTTTCTCAGCGTGGCACTATAAGAGCCCTCAGCAGGTGAGGTTTGTGGAGAAGCTCTCAGACGTGGTTATCAGCCAGCTGCCCAACTTCTGGAAACTCTGGATCTCTTACGTCAACGGCAGCCTGTTCAGTGAGGTAGATACACGGACAAATACTCAGGAGTGTTAGAAACAAGGGCTAGTATAATTATGTTTTGATTACATACACATTGACTCGTGTTGACTGTGTTGTCTTGGACAGACGGGAGAAAAGTCTGGGCAGGTGGAGAAGTTAAAGAAGAACGCCCGGCAAAGACAGAATGACTTTAAGGTCAGTAAAGCAGCTGTATTGGTTTTGTGCTTGTAGCCTGGAGATTAAGAGTGTGCGCATGAGCCACTAGGATTTAAGACTAATGATGCACCAAAATTTCTGAAACCGAAAATATTTGGCCCAAAAATAAATTTTCAGTTTCGGCTGAAACCATTTAGAGGGCTGAAATCATTGACCGAAACTGTGGTGTATAATCTGTGTTTCTTCCATACCACAGTTTGACTGTCAGTGTTTGTTTCATGTACATAACAGGTGAATATGTCAGCTACGTTGGCACTAGGGCTGGATTGGCAATATAAAAATATAAATTTCAGTTCATTTTCATTTTGATGAACCAAGATCTTAGTTATAGCATGGAATAAGCATGAATTAACATAAGTAGGTATGTCGAAAATCACAATATTTATATTTACTCAGCCTGTTGTCTTGAAAATATATTTTTTTATAGTCACCATGTAAATATTTAAATTTCAGCAAAAAATTTAAGTAGAAGCATAAGTATATCATTAAAAAGTTGATATAAATATTGCCTTTTGTGCAATTTAAATGTTTGTATATAACTCAGCTTTTATATGAGTGTTGATTTGGTAAGTGCTATTTTCTTTGTATAATGTGGTTTGGCACATTTGTGTTTAGGGCATGATTGAGGAGGTGACCCGTCGTTTGGTGCAGTTGGTTCGAGGGGCTCTGTTACCCTCCTCTCTTACTGAGCTGCAGCTGAGGCAGTATGGAGGCTGGGACACCAAGACCCCTCTCAGTGGAGCCTGGCTCACTCAAGTCATCCACACTGTCAGGTATGTGAGCGAGTTTGTAGTAGAAATGTAGCAATTAGTAATCGGTCAAAATGAAAATTCATGGCCAAAAACTAATTTGCTAATTGCATACTCTTCTGTAGACTTAAAGGGATAGTTCACCCAGAAATGAAAATTCTGTCATCATTTACTTACCATCATGTCGTTCCAAACCTGCACGGCTTTCTTTCTTCTTTGGAACACAAAAGAAAATATTTTGAAAAGTTTCTGGGTTTTTTTTTTGTGCATACTTTGAATGTCAATGGTGGCCTAAAGTGTTTGAATACCAACATTTAATTTTTTTATTTTTTTAAATTGCACAAATGAAAGTCAGTCATTAAGTGTTAGGGGTTGAGTAAATGATGGCACAGTTTACATTTTTGGGTAAACTTTAAGCAGGTTTGTTGTGCTGTTGCGTTCATCTGTCATCATGTAAACTTGAAATGTAAAACAACTTGTTTTTTTTCCAATTCAGTCATCTTGATCATTTACCTTTACATTAGATCCAGCTAAACCAGGATCATTGTAAATGCGGGTTGCTGTTTTTTATGTCACCGATTCTGTTATTAAATGTTAAAGTTCTGTTTTTTCACTTACAGTGGCAGAAATTTTGGTCAGTCCTCAGTAGGAAGGATTTATGTTCATCCTTTCCTTGTATTTTCAAATAAAGCTCATTTGATTTTCTCTCTTAGGTTAAGTCATGAAGCTCTGTCAGCTTTAGAGATTCCTAATGACCTGCTGCAGGTGATTCAGGATTTACTGCAGGACCTGCGTGTGCACTGCCTGCTGACCACACTGCAGCACACTGAAGAGGGTAAAACTATTCACTGAGCATTTGTGAATGTCTTGGTTTCATTTCAGGCAAACAATGGACAATGAGATTTTTGAGAAGTTCTACAGAATATTTGATTAAAATGACTTGCAGATAAGGTTATTGGTCAACACTGATCATCTCAAGATTGACTGGCTGAAATATCAGTCTGTCACTTATGTTGATTGCGCCAGATGAAAACAACAGAGGGAGCTCTAGAGCTCTCAACTAAATGTATTTTCATTCAAGTTCAGTTTGAACAGCTCATTAGTCATTTTAAGGTTGTATCAAAACGGCTCTAGTCAACTATAGTTTTATTCAGAGAATTAACCATAGATATATTGGCAGACACTAGCTAGTCAACATCTGGAGCTGTATAAACTGTTTATAGTAGCCAAACAGTTGTTCGGCTATTTTCAAAACCTCACCATATTGCAGAAGTCCCTGTATCTTCTCTTTTTTTTTTTAGCAAAATACTGCTGTGAATTCTGCTGTCTTTCACTAGGATTTTGACTTCTTTTTTTTTATAAATTTGTTTTATAGTTGTATTTTGCTGTAAATTTGTAAGTTATTTTTAATTTTTAAATTTTTTTGTAACTAGTAGCCAACTATAGACCAGCTTTCCGAGTTAAAAATAGTTTCCTTAATACTGATGTTGAGAGAATGGGAGAAGAGTTTTAATGTTTTGATTTAATGGTATTAGTTTTTGTAATATTGATTAAACTTTGTGTGTTTTTTAGACGTAAAGAGACTTGCAGAAAAAGAAGACTGGGTTGTGGACAACGAAGGACTCACATCACTGGTACATGTTTTATACTTTTATTATATTTTACCTAGTTTATTTCATTCTAAAAACGTGAAGATCAAAAACCTAAGGATACATGGTGTGTTTGTTTCAGCCGGCCCAGTTTGAGCAGTGTATGGTTCAGATGCTGCAGTCTCTAAAGGAGCCGATGGAATGTAAATCCGGAGAGATCAATGTACAAATATTCACACAACACTCATCCTCTGCCCTTCCACTGCAGATTATATGGAGAGTAATCAGTAATATTTGTCTGTTTTTTTTTTTTGTCCTCAGATATTTAATTTGGATGTGGTTCAGGACAAAGCTTGTGAACATTGCGTTTCTATCATGAAGGTACTGTGAGCTGTTTTCTGTGTATGTTGGGATTTGTAAATATAATCATGCTGTATAAAAATAATTTGTATGTCTCTGCTTGGTTTAGGTCTTTATTAAGTGCCTCGAACAGCTCAGCACCAAGACTGATGGAGACATCGACACCTCTCAGTGAGATTCATTTTATATAAATAAAGTTCATTATATATGAAGTTTATACCATTTCAACAGTAATTTTGATTTCATTTTTAAATCTCAGGTGGTGTAAAATTCTATAAAAATATTTGTTAAATAAAATACATACAGTTAAAATATATTTTATAAAATTATAAAATATATATATATATTCTGTTTCTTGGTTTTCTTGTTATATGACACCTAGTTGGCTTCCTACACGCTCGTTATGCCACGCTAACTTTGATTTGGCAGACATATGTTTTTCAAATCATGTATGTATGTGTATATATACAGTCATGGCCAAAAATATGCCCATTTTAATTTCTTATTATCCAATGAAAGCTTAGATTTTAGTGATTTTTTTAAAATAAAAGATCAAAAGGATTAACAATGCAGATTAATTTTCACAGCCTTCTTTGATCATATTTACCAAGGGTGCCGATATTTTTAGCCATGACTGTAAAAGTGAGTACACCCCTCACATTTCAGCAAAAAAAAAATTGTATAATTTCTCAAGGGACAATACTGCACAAATGAAACTTGGATATATTTTAGAGTAGTCAATGTGCAGCTTGTATAGAAGTACAAATTTACTGTCCTCTAAATATAACTCAACATATAACCATTATTGTCCAAATAACTGGCAACAAAAATGAGTACACCCTAAGTGAACATGTCAAAACTGTGTCCAAAAGTGTCAATATTAACACCATCTGAGTCAAACAAGTTTACCTTAGACTCATCAGACCCCAGGACATGGTTCCAGTAATTCATGCTCTTGGCCATGTTGTCTTCAGCAAACTGGTTGCAGGCTTTCCCACTTCCCTTCCCTTCCCTTTTTTGTGAGCCAGCTTCAGAAGAGGCTTCCTTCTGAGACAACGGCCATGCAAACCGACTTGTTGCAGTGTGTGGTGTATGGTCTGAGCACTGACAAGCTGACCTTCCACTTCTGCAACCTCTAGTCTAAAGCAATGCTGGCAGCACTCATGCATCTGTTTTTTGAAGCCAGCTTCTGCACCTGACGCACAGCACAAGGACTCAACTTCTTTGATCGACCCTTGTGAGGCCTGTTCCGAGTGAAATCTGTCTTGGAAAACCTCTATATGACCCTGGCCACTCGGTTTCAGGCTGTTACTTCTTATAGCCTAGGCCAACTTTGTGGAGAGCAACAATTCTAATTCTCAAATCCTCAGAGAGTTCTTTGCCATGAGGTGCCATGTTGAACATCCAGTGGTCAGTATGAGAGAATTGTACTCAAAGGACCAAATTTTAACTGCTCTAAAACAAGATACGCAAATTTGTATGGTCCTGTCAAGCAGACAAAAACATGAACATGATGAATAGGACATGTGGCTTTGCATGGTTAAATGATGTATAGCTGTTATCACTTAGGGTGTACTCAGTTTTGTTGCCAGTTTTTTTTTTACAATAATGGCTGTATGTTGAGTTATTTTCAGAGGACAGTAAATCTTTACTGCTATACAAGTTGCACATTGACTACTCTAAAATATATCCAAGTTTCATTTCTATAGTATTGTCCCTTGAAAGGATATACTAAAATGATTGCCGAAATGTGAGGGGTGTACTCACTTTTGTGAGATACTATATATATATATATATATATATATATATATATACATACAGTTGTGCTCATAAGTTTACATACCCTTGCAGAATGTGCAAAATGTTAATAATTGAAACAAATAAGTGGAATCATGAAAATTGCATGTTATTTTTTATTGTTTTTTTATTTGCATGTTATTTCACATAATAGATTTTTACATATACTCCACAAGACAAAATAATAACTGAATTTATAAAAATCACCCCATTCAAAAGTTTACATACCCTTGAATCTTAATACTGTGTGTCATTTCCTGGATGATCCAGGACTGTTTTTATATTTTGTGATTGTTGTTCATGAGTCCCTTGTTGGTCCTGAGCAGTTCTGTCTGCTGTTCTTCAGAAAAATCCTCCAGCTTCTGCACATTCTTTGGTTTTCCAGCATCTTCTGCATATTTGAACCCTTTCCAAAAGTGACTGTATGATTATGAGATCCATATTTTCACATTTGAGGACAACCGAGGGACTCATACACAGCTATTACAAAAGGTGGAAACATTTGAAGAGTTAATTTGCAAAAACAGATAACTCCGTTTTGAACAATTTCCAATAATCATGCTTTTTCATTGTGCATTCCAATTAATCTGTCAAACCGCAGTTGGGTTATTTTGATTGTGAAAAATAACTAAAAGATACAGCTAACTAACACAATAAAGCACAATAAAAGCATAACATAATAAAAAACATGATCTGAAACATTGAGTTATCTGTTTTTGCAAATAAACTCTTAATTTACTGATGCTCAAGAAGGCAATACAGTGCATTAAGAGCCAGAGTTCTTATTTACACATCATCATCCTGGACATGCTTGGACTCATGAACAACTATCACAAAACAGAAAGACAGTCGTGGATCATCCAGGAAATGACACACAGTATTAAGATTCAAGGGTATGTCAACTTTTGAATGGGGTCATTTTTATAAATTCAGTTATTATTTTGTCTTGTGGAGAATATATAAACATCTGTTATGTGAAATAGCTTATTCAGTACAGTATTAAATAGAAAAATAACATGCAATTTTCATGATCACTTTTATTTTGTTAAAATGATGAACATTTTCCATATTCTGCAAGGGATATGTAAACTTATGAGCACAACTGTATATTATATATATATTATTCAGGCATTGAAAAAAGATTTTTTGTTTTTTTTTTTTTTAAATACTTTTTAAAGTCATTGGGCCAGAGTTACTAAACAGGGCAAATTATCGTTAGAGCGCAATTCCATAAAAGCGCAGATGGGAGGGGAAAATTTTGCAGGTGATTTATATATGTATATATATCAAGGGCGTAGGTTTGCTTTCGACATTGGTGGGGACATAATCCCCTGCCCCCCACCCACCCCCGTTTCTTTTTTTTATTTTTTATAGTATGTTTAACAGACAATTATTACACAATTATGATTTTGTGAACCAACAACATCAGCATCAGAGCGCTGGGTGTCTTAAAGGGATAGTTCACCCAAAAATGAAAATTCTGTCATCATTTGCTCAACCAGTAGTTCCAAATCTGTATGAATGTCTTTGTTCTGCTGTACACAAAGGAAGATATTCTGAAGAATGTGGGAAACAGAGCAGTTCTGGGGCACCATTGACTTCCATAGTATTTTTTTTCCTACTATGGAAGTCAATGGTGCCCAAAACAGCCTGGTTACAAACTTTCTTCAAAATATCTTCCTTTGTGTTCGGCAGAACAAAGAAATTCATACAGGTTTGGAACTACTTGAAGGTGAGTAAATGATGACAGAATTTTCATTTTTGGGTGAACTATCCCTTTAATCACACATCACTTTATTTTAATATTAATTGAATTGGACCCAGGATGATTCTGAAAGAATACTCTGCTGTTGCTGTAGTAACGAAACTGTGAGCATCTGATTGACAGATAAACTGCACGCTCTTATATCAGTGTTGTTTTTTATTTTGTGGATATTTCAGCTAACAGTTGGATTTGTACATTCAGTTGAACAACATTAATTTAAAGTTAAAGACTGTCCGCAGCGACTCAGGATGCTGTTCCGAGTGCCACTTACATAGTTTACAAAAAAATAATAAAAATCACATTATATTTGTCCCAAATTATTGTTGATGTTCATGACTTTATCCTAGGCTGAAAGATTGTGTATCTTTCCACACACCGTTTGTCTTTCTGTCCGTATGCTTTATATAGGGAGCTAATAATAGCCATAGATCGCGCTTTCTCTTTCCGTTTGCTCTGTTTTGTCAAACAAACACCACTTCAAACTCATCGATGCAACTTTGTTCATTCCTGAAGTGGGCTTTTATATTAGGCCTAACTGTTTTAGACTGCTGTCTTGAATTGGGTGCAATACCTGTGAGTTCTAAACGCGGCTGCGCTTCTAGTCCGGTGTGCGACTACATTCCTCCCATGTATTAAATGCGCGTCCTTGAGAGCGTGCAGTTTTCTAACCTATTTACTTTAACTTGTTAGGTAATATCAATGATATGATGTTTCAGATGCGTCTGAAATGACAAAAACATATACATATATTTGACAGTTTGGTAGTGGCTGGATATTGGTAGGGACACGTCCCTAGCGTCCCCCCCTAATTCTACGCCCCTGATATATATGTGTGTGTGTGTGTGTGTGTGTGTGTGTGTATATAGTCGTGGAAATTCCCAATACTAATCTGACTTCACCACTGACAATTCGAACAACCTCCAACTGTCAATAATAAAATACAATACTACAGTTCCAATACAATACTACAGTACCTTCGAGGTAATTCCCGTCCCGAATATAATAGGCAAGGCAAGGCAAGTTTATTTATATAGCACATTTCATACACAGGTGGTAATTCAAAGTGCTTGGTTTGACTGTATATAATAATGTATACTGTATATAATCTTTAGGCTGAATGTTTAAGTTTATAGTGGGAGTATAATATCAAGGTCTTTCTCTTTCAGTTTGTCTGTGGATTTGGCTTCACCTGATCTTTTTGGAAGCATCCAAGAAGACTTCAGTTCAAAACCAGTAAGGCCATTTTTCCCCTCCTCTCCTGATTTCCAACTTTGTCCGTGTCCATCTTGTCTTTCTCTCTATTCACGCTAATAATGCATATTTAAAAAAATACTGTTCTATAAAATACATACAGGTGATTTCAGTATTCATATAAAATACAAATGAATTGTGGCCTAGCAGTTAGCACATCAAGCTGTGGTGCTCATATGGAGAAACAGGTTTGAATCTGACTTGTGTTGAGTACTCATTACGTTCCTCCCTCTTCGTTTTTTTTGATAATACACTTTCACTGTCAATATAATGTCAATAAATGGCCACATAAATAAAATGCAGTATGTGTGGACTGGTTAACTTGTTACTACATCAAATAGCCCTATGTGGTATTTTATTCACAGTAAACTGCAGAGTTGGATGTCACTGTATGCAACAGGATATTAGCGTACGGAGAATAGGAAGTGAATGTAGATAACAGCTGCCCTCATGCTGCTCTGACATGTTCAGCTCCTCACCTTATTTTAAACGATTAGTCACTGACTGAAATCCAAATAACTGTGTCGATGTGCAGTATCGGAACTAGAGTCACAGTATTACTGAAATCTGAAGACCTTATAGATGAAAAGACTGAGAAAGAGAGAGAGAGAGAGAAACCAGGTAATGAGGCCATGTGTTTAAAAATGATCAAAACGAAACCTTGTTGATTGAAGATATTCACAGACCTCAAGTAACCTTGAAGTGCTTCCTCCCTTCATTTAATCCCTTCTTTCGTGCTTATTCAGTAATGCTGTATGTGTGTGTGTGTATGTGTTAGGGATGTGCGCTACGACTAATTTGACTGCCGTTTAAACGGAAGTTTTGTATCCGACTAGTCGACTAGTCTAAAAGCTAGAAACCCCCCAAAAATGGCAAAAAAAAAAAAAAACACTGTGCGCGTGTCTATATAACAGCATACAGTTGAAATACTTAATCTTTGAATCACACTGTCAAATCCCTCAATGAATTCTGCAAAAAATAGGTCACGATTATGCCGTATGCTTGCCTCGCGTTATCATCAATTCATTTTAGGCGGTCGTTAAACAGAAAAAAAGGAAGAACATACACTCTTCATAAACCAGTGCATAGCTTATTTATTCAGATCGGCTGGAGCAATGCAGAAATGGAAAATCAATCAATAGACTGACAGAATTCTTCATTTTCATATAACGTTAGCCAACATATTAAAACAAAAGTAAAAAACAATAGGAAAGTTTATCAAGGAATAGCATTAAAACGGCTTTTAAAAATGTACTTCATGTTGGCTATATTGTCTAAAAACAAAACAAAGCTCGTTTTACTTACTCAGACCATGCGCATTTGTTCAGTGAATTTAACATGTTAACGTGGTCTGGCGAAAGACGGGACTAGAGGCGATTCTGCAAAAAAAGCGCTCGGCAGGAACTGAAGTCACAGGCACGCAGAGAGATAACTACAAGCAAGCAGACAGTTTCGAAAAGAGCCTGGAAATCCCGCAGCACCACCGAAGTGGGTCTTCGTTTAGAGGACAGCGCGGATAGGATCGCGGACCGCAGCGGCAGGTTGTAGTGTATGACATGATTGACATTTGCTGGCTTTGGCTAGCCTCCAAGCTAACGCATACATGCCTGTATTGAATATGATTACGCATAGCTCCAGTAAAATTATTGTAAGCCAATTTGACATTACACAGTTTACAAAAACCTTATTTCCTTCTAATTCAAAATAATCCCACACCTTGCTGGTCTTTCACGTGGAGCTTGCCGCAACTGACATGAAGAAAAGGCATGTGAGGTAAAAATGTAGTTCCCGCCCAGATACGCTTTTAAAAATATTTATATATTTAAATATTTTGATATGTATTCTTTTTCAAAAGTTTTATTTTAACTGTTCTTTAAAATGTTTTAAATGTTACGTTTTGGTAATTTGAATGATAAAATCAGCATGTTTTTTTTTTCTCTCGTGTAGTCGACTATTGTTTTCAGTGTCGACTAGTAGGAGCTGTACCGTTTAGTCGACTAGTCGACTAGACCCGCACATCCCTAGTATGTGTATGTGCACAAATGCTTGTGTAAAAGTTTAAACCACACAAATAGAGTTTACAGTATCCCCAAAGCATATTTGGTCCCTTCCTGATGCTTAAGTTAGATTTAAAATGGCTTAATTACTTTACTTTAGATACAAAATATCAAAATAAATAAGCATTAAAATGCCAGACATCATCTAAGAACAAACTTCAGTTTTTTTCGAGCCAATTCTTTATATGATAGCAATTATTTTTGCAACTAACTGGTCATGATGGGGACTTTTAGGGTATATATGAAGTCACTTCCCTTACGTTTGCACAGGTGTCCTAGCAGAGCAGCCACAGGTGTACTTCATCACATCAACCATGTACATGTTCTACTAACATTTGGCAACCAGAAAGTATGCATATTGTTTCTGTGCAGATGTTGAACTATACATATGATGTTGCTTTGTAATTTGAAATGTGACATTTTGGTTAAAATATTTGCACTATATTTCAAATAAATGCCATTTGGTTTAATCATAAATGCAAAATCATAAATCCCTTTAATCATAAAGTGCAACAAATAAATATATATATATATATTTTTTTTTTTTATATATATATTTTTTTTTTTTTTTTTTATTTTTTTTAAATGCCTTGTGGGGCCACTCTATTTATTTTTTGTTGTTTGTGTTATTTATTAGTTCTAAAAAACTTTTTCCTGAGAAAACATCCTGTGTTCCGTTATGGATGCCTTTGTCACAGTTTCCATCTGCAACACAGCAAACATTCAAACATCACGCACAAGTGTCATGTGTTGTGAAAAACAGCAGCTTTCTCCTCAGAGTGCACAATGCAGCAGCCGCTCACATGGGGTTTCCCCTAGCCTGCAGTGGAAGAGCTGCAGGTTTCCCCTCTATCTCTCTCCTTTTCTCTATTTTACTCTCTCTCCTTCACAGACTGCTTTATGGTTAAGTAAAGGCACAAACATACCCAATCATATCTGTAATAGTATTGCTTCACACACTCTCAGACTATTTCTTGTTCATGTGTATATATATGTTCAAGTTAGGGGTTAGTAGTATTTTTAAAAGTCTCTTATGCTCACCAAGGCTGCATTTATTGGATCATAAATACAGTAAAAACAGTCATATTATGAAATGTTATTGCAATTTAAAATAACTTGTTTTCTATTTGAAAATATTTTTCAAAAATATAATTTAAACCTGTGATGGCAAAGCTCCAGTCTTAAGTGTCACATGATCCTTCAGAAATCATTCTAATACAACTTATTGCTAAAATCCCTCTATATATGTTAATTGTAACAGTTGCTGTGTGTTTTGTTCTGGCCCATGTAGGAGCAACGTCTCCTCATCATCCTGAGTAACTGTCAGTATCTGGAGAGACACACATTTCTCAATCTGGCTGAGCACCTCGAGAAGAACGGCTTCACCACTGCAGAGAAGATCATCAGGGTACAAAGACACATGCACACTTCCCTTTTACTCCAGTCCACAGTTGGCATTTTCTTTTTTCTAAGTGATAACAGATGTGTTTCCAATTAATGTATCTTTTACTGAAGTGAGAATGACTCACTTAGATTGAGGAGAAGCTCAAGGGTTTTTCATAGTGGCATTGCAACACACTCACCCTAAGTGGCTTTTGCGCCGTGCAGAGGAGAGGGTGAAGCCCTCACGAAAGGTTATGGTTGGCCTTTCCAGTAAATGCAGATGGTTTTGATGCAGATCGTAGTGAATCAGTGTGATGGGCTCAAAGGGTTTGTGTAGATCAATGAAGTGCAACGAGAACACACTCTGCGTTGCTCTTTTCAGAGAGATTTAACTCTGAATAAGAGCTTGATAACTCACAGGAGAGGTTTATTACATGATCATAAAGTGATTCTGACATATTTATCTTAGTACAGACAAGAGAAAAACATTGATTATTAATTGTGCATTAAAGTAATTTTCAAAGTCATTTAGAGCTGCATCATTATTGTTAATTATGATAAATGATTTGAACAAACCCTTAACTCTAAAATAAGGTTTACACCGACATGGACCGTTAGCAGAGCTTAACTTTATGCAAATATGTAGTGAAGCAGAGCAGCAGCTACCAAAGAGAGTGCAGAAAGGGATCTGTCTGATAGAGTTGGACACCGCGGTTGATCTACCTTCTACAAACCAGCAGCTCAGAAAACCGGCCCTGATTTAATCGCTGAATTTTAAACCATAGCTTTAGAATTTAGTATTAAATTTCATTATATTTGTGCCAAACTGCAAAAAATGATTTTGTGATAAAGGGCTTTGATTTTGTCTTGTTGTCCAGTGCAAATATCTTAAATCAACATACATTTACTTCATACATTTATACATTTACTGAATACATTTAGATACAAGATTACTTAAGATATTACATCTTGTTTTTCTGAAAAATGTATCAAAATCAAGTGACTTTTTGCATAAAACAAGGGAAAAGTCTGCAAAATATCTGCAAATGCGGTAAGAAAAATAAACTTTAATTAAAATAAAATAAAGTTTATTTTTCTTACCCTATTGGCAGACTTTTTTCATGTTTTAAGTGTAAAGTTACTTAATTTTGATAAATTTTTCAGAAAACAAGGCTTGTTATCTGATGTCATTTTGCTTCTGAAGTGATTGTATTAAAGGGGTCCTATTATGCTCTTTTACAAAGTCTTGATTTTGTTTTGGGGGTGTACTAGAACATGCTCTCATGCTTGGTGGTTCGAAAATCACATTATTTTTCACATAATTTACATTATTACAATACCTCTCTCCCCAGCCTGGCACAAACAGCTCGATTAGTTCCGGGTTTGATGAAGGGCTGCCTTCCAAAAAACGAAATGTGTTGTGATTGGTTAGCTGTCTCAGTGCGTTGTGATTGGCAAACGGCTTAGATGGTGTTTCAGTGCTGCCCCGCCACTTGCCAAAGCAGCAAGCCATTTCAATTCACATAGACATATTATATCTATGTCAATTCAGACCCCGAGAATATTGAAGAAGAGTATCACGCAGAACCTTTACACACATGGATATTGCAAGACATATTAAAGTGGTAACGTTATTGTTGTTGTTTTTTGGCTAAATCACGTTTTAGATAGTATGTCAACAACAGCTTAAAAATAACTGCATTTACTATGTACAGATAAGTGCAACGGTAATATGTATTATGTTTATTGTTCTTTAATTCTAACATTATAACATGAATTGCAGTGAAACTGTTATACAGTTGAATTTATTTATACCATAGTCCCACAGACTTAAACTATTTGTAGTCTCAGACGTCACGCCCACGGACCGTTGGCTAAACGTCTGATGCATATGGCACACTTATCTGGAAACACTTCAGGAGTGTCGAAGTCGTCGTCGGATTGGTTGAATTATACAGGATTTCCGGGAGACGTGTGTGTCGCGTTCTTTAACGTTCCGCCTGGAAACAAAGATGCCGTGGTGCCAAACTCCTTCACGAAAGAAGAAAGCTGTCGTGTTTACAAATGGGACAATGAATGCTTATCAGGGTCAACTAAATGCTGGATTTTCAAAAGTATGTGAAATATTTAAAGTTTGTGGCATAGAATCTTTAAAATACGTCCAAGAGTTTCACACTCTTGGACCGGTCTGTTATTGTGGCGACATTTCCACGCCCCGAAACGTGACGCTGAACAAAACGAACTGTGATTGGTTGTTTGACATGTCGGTCAAACGGCCTTATATGGGCAGGACTTGGCCAATGAAAGCTGCCATCTATTCCAGACCTTCAGCCATCAGTCTGAAGGTCTGGCTACGCGAGACTACACTATTTGTGGCGGCATATATATGCAAATTAATTCTCTGCCAGCAGGAGGCGCTGTTGGAGTGATAGAGATAGAGGTTTCCCCGGTAACGCTGTACACAAAGCAGAGCTCTGCTCACAAACGCTGCTTTATCAGACATTACTTGCAAGATGAAATGAAAATGACATCAATAATTTTCTGAAAACAGTCGGTTTCCATCAGAAATAGTGATATAAAAACACCCGCAACGGGTTTTGATTTTGAAACGTGCAGTGCTCAACCAAGCGTTCTCCCCACCCGCCAACCATTAGAATTTCCTTGGGCGGGATTTATTTTTGTGATATCACAAATACAGGAAAACAACTTTGTAGTCCAAACGAGCCGTTCGTTGTAGTTCTTGAAAAGGGATTTTTAAAAAACGAAATATCTCCCTTTGGAGTGGACTTTGAGATTTGTAACTTTGTAGATCGTTTTATGCCCAAACATACACACTACACACTGACTAAAATTCAAAAAGTGAAAAAGCATAATAGGACCCCTTTAAATATGTTTGTACTGGAAAATAAGACAAAAATACTTTTTATATACTACTTATATCATTTTTTGCAGCATACACATAAGAGGCCTTAAATCAGCTTAAGAAGTTATTTATGAATGGTTTGGACTGTAGATCATTTTCTGCCAGGTGGACCTTTTTAAAAGGAGCAAAATTCAGGAATCAGGAATTGGGGTTGTTTGTGCAAAAACAGGAACTGTATAGCAACACAACAGAACACTCAGAACACCAAATAACAACAATCTTGCAACCATGCACAAACTGCAAGTGTTTCACATGGACAAGGCTTTTTTATTTTCTTCAAAATATGTCACAATCTAGTTAAAAATGTGTAACAACATTTGGACTACTTCTCAGAGAAGATTGACACTCATCTGTCAGGACAGGTGTCCATCTCTGGTTTTTTACTGAGTTCCCAGAGATTTTGTCCCCTTTTGAGATGGTGCTTTCCATTCTGGTTTTTGAGGACTTCCCTAAAGTTCAACACACATCAGAATGATGGACATGCATGAGTGGTCTCTACTCATTATGCAACAAAGTGTGTGATGAGCGGTGATCGTGTGTTGTTAATGGTTTCTTAAGGTCACATGCACTTCTGTGTTACAGGAGAGAATCTTGTATGATCAGTGGTTTGTGATTAAACTGAATTAATGCATGCTCTTGTTCTTCAGGTCAGTATAGATGCGTTGAGACAGCTGGATGAATATCTGTTTGAGACATATGTTGAGAAAAAATCTGATCCTATCGTCGGCTCTCTGGAGCCTGGCATCTATGCAGGATACTTTGACTGGAAGGACTGCCTGCCACCTACAGGTAACACACACCTCAATCATGTAACCTGCATGTTGACAACACTCTGTGGACGTTTCTAGAAGACTTTGTCTGTTTGAAACACCATCACCTTGGAGATGGTACTAATAGAGAACGTTCCACAAACTCTTTTGCTAGTCTTGATTCTGCAGTTTCAGTCTGCCATCATTGCTTTAATATCAGTTTCTGTGTGTGTGTGTGTGTGTGTGTGTGTGTGTGTGTGTGTGTGTGTGTGTGTGTGTGTGTTTAGTATAATTGGGTCTGTTGGTACATACTTGACTAAATGCTATTGGTTATGTGAATCATTTGTGAACTTACAAAAACTTTTCCTGCTTCTGAGACATTATAAGAAGAACTTGAACTGTGTAAAACCAACCCACTATACTTCACCACTGCTCTGATTTAGCTCCAATCAGTTTGAAAAATCATTATCTTTAGCTCTAAAATAGACAAACAAATTATTTAAATACTTTTATTCAGCAAGGATGCATTATATTAATCAAAAATGACAGTGAGACATGTTGCAAAAGTTTTGTTTCAAATATATAAATGCTGTTCATAGCAATTTCCTCAAAGAATCCGTTTCGACCGTATCAGTCACTTCAGCACAACTGTTTTCAACATTGATATCTAAAAGAAATGTTTCTTGAGCACCAAATCAGCATATTAGAATGATTTCTGAAGGATCATGTGACTCTGAAGACTGGAGTAATGTTGCTAAAAATTCAGCTTTTCCATCACAGGAATAAATTACACTTTAAAGTATATTAAAATAGAACAGGTGCTTTAAATTGTAATCATGTTTCACAATATTAATGTTTTCCTGTATCAAATAAATGAACCTGGGTGAGCATAAGAGACCTCTCCAAAAAAGTAAAAGAATCTTACTCACACCAAACTTCTTTTTTGTAATGGTAAAATAATATACGTTTGGTTCTTTTAATTGCTCCTTAAAAATCATGTGATTTATATTATTAAGCTTTGCATGCTGTTTAATTACGATGTCACACATAGAGAACCAAGAAGTGATTACTTTAACAGTGCAAAGAAAGTAAATAAACATACTGTAAACATTATAAAAATGTACAAATGTGAAATATGTTAAAGGGGATTATTTTGCTTGACCTCAGTATGGAGGAGGAAATTTACACACAACATGTTCGACTTAATCAAATTTCTGACAACTAGGCAAAACCATGTCACACTAGTGAAGAGAAGCTGATAAGACTTTCCTCTCATCTTCTATGTTTCAAATGGTTCCTTGCCCCCTGTTTAAACTTTCTTGAACCTTAAAAAGCAAGAACATGACTCATTGATCTACCTTTTCTTATTCACATTCGCTCTTTCTGACTCAGGTGTGAGGAGTTACTTGAAGGAGGCTTTGGTCAGCATTATCTCTGTTCATGCTGAGGTGAGATGCTCAAACCTTCAGTCGACAAATCACTCATCTCTGCTTTAAAAGATATCCTGTTATCTTACACCTTAAGAATGCCACCTTTTCTGTTTCAGAACCTTGTGAGCTACTTACATAGACAGCATTTAAAAGCTTTATAGGTACACATTCAATTCTAAAAACTAGGCAGCAACAGTGGGTTTCATTATAAGGTACCTTGTTTTGGCCAATTTCTAAGACAGCATCACATGTTGTCTTTGTGGATAAGACAATCCCAGAATTCAAAGCGAGAAGCTTGGTGAAAAAAAACTTGACAAAATGCACAGTCAACTGTAAATATACTCTACTATTTGGGGGGTTGGTACAATTTTTAATGAACGTTTCTTAAGATGACCAAAGCTGTATTTATTTGTTTATTGTTTCAGAAAAAAACGGAATATTGTGACATATTATTACATTTTAAATGTATTTTAAAATGTAATTTATTCCTGTAATTGCAAAGCTGAATTTTCAACAGCCATATTGGTGAAGTTAATAGACAGAGTCTCCAAGAATCTCTGTTTTTTGCTCTTTCAGGTTTTCACGGTTTCCAAAGAGCTGGTTCCTCGTGTTTTATCAAAGATCATTGAGGCTGTAGCTGAAGAAATGAGCCGTCTGATGCAGTGTGTGTCCTCCTTTAGTAAAAACGGTGCACTACAGGTACAAGTCACCCCCTCCCTCATATACACTTATCAGGACAGTTAGCATTTGATCTTAAGGTATTGAAACCCACATCTTCATTTTCCACCATCATTAATATTTTCCTCTTTAGGCACGTTTGGAAATCTCTTCACTGCTAGATGCTATAGAGCCATTCCTCACATCAGAGAGTCGGTAAGATATAAACACGTTCAACACAGATGTCTTAATACCATTAAAACCAAAAAGTGTTAGTATAATGTGGGTGTGTGATGTTGTCTCATATGTGTCTCAGCACTAGTTTTAAGCAGGCATTGGAAGCTTTACCACAGCTACAGAGTGGAGCTGACAAGAAGTAAGTTATCACCGTAACATTTGGAATTTTCAGTCAAATACATGCTGAAAGTTATATTTAACACTCTTTTAAACAAATGTTAGTCATCAGAGATGATGATAATTAGAGCTGAGCTCAAATGTCATGACATGACGTTTAAGTGTTCGGTTTAATCTTCTTTTAGATGATGGGAACATCTTGGTATTTAAATTTTTCTCACATGCTACTGATAAATTGCCATGTGTTTGACCACTTTGAGGGTGTAAATCATAAATAGCTGAGCAAGTCCTGATAATATAAATCACTTCAAAGTATGAAACTATTAGAACTAGCAGGCAAGCATGACTTTCTCTGTAGTGACTGACTTGCACTGAAAGAGGCCTGTGTTAAGATGCAAAATTGCAAATGACTTGGAAGCATCTATCTAAATGGGTTGAAGATTGTAAACTGATCAGTAATGTTTTGGATTGTATGCCATCATTTTCCAGCCAAATTGTCTTTATGAATTTATAGCTGTTACAGAGTTATATAAGTTGTAACATTACCAGATATAACTGCGGGTTAAAAAAAGTTTACTTTTAGATTTAAGCAAATACATATTTTAACACACACTACCGTTCAAAAGTTTGGGGTTGGTACTGTATTTTCTTTTCATGTTTTTAAAAGAAGTCTCGTATTCTTATTAAATACTGCATTTATTTAATCAAAATACATTTATATTATTATTATTATACTTCCATCAATATATATTTTTTTTATATAAATGTAATTTATTCCTGTGATGGCAAAGCTGAATCTTTAGCAGCCATTACTTCAGTCTTCAGAGTCACATGATCCTTCAGAAATCATTCTAATATGCTGATTTCATGCTCAAGAAACATTTCTTATTATTATCAATGCTGTTGAAAACAATTGAGCTGGTTAATGTTTTAGTGGAAACCATGACACATTTTTTCTAGATTTTCTGGTGAATAGAAAGTTCAACAGCATTTATTTGAAGTAGAAATCTTTTTTAACAACGTACTGTCACTTTTAGTCAGTTTAATGTGTCCTTCCTTAAACAAAAAATCAGAATTGAGTGGCGTGTTCTGGCACAGTAGTGCTTATTTGAATATAGTGTCTCAAACTTGATTATTTATTCAACTTGCAAATAAGTACAATGTCTTTAGTGATGATTTTGTTTAATGAGGGTAAGTTTGGCTTGTTTAATAGTTTCCCATTTTTTCTAATACATCCCTCTCTCTCTCTCTCTCTCTCTTCTCAGGCTCTTGGAGGAGCTACTGAATCAGTTTAAGAGTAGCATGAAGCTACAGCTTAACTGCTTCAAGCCTGCCTCTTTTCAGCCTGTGAAACGATAATCCTTCACAAAACCCCAACATTTCAACAGCGCCTCTTCGTTGTAACACTAAGACACCATTTCAGTTTTAAAAACATTAAGAACCATTAAAAGTCAATATAGTGCCACTAATATAGCCTTTTCTACTTGCTGAATTACACTTGTTTTTGTGAGCATGTAGCAGTCTGTTGTACTGCCTTTTTGTCCACCTTAATGACCAAAATAAATCTGTGTGCTCTTACACAGAGTGGGTTTCCTGTAAACGTTAATGTGCAAGACAGTTGCTAGAGTAATTGCCAGGTTTGTGCATTTGTGTGTGTGAGGGAGATAGAATTAGCAAGAGTTTTGCTCTTGGTAGATGAAACTGTTGAGTTCTGAAATGACTCTTGTTCTCATTTTTATTAAGAGAGTCGTTTTGTGTTGAAGTCTATTATGACCACACGATCAGCGATTCATGCACACACCCTGACTAGTGTCAGACAGAAAGATACACACCCTGCCCCTCCTTGGCATTGCAGGGGTAATTTTACCTGTCCCAGGAGGAAGTGTTCAGTATTGGGAGGTGTCCTTTACTGTAAACTGCTATTAATTGCTGGGTAACCAAGCATTGGCATGTGGTTTAAGAGTTTAAGATAAAACTGACTTGAAAACAAGATCGCAGGCTTCCAACATGCCATCAGAAACGCTCCACAATGATCTGAATATTTGTTTTTACCTTTGTCTCATCATAACTCATTCCGTTATTTGTGTGAACCTGAAAATTTGCTGTGAAGTGACGCGAACATAGCTTTTTCCCCAACATTGTTTTTTGTTGATTTCTATTCTTCTAAATTTAGAGCGCATAACACCCACTCATTTAAGGGAAGCAATTTGACAGAACAGCGTCAAAGCCGCGTGCGGCACCAGGTGAAAGAGTGGGTGTACTGATCTCAGGCTGTACAGCTTAAGGGAAGTTTTTAATGATTGCACCTTTCCGCTCTGTAGGCAGCGGAAAATGATCCAAAACATGTTTATGTGTAATTGAGAGCAGTAAGCCCATAAACCGTGGAAAACTCGAAGAATTTTTGTTTATGTAAAACATCTCGAAAGTTTCTAAGGATGTCCCATGCATCCCAAAGCGCACAGTCTCACCCTATAGCATAGTTTCAAGACTTTTTGACACAATTAGTTACTTTACATCAGAATTAGGCCAATCAGAATTTCACGTAGTACACAACATTGTTCATTATAGCTTTAAGGGCAACAAAACAACAAGCAATTAGGCATTCTGGCTGTTTTCATTGAGAAGGAAGAATAAAAAATACTTTTGTCAGTGTGCCTCTTCCTCTGTGATGTCATCAAGTTGAGACTGCCCGCACCATCCTGTCTCCAAACCACAATCACCATCCTGTGTGTGTGCTGTCACTCGCTCACACACCCTGTCTATATTCTCTGCAGATAACATATTGCTTCCGCTCAATGTAAACGAGGGCTTGACGTCCTACCAGATCCACACACGTTCATGGGGATTCCAGTGTTTGTAGTGGGGGCTAAAAGTATTCCCCTCCTGTGTTTTACCAAGGCTTAGCTTAGTTAACCACAGTCAGCCCACCAGTGATAGAGAGGCTCAGGCAAATGACGTCCAATTCTGTTTAGAAAGAATCCTCTCTAGTAGAAGTGAACTTAAAAGCAAAATTAGTGGAAAAGAGAAAAACAGTGCTATAATTTTGAGATTCAATATTGGGTTTCAATAGGGTTTAGGGTCGGTAAGATTTTTTCATGTTTTTGAAAGAAATCACCAAGGCTGCATTTATTTGACCCAAAATATAGTAAAAACTTTAAAGGGATAGTTCACCCAAAAAATGAAAAATCTGTCATTAATTACTCACCCTCATGTCGTTCCAAAACCGTAAGACCGTTGTTCATCTTCGGAACACAAATTTAGATATATTTTATGAAATCCGAGAGCTTTCTGACCCTCCATAGATCCTCCATTTTGTTTTCTTTGCGCACAAAAAGTATTCTCGTAGCTTCATAAAATTACGGTTGAACCACTGATGTCACATGGAGTATTTTAACAATGTCCTTACTATCTTTCTGGGCCTTGATCGTGGCAGGACCCTCGCTGTCTATGGAGGGTCAGAAAGCGCTAGGATTTCTTCATTTTTGTGTTCTGAAGACAAATGAGGGTCTAATTATTGCAATTTAGTATAGCCGTTTTCTATTTGAATAGATTTTTAAAACGTAATTTATTCTTGAGATGGTAAAGCTGAATTTTCAGCAGCTATTGCTCCAGTTTTCAGTGTCACATGATAAAATCATTTTAATATGTTGATTTGGAGATGAAGACATTTCTAATCGTTATCATCATTGAAAACAGTTGTGCTGCTTAATATTTTAGGTGTAATTTTTACCCTGTACAGGTCAGGAATCAGAGCACATGCACTTTATGTTTTTACTTTTTTTATTAAAACCAAAGTTGGCATCAATTTTGAGGCATTTCAATAACATAAAAGAGCAAAAGTAGTGGAATAAAAAAGTAGAACATTTAATCAGAATTGTACACAAAAATGTTTATAAAAGAACTGCAATTACTAATTAAAGGTTATCACTTTTTTTCTAAATGCATAGCCTATATACATCAAATTATTTGGCTTTTATATTCTGAATGCAGCTCAAACACAAATGTTGCAAGAAACAAACACAGCTAATATTCACACTTTACATTCTTTTGTCATGTCAGCACAAAAAACACACATTTGACAGTATGCCGACATAATACAATCATTCATCCTTGTGAGTTGTACACACATTTGTCTTTCTCAGTATTAAACATGACAACAGTCTTGCATCTGATGTTGTCTGTTATCACTCTAGATTATCCAGGTAGGATTCTGCTCAGCTCTAGTGTCCCGAAACACTCTAGGTGCACAGCAGAATTCCAAAATGTACCTTTAACACTTTAGCTTACAAGACTTGGGCGATTTTTAGTTAACCCAGGGTTAACAGTCCTGTTTAAACCCTGTTTAAACTTCATCCTGGGTTAATATTTTGTCCTGGGTTTTTAAGTTTGAGATTTTTCACTGTACATATTTAAACCCTGGGTTAACATTCTTGTTTGCACATTGATTGGACAAGTATGGCACTTGTTGAGCATGTAAACTCTTTCAATAACTTCTTGTCCATCATCTGTTCATAAGCAAAGCTTTGTAACCCTGAGTTAAAAATGGTGCTATCCTCCTTTCAAAATGACAAGAAAATGACAATTCTGTCATTTACTCACCCTCATTTCTTGCTAAACCTGTATAAAAGCAGTTTTAGAAATGTCTGAGTTTTTTTGTCAATACAATAGAAGTCAATGGGTCGTTTGGTTCTCAATGTTCTTCAAAATACCTTCTTTTATGTTCCACAGAAGAAAGAAAGTCATACAGGTTTGGAACGACATGAGGGTGAGTAAATGATGACAGAATCTTTTTTCTTTTTTTGTGAACTATCCCTTTAACCCAGGATTAAAACTTGCTTTAACCCTGGGTTAAACAAGATGTTGATCCAGGAGTAAGCGCGAAATGACAAGCCACCAGGGTCAATTTTGAGGGCCGCTGCTAGGGAGATGCGTGATGACTCTGTGGTAGTCTTGGGTCGGGGAGAGGGTGTGTTCAGCAGGCAGGTGTGAAAGCTCATGGCTGCGGATGTAGTTCATGCTGCTGGGATGACTGAGGAAAAGAAGCTGACGAGCAAACAGTGGCTCAACCTGTGACATGATGACAAAAGCAAATTAAGATGACATGAATATCATTTATGTTTTGTTCATAACTTAATCGGTATTATAAGGAACCAAAGAAATGTACCTGCACTGTGAAAGTCCTTCTTGGTCTTTGAGCATCGGTGCTCTCATCCTCAAAGAATAGCAGGACTTGAGAACATGGCGCAGGACGAGCGTGCAGGGCGTAACTCTGCAACTCTACAGAAGATATGGAGGAGGACACATTTTAATCACATCCAATGACAAGTGAGAACTTCAGCAATACATTACATTTTTTTATGTTTTTTTTGCCCTGGTCTCTTTAATGAACAGGTATTTCAAAAGAACAGTATTTATTTTAAATAGAAAACATTTGCAATATTATAAATGTCTTAAATATATCTTTGTTAATTTAATGCATAAAACTCCTGAATAAAAGTATCAATTTCGTTTAAAAAAAAATACTGACCCCAAACTTTTGAACGTCTTTATAAAATGTGGCAGATTATTCAGATTAATGGTCATTCATAATGATCAAATCTTAAACTATTATCCTGAATCTTGAATATTTAAGCACATCCTCGTTACAAAGTGTTTATTTGTAAAGCATATGTTCTGATCTCTTTCTGTAATACCGATTTTTTTCTCATTCTCTATTTGCTTTCCATACTATGAGCTTTAAGTCTAATGTGGCTCATGTGATTTCTGTGGTATTTGAGTTGTATTCATCATATGCTGGAAAGTTCTGTGAGAATCACAACAATCAGTGAATCTATGACAGAAGGTGGGCGTGAGTGAGTTGTAACTCATAGATGACTGACTGTGACTGTCACTAAATATCAACCCACAGATAATGTGACACACTATTTACTGTAAAAGTTTTTTACGTGTTTGTTTACAGTAAAATGTGTGTATTTTGGAGATGTGCAAATATGATGTATACAAACAGAATTAACAGACAGTTATAAAGATTTACCATAAATGACTGTCAGCATTTACAGAAAACGATGAGTGATGAAGTAACCTGTTCATGTATTTATTTATTTTCTGCTTGTTTTGCAATGAATGACATCAGATCATTTGTCATAATCTTAGTGTTATTAATCTGAAATGCCTTACATGTGAATATGTTCCTACGTGCTAACCTGTTATGAACAGATGAGTGTCCAGCAGTTTGCAGGTCTGCTCTCTCTCCAGCTTGTTGGGCTTGTCAGTAGGTGGTGCGTGAGCTCCCTCCCAGTACACCCTGCAGGGGCAGCGGCGGCGGGCGTAGAGCCCGTCAGGGGCCATCCAGAGTATAACGCCACGCTCCAGAGATGTCCCTTCGGCATGAGGGAGTTCAATCAGCTCTGGGGCCCCAGGTGAAGCGTAGGCCTGTCCCTCTCTGCTAGGCCCCAGCTGACAGCCTTCTGGACTACTCACTGTTACCTCTCGCACCAGAGTTTCCCGGTAAAACACCGCCACATGTAAGCGGTAATCTATTTGAGAAGATCAAATTAAATAAACACTTAGATGGCCTGACATCATCTAACGCTCAATTAATATCTTTTTAAACACAATTTAATAAAGCAGCAGTCACTCTAGTCTTTTTTGTATTAATATAAGATGCTTTGTTTGCTTTTTTTAGGGTGACTTTTTAACATTTTGTCAAGGGTCTACAAATGAAAAATAGCATTTTGGCTAATTCTGGCACATTTACAGTAATGTTCATTAATGTGCATTGCTCATGTAACAAATAAACTTGAACATACACAATACAGACACTTTAATGGTTGTAGTATGATGTCATACTACATCATACAAATTTGCACTTTGCCTCCTTCCAGTCAACAACTGATGGATAGAACCAAGTCCCTGTTCTACATTTTTGATAATCTGCTTCTTTCAAAATATGGAAGAATAGATCAGTTGCTACTTCTGTTAAACTGTGACTTTAAATCTTTAGTAGCAATCTTTAGTCAAAATATAAATTTCATTCAGTACATCATAATGATATGATTCCTAAATTAATTTGTAGTACTTAAAATGACTGAGTTCTGTTTCTACTACTTAAAGATCAATCCACCTGCCCGTATTGAGCCTGTCACTGTCTCTGTGTGTTTATAATTATGTACCTGAGAGGGCCACTGCCTCAGCAGATCTCATGCTGGTGTCCAGGGTGAAGGGTGATGGCTGTGGATCAGATGCATTGCAACTGTAGAAAGAGCCACTGAACTGGTACCCTGCACATACAGAAATATGTCAATGCAATTGCATGCTATCTGAACGTGCAGTAGTTGTACTTTCTCTCTCAAACACACAAAGTACCAGGTTCCCAGCGTGGAGTGTAGGGACTCTGGCTGTAAGAGATCTCAGATAGGGTTGAGTAATCCCTCCATCCTCTGTCTGCTGGAGAAAGATAGTTGCACACCTGTAATGACAAGCACATATGGTGATCTGAAGTGCAATGATAGGAACGCACAAATCAAAGATGGTGTTTGATTCTAACCTGAGATGGTGCTGGTGCATAAGATGGGTGTATTGGATAATTGGGTGAGCTTGAATTGGACTGTGAATCTTCAACAGATCTGGGTCCTGCAACATTTAAACATTATTTGTTTAAGATCACATCTAAAAAGTATTTAATAGACAAATGGCAGCAAAGAGCTGTTTTACTGCTTTATTTCATTTGATGTTTTTCTCCTCCCTTGCCTTTTTTTAATCCTTCCGGAACAATCCTATAAACTTTATAGGGGTCTGATATGTCAAGCTGACTGCGCTCCACAATCTCCTCAAAGTCATTGCTCTTGTTAAGAGCACATCGAAGACGTGTTTTCCAAGTTGGTGGGTCAGGTTTGTCAATACCCTCCCGGTGCTTGCCTTTGAATAGGGCCCAAGCCTGCAGGAAAGCCAATATATGGGTTAATGTTATACTAGGATGCCTTTAAAAAATGATTTTTTTTCAAGAAATCTAGTTTAAATTACAGAAAAGTAACCTTGGTTTTATGTTGGTTTCATACATTTTTCAAAGAATTTTTTATTTATAGATGTGGAGTGGTGCGACCATTGTCGTTTTTAGTACTTGGTTTTCAAACATATTTTAGTAAGGCAATATTTTTTAACAAAAACTGAATTTTTGAGTCCTGAATAAGACGTTTGACCTGAAGAAAAGAACGTGTTTTCTCATAAAAAGTGATTATGCAAACACTGCACTACTTAATGATTTCAGCCATGTAATGAAAATTTGACTCCAAGCAGTAGACATTTTTTTAGGCACCACCACAGAAATATAAAAAACAATTTGAATTCGACAACGTTAAGAATTGAATTTGAATGTATTTTTAATAACACAAATGAACGATCACGTACATGCACTGTATGCAATATTATTAAGATCACATGAGAGAACTAATGCTTTACTGACGCTGCCTCAACGGTCATCCTGACTGTACCTTGAAGAGCGCAGCATCCTCGTCCCTGTTGTAGTCCTGTTTGCCCGCGTGCTTCCACGGAATCCGAAAGATACTCTTCTCCTCGTTCTCCCACACGAGTCCAGGGTATTTTCCGGTGTCCACCTGCTCTATCAGCCACTGACGCAACTTTCCATTACCGGAGCCCCCCGACATCGAGCGCTCTTCATCTGAACACATCTGAAAACAAAATCGTGTATAATTCAGCTTTTTTTTTTAATTTGGCACTACTAAATTAAATGTAAAAATCAATATGGTTAAAGCTAGTAGTTAAATAACTAAAAATGCATGGAAGTCTGAATTGAAAAGACATATGCCTACAGCAGAAAGTACAGGAGCGCGTGCTGCCCTCTTTCAGAGCTTTCGAGTTTTGAAATGTGTCAGTAACGTAGTTCAGCTTTCGACCGCGACTTTTCTTCAATCTTTTGCATCGACAGAGGCGGAGCGTTCATCCACGCACCTGCAGCGCGCGTGAGATATGACGGACGTCCCGTAAGCACGCGGGGGCTTCACATGATATCTAGCCCACGCGCGCTGCAGCGGGACTTTTGGCGTTTAATAAAAGAATGTTAATTTCTTTGAATTCGGTGACGTTGAAATGTCAGCTGTTTGTTATAGATATAAATGTAATCTGTGTGTTCAAGTCTTGACTAGATTCTAAAGTGGGCACAACCAGACATGCAAATACATACAGAAGCGTGTGGGCTCGTTGAATAATACAAAACAGCCATCAACCGATAAAATGGGAGAAAAGAAAAAGAAAATCTAGGTATATACTGAAATATATTAATAAATCGTACTGATTTGTGTATGGTGATGGTGAATTCAGGTAAAGTGGGACGCTTTATGAATTTACCGTTGAAACATGTTCCAGATGGCTTAGCCCCTCACATAATACAATTTAATATTTAAACCATTGAACCGTTCTTTTAAACAACGCATTTTTATCATATTTTAATCTGACTGTTGTGTGCCATAGAAATACACTACCACAAACTAACCATCACATATTGCTATTTTATAACGTTAACATGATTTGCCGCAGAAGGCTATTTTTACGAGCTATATCTAGTGTTTGAGCTGTTTTCCGAAGCTATGTGAGTATTGGTCTCAGTGGCATTCCTCAGTAAGTCTGAGCTCTGTCTATTTGTAGCCAACAGAGGGCAGTAACGGGCCATTCTCTAAAAAGGCAAGCCACCTTTGTAATAGAATTTTAAAATGAAGAATTTTCATCCTACACAAGACATTTTCATTCAGTAATAGTGGGTTAGATGGGTTCATTTCTGGTTCACACTGTCATAACACTGCCACAAATTATAAGATATATTAAAGTTTGCTGTCTGATATTCATTGAGTCTTTCAATATATTGAAATTAATCCAGCATATCAAGGTGAGGGAACTTGTAACCTTTCTTTGCCAAAACAAAAATTAACTAACTGCTAAATAATTATAATTAAAATAAGATAATGTTGAAGGAATGTAGGCCAGAATATTATTTTAGGCTTAGCTTGGGAACCAGTTAAATTGTGATATAAGATATGCAAGACTGTGAAAAATTATGTTACGTGGCAGTCAAAATGTACAATGAATAGTACAAAGGAGATTGCTGGCACAATTCTTTTACTTCATCTTATGGTATGGAACTTTTCAGCTTTTTTTCTCGTGTCATTTGAAAGTCAAATTCAATCTCTGAAATGTTTTATCATGCCTTCATCATCTATGTTGGCTTCTTTTCAAAACACTTATGAAGATTATTACTTTTTTTTTTACCCTTGTCCCAGATCCAGACATTCCCATAGAGAATTATGTTATTATATGTTTTAAACTATAATCCAAAATAATAATAAATTAGGCTATTTTAATTAGCCTATTTATTATTGTTGTTGTTATTATATTTATTTTAATTTTATTTATTTATTTTAGCAAAATAACAAGGTAAATAAGATGGGGAAGCTGCCCGCCACATGTGGATTTACTTTCAAAGTGTAACATAAGTTTAGCATGTGCCGGATGGTGAGGTATCAGGCAATGTGTTATTACAGGAAATAAATAGAAACATTTGCTAATTTAGTTGTTATTGCACAAAATGTAAAATATTAAAGGAGGGTTAAGATGGCCCTTACTGGGTAAGTTGTCCCCCTGCCCCCAACTTTTTATTTTTTATGTGTCATTAATATAAATCATATTTGAAATTGAATTTTGACAATTTGGCAAAGGTGTCTGAAATATCTAATTCATGAAAATAATAGGCTAATATTAAATAATAATAATAATATAAAATAATACCACTAATTACAATAACTATTACATTTAAAAATAATAACACTAGTAACAATATAGTAACAACACTTGGGCCTTTCTGTGCCAGTTCTGGTATCATTTGATCTTTTTCCTTTAAAATGAAAACTATAATTTTACTAAAACTAAAAATATACTCCACAAATCCAAAAACACTGATATATCCATTAGATCAATCAACCTCAAAACTGTTTCAACTGTCTAAATCTCACAAAGGTTGATAGATAAAAAAACAAACAGCGTAGCTATTTATCAAAAGTGCTGAGATGAGATTTCGAGCCATATGATCAAGAGAAGAATTAAGGTGAACAGAACATATTTATATTGTGCGTCAATAAACATAGGCCTAGTTAGTAGGCGGATTAAATAAACTTGTTAAAATCATCCTGGCTAAAAGTGCCCATAGCTGAAGAGAAACAATAACAAGCTGAAACTCAAAACTATGAAACCTCCGACCCTAGTGACGTAATTTAAAAAAATGGCAGTGGCCTCAACAGCGCGAGGTAGTTTACACATGTTTGTTTGCTTTTATATTTTATTATTACCTCTGTAACAGTTGAGTAATTGATATAATGTTTAATTATTTTCATCAACAACAAAGACAAACACGGCGTTATTATAAGCGTTGTCATTGACTAGACACGAATAGTTTATTAGGACACACAAACGCTGATCAGTTGTTTCAGTAATTCTGACACGACCTGAAAGCAGGGCTGTTTTGTAATCTGCACTGTGGGCGTTATAAATGAGCTCATATGTAATTGCGTTAAATCCGCGTTAAACAGTTTTAACACGGAAGAACATATGGCATATTTAAATCACTGGGAGCTTGAGGGGTCAGCTTCATTTGTCCCGAACACTAGTCTGTCAGAATGGCTGGAGAAAAGTGTGCCTCTGATGATAAGCCGGATTCTTCTGAAGACTGCGGAGAACAGACTTGTATTTTCTGTAAAATCGCAAACAGAGACGATCCATCCACTGAGATATTGGCGGAAGTAAGTTGATCTTTATCGACTTGGTTTCTTGTTGTCTGGGTAACTTAGCTTAACTTCAAAGGTGAATTAGGTAAGTAAATTCGCTCCTCTTTCTAAATGTAACATTATAATATTAGGCCCATAGCCTATATTTGACAGTTCTTCAAGAGATCATTATAGTCATCATCCAACTAGAAGAAAGATGAACTGGGAAGGAAATATGATACTCGGAATTGGTTCCGTGACTTAAGCGACGAGAACAGTTCTGTGATATGCGAAGCGCTTTATATAGAGGACTGTTCTCGATGTATTTATTTCTACACTGACATTATTTAATGAGTCATTTAGAGGTTTTCATTCAAATGACAAAAAGTACAGCGGCAGTAGAGCTTTCCTTTCACTTTCCGCTTCTTTCTGTAATAACACGATTTGAGGAAGTGCTTTAGGGGGGGAAAGCTAAATGCTGTTAACTAATATGGTATATGATTATGAAATATGAAAAATAAGCAAATATAGTCTTTTAATATTCATAATAAAACAATTTGTTGTCCTCAAAATGGGCAAGTGGCAAGAAATTGTCCTAGCATATCTGAAAAATGAGTCATAACTTCTGCTGTGATCTCAGGAGGGTGGAGTCATATTTAATCATCTCACCCTGGTCACTTCTCATTGGCTAAAGTGATGTTACTCATCCAGTGTGTTCCCTGTATAAATACAGCGGGGTTCTTAGAATACACATTATTAAGTCATTTACTTTATGAAGTGTGTTACTTTGAACTATTACAAAAAAAATTCATAATGTTTTCTGTAACATGCAATAATAATTAATGATTTTTACATAAGTAGTATTATATACTGTTAATGCCAAGGTAAATAAAAATGTAATGCGTTTTTTTACAGGATGAAGACATTGTTTGTTTCCAGGACATTGATCCAGGTGCACCTCATCACTACCTGGTTATACCAAAGAAACATATCCATAGCTGTTTGTCACTCCAAACAGATGATATAAATCTTGGTAAGATTATGTCTTTTTTGGATGTGCATTTGATTATTAAATTGTGTATTACTGTTTTGTGAATGGCTTTTGTATTTCTAGCCAGCAGAAGGTATTGAGAAGTATTGAGCTCTGGTTTATTTTGCTTATTATTAGACTGATTATATATTGATTATCGTGATGATATTAATAGACATTATAATTACAATACAATTAACAAGCAATACCATACTGAAGACAGGGCTGATGTTTCAATTAATTGATTTTATCGAAAACAAGTATGTTAATAAGGTACAATATTTACATACAGTGATTAAATGGGATTTTCAATAATCTAAATATTATTATCCTGAGCAGTGAAGAAGATGGCAGATATGGGAAGAGATGTACTGAAAGCCAAGAATGTCACAAATTTAGAAGACATCAGGTTTGAAGACAACACTACTGTCATATTAATCAAGCATTAATTTGGATGAAGCAGTTATTAAATGAGAACTTGGCTGTATTTCAGTCTAGGTTTCCATGTGCCTCCGTATATCACTGTCCCCCACCTGCACCTCCATGTTCTAGCACCTTTTAGTCAGCTGTTTAAATGGGCGAAATTCAAGCACACATCTTTCTGGTACCTCACTGTGAGTAAACTAAAGATGTTTCAAGCATTTCTTTGATTACACTTGGTTGTATATGAATTAATAAAGTTTTAACAATTTATCATTATTTCTCTTTTTGTGTATGTGTGTTGTCTTAAAGGAGGAGAAGCTGCTTCAGATACTGACGGAGAATAAAAAAGAAAAAAAGAATGGGCATGTAATAGTTGCATGCCGCCATGTGTAGCTAAGTGAGCCTTATTACTGAACTAAAAATTACTTGAAATCACAAGGCACTTTTGTGAAGATCAGTGGTCATTGTTTTTTTTTTCTTTTACATTGTTTGGTTTGAGCATTAAATGCCTGCCATTTAACGTTATTTTTATATTTTTTATATAATGCTAAAATATTTTAAAAACCAGGATGGTATCCTTTAAACTGACAATCAATATTTTTAACTAAAGAGTATTCTGATCAATAATAATGTCTAATGTTATTAAATGGAAGGAAATGTTGATTTTTGTGTAATTGATTATGTTTGTACATATTCTACATGCTGTATTGTAAAAGATTTATCATACAGTGAGCCATCAGCACATTCATAGTCACACCCAGGGGTCGCTGGGAGGTGCCCAGAACAATGTTCTCCCCCCACCCCTCTGAACATGATTTTGAGAAGGCCCAGAAAAAATCAGTGCAGTGGGCCCAGAAATCCTAGCAACATCTCTGGTCACACCATTATGTTTTCTTCTATGTTCATACTCACAGTCTTTACATATTGATCAGAGGGGCACATCCTGTCCATGTGTGCGGTTCTTGGCATGGACAAAGGTTAAACAGACTTGCAGTACAATCATCGAAACATGGGAGCATGGATCAATAACAACTTGACCCTCTAACACCAGCTCTCTCTATTCGATTTCTATTATATCTATGCTTTATTCTTTGTATTTTATATTTATTATTAAAAGAGAAAAGAAACTTGCTACGTGTGCTGTGTTAGACCATCCAGGACCTGTCACATCACTTGTTGCACTTTTGTTGGTTTGCTTGCTTCTATTGTTCTCATTTGTAAGTCACTTTGGATAAAAACATCTGCTAAATGATTAAATGTAAATGTAAATAAAAGACATTTTCCATAAACAGTAGTGTGGCACATATGGTATTTGTCAGGAAAAGGAAATGTTCCTCATGTGACGTTTTAAATCCAAATAGTTTTAAAATCTGTAAACTGTTAAAAATAGTTGACAGTTTAAGCAAAGTAAAATGTATAATTCATCAATGGGAAAAGGCAATCATAATAGCACAATGTCAACACATTTATCTTAAAAACAGCTTAAAAACCCTAGACTGTTATTTTCTCTGTTTCCTCATTCTAGCTAAGGCAAACTAAAAAGAGTGAAATGTTTTATTCATGGTCTCTCAGTAATTTCCCTGTTGTTTCATGGGTAAGAAAACCCACTGTTTACAAAAAGGTGAAAAAATGTGAAAGATAAAGATTTGTAATGTATTGTTGGCCTATCTATCAACAAGAATATTTTCTGATAATCCAGTATACTAATTCCATTTAAATACCATAAAGACCCAAACATTTTGCTACATGCAATTAATTTAATAATAAAGTCAAAGCAAGTAATAATTATATAAGATCTTTTATTTAGCTGATATTGCTTCAGAAAAACTATTTGGCTGAAAAAACAGTGATCAACTTGCACTGAAAATATGGCAAAACATGGCAAATGCTTCATATTCCGGATTATTTAATGTAAAAGGGTCTAGAAAGTGCATATTCAGTTCAACCGCATTAGAATGATGAAAGATATAATAATGTAAATGATAGCCTATGCATATGTTGCAATATTACACAATTTCTAGCATTTACAGTATATGTTTTCAAGTTTCAAACTGCAAATGAAAAGGCATTTTTTATGAAGGCAAATAGCAAGGACTGTATGTTGTGAAGACTGTCTTTCTTTGGTTTGTTTTAGTTGTTTAATTTGCTCTCATATGTTATTGTTCACTTCAGTAGCATCAGGTTTAATGATCGCTCAGAGAGCTTAATTTTGGAAAACTATGGTCCTTTTCCCTACATATTTCTGGCTACCCATTTTTAAAATGATAAACTGAAAAACAAAAGTCAGCCCTCCAATGCACAAGTCCTCACTGTTCAAAATCACTCAAGTTTTAGCGCATGGAAAGCATCCACAGAACATTTTCTTGAATGGGTTGTTATTGTTATGTCTCTTGGCCTGTCCCAGTTTGATAAGGACTTCACCAAGCATAGCATCTGTTTTCTGAACATTGTTTAAGATGTAGTCTGTCATGGGTCCTTGTTCCTCTACAAGCATAGCCACATCCATGAACACTTCATGAAGGCTCTGGAGTCGGCTTTCTAAATCCAGCAGGTCGCGATGTCGGCTCTCAATCTGGTTGAGGGCCGAACGAGCTGTTTTCCCCTCTGACATGACGTTATCGTTGAAGATGTTCCACTGACCATTCTCCAGCATCTCCTCAATCTGGTCACCTGTCACCTCTCGGCCCACAATCTCCATTTGCCTTTGAATATGACGCTTGCATGATTCTTTGTGATCCATCTCAGCATCATTGTACTCTGTCATTGCGTCTCGGAAGTTGTTGCTTATGGTGGCGTACTGTGTTCGGGTGATTCTCGCCACAGCTGAGTTGATGCCATTCTCCTCTTCAAGCTCTTTGGCGTGGGCGTCCATTTTTTGTAGACGTGCCAGAATGTCCTGTCCACGGGTCTTGATGTCTCCTGCGATGACATTGGCATCCTGCTTTACGTGAGATGTACGAGTCGGTTCGCTAAGTATACGTGTGTTTTGGTCCCTGAGACGCTTCACCTCCAGGCGGATGAGCTGAATCTCACGTCTGGTGTCTTGAGCCTCATTGAGCACTGAGTCCATCTCATCACTGTTGTCAAAAATGACTGCCTGTTGTCTGAAATCCTCCTCCAGGTCCACATTGCTGAAAGAGTCTGATTTCACCTCCTCTAGCTGGCTGTTAGACTCTAAAATGGTCTGAAGATGATCCAATCTGTCCCTCATCATTGCTAGATGGGAGAATGAACAGAAAAGGACACTCAGTGCCACCAGAAGTGATAGGAAATATGTGATCTGATGTAGGCTAAACAATCTAAAACAATATAGCATAATGATGATGTTCATATTTACATCATTATCCCTCATGTAGTCCTTGTTTTCAGGAATAAAATCATTTTCATTCCTTGAACCTTCTGAAACTGACTGTAAAAGCGGGAGATAATACTTCCATATCAACACTGAAAAAGTCACACGTCAAACAAGTTCATCAGTGAAACTATTTCTGAATGGCGTCACTCACCAAACAAGTTTGAATGGATTGAATTGATAGTTCAGCCTTTGTTTCTTTACATATGGTGTTCTTTTCAATTGTTTTACTATGAAAAGTATAAATAAGATAGCTAAAATATCCTACTTTATTCGAACAACAAAAGCTTTACAATTTACAAGATAAATGCATAAACCTGCTCTTCCAACTTCTCAAAAATCATTACTTTTAAAATTTAAAGATTAAGTTTCTCAAGCCAGCATTTTACTATTTGTTTCATTATAAAACAATGTTGTATAGGCTATATTTGCAAGCATTTTAAATGTTTACACTGACAACATTCGAACGAATATATTTAGGCCTATTATAGGAATAGCCTAATTATCAATAAATCCGTAAAGTAGAAGTGATGAGCTGAAAAAAAAGCTGAAAAGAAAGAAGGAAACTCCTTGGCGTTCACTACAAAGTACATTACCTTGTCTTTTTGTCCAAAATTACGACCACTTCTGTCGATGTGTCATCTCAAGGCTGCAGCCCCATCCTCACTGTCATTTAATGGTGGGGAAGGAATGCGCGTTCCAGGGCGTAACTTTGACGCCAAACCTGTTCTCTGAATAGAATGTCAGACTTGCGTCTCAGCGACACTTGACATAATCTCTGTTTTGCGAAATGGGACCGAGTACGATGCCTTCTTTATGTCTTCCATGTCTAATACATTTAATAAAAAAATGTGAAGCCTAATATTAGGCCCTGACATGCACAAATGTTTGCAGAGTCAAGGATTCAAACGTTTGAGCAACTTCGAGCTTTAATTTACTGAGTGTACTGACAGTGGAAATAGATTATAGTTGACAGAAAGTAGATGATTCGCCTGTGTAACTAAAGAAATTAAGATGAAATCTTCTTCACAAAAAAAATATAAGAGGCAAAACAGAAAACCAAATATTTTTCTTCTAATAAATATAATTAATTGTAATAATTAATTAAATCATTAGCCTATAATATCCAACTGGTCGGAGAATGTGCATATTGGTTGTTTATACTAAATATGTTTTTTTTTTTCTTCTGTTTTCTTCTCCTTCTCAATTAATCTGGTTATCCTCTGAACGTTAAACAACACGACCAGCGCAGTTGCAGTAGATTTTAAAAAAAATGTAGCCTACATCCATTAACACTGACAAAAAAAAAAAAAAAAAAAAGATGAGTTTGGTTTATTTACAATAAAAAAGCACATTGAGTACACATGTTCCCTCAGTGCTTATCGCATCTGAAGTGTCTCGTCTCTGCTGCCCCCTGTCGGACACACCTGACTGAGCTCTTCACACCTGACTGGGGGCGGGGTCTGTGTGTTACGTCATCACTTGCACGCGGTGTTGGACACGATGAGGTGAAATTAGGTAAATGTGATTTTTAGTTTTCTTGGACAGAAAATAGCGTGATTTTCGTAACCTGCAAAGAGGATTTTGCAAGGAGTGCACAGAGAAGGACATAATTTAAGGTAGGCCACAATGATAATACTGCTCAAAGTACAGTAGCCTTTTTGTGTTGCCAAGCATTAAACGTAGGTCAGGTTTAATTAAAAAGTTTAAAACATTTTCTCCACTGATGCGATGCCTGTATAAGGTCTGATTGTACGTATTTGGGATAATATTTGGTTGACGCTTTTTTATGTAGCTACTGAATCTATAAACTCTTTTTTTTTCTTTATTTATTGAGTATAACTAAATACAATTAATAAAAATGCGGTTTTTGCCTTCTGTTCAAATTATATAAAATGCATAATAATGAGGCAGAGTCTAATAGAAAACGTAATGAGAGTAAAAGAAAGCTTTTATTTTTAAACGTAGACTTACAAACAAGTCTATCTTGTCTGACAGGTTTTTAGTGACACAAGTGTACTTTTCCACAAGTCAGACATTCTGACATGTGGGTTACGTCTAACAACAAATATTCTGTTTTCTAGAGTGGTTTTTTGTTGTTACCCATATATAGCCTACTGTATATTTTACCGGCTGCTGTTTTATGTGTGTTCGCTTTGTAATGAATTTATAGACCAAATATGTTTTAAACTTTTCAGTTCAATATTCCAGTCATGAGGGACAGACTTGGACATCTCCAGGCAGTATCACTGTCTAATGGCACTGCAGCAGACCATGAAACTGCCCAAGCTCTCTCTCCATCAGAAAACACAGACTATGATGACCCTCCTCAGGACCCCAGCACCAACCCTGACATGGAAGCTGTCTTTGATGAGGCACAGGAGGCTCGCCGTCAGATTCAGTACATCCGCCTGGAAGTTAAGCGTCTCAGGGAGCGAAACTCATATATTTTTACAGGCACAGTCTGCTCTAGTGCTTCTAATACCTGTGACTCTAATGCTATTGCAGCTGATATCAAAACTCGTGGACAGGAGATGCTCGTGCACCTTCGCAAGATGGATTCACACAGGAAAGAGTTAGAGGAAAAGTATGGCGTCAATTCACCGGTGACAAGAATTGCCCGAACACAGTACGCCAGCATAAGCAGCAGTTTCCGTGATGCCATGGTGGAGTACAATGATGCTGAGATGAGCCATAGGGAGTCCTGCAAGGCGTATATTCAACGGCAGATGGAGATTGTGGGCCGAGAGGTCACAGGTGACCAGATCGAAGAGATGTTGGAGAGCGGTCAGTGGAACGTCTTCAGTGAGAACATGGTTTCAGAAGGTAAAACAGCACGGTCTGCACTCATCCAGATCGAGAGTCGACATACGGAACTGCTACAGTTGGAGAGACGCATTCAGAGCCTTCATGAGGTTTTTCTGGATGTGGCCATGTTAGTAGAAGAGCAGAGTTCAATGATAGACTACATTCACACCAATGTTCAGTCAACTGAGATGGAGGTCAGGGATGTCCTTGTGAAGCTGGAGCGAGCCAAGAGACATGATAGGAGCAATCCGTTTAAGAAAATGTTCTTCTGGAAACGATGACATGGACACAGATATCACAATGTCAAAAAAATACATACTAAGTGATCAGCTTTTTTTGTTTATATTATATTTTTTTGTTCCTATTCCTTATTTTTGCAAATTTATATTCATCTTCTGAAGAAAAATAAACACACATCGCATTAAATAGACTTCACGCTGAAATAAATCTGTCAGTGTTATATACATTTCAGTAGTTTGTGTGTGTGTGTGTGTGTGTGTGGGGGGTGGGGGGGGGTGTTTGAAACCAGAACTGTCTCAAATATTTACATTTTGTTTATTATAAACATAAATTTTTACAGCTTGCAGTTGTGGCAAATAACTAATTTTGTGCCTTTGGAGATTTGGAAATCCTTTTTTCTGTGGTTTGCACTTCATCAAGTGTTTATTCTTATGTAAAATATATATTTTCAATATAACTGTACATTTTTTATATAATAAGTTAGGTATTGGATGATGGTTAGTTGTAATGGATCCAACTATTTCACAAATCTTTTATCAGCTGTGTCTCATTTGGTGTGCATTCATTCAAAGTTTTGTAGCATATGTTATAAATTAGAGTGTAATTTTGTTACCCTAATTAGATCCCATGTGCCTACCTCATGTGAAACGTGATGTCCCCTGCTCACAACTATTAAAATAACATGCCAGGATACAAAAAGCTTTTCTGACTATATGGTAAAGAACGTTTCTAAAAGGACGTTGCTATATAATACTTTGTTAAAATTTTGTTCCAGGGACAACTGTGTTATGTATGGTGATGCATAATAAACATGGAGTAAACAAGAAAATGTAATGTAAATTCTGTTGATTCACCAATACACTTCTGTCCAAAGGTTTTGGGTCAGACTTATTTTTTGAAAGAACTTCATACTTTTATTAAGCAATGATGCATTAAATTAATCAAAGGTAACAGTAAACACATAAATAATTGTTTAAAAGATTTTATTTCCAATAAATGCTGCTTTTTTTTTTTACTTTATACTTATCAAAGAATATTTACAAATGTATCACGGTTTCCACAAAACATTAAGCAGCACAACTGTTTTCTACATTGATAATAAGAAATGTTTCTTGAGCAGCAAATCAGCATATTAGAATGATTTCTGAAAGATCATGTGACACTTTAGACCTGTGTAATGGCTGCTGAAAATTCATCTTTTCCATCACAGGAAAAAATACATTTGGGTAACACTTTATTTTAAGGTGTCCTTGTTATACATGTTACATGTACTTACTATTATAATAACAATTAATTATGCATAATTACATGCAAGTAACCCTAAACCAAACCGTAATCCTAACCCTAACCATATAGTAAGTGCATGTAGTTCATTAATATAACTCAGTACTTAAATGTATAATTACACTGTAACAAAGACACCTTAAAATAAAGTGTAACCTACATTTGAAAATATATTAAATAGAAAAAAAGGTATTTTAAATGGTAAGACTCCAAACTAATCATTCTGAATGATTGAAAAGTCTAGTCATGATTTGCTGACCTCTAACTCGTTGGCTGAATTTCTTGTCAACAAAATGTATCACTTATTAAAACAACAAAATATATTTTATTTATTTAAAAAAATACTAATTTGTAATATGGATTTGTAAAGAGAGAGAAAATAAGGTTACGAAAAGAGTTGCCCAATGCCATGTGAGTAATCTTGCTCAGACTTGTAATAATTATTCAGACGCTTCCTCCTTGGCTGCAGTACGCGCGCTCGCGCAGCTTTTGAATGCAAATGTAAATCGTTCTGTCCGGCACGCGCTAGTCCAGCTCTGCTCGAGATCACCTGAGCATCAGACAAGACACCGCTCTGCTTAGAGACCCCAGACCCGGTGGACGTTTTCTAGGGGAAAGATGAGACTGTCGGTCGCTTTTCGCCACGCACATCGGAGCCACGCCAGCATACGACGATCACGAGCGGGTGTCAAAGTATTAAACTCGGAGAAAAGACTCATAACGTTACTTGCTAACAGCGCGGTTTCTTGTCCATGGGTTCGGGAAGCTAGTTCGACCAGCGGCACAAGTGAAACGGTAACGAGTTTTAAAAGTCATCCACGAAAAAACGATGGACCGCTGTATGAAAGTGCTGTTTGGTAAGAATATAAAACACGCTATTAAGTCTCTAAACCTAAATGCGACAAAACTTTATTTTCTAAAACACACCGAATGACTTTTGTGATTGTAACAGTTTGGTTCTGTATTGACTAAAATATCTGTCTTCGTTGATTTGTTTCCACGTGCTAGCGGTGTTTGGCCGCCAGCTGATGTAACTTCTGCCTCCCATTAGTCTTCCTCTATACACCCTTTTTAATATGAACTGCGTTGTGTGCTAATTCAGCTGCATATTCACATTGATTGTGTTACTGTGTGAATTCAAGTTTTCTTACAAAAAGTGACTTTTGTTTTAACTAAGGTTGAAAACACGTCGTTATTTGTAGGTCAGTGTTACACTGAATCAACCCGCTCCCCTGGTGGGCGATCACGATGCTGACATTATTTACAGTTTCATAAAGTCACTAGCTATGTGTAATATCGAATGTTGCTACATTTAAAACAGGAAAAGCTTATTTTTAAAAAGACATGGGAATATTGTAACACAGGTTGAAGTTATAACACCATTTTTTTAAAAATATATTGCTACACCAGTGAAATCTCTGTCGTACATGACGACCATCTCCAGTGAGACATGTTGTAAGACTATAGATGTAGAATAGCAATATAAATAATTTACAGTACAGCTTGTTTAATTAAATGGTTATTATAATAAAGCTTTCAAAAAACTGAATTACACTGTTACAACAGTCTCACCTGAAAGTCTTTAACAGATGGAAACTGTGTGGAACTTGTGTATCATTGCCCAATCAAACCCCACAAGTGACCCCTATGCATCTTTTTGATGTCTGTAAACAGAGTCAAAGGTCAGGTATCTGCTACGGAGGGTTAAAATAATCAGTAAAGAAGCCTTTGCAGCCAGCCTTACAAAAGATGCTTACAGTGATGCAATAGACTCCAAGATAACACAAGATATGTTTATCTGCTGCTAGTCAAAATGTGTTGGCCAACCTGCTTAAAATTACTATAATGAGCTGAGCGAATAAGACTGATTACTATCTAATTATTTTGCGTTTATTGCTTTCTGTCATAGTTAAAAACAGGACACCAGTCCAGTTATGATTTGTGGCAGAGATGCCAGTATTTAAACCTCATCTGGGCAGGCACAGGCAGAACTTGTGTTTAAGTGTTTAGAGAGGTTGAAGATCTACTTGGCTGTGGATGTAAAAAAAAATATATATATATATATATATTTGGTCATATTAGCAACAATTGTGTTAATATTAATGATACACGTTTCGGTCTAAAACTTGCAGTTAATGCTCTGCTTTTATTTGAGGTTCAAAGTCTGTGTTTCAGAGACTAAAAACTAAAAAGCAGACAAGAACAGGCAAAATGATGGAATGCTGTTTAATGCGTGGTCAAAATTTATTTTTGCCTATTGAGCAGTCAGGTATAGATAACTGAGTTGTTTAAAATGCGTATCAGCTTCATAAAAAAAAAAAAAAAAACTAATGTTGTACTAATTGTATTGGATGTGTCTTATGTTCATTCAATTAAAATTTTTGTTCTCTTAGTGGAAGTTAATGAACACGCATATTACTTTTGATTAAATATTCTATGTGCTTCATTGTTAAATATGCACTCTGTGTCCATCTCATTTACAGTGATATTATTCAGAGGAGCAGAGAGGAGCTCAAAGCTATCAGAGAATCCAACCCAGGCCTCAAACCTACACTGGCTATCATACAGGTGTGTCATTGTGTTTAGATAAAGAGTTGGAGAGCACTTGTGTGTATCTGTTGCTATGTGACTGAATCTCAGACACTAAAAGCTGGTTTGCTTTTACTTATGATAGGCTGGCGAAGATGACGGTTTGCTGGCGTTGAATAAGAAAATGGCTGGAAAGGTATAACTGTTTGTCTTCCCTTCTGTTCAACATACAATAAATAAATGGGTGCAAGTAACAAATCTTTACATTATACTTTACATTATATTTTAGTAGATGTTTTGCTATAAGATGAATGGGAATGCAAATTAATAGCTTATACAGTGTTATATACCCGCTGATTTTGTATCCACACAGATCGGCTTGAACATTATTCAGATTTGTCTTCCACGCCAGTGCACAGAGGAAGAGGTCAGTGATACTGCAAATTCTGAAAAGCAAATTAGAGGAGCTTTTTTGATTAAACAGAAACTATCCTCTTTATTCTGCAGGTGATTGAGGAGATCTTGAGATTAAATGAGGATTCTCGTGTTCATGGCATTTTTTTACACCTTCCTCAGTCCTTCCTCTCCAAAAGTGTCCGTAATGCCATCAAGCCACAGAAAGATGTGGATGGGTAAGCTACAGTTTTTTGGTTATATTCATACGTGTAACCAAAAATAACTTTTTGCCATAAGTGCCAGTGTGTCACGGTGCGCGGGGAACGAAGGAGCGAGGAGACAAGGAGTTCTTCAAATACATATATTTTAATGAGACAAACCTCAGGAAACATGGATCACAGGGAAGACGAACACGGGATGACGATTAACAGCGGACAGGAAACAAGGGGCAGAACACACTATAAATAGACGGAACTAATGAGGGGAAAACGAGACACACCTGGAACATAATCAAAACACGGCTGGGACTAAATGAACTGAATGGGGACAGGAAAACCCAAATATGGTCACAAGAGGGAGGGAAACACAAGACATGGGGAACACAGGTCTGACATTACTCCCCCCTCCCGAACGGTGCGTCCCGTACCGTACACCATCCAACGAGGAGGGGGGGGTGGGCGCTTTGGAGGCCTCAAGGGACACGGAGACAGGACAGGAGGCCTCCAGGGCGGCGCCCATTCCGGGACCCACGGCAGGAACAGGAGTCTCTGGTGGCCATGGCGGGTCAGGGGACTCGGGCTAGTTTCTGTTTAATCAAAAAAGCTACTCTAATTTGCTTTTCAGAATTCACCGGCAGCCATATAACCCTGCAGCCCAATACTGGTTGCCCACTGAAGCTAAGCAGGGTTGAGCCTGGTCAGTACTTGGATGGGAGACCTCCTGGGAAAACTAGGTTGCTGCTGGAAGAGGTGTTAGTGAGGCCAGCAGGGGGTGCTCACTAGGGTTGGGTACCGTTCACATTTGAACCGGTATGGTACCGGCATCGGTACCGGTACCCAACGGTACCTTTTTTCGGTACTTTACTCTCTGTGTAATAACAAAAACATTTATTTCAGTGAAAAAATAAGTCCAAAACTCTCAATTTCAACATTTTGATCAATAGGGCCCTACAACAAAAAAAATCTTTTTTTTTTCTTCCAAAAATTCTTGTTTTATTTTTTTCTGATAATCAAATGAAGGCATGAAACATTTATTTATTTTTAATCAAATGAAAATGAAACCCTTTTATTTTTTGGCAAACAAACAGAGGTTTACTGTTAAAATAAATACATGGTAGAAAAATTGTGTGAATATTCCTTTAAAAAAAGTTTTAATAATAATTGTTTTTTTTTTACAATTAAGTGGTTAATGTAGTTGTAATAATTATTTTTATCATTTAATTATTTTATTTAAATTTGACAGTAAATGGAATATATTAAGACGTATATTATACTGTACAAAAGTAATACAAGAGTAATATAATTCTCTTACATGTTAAACCGCACTTTTATTTTGACAGGTTGCCGTGAAGTTTCTGTGTATACAGTATGATATGATGCTAGTTTTCTCAAATGAAACGGTAAAATTCTCATGAAGTGACTCTCACAGCCTGTAAGTTCATGTCGTCACGTAGTGAGATGCAGAGGCCGAAAATCACCGCGAGTTCACGTGTGCTTCAGTATTTGTGTAGTTAACAAAACCGCGTCTCCGCCATTCATACATACCGAGGCTAGCGGAACATGCAGGATTCATATTTAAACCGTCCTTTTGCGTTTTAATATTCACATACACTGGTTCATATCGCGATTCGAATTAAATGACAGACCTTCTTTTATTCATCCAAAAATTGACAATTCCATTTTTATGAATGGACTCCGCCATCCTGTCTGCGTTTTCGCGGAAACCATATATGACCCTAGAAATGTAAACACACTTCAGAACATTTGGGTTTGCCCTGTGTGTTGTGTTTTAAAGAATTGCAGGAGTTACATCATGTCACAGGGTCTCTCTCTCTCTCTCTCTCTCTCGTATGCGTTCTCAGGTACCGAAATTTGTTACCGAATAATGTGAATCGGTACTCGGTAGTACCGACGCAATTCGGTATGTACCCTTAAAAGTACCGAGTTCGGTACCCAACCCTAGTGCTCACCCTGTGGTCTGTGTGGGTCCTAACACCCCAGTGTAGTGACGGGGACACTATACTGTCAAAAAGCACTGTCCTTCGGATGAGACGTTAAACCGAGGTCCTGACTCTCTGTGGTCATTAAAAATCCCAGGATGTCTTTCGAAAAGAGTAGAGGTGTGACCTCGGCATCCTGGCCAAATTTGCCCATTGGCCTCTGACCATCATGGCCTCCTAATCATCCCCATATACTGATTGGCTTCATCACTCTGTCTCCTCTCCACCAATAAGCTGGTGTGTGGTGAGTGGTCTGGTGCACTATGGCTGCCGTCGCATCATCCAGGAGGATGCTGCACACTGGTGGGGGACGAGGAGACACCCCCTCACAATGTAGAGCGCTTTGAGTGCTTAGAAAAAGCAGAAAAGCACTATATAAATGTAATGAATTATTATTATTATTATGGCGGAGCAGGGGGCTCTGGCGGCCATGGCGGAGCAGGGGATTCAGGAGGCCATGGCGGGACCGCCTCCGAGGCCGTGGCCCCAGCCCCTGCCTCTACGGCTGAAGCCCTACTACACACTCCCCCCCCAAAAAAAAAATTCCATGGGGAAAGTAGGGGCTCGATCGGTACTTGGAGCCACTCTGGAAGCATGGACACTTGGGGGCGCCCGGGAAGCGTGGACAATAGGGGGCGCTCGGGAATCGCGGACACTTGGGGAAAACAAAAAGGAAAACAAAAAACTTGAAACGACGAAAACAAAACAGGGGGAATGACGCCACTCACTTGTTTAGTAGGTCAGCTGTTCTGTCACGGTGCACAGGGAACGAAGGAGCGAGGAGACAAGGAGTTCTTCAAATACATATATTTTAATGAGACAAACCTCAGGAAACATGGATCACAGGGAAGACAAACACGGGATGACGATTAACAGCGGACAGGAAACAAGGGGCAGAACACACTATAAATAGACAGAACTAATGAGGGGAAAACGAGACACACCTGGAACATAATCAAAACACGGCTGGGACTAAATGAACTGAATGGGGACAGGAAAACCCAAATATGGTCACAAGAGGGAGGGAAACACAAGACATGGGGAACAAAGGTCTGACTGATGGGTCTTTCTAGGGTGTTGATTTGAGAATTTTCTAGCTATGAATATTTCCCATCTGCCATGATATTGTATGGTATATATTAAAAAATATATATTCTTATGACAGGGAAGTTATTGAGAAACTATTCATTGTAGGATACTTTTAAATGTATTATAGATACATTTACTTTATTTAATTGAATAAAGTACAACAAGAAGTGCAATTTTGGGGTAGAAACTGAATGTTTTCCACACAAAGTCACATAGGCCTGTATGTGTTTGCAGGGTCTCTGATCTTAATGTTGGCCGTGTGGTGTTGGGGGATCAGAGAGATGGCTTTGCTTCACCTGTAGCTGGAGCTGTGCTGGAGATGCTTGCCAGGCACGGTGTGTATCTGTTTGTTTATGCATTTCGGCATATGTTATTACATTTGCATTCAAAAGGTGAAATGTTTCATAAACACTGCTAATTATACTGAATGGAGTACTAAACAAATATCCATATTTATATGGGCCATTCTACAGAATTGTTGCAAACTGCTGTCCCACAACCAAAAAACACATTTAAAAAGCATTTAAGTATTCAAATCTTAAATGTTTATTAAGATTCTTCTATTATCTATTGAAACCCACAATAATATTTATAATATTAGTAAGCTTAATATATATAAAATCATCATTTATTGGGTACTTTCAGTTGGGAGGTGACTGTCCCACAGCCATTGAGCTAGGTTCAAACGTATCTAAAATTGTCACTACCGAAACATTTGGTGGAGTTTTGGTAGTGACATCTTTGTTTTTTGGTTGTTATCCCATAGAATTGTCACTACCGAAACATGTCATCATTGTGTCGGTAGTAACAAAAGGGAACACATAATCCTCATATTTGGGGGAAATAAACAAAATTCTGTAATGTGATGTGGTTGCTACCAAAGCATTACTGTCACTACCGAAAATGTACCGTCACTACCGAAACATGGGATGTTTTGTCAAAAATAAAGTATACTGAATTATCAACTAAGATGTTATGATATTTTTTGGTTCAATGCATATTCAAACTAATTAATCCTTTACTTTGAAATCAGTATGATCACCTTTTTGCCTTTTACAAAGAAAAATTGGATTCAAAATACAACAAATCTCATAAATTACACTTGAAATATTGTTAAAAATGTAATTATTGATTTGCCTCTGATTTTTTTAAAAAATAAAATAGCCATAAAATATATTTACAATCTAAATGTAAGCAAAATCTTAATAGGTCAATATAACCCTTCTAATTAAATTATTATTACTGTGTTTCGGTAGTGACCAATTTGGGGAGAAGACATTTATTCCAAAACTTTATGAAAATACAATATGAGAATTAACTGCACAATTACTAGAGATGTGTACCTTGGATATTATACAATTTGCATACATACAATTCTTTTGGAAAAATACAAATTTTTTTCAAGATGTATCCAACTCTGACTTTGGACCAATTCTGTAGAATGGCCCATATATCAATATATTAAAAATATCCTCCAAAGATGAATGTACACTACCTTTCAAAAGTATATGGGGTCTGTAAGTTTATTTTTTTATGAATTTATTTCATTTATTTATAAATATTATTACAATATAAAATATAAATGTCTTTGCTGTCAATTTTGATCAATGTGTGCTTGCTGAATAAGTGTTAATTTCTGTCCAAAAATATCTTACTGACCTCAGATTTTAGAATGCTAGTATACTTTTTTACTGTAGCATAATGTAATGTTGAGTTTATGGTGAATTGATTAGAGCCAGTTTAAATATACAGTATTTACTTTTTTGTAACACTCCTTTAGATGCCCCATTGATTGGTAAGATGGCAGTGCTGGTGGGTGTTGAGGGACCCCTGAAGGCAACTCTTCAATTTTTGTTGCAAAACAATGGCATGATGGTGCAGACCTGCCGGTGGAGCTCAAAGCACTTGCAAAAACAGGTAAATTGACAACTGGGAGATATTTTTCAGGTCAGTTTTAGGTGTAGTTTGCTATTTTCAGCAGCAGAGGGCAATGCTGCTTTGTTTCAGGAGGGACATCTGGATAAATCATATCAGGCAAACACTAACTTTCTTTCTTTTTTTTATTTCTTTCTTTCAGGTCATGGATTCGGATGTGGTGATTTTGTTAGAGACTGACCACAAGGGCCTCCCACCCACTTGGTTAAGACCAGGGGTGGCAGTCATCAACCTCAGCACAGCCCTAATGGAAGGTATATTTCTTCAAAGTAAAGATATTAAACCTGGCATTCATTATAACAACTGATTTTTACTTTGCTATACATAAAACATATAGATCCCTCATTCCTTCTTTACTTGAGAAGTGCAATTTGAGAATCGAGGAAATTATAATTGTAGTACCATGGATGTGAAAGACAAGCATGTGATTCCTCTGAAGCCGATTAAGTCTGGCACGCGGTTTTCTTCACCTTTCATTACCTGCCATCTCCAGGAGACCTTAATGGATATAGAGGCCCATGCTATTTCCTCCATAACCCACAAATTCCATTAGTGTGGGAACATAATAAGACACAACTAATTGTATTTCCTTAGATGCTCAGTCCAGGCCAATTTTTCATACTTATGATCTTATTTCCTAGAACACCCTGACAGTTGGGAGCACAGGGCTGAAGCTGAATCTGGTGCAGGAGTTGGGCCTCTAAGTGCTGCGCTAAGAATGCAGGTGAGAGGCCTGTTGTTGTTTCTTCTTTCTATTCAAGTCTTTAAAATAGGATAAGTTATTCTATCAATTTAATATAAAACCTTAAAGGGATAGTTCACCCAAAAAGGAAAATGTTATGTTTATCTGCTTACCCCAAGGGCATCCAAGATGTAGGTGACTTTGTTTCTTCAGTAGAACACAAACAAAGATTTTTAACTCAAACCGTTGCAGTCAATGGGACTCACGGCTTTGAGAGAAAAAAAACATCCACAGACAAAACCAAATTAAACCCTGCGGCTCGTGACGATACATTGAGGTCTTAAAGGGATAGTTCACCCAAAAATGAAAATTCTGTCATCATTTACTCACCCTCAAGTAGATTCAAACCTGTATGAATGTCTTTGTTCTGTTGAACACAAAGGAAGATATTTTGAAGAATGTGGGAAACAGAGCAGTTCTGGGGCACCATTGACTTCCATAGTATTTTTTTTTCCTACTATGGAAGTCAATGGTGCCCCAAAACAGCCTGGTTACAAACTTTCTTCAAAATATCTTCTTTTGTGTTCGGCAGAACAAAGAAATTCATACAGGTTTGGAACTACTTGAGGGTGAGTAAATGATGACAGAATTTTCATTTTTGGGTGAACTATCCCTTTAAGACACAAAACAATCGGTCTGTGCAAGAAACTGAACAGTATTTATATTGTTTTTTACCACTGATCCGCCGCACTGTCCAACTGTCCTGAGCGCGTTCACATCATCTTCTTCTTCTTGCTTTACGGTGGATGGCAGACTTATAAGTGCATTACCGCCACCTATCTCTCAAATGGACCATTGACACTCTATCTACAATCTCAGTTAGGAGTGTCAATGGTCCATTTGAGAGATAGGTGGCGGTAATGCACTTATAAGTCTGCCATCCACCGTAAAGCAAGAAGAAGAAGAAGACGCGTCACGTGCCGGATGTAAACCCGTGATTTACCAATTTAAAGATTAATTTATTTGACAGTAATAACTATTATTTTTAATTTATAAAAAAAAAGAATAGTTGTTTTATAAAAGTGAATTTGTTTACTACACTACCATTCAAAAGTTTTAAAGGGGATCACCAAGGCTACATTTATTTGATCAATAAATAAATACTGTCAAATACATATAGTCAGTAATATTGTAAAATATTATTCCAATTTGAACTAATTGTTTTCTATTTGAATATATTTTAAAATGTAATTTATTCCTGGCATGGCAAAGCTGAATTTTCAGCAGCCATTACTCCAGTGTCACATGATCCCTCAGAAATCCTTCTGATATGCTGGTTTGAAAAACTGATCATTCTTACAGCAGAATTAAGTTTTGTTTGCATCATTGAAACATTCATTTGATTTGAATTTGGTGCTCAACAAACTATTATTATTATCATTGTTGAAAACAGTTGTGCTCCTTAATATTTTTGTGCAGAGATGGTTTTGAATGTTAGTGTAATACCAAATCAAGTAGTTATTGCCAGTATGTTTTGTAGTATATATTTGTGCACAGTTTGTGTACATAATTATGCAGTGAATGAAGTTGTCATTTTGAAGTGTTCGCTGAGATGATTGTGGCTGTTGTTGCGATCTGCCAGCATGTAGTGAGGAGCAGCAGGAGGTGGATACAAGAACAGCAGTACCAGCCATGGAGGCTCCGCCCACTAAAACTCCAGCCACTCTCACCTGTGCCTAGGTACGAGCAGCCTTGCCTTTTAATTTCTACAGAAGATGCATCACTCAGACCTTTTCTTTTTCATTTGTGCACAGAGCTAATTGGTCTTTCCATCTTTCTTTTTGCATGTTTCTGTAACCCTCAGTGATATAGAGATCTCCAGGGCGCAGACTCCCAAACCCATATCCCAGCTGGCTCAGGAGATTGGGCTGCTTCCAGAGGAGCTGGAGACCTACGGGAACACCAAAGCCAAAGTCCATTTGTCCCTCCTCAACCGCCTCCAACATGAGCCTAATGGCAAATATGTCCTGGTGGCAGGGTGTGACATCAGTTTTTACTTTCATTGAAGTTTAATTCATGTCATATTACTTATCTAAGTGTGTGTTTATGCTTGGAAGGTTAAGTTTGATTTGATTGGTTTGGTTTTTACTGTTCGGTACAGGTGTTGGAACCAGCAGATCTTTGTTTGCATGCAAGAATTCCTGGCAATATTTTGACACCTATGCATATTTCATAAGCTTTTAGTGAGTTTTAAGCTGGTAAAAATACCACTATATATATATATACACATGCAACAAGCACAATTAGTCTGACACAGCATTGTTTTGGATATTTGGTAAGTGTTTTTTCGCTATCCAATCAGGTTATCACCTTATCCTTATGCTTTTTGTTTTGTATCTTTAGATTCAGTCTTGAAAAATGAATGAATGCTAAGCGAACCAGGACTAAATGTATAATTTTCTTTTTTGGTTCAGACCAAAAGAACTAAGATAGCCAAAGTACAAGCGTGAACACACCCTGAAATGATACGATACGAAAGCAATGATACACATTTTTATTGAACAACGAAGTTGAACCAAAACTGTATTGACTTAATTTGTAGAACAGGTTTTAATCTGTAAATTTGAAGACATCGGAAGCTTTTTCATCAGTTAATGGCAGATAGATTGATGACAGTCATTTTTGCATTGAAATAACTTAAATAAGAGAAATGGGATTAAAAATCATCTAAGGAAAACTTCAGGTCAATATTTGTATGTTTTTTCACGCTCACGTCCGTGTACACGTTTGTACTCTGCCTCTAAATTCCTAGAGAGAGTGATTGGTGGGCCCAGGGATCTTATCTACTGCTGGCTCTTGAACCCACCAGAAGCCTCCCTTTCATCCGTGTGTGTGAAGTGTGGCTCGGTCAGCTCCAAATGGGGCCCAGGGTCTCTTTCATGTGTGTGGGGAATGCGCAGACCCCTGGCTTTATCAGCAGCCCCTTCCCTCTCCTTAACTCTCCTTCTTTAAGTCCCGCTCTTTGTTCTGCCTACAGATGCTGTGAAGCAGCACTGCCCTCCCCACCCAGCCTACTCAATTACTGTCAGCCACTGGCATGCCTTTACTGCACTGCCAAAAGAGCCGCTCCACAAAGAGAGAGAGGAAGGATGCTGATGGGGAGAGGGTTTGCTGGCTGTCTAATGTAGTGAGATCAGAGGGAAAACGAAAAGAGAAAGGCAGAAGGATGAATAGATGTATAATCACAACCTTCTCCCTTTAAATGTGGGAAAGCATGTGTTGATAATGTTCTCGGTCTATGTTTTTCAGTATAACTCCCACCCCTCTGGGTGAGGGGAAGAGTACAGTGACCATAGGTCTTGTCCAGGCCCTCTCCGCTCATCTTAAGCTCAACTCTTTTGCTTGCCTGCGACAGCCTTCCCAGGGCCCAACGTTTGGTGTCAAAGGTGTGTTTTTGTGTGTTTGCTTTACCTTAGTTTAATATTGTAGTATATAGATAACAATAAGTAACGTAACAACATTTCAAGGTATCACAGATGCACTTCCTGAAGGTTGCTCCAAAATGTAGGCATCATATTTACGCAATTTTCTAAGATGCACTCATTTTAAGGCACTGCAACTTGTCCTTTGTAGAGTAGGCAATCCCAAAATGCCCTGCAATGAGTTCAGTAAAACAAATAAATCCAAGATGGTGGAAAAGAAGTGAAATGTTAATATAAATTTTCAATATTGAAAAAGAATTAAACGGTTAATTATTGAAATAAAATTTAATTTGAATTTATTGTAAATATACAATTAAAAATATACGTTGTGTGTGTTTATATAAATACACACTGTATTTTTTTAAATCAATTCATAATGTAATTTTATTATAATTACAATTTATCTATATCTATATATATATATATATATATATATATATACTGTATATATATTTGTGCTTTTTATATATTTATTTATCGAGTTTATATATAGATATATATATATAAATATAGAGTATACAGAGTTTCAAATCAGTCACTTGAAATGTTTTATGATAGATAGGATGCTGCTCATTTAGGCAGTGCACGGCAAGGCAGTTCACTAGATTTTGGATTGAGCTCATGTCTGGCTTTATCAGACGTATTGTCTTGTGTTTTCATTGCTGTGTGTTTGTCAGCCTGCTTCATTATTTTGTCTCCCTGCAGGAGGAGCGGCGGGTGGGGGATATGCGCAGGTCATTCCTATGGAGGAGGTGAGTGACTACAGACATCCTGTCTCCTGCTATCACAAAGTCCTTTCCCTTGTATGCCACAACTGATGACAGCCCTTTAAAAAAACTCACACAGCCATCAAGACCAAGTAAAATAAAGCGCAATGTCCAAAACTCTTGAGACCACTGGTGAAAATGCTTTGGTTTTGTGATTTTCTAATTGATTTTTTTTCTCATTACCAATAAATATTAGCATATCATTTTGAAAAATTTAAATGGAAAAATAACTGAATTCGGAATTTGTTATATGCAACCCGGTCTCATGAAAGTGCGTATAAATAGTACGCCAAATAAAAACGAAAACTCGTGGTATTGATACGCAAAAATGGACTTTGGCGTGTCTATGCTACGCGATGGGTAGGGTCAGGGTTGTGGTGTAGATGCGTATCATATGTACGCGAACAAATTTCGTATCATATGCACGCGAAAACTGCGTATTATATGCACGCCAAAAATGCGCGTAGCATATAAACGCCAAAGTCCATTTTTGCGTATCAATACCACGAGTTTTCGGGGTTTTTTTGGCGTAATATAATACGTATTTTCATGAGACCGGGCTCTTATATGATACGTCCAAGTAACAGCATGCATGAAAATAATAAGGCTTTTTATTTCTAGTTTTATATTATGTTTTTAATCCCATATTTTCTCTGTTATCTCAGACTTTCGGACAACACTGAATGTGTTTGTGTGTATGTGTGAGAGCAGATACTGTCTTTATCAGAAGCTTCAGCAAACAGCTTTCTCACTCTCACTTTATTTTTTTTTCCATTCAGTTTAATCTCCACCTCACAGGAGACATCCACGCTATAACCGCAGCCAATAATCTAGTGGCGGCAGCTATCGATGCCCGCATTCTCCATGAAGCTACTCAATCAGACAAGGTAAACAACTGCAATCATAATGTTTTGATTTCACACAGAGCGGTCTCCCTGGGATTTAATATTATGATTCATCAATAGTTAGTGTGTCATTAAAGAGTATTCTTTCTGATTCTATAATTGCATATATCACTTCTTAATGCTTTAAGTATTCAGCTATAAGTCATTTTTGTGTCTTTTAGGCCCTGTACAGAAGACTAGTGCCATCTGTTAATGGCGTGAGATGTTTCTCTCCTATACAGATGGATCGCCTACAAGTAAGTCCGGTCAAGTCTTTGTACCTCTGACCTTTTTAACTTTTGTTGCTTTTTAATACCATCATCATTTGACACAGAAGTTATTAGAGCAGTGGTTTTCAGCAAACTTCCAAGGGGGCCTCGAGATGACTTAAATAAGACAAAACAAGCATTAAAATAAACCAGAACAACTACATGATATGTCTTACTTTAATGCATCCCTTCAGTTTCTTATTGTAATTCATCCCCCTTTTTCATTGAAGAGCCAGCGCTTCATTGGTCTTAGAAAGAAACATTTTAAATGTGTGATTTTTAGACCTGGAAAAAGTATTTTGGTGGCCAATATATAGGATGCCATAGGACTTATTCAATAAATGGGAACCCTGAAGAACATTCACCTCTTAAAACATCTGGAAAACAAAAAATGTGGAATCCACATTGTGGACAATGGGGAGGTAAAAAATGTTGAGAAGATCTGCACTAGAAAGTGTAGAAATTTGGAAGCAGTACATCAGATAACCAACAGGGGTCCTTCTGCAGCTACTGCGAAAATGAGCAATTCTTTCTTAATGGGCTGTAATTCACAGCAAGTCTAGCTGTTAACGAGTTTCACTCTTTTTGTTTAAGTAAACAAGTCAAGTGTTGTGTTATGTTGGCTGTGACACAGATAAGCTGAGAGACTCCTCTAAACTCAAACTGTTTATGTTTGCTCAGGACAGGCTGGGTTAACTTTCATTTTGGAAAGGCAAAGCTGGTAAATTTACAAGCGACGGCCAGTGATTCAGAGAGAAATCTAATTAAAAAGATAGTCTGAAAGATTTTTATGATTGTACTGGGGCCTCCAATAGCAAAATATTTGCAATTTGGGAAAAATCTCCTAAATTATTCTTCTGAGTCGAGGCCAAAACTAACTGCAGTAATGAAAATGCTTTAATAGTAGGTTTGTTTCATATGAATGAACAGCTTTTTCATAATAATAATTACTGCACTTGTATCTGTTTCTTCTTCACCTATGTTTGCAGCGTCTTGGAATAAACAAATCTGACCCCAGTGACCTCACAACAGAAGAGGTCAGGGCATTTGTCCGTCTTGACCTTGACCCTGAGAAGGTCACATGGCAGAGAGGTAGGAGCTTGAGCAATTTAGATTGCTTTACTGTTCTGCATATGGAACGTTCTTACAAGAATCCCTCAATGCCTGATGAGTAACAGAAAGAGATTTAGAGATTGTGGTACAGGATATGTGATGCATAAGACAGTGAGCTGTAGCATGCAGGATGATGACAGAATATGTGTTGTGGCCACTGGAATGCTATTGCCACATGTGACTCTTCTGTTTGAATTGGCTAGTGGGAAAGCACTATAAACTAGGCATGTCGTTACATCTGAGAGCAATTTTTGAGAACTAGTCCCTCTTGAGCACATGCAATAACGAGTCTACTCTTCGCACCTGGAAGGCATGCCAAATGTAGACCTTCTGCTTTTGGTTATGGCGCAGTGCCGTCTGATAGCTGCGATCACTGGGGGATGAGATTCAGCTGGATTGGGGTGTTTCCCGTTTTACTCGTGGCCGCCTGGGAACATCTGTTGCCTTTAGCCCTACATTCAGAAGACAGTGCTTCAGTGACTGATGGGATATTTACTCTGTCGGTTCAAAAGTGCACACTAAGATGAGGGGCCTGAAAGATTAAGAACAGTTTTACATCTCTCTCCCGCTGCGAATGCGAATCTGTGTGTGTCTGAGAAGGTCTGACAATCCGTACAACTTTCTCAAAGTGACGTTCATTAATGTAATGTTTAAACCATTAAGGTTTCCCATGGTACATTATGGGAAGATATCATTGTGAATAATGATCCTCGGACTACATTATCATGGTTTTTCCTTGTTTATTAATCACTCTTCAGATGAAACGTTTTGGCTGTGCTGTATGTTATGCTGTACTTCATGTACACTGTGTTCTCACAGACGGATGAATTGAAACAGATACTCAAGAGGAATACGAGAGACAGCCAGAAAGCAGACTAAACCACTGTTGTAATTTTTGTTGCCCGTGACATGTTTAAAATGAGGCTTATAATAATTGTTCTGTTTCTATGAGAAAATACCAGAGGGTTGAATTATTTCCCTTCCAACTTCCTGGCCCTTAGGGAGTTGTGTTTGTGTCTCATACTGCACCCTCCTACATTCAGCTTGAAAAAAACACAAACGCCAAAATCTTTGAGGAATGCATGCTTATTGCAAGGTTATGGTTTCGCTTGGCGTCCATCCCTCTGGGTCTCTTTAGGTCACTGGTTTTTGGGATTCATTAGATTGCCTCATACATCTCCTCAGCAGTGACTGCTAAATCTGTTCAGCTTGCAGCACTTAACATCCAGCTGAGTTCCCTCATGATGTGATTCTCTCCAGCCATTGTCTTCAAACATAACTTGAGCCAACCAATGTGATGTTATCACAAACTCATGAAAAAAATATTGCTTTTATTAGAAAAAAAAATCCTACGTCTTGAAATGTTTCAATTGCAATAGGAAAAATTCACCCAGATATGAGAATTGTCATTGTGTCAACCTGTTTGACACAAATTTAATTTTTTTCAATGCTATTGGACAGTTCACTCATTGAGGAACTTTGTCCTTCATACTTCTCTCTCATTCCGTTTTTAATAGTGCACCAATCATGTTGACTACTTCTATGGTGCTTTTACAGTATGTCCTTTTATAGCTTAAAAGATTTACTTCCCAATTATTGTAGATCCTACAAAGTGCATCCTTAATTTCTCCTTGTGTCTTTTAGAAAGAAAGAAAGTCATGCAGGTTAGAAATGACATGAGAATGAGGAAATGAGCACATCATTTATTTTTGGGTGAACTACCTTAAGGTAGAAGCACAGGCTTTTGATTCTTTGTTCTGTTTTCTCTTAACATATGTTTTCCTCTTTCAAATAGTTGTTGATACCAATGACCGATTTCTGCGTAAGATCACTGTTGGCCAGGCTAACACAGAAAAAGGCCATTCTCGCCAGGTACGTGCTTCAAACTTCTGATTCTATTAGCCAACATTTAAATGTGATGTGTAGAAGTTTTGTCACTTTTCATCAATGTTTTTTTTATCTCTCGTTCTCCATCCCTCTCTCACTTTTATGTATATTTCCCTTAACTGGAATCTGTTAAGTCTTTCAGTATGTCAACGGCCATCAGAATGAATGACTTTTAAACCAAATCAAGCAGATAACAGTGTGCACCTCAATGGAAAACAGTCTAAGTAAAAGCAAATGTTTCATAAAGGCGTTACTGTGCACATACTGTAGCAAAGACCGTCTGAGCTGGTGAATCATGTGCTTACATTCGTCTCCCTCCCTCTGTACCAAAACCACTGAAATGTGCACTACAGCCTTGTACTTTTGTTCTTGAGCAACATACAGTATGCTATAATGTATGTGTATTTTGGAAAGACAGTAGAAGCAAGTGTGTGTGTGTGTTTGAAATTTAAAAAAGCACTGAATTATGTTTCCTCAGGCTTTGCAAACATTGACTTAGGGTAGATCGTCTCAGCAATTAGGGTGCTGTAAATGCAGTTAAATGGCAAGTAATGATGCACAAGTGGTGTGTATTAAGCGGCCCATCTCTCCAGATAGGGCATCTGGCCACCACTCCTCTGCTCCCAGCTGTTTTATTGGGGGAGTATTTATTAGTTGAGAGTTAAACCAGGACAGCTCGGTTTTTTACTCCAGCTGGGGTTGTCTTGGACACATGTGGGAGCAGTTTACTGTGTGCGATAAAGAACCAGACTTGGCAGATGTTGCGTGTCTGTGTTTCTGACAAATCTCTCCACTGTCTATATCGTGACGACTCATTTTGATGAAAATCACCTAAATCATCACTGTGATATGTTTGTGTGCTGGTCAGTTTGTGATCTTCCCCTCTCGTTTTTACAGACCCAGTTTGATATTGCGGTGGCCAGTGAGATCATGGCTATCCTTGCTCTGACAGATGGACTGACTGATATGCGGGCCAGGCTGGGACGTATGGTTGTGGGCAGCAGCAGAAACGGCCAACCGATCACTGCAGATGACTTGGTGTGTGTGTGTGTGTGTGTGAGAGAGAGAGAGAGAGAGAGCACTGTTAAAGGGATAGTTCACCCAAAAATGAAAATTCTGTCATTAATTACTCACCCTTATGTCATTCCAAACCTATAAGACCTTTGTTCATCTTCAGAAAACAAATTAAGATATTTTTGATGAAATCTGAGAACTCTCTGACCCTCCATAGACAGCAAGGGAACTACCATGTTCAAGGTCCTGAAAGGTAGTAAGGACATCGTTAAAATAGTCCAACTCTATTCATTTATTCATAATTTTACTCTAATAATAATCAGTGGTTCAACGACTATTTTATCGATCTCCTACATTTCTGGGCTTTGAACGTGTCAGTTGCGTTGCTGTCTATGCAGGGTCAGAAAGCTCTTGGATTTCATCAAAAATATCTTAATTTGTGTAATGAAGATGAACGAAGGTCTTGCAGGTTTGGAATGATATGAGGGCAAGTCATTAATGACAATTTTCATTTTGGGTGAACTGTCCCTTTAACTACTTATAAATTGAGCAAAAGTCACAGTAAAATTTATTTTTCAAATTAATTATGTTTTTGAAATATCTATTCATCAAAGAATCCTGAAAAAAAGTTAATTTTTTATAATTTTTTCCCAAAAACATTTTTTTCCAAAATAAACACAGTTTTCAGCTCAAGACTGGAGTAATCACTGCTAAAAATTCAGCTTTGCCGTCAAAGGGATAAATTACATTTTAAAATGTTATAATAAAAACAATTATTTTAAATGGTAATATTTAACAATATTACTGTTTTTACTGTAATTTTGATCAAATGCTGTCTTGGTGAGTGTAAGACTTGCAGTAAGAGGCTTTTTTCTAAAACGTTTAAAAAAATCTTATCTATAATCTTACACTATGTGTGTATATAAACGATGATTACTAAATATTTTTAATTTATATTTAGATATAATTAAAATATAATGTTCATGTTGTCTAGGTTCCAAAAACAGCAGTGTGAATTGACTGAGAATTCACAAATGTTCACAAAAGAAATATTAAAATTATTGTGAATATATAGTGTTTACATTTATGTAAACCTATGCAATATTTAAACCTAAGTTAAATGTAAATGACGTGTATTCGTATCAAACTTACACTGTAAGCAATATGAAAAAACAGGATATTTAGTTGTTAATCGCAAATCATCAGTCAATTTCATGGTTGTGACAGACTGACAGCCCTATCATAGAAACATTTGACAACTGCTATGAACAATATATTCTGACATTTCTTTGCTCTTTGGTTTTCTTAGGGTGTAACCGGGGCTTTGGCAGTCCTCATGAAAGATGCTATCAAACCCACACTGATGCAGACACTGGAGGTGAGACCTCTTCCCTGTTCCTGCACCCCAAACTCTCAGTATCTTTTACACAGTCGCTCGCTTGTGTGCTATTTTTCTTATTCTGTCTCCCACACACATGCACACATAACTGTCCTATCTTGATGGAAACTCCTAAACTTGATACTCTCAGCGTTGGTGAAGTGATAGGATATTCGAGGCATGACACAGAAAACACACACTCATACAGTAACACATGCACATCTGGTTTTGGTTTCGGCTCAGTGGGAGTGTGTCTCTGTCTTTCACTATCACACCCTGAACGCCACGAGAAAAGTGGAAATGAGAAATAGACAGTGGTGAAAAGCCTGATTGTTGGAATGCCTTTCATCTTTATGGCTTTAAAACATGCTAATGACTAGTGATTGGTGTTTGGTGTGTACAGGCGTATGTTTTTGCGTGTGAGATGCACAAAAGTTGCAAGTTTGTAGAGAGGGCCACAGAATTGCTTTGTGAAACCTTTCCTGCCTGGTTTCCTGTTTCTCTTGTGAGGAGGAATCGTATCAGAACGAACCAGGCAACAAAGGGTTGTGGGAATATTCTGTTTGCATGGTGCTATAATGTCCCTGTTGGGATTGGGATGTATGCGAGTGTATGTGTGTGAGAGAGGAAGTGTGTGAATGACTGAACAAGAGGACGTGCATGTGTTCACAGATGAATCTAAGCCTGTTTGATAAGATGTGAGACTTGTCGAGATTGTTAGGAGAAAATGTGTCGTTAGCTGCACTTGAGGGACAAAATTGTCCCCAGAAGTTGTCTAAATGTAACAACCTTCCTTTAGACATTCAAGGACTTCCCAAATATTTCTTCACTTCGCTATAAAAATGTGAAGAGTTTTTTTTTTTTCATGGGTAGGGTTAGTCTGTAGTATTCATAATTTTATTGTTTTATATATAAAAAACAGTATGCTGCTATTTAGGTTTGCTTGGCCAAGTAAACCACTTGTTTTTGTCATGCAGAAAACAAATAATTAAATAAATAATTAACAGTCAACTGCATATATGTCGACCATATACACTAATGTTCAAAGGGGTCAGTAAGATTTTTTTTTTTTTTATAAGAAAAGAGTACTTTCATTCAAAAATGATGCATTAAATTGATCAAAAGTGACAGTAATGACTTTTACATTGTTACATAAAGTTTCCTTTTCAAATAAAAGCTGTTCTTTTGAATTAATCAAAGAATCCTTAAAATCTGCCATAGTTTCTACAAAAAAATTATATATAATAAATAATATAGCACAATTTTTTTACAGCATTGATAATGATTGATAATGATTTATTCAGCTTTACCATCACAGGAATACATTACATTTTAAAACATGTTAAGAAAGAAAACAGGTATTTTAAAGTGTAAAATTTCACAATATTACCGTTTAACTGTATTTTTTTCAAAAAATGTATCCTTGGTTAGCATACGTAGTGTATTGACCCAATATATTATTACATGTGTGCATTGGCGTTGTGATTAATTTACAAAACTATTAATAAAGTTATTATTACTATTAATAAGAATAATCAAATCAATGTACTAGTTAAAAAAATGGAAGTCATACAGAGTCAATAACTAGATAATCAGTACAAGCATCAAAACAAGATGATAATTTTTGCCTATTAAATAAGCAAAACCACCCTGTTCCCTTTCACTGTGCTCACTTAGTTTTTCCTGTTTTTTAACTTTCCTGGCATTGGTATGTCAAATCTCTTCTCTTTTCCACACTCACAGGGCAAAGGGCTCCAATCTTTCCTATTCCATTTTTTTGATATTATAGTTTTTTATTTCTGCAAAACTTTTCCAGAGGACAGTTCACTGGAAAGCCATGCACTCTCTTTCCATTCACAGTCACACAGAAAGACCAGCACTCGTGCTTTCATATTGACTTGTTGATAGGCTGCCAGATATGTCCACTTTGTGAGCAAATTTGATGCAGTAAATTGATTTGTTGAAATGTTTTGCAAATGGAGCAAAGTTCCTTGACCTTCAGAATGATTGATTTGGTTGTTTTTAAACCTGGTAAAAGTATTTAGGTTATAATGAGCTACACATTGTAAAAATAAATCAATGTACAGTTAATGTTTATCACATTTCATCACATTTATATGAGGGTTCTTAAAGGCTTGTAGATCAAAACCTCAAATAAATGCAGAACACATTACTGTTTTGTCCAACAACGGAAAAAAACGTAGTGATAGTAGAAAATGTAGACTATCACAAACTAAATACCAAAATACAAACTAATCGATTTGATTAAATGAAGCACTCAATATACCTCTGGCAGGCTTGTGTAGCTAATAAGGTCATGTCTAAAAATGAACTTGGTTCACTCACCTCACTTGACTCATTTTTGCCCTATTGAGTCTTAAAGGTGGTGTGTTAATGTAGAATATTTTGTAATGTTTAGTATATATTAGCACCTGCAGAGACAGTGAATGAAGGATGCTGGGATGTAGTGATAAAAGTTTAGGTAAATAAAGGAAGGTGGTCTCATTCCATTTGATGGAGAGCTCATTTTTTTAACAGGTTTTGCATCCTTTTCCTGAATTTAAATGACTTCACCATCACTCCATTCTTTGTTTTGTATGTACTCCCTTTTCCATCTTCCTGCACTCTCTCCTTCCTGTCGCTTCAGCTGCCAGTGTCACTTTTCAGTGTTTGGGAAGTTACAGAGGACCTCAGGGTCATCAGTTCAAAACTCATGTTTCACAGAGCTTTAAATGCTTTCTGGCTCTTGATTATGAAACCGACTTGTATAAATGTTTATTGTTGCTGAATATAAAATCTCAACCACATCTGTTTTACGCAAAATTGACCACTTAAATCCTACATCACCAGGTAATCTTGAGGCACAGCTACTAATGTGTGATATTTTGAGATGCAGGTGTAACTTGAATGGTTTGCATTGATGTTGTTTATGTCTTTGTCATGTCAGGGCACTCCAGTGTTTGTGCATGCTGGACCTTTTGCTAACATCGCCCATGGAAACTCCTCTGTCTTGGCAGACAAGTTGGCTCTTAAACTAGTTGGAGAAGAGGGATTTGTTGGTGAGTGCACAAACATACAGTATACACACACAAACAAACACATTCGGTAGCACACACACTGCATCTGCTTTTTATAGTCATACATTCATTGACCAGAGACAAAGGCTATGTTGGGGGCAAGTTAGAACAACAACAGTAGAGTTGTTCTCTGGTTCAAACCAGACTCCTGCTTACAAAGAACTGGCGTCATGCAAAATTTGATGCCCCCCACAGAATCTTATTATGCTTGAACCACAAAAGGTAGCCGTTTGTAATGCCTGTTTAAAAACACATTCATCATATCTTGTTCTAATAAAATAGCCTTTTAAAAATTTGATTCTCTGTATATAAATCTATAAACTTTATTTTAAGCAATGCAGTCCTGTTTTTCTGAAACGAATCATTTAGAATAGAATTTACATGATTTTTATATGGTACTTAAAATGTATTGTTAAAGTATATGTAAAACATTACTGTTTAGAAGTTAATAAGATTTTTTTGTTTGTTTTTAAAAAGTCCTATATGATATTTGATCAAAACTACAATAATATTGTGTAATATTACAATTTTGAAATGTATTCAATTAGAAAAGTTATTTTAAATGTAATTTATTGTGATGAAGACTGAATTTTAATCAGCCATTTCATTTCTCCAGTCTTTAGTGTCACATGATCTAATATATATAATATATAATATCATTCTAATATATTGATCTGGTGCTCAAGAAGCATTTCTTATTATTATCAATGTTGAAAACGGTTGTGCTGCTTAATGTTTTTGTGGAAACAATGATACACTTTTATAGGAAAGTTTTTTTTTTTTTATAATTTTTTTATGTCTTTACTGTCACTTTTGATCAATTCAATTCATTCTTACTGAATAAAAATAATTTCTTAAAAAAAAAAGTTTTGACTCACACAAGTAGCAACTTGCATTAGGGTATTTTCTAGACTTAAAGGCTAATCAGTGTTAGACTAAGTGGTATGTCTAAGTAGCTACTTGGATAGTGGAATGTATTGCTGTTATGCTAAACTCTTGGGGGCGGGGGACTGGTTTAATTTAACCATTTATAGCTTTGGTTATATAAAATGTCACCATTTAGGATGTTAATTGACCATTTTTACATAGTTATCATGACAACTTTCAAATTGAAGGGAAATAATATTCTATTAGGATACAGAATTTGTCTCAACACTGGATTCTTTATTAATTTTGTTTATTTATTTATTTATTAAAAGCTGAACCCAACTAATCCACTCAGGGTCAGCACACCTGAACATACGTGCCTTGCAAAACACACACACACACACACACACACACACACACACACACATGCGCTCACTATCTTGCCATCTCTCCTTCACTTTATCACTTCCTCTCTCCATTTTGCTCTCGTTCCTTTGCTCCTCTCTATCCCTCCCCTGCCCAGCGACATGCCCCAGACACTAAAAGAATTCTGGGAATGGCAGAGGCCCTGTGGTCCACACTAAGAGCAGTATAAGCTTCACCCCCTGATTTAAGGACAAGCTGAAGTGTGTGAGCCCAATGAAAACAGTGCCTACCAAACCAAGCCAAGCTGTGCTGAGTAACAGCTTCTAGAATTTCAGATACTTTTTGTTTCTGCCTGCATGTAAATAGTAAATTCTTCTGAAAGGGCTGCATAATTAATCTAAATATTACTGAAATCACAATATGGCTTAGTGCGGTTATCAAGTTGCAAAGGCTGTGATTTAATTAAACATATGATAAATATTATTTTTATTCACACGTAGCTCATACTGTTTCAATTTTACAGCAACTAACTCTGCAGCACTTTTAATGAGAAGTTTCTTTTGTTTTACAGTGAAATATTAAAACAGTAATGTTTCTAATTTTAATGTTTTAATAATAATCATTATTATATCTTATTACATCTTTTTGAGCAATCACAATTCGATTTTTTTTCCTTCCCTCTCGAATTGTGCAGCCCTAGAAACTTTACTAGAGGCCCCTGTGGAGGACAGTAAAAAATGAATTGTTTGATTTACTGTATTATGAAAGACAAGCAGCTCTGTCTTGTGTTTGAATTCAAAGAAGTCCATACTAGACTTGGAGCATCAGCCTCAACAAACAGCAGGAATGCTGGGAGTTGTTGACTTTTGCAAAATATCAGTGAAGGAGGGGGACGTGTGTATGCGTTACCTGATGCCAAGGTATGTGTGGTATGTAGTGTTTTTGCTGTGGGTGAGAGGGAGGACGCTGCCTATCAGCTGATTATACACAACAGAAGTGCTTCACAGGAAAACCACCGCATTACTCAGGGAATAGCAGAGCAGCATGTTAGTAACCTTTAGTCTACTCAAACCAAAATCACTGCGCCTATGCCTCAGACTCACAGATGGTCTGATAACTGAATTCTTTAAAAGTTCCTGAAGGGAAATTACATTCTCCCACCTCACATTGCCTTTGTGAATCTGTACCTGACTGATGTGTGGGCGACACAAGGCCTGGTGATGTACACTCATTTAGAACGAGTCTCATATATGGTGGTTTAGTTTATTACAACATCTGGTCGTCCCAAGGTCATGAGCACTGCCTCCAGGATATTCCGTGGTTTTTGGCCTGTTTCACACACAAACACACAGGTTGTGCTTTCATATGTGTTTCTTCTGTGACTCTATACACAAAATAAAATTATTTCTGAGTTATTAAAATGAGTATTATATGGTTGTCAGTGTTGGGGGTAACGCATTACAAGTAATGCTAGTTACATAATAATATTACTTTTTTCAAGTAACTAGTAAAGTAACGCATTACTTTTTAATTTAAAAGAAAATATCTGACTTTTTCTAAAAAGTATGAATGGCCTGTTTCCTACTGTATAATACTGACAACCAGTGTTGGGGAAAGTTGCTTTTAAAAGTAATGCATCCTTCCTTCCTTTCTAAACCTACCTTCCTTGCTTCCTTTCCTTCCTAAATAATTTATTTTTCCCTAAACATTACTACCTTCCTTTTTCCTGTACATACTGTACTTACCTACCTTCCTTCCTTTGTGAGTTCATTACTGATAATTAACCTTCCTTCCTTGAAATTGTATCATATTATTACTTTCCTTTCTCACCTTACTTTCTTCTTTCTTCCTTAAACATTCCATCCTTCTTTCTAAACATTTATTCCTTTATTCATTCCTTCCTAAACGCTCCGCCCGCGCTTGCGGTGTTGAATGCTTGTTGTAACCATTTAAACATGTTAATTACACAAATAAAATGTTTAGCGTAGCCTAACTTTGACAAAATCAGCAGTGATTAGCCTATTTATTTTATTTATTGTATACATTATTTCTAAGTGAAGCAACATATTTGCTGAACAAGATACAGTTAAGAGTGCGCGTTTTCGATCATTTGCGCATCAAAGGGGGCATTCCAAAACGCTTAACGTTGCTTAATGCGTTAGAGAGTGTTTTAAAAGACCAAACTCAGTAAACACATTATTAGTAAATTATAATAGCCTATGTACAGACAAGATGAGTCCAGGATGCGAACGCAACGCGTTTTTCTTATATTTCTATGGGTAAAACGCTTAATGTGTTAAACGCATTGCATTCTTATTATGGGCTTATTTGCTTGTCTGTAGGCTACATAGAATGCTTTATTAATGATGTGTTTACTGAGTTTTGTCTTTTAAAAACACTGCCTTAACGCATTAAGCCACGTTACGTGTTGTCCATACGGTATTCTATGGAGGAAAACGCTTTACGTGGAATTAAACGCATTGCGTTCTTATTATGGGCTCATCTTCTTGTCTGTACATTACTTATACTATGAATGCTGACTTTTGTCTTTTAAAAACACTCTCAATTAAAGCATTAAGCCAGGTTAAGCAATTTAGAATGTTCCTGTCAAGGTTGAGTTTGTTACTATAGCAACAGTAGACTCACTATGCATTGTTTTAAAAATCAAACAATCATTGTTTAAAAGAACCACTTTTGTTATGTCGAGATCACAAGAAAATTAAGTCGTGATAACGAGAAAACAACCTTTATGTCGTGATCACGAGAAGAATAAGCCGTCTTTGTTATGTCGAGATACGAGAAAACGAGAAGGAAAAAAATAATCTGGCCGCTTAGAACTTGTAAAATACAATGCTTCTTTTAAAAAGTAACTTCTTTCTTTACTAATTATTCTTTTTTAGGGAGTAACGCAATATTGTAATGCATTACTTTTAAAAGCAACTTTCCCCAACACTGGTTGTCAGTATTATACAGTAGGAAACAGGCCATTCAATTTTGATTTTTAATTGCTTTGCACCTCCTTTTCATCCTTCCTTCCTTTCTAAACCTACCTTCCTTGCTTCCTTTCTTTCCTAAATAATTTATTTTTCCCTAAACATTACTACCTTCCTTTTTCCTGTACATACTGTACTGAAAGCATGAGATTTCTTAAGTTCTGTTTAAACATTTGCGACCCTGGAGCACAAAACCAGTCATAAGCAGCACGGGTATATTTGTAGCAATAGCCAATAATACATTGTATAGGTTAAAATTATAGTTTTTTAATGCCAGAAGTCATTAGGATATTAAGTAAAGATCATGTTCCATGAAGATATTTTGTACATTTTCTACCATAAATATTAAAACTTAGTTTTTGATTAGTAATATGCATTGCTAAGAACTTCATTTTGACAACTTTAAAAGCAATTTTCTCAATATTTAGATGTTTTTACACCCTCAGATTCCAGATTTTAAAATAGTTGTATCTCAACCAAATATTGTCCTATCCTAACAAACCATACATCAATGGGAAACTAATTTATTCAGCTTTCAGATGATATATAAATCTCAATTTCACAAAATTGACCCTAATGACTGGTTTTGTTGTCCAGGGTCACATTTGTGCATCTTTTCCTCTTATGGTAATTAAAAGTCACTGTAGGTGACTGAGACCTGATACATGTGTGACTGAACAAAAGACTTATCTTCAGAAGATTACCTTCGCTCAAAACCGAATGCCAGACCACGCCACACACACAAACCCACACTCAAACAAACATGCAGAGCCTCAGAAAATATGCCAGACCTCTCTGGTGGAAATAACAACATTACCCTTCCCATTCCCTCCTGCTCCAAAAGCCTGGGAAGTAGCACAGGAAGCTCGTAGGGTTCTGGGAATAAAGGATACGTGGAAATACTCCACACATGCTTACTGTTACATACACACATTAATACTGACTAGTTCAAACATAAAGAATGTGGGAAACAGTAGATTACATCCTACTATGGAAGTCAATGGTGCCCCAAAACAGCCTGGTTAAAAAATATCTTGCAGGGGAAAGGAAAATATAGTGGAAAATAGTTGAAAACCTCTTAACAGAACTGTTTGTGATGATCATGTTTTGTACACCGCTGGCAGCACTTCAGTGTAATGTTCCATTGATCACTCATTCAAGATGACAGTAACACATATGGGGCGCTTACATGCTCAGTCTTAAATGATCGTAATTATATCCTAATCATGAATGAATGGCAATAACTCTTATCTGGAATGCAGGGACAATTAGATTACTGTATAACTGTAGGTTGCTTTTATGCGTACGTGTGAGAAAGCATGTGTGAGTGATATGCTCTTATCCGGCTCTGTGCAATAATAATAAGGTATTGATACAGAATGTTTGTTTACTTGCACAATAGAGCAGTTTATATATCAAGATCTTATTTGCAAAAGCTCTCAACAATTTATTGTTTAATTTCCTTCTTCCCTGCTCAGTGACGGAGGCTGGCTTTGGTGCTGGACATTGGCATGGAGAAGTTCTTCAACATTAAGTGTCGAACATCTGGGCTGAAGCCTGATGTTGTGGTGCTTGTAGCCACTGTACGGGCTCTGAAGATGCATGGAGGTGGACCAAATGTAAGTGTGTGTGTAGCTGTGCGCATATTCATACATCACTTTATATTCCTGACTGCTTTAAAAATACATTTCATATATTTACTACTTTTTATATTTACTGTATATTTGAAAGGTTACAGCTGGTGTACCACTGCCTAAAGAATATATCAATGAGGTAAGCAATGTTTATTTCCCAATCTTATGTCAAATGACTTTTTTTTTTTTTTTTTTAATGATGTACTATTTTACTCCAACAATAAGTGGCGATGTTGCTCCCCAAAGGCAGGATGAAAATAAAGAGGGTTGGAAGGAGGTAGGGGAGTAAATAAATGAGTGTCTACCCCACCTCGTTCAGGCAGAGGCCCAGAACACATCATCTCCACCCCCTCCAGCTCCCTTCTTCCTCCCTAATGTGGTTTGTGTTATTCAATTAACAGGGTAAATACAATCTGTGTTGTTGAAGCTAGAGACACAGAGGCGTAATGGGAGTTGTAGTCTAAGAAATACCGTACCTGCTTTTCATCAGTCTCTCTAAAGCAACCCTAGCTGAGAAAATAACAAGAGCTTAAGCTAATTGTGCGGTTCTGTAATGAGAAACAGAAAGCACCAAAGCATGTCTCCTGAGCTTTGGATCGCTATTCTCTGGGACTGGTTCTGCTTCATGAGCGACAATTTAGTTGGGAAAAAAGAGCAGGAAGTTTCCTCTGGAAAGCTCAGCTGGTGGGATGACGTTCTCCAAGACAAACCGACTCATCCTTCTAACGAAGACCCTGATTAACCATTCAGAACCAACTTTTTATTAGATTTTAATGCTTTCCATTTTTTTGTCTAGATAATTTTATCTAAAATGTTCTTATTTAAAATCTTTCAAATTAAATCTTAATTAGATTTAAGCCTAAAATTTAGAGACTTAGATATATTTTTTTCTTCTTTTTATTGTTTTTTTTAAATGTTCCATGTTTACTTTTTTCTGTCAGAATTTGCAGCTGGTTGCAGATGGCTGCTGTAACCTGAAGAAGCAGATTCAGATCACTCATCTCTTTGGAGTTCCTGTGGTTGTTGCTCTGAATGTCTTCAAGTAAGAATAGGTCTATCTGAAAAACCCATACTGCAACATGCATTTTCTTCCCAAAACATGAAAAAATTGTTTGAAAATTATGGTTCATTAAACCATTTAAAAAAGCCATGGTTGATGTATAACCAGAATATCAAGATTTAAAGAGATAGTTCACCCAAAAAATGTAAATTCTGTCATTAATTACTCACCCTCATGTGGTTCCAAACCCGTAAGACCTTTATTCCTTTAACGACTTTATTCAACAATTTCTTCTCTTCCGTGTCAGTCTTTGACGTGCTTTCTCGACAGTACCACAGTGCATGTGTGTGCATTCCTCTTCTTGCAAACAAGGCACAGAACGCTGGCTCCTGCATGCGTCGTGGTACTGTCGTAAACATGTGTCAAAGACTGACATACAGTCATTATTGTTTTCTTTGCACACAAAAAGTATTTTTGTAGCTTCATAAAATTATGGTTGAACCACTGATGTCACATGGACTATTTTAACAATGTCCTTGCTACCTTTCTGGGCCTTGAACGTGTCAGTTGCGTTGTTGTCTATGCAGGGTCAGAAAGCTCTCGGATTTCATCAAAAATATCTTAATTTGTGTTATGAAGATGAGCCAAGGTCTTACAGGTTTGGAATGACATGAGGGTGAGTAATTAATGACAATTTTCATTTCTGGGTGAACTATCCCTTTAAAGAGAGTGTCTGATCAAAAACAGCAACAGATGGTGTCCAAATTGAGCTTATATGCGCTTAGGGTGTGTATTTCCAGTATGTCTGGAAGGTTTTTTTCCCCACTTTTTGATTAATGACCATATTTAGCCAAAGTGTTGTTTACCCTGTGATATTTGTATTTTTCTTGTCAGAATGACATTTCTCTTTCTGTGAAGGACTGACACTCAAGCAGAGATCGACCTGGTGTGTCGCATCGCAGAGGCTTCTGGGGCCTCAGCTGCTGTGCAGTGTCATCATTGGTCCAGAGGTGGGCGGGGCTCTGTGGAGCTGGCACAGGCTGTGAAGAAAGTTGCATCTCAGAACAACCATTTCCAATTCCTGTACAATCTGCAGGTGAGGCCAGGCAAAATTATTTGTAAAAAAATATATAAAATACTACAAGCCTTAAAGTAAACATTGAGCTTAGGTAAAACACGAATCCCCACTAAGACAGAGCAAATTGACTCTGATGGGTGGTTTAAACATGATCGTATCTTGTACGATGAGCTAAGTGTTGCTCACATTGTGTGTATGTCAGGTTGAGGTGGGGGGCTGTAAGGCCATCAGCTGGTTTGAGTTAACCTTAGTGAGTTTTGGAGGTTGTGACTTGATTAAGTGATGCTATGAAAGGCGCGGTAATCTCTGCTCTTGGCTTCGCCTGTCCTCTATTATCCTATTAGCAGTCTGGACACTTGCTATTCCAACCTTCTACACAATGAACTGGCTAGGGGGATTTTATGACCACCAGATAGGTGGAAGCTACGTTTTAGAGCTGAATTTTTTTTTTTTTGAATATTAAATAATTTTTGTTCATTTTCCATACATCTTTTACTCTTGTTTTGTTAAATAAGCCATGTGTTTTTTTACAGGATTCTATTGTAGAGAAAATTCGGACTATTGCACAGGAAGGTTTATGGTGCTGATGACATTGAGCTTTCACCTGAGGCTCAAGCTAAGATAGACTACTACAATCAACAGGTGAGAAGGCTGTACATTACCACTGAACATAAAAAATGCACATAATTTTGATATTTGAGGTTTTTTAATTTAAATAATAAAGGCTATATAAATATTTTCAACCTTTTAATATTCAATATTTATCTCTTATTTTAATTTATATGCGCCAATATAAACAATACATAATAAAAAAAATATACAGTATTTATCTTTATATACTTCATATACAAGAAGATAATTTTGAATGAATTGTTTGAAACCGGTGGTTTGAACTGATTCATAGAAATCTGCCAAGTCTAATGACATTTACGATGTCAAAGAATTTTAATGCTTGTATTTGTTCACCATTTTTAAGTTTCACCATCTTCTGATGTTTGATATTTAAAAATATGTTTCATGAGCTGTGTGCTCAATGATATTAAATAGTTAGATAATCTTGGCCCAATGGGTTTGAATTGCATTCAGTGAAGCAGTGCATCTCACAACATAATGGCTAATGGATGTCATGAGCCCAGAGCCAATGATGTGCATGTCTCTTGTGGATGTTAACTGTCTGTGAATCTCTCACAGGGTTTTGGTGCTCTTCCCATCTGCATGGCCAAGACCCACCTGTCTCTCTCTCATATGCCTGAGAAAAAAGGTGTTCCCACCGGTTTTATCCTGCCGATCAGAGACATCCGTGCCAGCATCGGGGCAGGCTTTATCTACCCTTTAGTTGGAACTGTAAGTGATTTTTTTTTAAATCTGATGGAAGCTCATCTTATTCCATTCTATTCCTTTCTATCTACATATCCACACTTTCCTTCCAGATATATTTGATAGCTTTCACTTATTTGATGCCATCCACTACCTCTTCACATTACTTTCTTTTATTACTTCCTTTGCTGGTAAGTGAGTGTTTCAGTTACTAATAGGATCCAGGATTATGGTTGAACCTATGATCTATGACCTTGTTAGGGCTTTTTAAAACAGCACTCATGCCAAAGTCCTCTGCCTTTATGTTTTTGCTCTCTAAAAGCCAATATTGCCTGGCCTAAGGCAGATATATCTCTCTGTCTGAATTCCTGACAATGTTTGGTTAAGGCAGTTTTCATTTAATGAGAAGTCTATTGGATTCTCAGTTTGGATTCACGATGAAACCTGTGAGACGGTTTGATTAAGCCCTGTGAAAACAGCCCTTAGAGCGTGTGTTTTTTTTTTTTTGAGGGAGACGAGGAGGTCAACTTTTGAATGACCCATTGTTTTCTATGTGTGCATGCATTTTTGTGGTTTTCATTAAGATACTCCATCCCTGGATTTTTCCCAATGTTTTCTCTACTTTCTTCCTAAACTTAGCTGGTTCACCTTAGGAACCACCATTCCAGTCAGACTTCCAACAGGGGGGGCATGTATGAAGCAAGATTCTTTATTCTCCAATTTTGTTTGTGCATTTTAAAGCTATAAATTAAAAACATTTATAAACATGCATGGAAATTAATGTCAAAATTTAAAATTGGTTTGCCTGGTTAAAAATAGGTTAAATGTGATCATTTTGATTTGATCATTTTGTGTGGCGCTATCAATATATTGCTTTATTTAAGCATCTTGACCAACTGGATTTTGTGTCACATTATAGTGCCCCAGTTTGATCGAGCCAGCATTTTTGTATCTTTTTGTCTTTGTGTGTTTGGTTGACTGGCTGAGGCTAAGGGAAGGAAACTCATTTCCGGGTTGAGAGTGAGGTCCAGGCTGCAGTGTAGGGTCAGGGTCGGGTGAGGTGTCCGTTGTGCGGCATGCTGGGAGATGGGTGACTGTGACCCAGCCCCTCCGGTCTGACCACCGCTCTGTCCCCTTTCATCTCCATGGGCCTGCTGCGGGACACACGGCCAGCGCACATGACCTCTCACCTTCAACCCGTCTCAGAATTTACTGCCAATGCTTTGAACTTCAGTGTAATCTCTTCATCTCTGTGCTGTTCTGTTTTTCTTTTTCTTTCCTCAAATCTATCCTTATTTAGTTATTTCGCTTGCTTGATTGCAATACAGTTAGATGTTAATGAGTCAGTGCTTAAATTTTAAAGCTGCAGTCCGTAACTTTTTTTGGTTAAAAATGATCCAAAATCAATAATTGAGCAAGTACATAACCAGTCAGTGTTCAAAGCTATCACCTTACTTTAGCCCGATTCACAACGGTTAGCTTATAATAATGTTTTCTAATTTGAGTGGTATGGGTAGGTTTTCGTGGGAAAGTTGAGCATGGCACTGCGTCATTACGTCACGTCTGTAAACATAAAGAAGTTTTCCCGGCTAGTAGGCTTTCGCATGTGAGGATCCTGCAGGTGGCGGCTCATTTATAGCCTTTTCTCACAGCAGCTAGAATAATTAAATGTATCATTTTGATGGCGGATTGTGATCCAGAAAGGATTGTGATCCTTGTGAGATAAATTATATTCATTTTAAATATGTTACTTACACAAGATTGTTTTTAAAGAAAACAGAAGGGAGCATGTTTGCTTTTTGGGTTAAAAGAATTTCAATATAAGGTGAAATTTCTATACAGAAATTGAAATCTTATACACAATTGGGTGTTGTTAACATATATTTGAGAATGAAGTATAACAATAATAATAGTTTTGCATATATGGGCTAACACATTCATTGGTAGCCTTTATGGTAATGATTTTTTCAGTTGGTCAAACATTAGATTCATCAATATAAGGTGAAAATTCTTATTTGGGTCATATATTCCATATATAACACATTCACCTCAAAACATTAGATTCATCCGCGCTGGAGCCGTGCCGACTCACAACCCCATGCACGGAAGATAATTCCGCAAAAGCTGCAATTCCAGGTTTCAAACCATCAAACAGAGATGGCGACAAAGAGGCAAAACTTACGGACTGCAGCTTTAAAGAATTAGTTCACTTCCAGAATTAAATGTAATTTCTGATAATTTACTCACCCCCATGTGATCCAAGATTTTCATGTTTATTTTCAGGCTTCTTTAAAAAAAAAAAACTTACCGACCCTAAACTATTGAACAGTAGTTGAAAAATACAAAATAATTATCATAATTAAATAATCTAATTTCAGACTTTCTTTCATGGTAAATGAGATATCTAGCACAATGTCTTTTCAGAGTCATGGAGTAAATTTGTAAATGTGAGTGACTAGGAGCATGAAATTGTCCAGCCATGACTTCCTGTTCCACAGGATTATAAATATGAAGAACACAAAGGCCAAATTCCCTTATATAGAATATAGTTCTGATGTGCAGAACAAGATTGTTGAGCAACACATAATAGAAAGTGGCTGTAAGAAAAGAGCTAAAACATCGAAAATCCCTATTTCCACCATCAGGGTAATAATTGGGTAGTAATAGAGGTTCCAAATCAACTAAAGATGTTACAAATCTGCCTGGAAGAGGACGTGTCTGTATCGTCCTAATGCACGGTGAGAAGGAGAGTTTGAGTGGCCGAAGACTCTCCAAGGATCACAGCTGGAGAATCATAGAGATTAGTTGAGTCTTGGGGTCAGAAACCTAAAACAATATATATATCAAACATCCTCTACATCATCACTTGTTGTTCGGGAGGGTTTCAAGGAAAATTCTCCTCACTCATCCAAAAACAAACTCCATCAAATTCAGTTGTCAGACACGACTGGAACTTCAAATGGCACTGGCTTCTATGGTCAGATGAAACTGAAAAAAAAAGCTTTTTGGCAAACCCACCAGATGAGTTTAGTACAAACAGGGATAAAAAGTACCCCATGTCCACGGTTAAATATACTGCTGGATCTTTAATGTTGTGGGCCTGTTTTTCTGCCAGAGGTCCTGAACATCTTGTTCAGATGCATGGCATCATGGATTCTATCAAATACCAACAGATAAAAAATCAAAACCTGACTGCCTCTGTTAGAAATCTTATCATGGGCCGTGTTTGGATCTTCCACCAGGACAACAATCCAAAACAAACATCAAAATAAACACAAAAATGGGTCACTGAGCACAAAATGAATCTTTTACCATGGCTGTCCCAGTCCTCTGACCTGAACCCTACAGAAAATGAGTGAGGTGAACTGAAGAGAAGAAGTACTAACATGGAGCTGTGAATCTGAAGGATCTGGAGAGATTCTGAAGGAATGGTCTCTGATCTCTTATAGGTGTTCTCCAAACTCTTCAGGCATTATAGGAGAAAACTCAGAGCTGTTACCCTGGGAAAAGGACGTTGCAGTTATTGGGTGCCAATAATAGTGGCCAACGTGATCTAGAGAAAGCATTTATTTCACAATGAAATTTTCCCCCCACTTTCAATTGCTTTACTTCAATGATAGGTTGACATTTTTTGAATGAAAGATAAAAAGGATAAACAATGCAGATTTATTTTCACAGCCGCCTTTGCTCATATTCACCAAGAGTGCCAATATTAGTGGAGGGCACTATGTGTATATATATATATATGTATATATGTATATTAGGGGTGGCACGGTACATGTATTCGTACCGAACCATCTCGGGTTGGTGCATGAGGCCTTACGACGAATACAGGCAATTCACCCCCAATCCCCAACTAAGTATTGAGTGCTGTACATGCTCATACTTTTCATGTTCATACTTTTCAGTTGGCCAAGATTTCTAAAAATCCTTTCTTTGTATTGGTCTTAAGTAATTTTCTAATTTTCTGAGATACTGAATTTGGGGTTTTCATTAGTTGTCACTTATAATCATCAAAATTAAAAGAAATAAACACTTGAAATATATCAGTCTGTGTGGAATGAATGTATACATTATACAAGTTTCACTTTTTGAATGGAATTAGTGAAATAAATCAACTTTTTGATGATATTCTAATTATATGACCAGCACCTGTATATGTGTGTGTATGTATATGTATATATATATATATATATATATATATATATATATATATATATATATATATATATATATATATATATATATACACTCCCCTCCAAAAGTATTGGAACAGTGAGGCCAATTCCTTTATTTTTGCTGTAGACTGAAATCATTTGGGTTTGACATCAAAAGATGAATATGAGATGAGAGATTAACATTTCAGTTTTTATTTACAGGTATTTTCATCTGGATCTGATACACAACTTAGAGGATAGCACCTTTTGTTTGAACCCACCCATTGCTCATGTTACCAAAAGTATTGGAACATGTGACTGACAGGTGTGTTTTGTTACCCTGGTGTGGCCTATTAATTGATTATTCAAACAATAAATAGCACTGAATGTCTGCGCTCAGTTTCAGATCTGTGCAGACTGCATTTATAGTTGGGTTAGACGTGTAACCAACATGAAAACCAGAGAGGTGTCTATGGGTAAAAAACTAGCAATTGTGAAGCTGAGAGAAGATGAAAAATCAATCAAACCATTGCACAAACACTGGCAATAGCAAGTACAACCATTTGGAATCTCCTGAGGAAGAAAGAAACCACTGGTGTACTAAGTAACACACCTCGAACGGGTAGATCAAGGAAAACATCAGCAGTTGACGACAGAAGCATTGTGACAGCTGTAAAGAAAGACCCTAAAACAACTGTTAGTGACGTCAGCAACAACCTCCAGAGGGCAGGAGTGAAGGTATCACAATCTACTGTTCGCAGAAGACTTCATGAACAAAAGTACAGAGGCTACACCAGAAGATGCAAACCACTCATTAGCAAGAAGAATAGGAGACGAGCCTCAAAAATTCTGGGACAAGGTTTTATGGACTGATTTTATGGACCAAAGTGATGGAAAGGCTAAAGTTTGGAGAAAAAAGGATCTGCTCATGATCCCAAACATACAAGCTCATCTGAAACACAGTGGAGGTAATGTAATGGCTTGGGCTTTCATCGCTTCTTCTGGGACAGGTTTATTAATCTTCATTAATGATGTAACACATGACAGCAGCAGCAAAATTAACTCAGAAGTCTACAGAAATATTTTGTCTGACAATTTACAGAAAGATGCAACCAAACTGATTGGGAGATCCTTCATCATGCAGCAAGATAATGACCCAAAACATAGTGCCAAAACAACAAAGGAGTTCATCAGGGCAAGAAGTGGAAGGTTTTAGACTGGCCAAGTCAATCTCCACACTTAAACCCTATAGAACATGCCTTTTACCTGCTAAAGAAGAGACTGAAGGGAGTAACCCCCCAAAAATGAAAGAGGCTGCGGTGAAAGCCTGGAAAAGCATCACAAAAGAAGAATGCAAAAGTTTGGTGATGTCAATGGGTCACAGGCTTGATGCAGTTATCGAAAGCAAAGGATTTGCAACTAAATATTAAGTCTTTTTCATTTTAATCTGTTAATTCTATCTGTTCCAATACTTTTGCTCACATGAAAAATGGGTGGGTTCAAACAAAAGGTGCAATCTTCTAAGTTGTTTATCTGATCCAGATATGAATACCTGGAAATAAAAGCTGAAATGCTGATCTCTTGTCTCATATTCATATTTTGATGTCAAACCCAAATGTTTTCAGTCTACAGCAAAAATAAAGGAATTGGCCTCACTGTTCCAATACTTTTGGAGGGGAGTGTATATATATATATATAAAACTCTGAAGTATACATTTCTGAAAATTTACTCCATGACCCTGAAAAGACATTGTGCTAGATATCTCATTTACCATGAAAGAAAGTCTGAAATTAGATTATTTAATTATGATAAGTATTTTTTTTATTTTTGAACAAGTGTTTAATAGTTTAGGGTCAGTAAGGTTTTTTTTTTTTTTTTTTTTTTTTTTTTGAAAGAAGCATCTATCATTTATTTGATCAAAAGTACAGTAAAAACAGTAATGCTGTAAACAGTAACTGTGATTTGTGAGTTAATTTTACATTTTAAATAATGGTTTTCTATTTTAATATATTTTAAAATGTAATGTATTATGTAATGGTAAAGTTCAAATCTTTTAGCAAACTTTACTCCAGTCTTGTTTAACCCTTGCGTGACCTTATGGACATTTGTTGTTCTTTTCAGTTTGTTTGTTTTTTTATCATTTTGCCTGGGTTAATGCCAACTGCATACATTTTGGCACAGGTGTGCATTTTTATTGGAATTGTAATATTTCACCCTCATTTCCTTTAATAAATCTATTTTACACAAGGTACAAAAAATAGTTCCTCTCAGGACCTTAAGGACAAAAATGTCCTCATTGAAACCCATTAAAACTGCAATTTGTAATCCCAGGGCCATTTAACTATAAAATTATGCAGTCTTTGTTAATAAGCTTTCATTCTGTTGGCAAGGCTTAAAAATGAAAATTAAAACATTTTACCACATGGTGCCATTTTCTCAGGTTTGGCCTATAAAGCAAATACTCACATTTTTCCTGTTTTCTGCTTTTGCAGTATTATAGAGCCAGTTGGATAAATTATGCAGCTATAATTGTGTGGGTTTGTTGGTATGGATGTCAGAGTGTGGTTTGTATGTGTGTCCTAAAAAAAAAAGTGTGTTTTTGTGTGTGCACCTGTAATGTTTGAGAGAGAGAAATTATACTGTACTGTGAAACACAAATCCCACCACTGTGTATGCCTTTGCTGGAATCTAATGGGAAAAGTTTGGTGCTGCACCCAAACTAAATCATACTAAAAGTTCAGTTTTTGAGATATCAACCTCAAATTTGGAACACAACTTTTTTAGATTTATGGCTTTGATTTACTAGCAGTGTTCAACATTATAAAATATTTATTTTATTAAAAAAAATTCTCATAAATCATTTTCATAAACTTAAACCTCTGTAACTTTTTTGGTTTAAATTTTTTACAACTTTAACTTCAACAATAATCTGTCAAGGGTCTTCTTTAAAATGAGACCAAAGTTAAGTCTGTACTCCCAAGCTTCAAATTTTCATGACAGTTTTTGGACATTTTTGTGCTCTATTAACCTATGTGTAACTTTTTTTAATTGACGCACAAGGGTTAAATCATTAGTATTTTTTATCCATTTTTACAGCTACTAAAAAGATTGCGTTATTTTATAAACACGTTTCCTGTCTTTTAGTCATAGTCATAGTCAACTTTCATTTTAAATGGCATGTAATCATTATACAGGCAAGTCATATCTGTTCCAATCATTTCTGTGCATTACTGTGTGGCTCAGGCTACAAGACAGGTGTGTGTCATTCTGCCTGTTACTTTCAATACTAGGCCCTGAGGGACAAAGCAGGCATGGGGGGTTACAGGAGGAAGGAACTGATGTCATGCACCAGATATGTGAGGGAGGGGTCAGCCAGAGAAGAATGAGACTCAACGGATCTTAGCTTCCATTCAACTCAGGAAATTTATTGCCCAAATCCGTGTCTGCTGTAAGCCGCACAATGAATTCCTGATGATACTGCTGGAAGGCTTATGGTGTTTTGGCAACCTGACCACCACACTGACATGAACACGTCAACAGCAGACTGGTGCAAAGAGCATGTTCAGTAGAAAGTATAAACGGATACAATGGGCTGTGGAAAACATGGCCCATTTGAACCAAGTGTTCAAATGAATTAAGTTGCCATTTGTTCTTGAACAGTGACTACATAATGGAGAATTGCGTAATTAAGCTATTTTTTAGCTTAATTTAGAATAGCAACTAGATTTTCAGTTTATTTGCATGGCATGCTTATATGACGGCACGAAGTAAACTTTTTAACCTAAAGGAAAAAACAAACTGCTGAAGTGCAGATTTGTATCTTGGTCAATAACTGAATCCCTTGTATGTTTTTTTGGCACCGAAGCCATCTCAACACCACACAGGCAAGTGGATCATGGCCTTTTAAGGGAAATTGCTGAGACAGTGTTGCATTTGGTTTACTCTTTATAGGGGTCAAGCACCATAGGTGCATTGACACACCCCCTGTATTGTTTTCATCATCTGAATACTTGTTCTGAATTTGAATTCATCTTCTTCTGAAGAAAGGTTGTGAAGTCTGTCTCAGAGATAGGGGGAGGGTCAGAGCTTCAATCTGACCAATCTGGGTTCAGTCTCTTGGGCTTTTAACAACAGTTTGACATATTGCATTGATACTCTAAAGTAATTTCCACCCTCTGCCATAAGGGTACTTTAGCAAATTGGAAGAAAGTGACATTTATTGGTAAGAAGTTTGTACAGTTGCTAAGTATGTCCAACATTTGAATAATTTGGACATAGTCCCAACCCTGGTCTGTTTTACATTCTTTGGGTCATATTCAAAGTTGATTTATCCAATCTATGGAGATTTACCCATTAGTACAGCCACATTGTGATGTCATGCTGTGGACTATACCTTTTGTCAGTTTGCCAACTTGTTTTCCTTTTAGATCTTTTTTTATAAAAATAATATGTAGAATGAAAAAAGATTTAGAGTCAGATTTCGCTCAAATTAGTCAACTGGTTCACCTTATCTTTCTATAAGGAAGTCAATTTATTCTAATAAGCTATAAAACAGCTCCTGGGTTGTCATGCATGAGAGGAATCTTTCTCTAAAATATTTAAAGCTCTGCTTGCTGTGATGAGGATTTGTTCTGAGAAAAGATGGAGGGTTGGGATGGATGATGTCTTTCTTCATTCTCAGAACATGAAAACAAAGGTTAATCAGTCATGAGAACTTGGAGCTGAAGCAGTTCAGATTGATAACGTCCATGGCATTTTGGATCTTTATATCTGAGACCTCTGTGAAAATTATAGTTTTCATTCTCTGGGCAAGGTGAAATTGCTGGATAAACGATGTACTGTTTTCTCTCTCTTTTTCTGTCGTGGTCTCTTTATTAATGATAATTTAATTAAGATAATTCATTTCTTTTGCCTGGGTCTCACATGTGTGCAGTCACTTGATTTTAATCTGTGGTATTTTTAAGGCTGTTCATTTTTCTATTATATAATCAATTGGTTTGACCACTGGCTATAGATTTTGTTGTTAGGGAATTAAAATGATGACCTTTAAATTTTACTTGTAATGATTTAATCCTAAATCTGCATACTTTTTAAAACTGAGTGAATATTAATGACTTGTATACACTGACTTGTTAACATTTGCAAAATCCATGTTTAATTCCTATTCTAAAACATTAAAATCTTTAGGCATCCTTATGTTTTATCACAGTAGTAATAGACGCAACCGTTTCAAAATGATGGCAAAATTGGGGGCTACTAAGGACCACAATTGTCTCTTTAAAAACACTGCATGCATTAGATGATAAATCTGGTTTTAGTGGTTCCAGCATTAGGTTCTGTTTGTAATTGAGATTTATATGCCAGAGAAGTCATTTGGAGGTAACAAGATTTGCCTAGAATAGATGTTTAGGTGGTTTGTTAAACATGCTGTAACATTGTTGAAACCAGCTCTTTGATAAGAATGAATTTATGATCTTGAAGTTAAATGAATCTAAAGGACATGGACTAATTTAATCACTCGTTTATTTATCGTTATACTAAGTGCATAAACTTCATTCAACAAACCTTTAGTTCACACAGACTCTTTTAAAGTGTGCTGTAATGTTTTGTTTGCACATAAAAAAATATTTATTGGCTATCAAAATGTTTCTTTTTTCTTGTACACTGAATTATACATTTCTTTCAGATGAGCACCATGCCAGGCTTGCCTACGCGACCCTGTTTCTATGACATTGACCTTGATCCTGTGACGGAGGAGATAAAAGGACTCTTCTGAAGACATTTCTACAGTCCCACACATGCTTTTGACCAGTAAGAACACAATTAAGACTGACAGAACAATGACTTTTTGTTTTTGTGTTTTGCTCATGCCACACAACAAAAAGGTCAGATTTGATTGAATCTACCTAAAACTCTCTCCATTAATTTCTTTCCCCTCTTTCTTGCTTTCTCCCATTCTTAGGTGTTCCTCAGTGTCCGTGTAGGCCTCCATTCATATGCCACTGATTACAGCTCATCCACTGCCTTCTAGCAATGAAACTACTGTGTTAGATCGACAAACATTCCTTCTTATTTGTTTTGTTTTTTAACCAAATTTAACTCCTAAATCTTAGCTACTTCATGAATTTTATACTTAGCAGTAGCTTCTTGCTTTTCCTAAAATTTAATTCAATTTTTAGTTGTTGGTTTGGAGAGTTTGGAGTTTTAGGCTTTACATTTAATTTTTATTTCTGTAAACACTTCTGTTTACATAGTGTTTTAGTGTTTACAATTTAATGACGCACAAAAGCTTTTAAACTCATTCTATGTAGTTAAACATTCCATTAATGCTTTAATATTTCTGTCTTAAATTTTTCAGATTACCTATTGAATATGGTAACAATATTCAAGCAAACTCCATTTCTTTTCTTTTTATTTGAATACTGCTACTATTCTCCTTGTGTAGCATTAAACCGTTTCAGATGTTTGTTATAGCCAAATATGCCATGAATATGTCTGAGGTGCTTTTATTTAGACACTACACAAAACAAAATTACAAGTGGTGTTAGTGGTTTGACACCTGTTCTCTCTCTCTCTCTCTCTCTCTCTCTCTGTTATAAATTACATAAATGTACAAGTGTTGCATAGATCTCACTACCTGCGAATGCACATTTTCAGCATGCATGTGGGTACATGCCAGAAAGTCTTGTTTTAGACGTTCTAAATTAGACGTTCTTATCTGTTATTCTGAGTCTTAAACTACAGTGTGCTACGTGAGTAAAGAAGAATTCCATTGACTGTTGTAATAGTTATGTATGCTTGAAAACCTGTATGTTCCCAGTGATGATAGATTCTACAGTGAAAAAGGCAGTCAAAACAAGATGACTGGCCAGACAAAAATAAAACAACAATACTGAAGATTTTCATTCCTTCATTTTATTTTTGTTTATCAATGGGCCACTTTTACCAAACATTTAATGGTTCAGCATTCATTGTGTGTGTGAGAGAATGCATTAGTGATGTGTACACATGTATGAACGAGTTAATGAATCACTAATCCATATTGTGAAGTCAGGCTGTTGGTCCACAAAGATGAAATTCCTCTAGATTAGATTTTTTGGTCTTTTATTAGGATAAAGAGCTGTGATGTATTAAACAGTAGCAGACTGACCCCCACAGGGTCTTTCCATTCTTTTGCCTCTACAGGATGCAGTCCCATCAGAGACACCCTGTGAAGGCAGCAGTACTCATTCATACCCCTTTCAAAGAGAGGCCTGTTGCTTCTGTCATTGAAGACACCCATAATTAGCTGACCAGCTCAGCTTGACATTTACTCAAATACTCACACACAAAAACTTGTAGTCTCTTGTACTTCTAATCTCTTGCCTTATGGAGTTTTTTTTCTTTTGGGTACCCAAAATGAATGGCCATTAGTCCAGGGTGTTATTCCTTTTTTTCCATGTTGTAAAAAGACCTTTAAAAGAGGGGAAAGTAATTATTTTAATTTTTAGTGTGTGGGTTTTTGTTGCTGCTATAGTGACTGCTGCCCTTTTGACCTTTTGTAGGGCTTTTTACTGCTTAATTAATGCATTTCACTCCAATACTCTACAGTTCAAAAGTTTTGGGGATGTTCAAAAGTTTGAACATTTCTTATACACACCAATGCTGCATTTAATTGATCAAAGATACAGTAAAACAGTAATACCATAAAATATCATTTAAAATTACTTTTTTTTCAGTATTTTAAAATGTTTATTCCTGAGATGGCAAAGCTGAATTTTCAGCAGACGGTACTACAGTCTTCAGTGTCGCATTATCCAATATGCTGATTAAAACATTTATTACCAATGTTCATAAGCAGTTGTGCATATACATATTGTGGAATACATGATACATTAAGGATTATCTGATGAATAGAAAGTTCAAAAGAACAGCATTTATTTGAAATGGAAATTCTTGTCTTTGCTTTCACTTTTTAAAAAATCATAATGGCCCCAAACTTTTAAATGGTATTATATAATAATAACATTGTGTATCATTGTGGTTATTACAGCATCAGCCTGTTAGCTTAACAAATACTGGGAACTCTAAATTAGCTGTACCGAGTCTTTAACGTCAGTCCTTTTTAGAGGCAATTCATAAAGTTCAAGTAAGAATCTCAAAATCTTCAAGTCGTCAGTCATGTTTCAATTAGGTTATGTTGTCTGGGTCACAGAGATGCTGATTCAATCATTTTATGGCTGTTCTTTTGTGACATTTAGACAAAATCTGGCAAGTCAAGCACCAATTATTTTTGTTCTTTTTTATTTGCCTCATTTAGCATCAGCTGAAAGGCAAATTAGACATTATTTACTAATAAATGTAATTGCTTTGGATTTCACACTTATTTGTCATTGGGCCTCATTCTGCACCAAGTGTCCATAAAGGTAACTGAACATCACAATTATGATTTTGAATCACTTGGACATGGTAGTACATGGGCAAAGTCAATGTTATATAATTCAATTACAGTGTGAAAGTATTACGATACAGTGTGAACCTTGATGAAATTAGGAATCCACAACCTATAAAATGTTGAATATAAGTTAATCACTGCTCTAAGTAATAAGAGAAAGTTTTTTGAGGACAAAAAAAAGTTTTTTGCTTATGCCTTTTTAAATTATGTATTTAACAATGAGCTCAAAACATACCACTTCTCTTACCACCACAAACTACTGTCTCTAAATATGGTCTGGGTATTTCTGAAAGGCAAACATGTCTTCAGTCCATTCTTTAGCTAAATGTTTTTCTCTCTTTTATTATAGTGTAAGTTATCCTAACAATGACCAAATTTTTGCCTAGCACAGCATATAGGCATCTACAGGAATGTTCTTTGCATAACATAAACATAGCCAAATTACCTAAACTAATGCATAATGCATTCGGTTTTCTTAAACTGCTTAAAAAACTGAATGCATTATATATTTTAATCTTAACCCTTACACTAGGTGTTGTTTACTTCTCTACACACAGAACCAGTGTATTGTGCCACCACAAGGTGGCTTGTGCAAACTTGGTTGTGATTCGCAAGTGGCCTGTAATTTACGCATTTAAAGGTTCTAAACAAAATGCCTTGGAGCACAGCCAAACATGCAATTAACAGAGAGAAAGAGGGACCTCACTGCACGGTTGGTTTAGATGCATGCATGTGGATGCAAACTACAGTGCCCTCTTAATTCGAGATTTCCTGCGGGACATGTTCCATTGGGCTGTTTTTCTGTGGAGGCCCATCCGGCACCCAATGTTGACATTCCCACTGTCTGTAAATAAAACCAGGGCTGAAGCTTAAGCTTTAATATTTTTATTACTGCAGCTGCATGCCATTGTAAAATTAATGGTTCTGCATACTTTTAATTTTACTAAGAGAGGCAGGTGCTGTATTAAAAATCTTAACATTCTATGAAATTTCATGAGCAGTTTAAATGAAAATCAAGCATATAGTTTATAATGAGCACTTTTTGTTCTCAAAAATGTTTTATGGGGTAGGGAAACGGGGTGTTGTAAGACATTTTGTTACTGTAACTACTGAGAAATACTAACAGAAAACAATGTTTTCAGTTTCAATTTTCATTTTATTTTAATTACTTAAGAATAACATCAGCTTATAAACCAGACAGAATTGTAAATTCTTGCCTCAAAGTGTATTTTGTCCATCTAAATCTAGAATTTGTATGATTATCTCAGAGGTTGTTTGCCATATTCACTTTGTAATTGTGTGAACTGATGGTGTTGCACTCCCAGGTCTCTCTCTGGTTTGATGCTGTGTGTAAGGCGTGTCTGGCTGCTCTCCATGTGATACTGATGGGAGGAGGGCTCCTAAAAGTGAACCTACAGACCCGTTTCAACACTTTCCAAAGCAGACAACCCTCGGGACGGACTGCAGGGCGCATTTACACGGGCTGTTGGATACCTACTTCCTTTTGAACGCTCGTTATTTGACTAAGAGTGGAGAAACAGCGACGTTATTCAGCATGGGAGCGACACCATCCGTGCAGCGGGACGCGAAGAGCCCTGAAGATGCGCCAGAGGACATCAGCGCGGAGCTCAGCGACACTCAGGATGGAGAAAACGTAGACGGCAAGGTAACACTGCGCTTGAAAAGTAATATTGTCGCTCTGATGTGACATTTTGGATGTGTGTGGGTAAAAGAGGAGTAAAACACTGAACATGCTCACCTAAGTATCCCCATCCGGGACCCCTTGAGTCAGATGTATGGCGCAGCCAGTTATTGAGCTTAGCTTTATGTAAACACCTGATACCTCTGACAGCTGTGACTGCGCTGAGCGCTTTTGTGATTCGCCTCAGCAGGTAGGCCTATTCGAGAAAACGTTGAAACGTGTTTGCTTATGTCTATTCTTAGAGCTTGTCTTCCATTTTAATGAGTAGATTTGCAGTGATGCAGTATTGAGGCAGTCAGATTGACTCCACCGGTTATTACAGCAGAGGTGCGACACTTTTTTTGGTCCAGACAACAACATGGGATGTCGTCAGGGAAAATACATTTGAGATATGACTGCATTTCTATCCCGTTCACAATTCTTCATGATGAAGGTGCATGTTCTCAATATTTTATGACATAGTGAGTCAGATATATCCGCCTGGTTGGGCTCATTAGTGTTTGAATATTTTTGCTTGATATCATGCTAGAATTATCATTCAAGTAACGTAGTTCTGCTTCTGATCATTAACATTCAAATGCAGTAGTACTGTCATACTAAAAATTACACATGTTGATATTAAATATGACAAGTGTGATAATACATTTATACAGGTGTTTCAAACAAGACATTAGAGTTTATAGAGGGCATAGAGTTAAACTTTGGTAAGTTAATTTCGTTATATTTTAGTAGCCTATAAATTGAACTTTTCTTACTCTTTGTGAGTTGCTAACCAACAAATGGACTGGAACAGGTTGTGATTGGAGCAACAGCAATTTCCCCTTCTTTCTGTATTCTGTAATCACTGTGTTTTAGATCCACTCCGGGTTTTCCATTTCCCATTTGCTGATGAGAGAAACCCCACTCTGAGTGATTCTGGAGCAAGAAAAAAGATTTTGATTTTTGAAATTTGTGGTTGATTTGTATGAAGTCGTATAATCATATCTGTACTTTTTCGTACAATCTGCTTATTTCCCACTGACGGTTAGGTTCAGGTGTGGACCTTCATGCTAACTCTTTATTTTTTTTTTTTTTTAATTATGTTTTTTTGCTAATCAAATATACGTATTCATAAGAAATTGCGACCTTGCAAAACAGTTTTGTTTTGTCATAAGATCGGGTTGGCTCCAACCAGTCTGGGATTTTTCACTCTTGCATGATGCTTTACCTAATTTAGAGACACAAATTTGCACTATGCTGTTATTTCTTGTCATGTGCCAAATCACGGGATGCATACTTACACCTTGGCGTTATATTGCTTCAAAGAGCTATGTATCAAAATGACAGTATAATGTAGTAAGAGAAGCCATTGCAGAAAACTCAGGGGTTTACCAAGAATCACAGGATGATTTTTGACAGAAACTGACCATCTTATACTATGATTTATTATACAATTACATCAATTTTAAGAGATGCTTGAGTGAGTCTTAAAAGTAATAGTTCGTTCAAATATGAATACCCCCTCATGTCATTCCAAACTAGAACACAAATATATTTTGAAAAACGCTGGTAACCAAATAGTTTTGTTTGCCTTTTAAAAAAACACAGAAACATTTGGTAACTGTAACTGTCACGGTGCACACACCAGGTAGGAACAAGGACACGCAGACGAGGACGTAAACTCAAAATAATAGTCATAACATAACTTAACGAGTAGACCAGACGAAATCAAACTAACAGACAGGACTATAAATACACAGGTTCATAGATAATTAGCAAACACAGCTAAATCATAATGACTATGGACACAAGAGGCGGGAACACATAACACACGACAGATGGGCGGTTGGAGGCCCCTCAGGACAAACACGGACAGGAACACAGGACGGGGACCTCCAGAGTGAACAGACAGACAGGGACCATGGCGGAGCTGGGAGCTCTGGAACATGGCGGTGCAGGGAGCTCAAGGCCATCGGAGCTGGGAGCTCTGGAGGCCATGGCATTCTTCGGGGGCCTTGGCCTCGGTCCTCTCCGGCCCCTACAGCCGGAACTCACCCCCCCCAAAAAATTTCCCTGGGGAATTAGGGGGTTCAGGAGCCCTAAAAACAACATGACAGTACAAAACACGCAGGAACGCCCTCCAGGACCAGACAGACAGGACAGGACAGCCCACAGGAACCAGAAGCCCTTGGGCTGGCTTGGACAGGTTTCCTCTGGGCAAAAACAGAGGCCCTCATCCCTCAGAACCGCTTCCACCTCCACACAAGGGGCAGGCAGCTACAATGGCCTCCATGGCCACAACAAGAGCATGAGTCAAGGCGGGCATTGCAGAGGCATTAGTCAGCGGCGATCCGGTGGCGTGATCTCCCGATGGCCCCTGGGGGAGCGGCAACCCGGGAACTGGCAACCAGCCGGCGGGCTAGGAGAGCCACCGCCGGATTCTCCCGCGATCGGCGGGCATGAGGGCTCGCGGCCAGTGGACTCGCGGCGACATATGCCGTTGACACGGGCTAAGCGAGATGACGAGCGGCGACTTCCTTGCCGCGGGAGCAGACACAGGAACAAAATAAAAAACTTTGCTGTAGATGTTCTTGTACATCTACTTTAATGAAGACAGTAAATTCAGCCTTCACAGGTAAATCATAGGAGCTGAACATACTTAACTCATAATGATGAAACAAGGACAGGAAACAAACCAAATATGGACACAAGATACACATGACACACATGACAGAGGACTGACAGTAACCTACAACTGTATCCATAACATAACTTTTTAATATTTTGGCATAAATCCTATGATAATTTCATCTGATGTTAACACGATCAAATCCCATATTGATCACATTAATTATTTAAAAAGTGCTTTTACACAAAAACCATAGAAAACATTATTGACAAAGCCATTACAGAGATGATCCCAGTGTATTAGTTTTACATATTTGGAAGTGGAAAGCATATTTGCTGTAGATGTTCTTGTACATCTACCAGTAAATTCAGCCTTCTGGAGCTGAGATGATATTACTGTTGTAGGTTGCTCATTTATTTATTTTGCCAAAGAGATCAGCACAACAACAGCATTAATTGTGAAACTTTATACAACAGACCACAGCTTGTTTTAGAAGAGTAGCCTATGTACAGAAATATGATGGGACACATTTTGTTCCTGAAAAGGGTTACAATTCTGTTCAAAGAAGATACAAACAAGACAATGACCTTATATTTTGTTTTCTCCCAACATTCCATTCTTCTTCTTCAGCTGTTTAGTTTCTGTGAAGTGCATGATGATTGTCTGACCAGCTGAGCTTGTATACAGTATGTGCCTTTTTTTTAACAGGCGAGCCTAAAGGAATAAACATGTAGTTGTTGGAACAAGACACAAAAATCCCTGTTAAACCCATTAAGTTTTGTGACTTCTCTGAATTTTGTGTAAATCTAAATCTAGACTGAAACATGTCGAAACGTGTGTGAGATATGGAATATTCAAAACTCGCGTGTTTGTTATTTATCAGATAAGGACCCTTGAACAGGTGTGGTCTGGCAAGACACTAGAGACTGCCCTGTCAACAGTGTATGTGTGTGTGCGCTTTAGAAATACAACTACATGCTGTGTATACAGCGTTTGTGTGAGGCGCCCTACTGGAGATATGGTTGATAAACATCCTCTCTGGCGCGCATAGGAATTTTAGTAATTTCTCTGTTTCGCACACACTTGCACTATCTAAAATCGGTCAAAACATACACGAGGTTGAGAACCTACTTAGACATCCCCTCACATTTTAACATTTCCTCCCCCTGAAATGCCTCCAAAACACTCACTATGTTAAAAAACCAACAAGGGCTGAACCTCAGCTCTCGACTCTTTTCAGACTGTTTGCTGTGGATTCAATGGCTAAGCCCCAAGACTCAATTGCAAACATAAACTCACAATAATGCCTATGTTTCCCTTACTATGAGAGACACACTCGGGCCTTTTTCCAAACCAACAATACACTGATTGACAAGTTCATAAACACCCTTTAGTTGCGATTATCTGGAGTAGATTCACACTATTCAAAGCCTGAAAACACTCGAAACCTGCGATTAGCTTGCGTAAACTTATTTAACTTTATGAAGAATGGTATAAAACCCTTTACATGTCAGAGCGGTAATGAGAGTGGGGTGGTGTGGGAGCGTTTGCAATCAGATAAGAGCCTCATAAAGGATGGGACCCGCGAAGAGGGGGGAGGAGTGGAGAACGAAGAGAACAGAGGGCCCATTTAGGATGGGCTGGAGGACAGGTCCCGGGGCAGAGGGGTGCTGTGTGTTCATCGGCCCGAAGAAAGAGAACTAGAGAGAGGGAGAGAGTGATGCAGGGAGGGGGACGTGGGAGGAAAGTTGCTGGTTTGAATGGGAACATATCATGTAGAAAGAGTGAAAGAGAGGGCAATGGGAGGGAAAACAAGTAGATGGATAATTAGCATGTGCTTTGCTGCTGGAGGTGACAAGAACAGTAAATGTGAGAAATGGAGAGAGAGGTATATATATTTCTTTTTGCATGTGAAAGAAATGAGAAAAACATGAGATGTCATGCTGACTCTTGTGTGGTCACATTGAATACAGGTAGTGTTGAGAAGTGAGATTTTCATTTTTCACTCATTAAGGTGAAAACCTTACTGTGAGAGACAGAGCAAAGATGAACGCGCATTGATAGGTGGCTCAATTGTACAGAAATTCTGTGAAATTCTGTTTTTAAGTTCATACTAATGGTCGTTGGTACTAATCTCAACTGAAATTACTATGAAACTTTGTTTTTATTAAACAAAAAAACATGTAATCTTTAACATGAAGGTTCAACGTGATAGCATTAATTTGATCAAGATTTAAAAATGATGTAAAAAATTGTGGGTCACACTTTATTTTAAGGTCCAATTCTCTCTATTAACAAACCATTAACTATGACTTTCACCTCAATAAACTCGTAATTTGCTGCTTATTAATAGATAGTAAGGTAGTTGTTAAGTTTAGGTTTGGGTAGGATTAGGGATGTAGTATCATGCAGAATATGTGCTTTATATGTAATAAACAGCCAATATGTTAATGATAGGCATGCTTAAAAGCAACTAGTTAATAGTGAGAAAAAGTGCTACCAAATGTTGTTCATTGTTCATGATACCTAATAAGCAGTTTTTGACTCTCCAGTCATAGCATTCATTAATTTCAAATGCCTTTGATCACACTGACTTGAGATCAGTGACTGAGGTTCATAGTGAAGTGGTGCTCAGTAAGTCCTATGGTCAGAGGATCTGATCCAGGATCAGCAGATGAGTGAAAATAGGGACTGGAGTCAAATATAATGCAATGTAGGATGTGATGGAAGTGCATGCAGACATCAGGGAATCAGTGGTTAATGAGGGTTTGGCAATGGTGGCCTGTCAGGCTGTTTGCTCCACCGTCCCATTCACACTAATGCACCAGAGTGGGAGTGGGGACTTCCTGAGGTTTGACTGCAGGGAGGAATTTGTTAAATGGCTCAGTTAGTTGGAAAAGTTGTCTGTTCAGCTGACCTGGATATTTAATATATAAAATTATATAAAATAATAATAATTTAATAAATTAGTCTTGTGATTATTATTATATAATTTTCACACTTTAAGGTTCAAATGTAATGAGTGTAAGCACCTGCTGACCACTTGGATGTATACATTCAATGCATTGTCATATGACAGTTTTGAAATGCACTAATGCAGTAAGGGAAAGTGTATGAAAAGACCATTAGTCTTTTTTTAGAGGAAAGAGGGAGGCACTTAAAGTAATTCACTTAGATGAAGGATACAGATGGATAGTGAGCTGTCATCAGCCAGAGAGAGGGAAAGTAGAAGAGAAGAAAAAATAGATGAGTGAAGGGTGGGCTGGGGAAAATCTATTTACATATAATGTCAGGTTTAGGAAAACAGATTTTCTTGATTCTTTTTTTAGTAGTTATAATCCATTTATGAGGTGTTTAGTTAAACATCAGTTATTAAAGGGACCACCCTGTTTCAGAGCAGGACTTCCTGTCCAGAAAAGGAAATTAGAGGAGGCATGATGCTAATGAAGTTACTTCCTGTTTAAAGATCCAGTTATTCTCCTGATTATGTGTTATTTAGAGCAGAGATTTAAGCTATTTTTAAATCATTTAACTCATTTACACATAGAGCTTGTCTGTGTCTTGACAGGTCTGTTCTCAGAGGCACATGATGGCTGCTGGCAGAAGGGCAGGGATCCAAATAAACAATCTTATTTTACTAATGTGGAATTAAAGAAGCAACATTTATAAATATTTCACACCATAAAAAACTACACTCTAAAAAATGCTGGGTTAAATATGGACAAACCCAGCGATTGGGTTGTTTTCAATCACAGTTGGGTTAAATGTTTACCCCAGCCTTCTGGGCAGTAACCCAACCGCTGGGTCAAAAACAACCCAATCGCTGAGTTTGTCCATATTTTTATTTAACCCAGCATTTTTTTAGAGTGTAGCTATAGACATCATAAAATATATACAGTACATATATTTAATGTAGTCTGAGTTGATATTGTAATTAAAAGAAATTAGTACTTTAATTCAGAAAGGAAAGACATTTGCAGTGTTACAAAATATTTCTATATCAAATACATGCTGTTCTTTTGAACTCTATATTCATCAAAGAATTCTGTATCTTAAAAATTTGTATCGTTTCCACAAAAAAAAAACATCAAGCAGTACAACTATTTTCGATATGATAATAATATGAAATGTTTCTTGCGCATCAGATGAACATATTTGATTAATTTCTGAGGAATTATGTGACACTGAACACAGAGTTATGGCTGCTGAAAATTCAGCTTTGCCATCACAGGAATACATTACATTTCAAAACATATTCAAATAGAAAATAATTATTTTAAATTGTAATAATAATTCACAATATTATTGTTTTTACTGAATTTTCGATCAAATAAAAGCACCCTTGGTGAGCATAAGAGACTTCGAAAACATTTGAAAACACAACATTTTTGTGTGTATTCATTGAATTCTTTGCTAATATTTTCTTTTGTTTGTTGTGTACAGAAAAGGAATCAGTGAAGCTTTGAACCAAATTTGTGTTTAGAAATACAGACAGTCTTTTCACTCATTCTGACCCTACTGGTGCCATCTCAATTTCCTTCTCTCTGTCTCATTGGATCTCTCCAATTAGAAAGGACCTGTTTACATGGGTCAAAATAGAAGGGTTCTATTTTCACCAGCCAACTCTCACTGTCCTCCTCCATCACATTAACTCTCTTTTTTGTTTCTACTCCCCTCCTCCCCTCTCTCCCTCTTTAGAAGTTGGCCTCATAAAATGTTAATAAGTGCCAGAGTTACATAAAAACACAGTCTTCCAGAATAGAAAAAACAGAGGCCAATGAGGGCAAAGGTAGAAAGAAGAGACCGTTTATAATACATGAGACATCATCTTTAATTAACAATATGGAGCAAACAAATGTTTCTGTGTTCCTCAGTTTCACTCCTTTTCTCAAGTAAACAAGCAATTTCATCGTATTTCCTTATCTTCTGAGTTACTCTTCACTGGCGATGGGCATGTGCTGATAAAAGTAAAGCGCTCTCCTTGTGGAGATCCCAGACTAAGTGCTTTCATCAGGAGCCAGCATCAATAACGTTTCATTACTGCCCTGCCAGAAAAAGACAATCCCTGTCAAGCGTTTACTTTTGTCTGCACCTCACAGCTCAAGAAACCTATTGTGCTGCTGAACAAGAACTAAAGGCTCCTAGATGTGCTGTCTTCACAGCTTATTACAAATGTAGTGAAGACTATCGACTTATATATAGCTCATTTGAAGATAAACATCATCCGTAAGTTTCACTAGGATGGATTCTGAAAGTCTTTTGGATTTGAATGTGAATCCTCAACCACAGGTGATTGAATGCTTTTGAATATATTTAGGCTTTTTTAAATGACTTACAATTGTGGGTTAAATTTTTGTCATCCTTGTGCATATTGAACAAATCCATGAACAAAGGAAGATGCTGAGGGTGTTGGTAGCTATAAGAACTACAGTGTTATGATGTTCTTTTCTCTGGAAATTGGATTGGTCTGGCAGATTGTGCTGTCCAGCTGGTCCTGGGCTGTTTGCATGCTAGTTTTATTGCTTAGTAATGTTGATTGCATGGTTTTAGCTGATGTCATAACTGTTGTTTCTAGGGTGACACAGCCTCCAGATTTTTTACAAGCCAATTTTTTAAACTGTACGCAACAATCATAGATCCTCTATTCTGTTCAATGTTTTTGTTATGCATGTAGCAATCAGCCTTTGGATCAAAGAGATTATGCAAATACAGACACTCCCACACAGGGTAATAATGATGATGTCAACAAAATTAGGCAGAAGCCACAATCAGTGGATGGTCCTGGATGTAATGTCATCACAGACAGGAACCACTCCCATACAAATGAACCTCAAAACAGATGATCTGATATGTGTTTGTTCCTGAAAAAGAAGAGATGACTGCTGAGATTTTTGCAAAACATTTTGACTGCTCTTTTATTTCAGCAGTTTAACATTGCTTTTACCTCTTGTGACAAGCATTTCCTAATGAAGTTGACAGCAATAATGCATCAAATCAGGGAGAAGAGGCATATCTGTGTAGTTAAATACATGAGAATTACGCCATGCAATTGTGTTTAGCACATATTTTTGGCAGTTTTTGTGTGTATGCCTTATTTGCATAATACCTAGTGAATCTGGTGCAAAAATGCAGATATTATGTGCAAATAAACAATGTTATATGAGGGCACATTTCAGTCTTAATTTCCTTTAATGTAGCATTTTTCTCGTTTCTGAATCTATTGAGTTTTAACAGTGTTGGTGAGCTTTATCTGTGCCCCTTAGGGAGATGTAGCTCAATGAGTTCAATGAGATGTAATTAAAGTGTGGATTCCATTTGCCAGATATTCGTAAAGCTTTGTCAGATTTGTCTTCCTACTCTCCTAACAGCCCTTAAATCTGACCAAAATTCATCCGTCATAACAATCTTGGCAGATGTAAAGGCTTCCTAATGAATCCTTTATATTCACATTAAAGAACAGAGATTTGCTGTGCGAGTTAAGAGTTAAGAGTGAATGATATTTGTACCAGCTGTTTGTGGATTTTTCATCAAGATCACCTAGCATCTGATTTCTAATCACTGATGTAAGGATATGGGTGATACAGGGAGTTCGATAGCATAGTGTAACTGTGCTGGCTGTGACTGAGTAAAATCAATATTGGAAATGGGCCCTAGCATCCATTTAATTCATGGGAAAGCATCACTAATGGATAATAACTATGACTCTGTGTTTGTGTGTAAATGGCTAAGACCACCATGGTGAAGTGGTTTGTTTAGACAGTGTACTATTTCTATGAGAAAAGTTACTTTTGGTGTAGCTGTAGATTTTAGTAATTATTTATTTCTTTTGGTATGTAAAACTTTATGTACACAGAATCACTTAAAACTGTTTACAGAGTGCCTTACAGAAGACACATAGGCCTACATAAACGTTCACAAATACATATAGAAATAGATTCAAAAACAGAGTAAGAAAAAAATAAGAGAAAAAAATATACATAAAAAAATTAGAAAATCGAATGAAAAAGAATTTGATTAATTGGGGAAAAGTTCAGTTGATTATTTGGGGAAACAACTAACTGAATCAGCTGTTTTGGTCTTGGAACCATAATTCCAAATTTAAGTTTTTTGGTATGAATATGTTAGCCTTAAAGGTGGGGTATGCATTTTTTCAAAATCGCTTTAGAAAACGAGTCAGGGCCGAGTACCAAAACAAACTTGTAGCCAATCAGCAGTAAGGGTCGTGTCTACTCATGATGCAGAGGAGAGAGCGCTCATTAGTGCACATGACGGACATTAGCCGAGCCGAGCGACGACAGAAAGATAGAGATGGCAAATAAAAAAACAAAAGAGGAAAACATCTGTGGAACAAAAGAAGGCTTACACCGTGTCTACACCGGATGAGACAGTTGTCCTGTCGCGGTCTGTCTACACTGGACACGACAAAGCAACCGTTGGAAATCATTTGAAATTTGTGTCAATATGTCATAAATAGAACGTGACAGCAGTTTACTGTCTGGGATTTGTCGTGTCGCAGCGCGGCGCTCGCGTCCGGTGTAGACACGTTGTTATGATAAGGCAAGAAGTAGGACCCGTGTAAATATCGGATCAGCTTTCCAGCACTGGAGAGAACTCAAGGAGCGGGAAGGCCTGTGATCGGGCAAAGTTGCTTTGTTTCTTCTCGATAGTTGAGTAACATTGGTTTTGCTTTGTTTCACAGAACTAATCGTAACTATGTGTGGGGCGGAGCTATCAAAATAGGGGCGAGACCCTTTTGGGGTAGGGGCGTGCTTGTTTTGGTGATTTCAAATGTGGCTTCCAGAAATTTCTTACCCCACCTTTAAGGTTATCTATAAGCTAGTGTGCTCCAAAAAACGACAAAATTCACATTTAGATGATATTAGCATTCTAAACATATCAATGATCAATGATTTTTATCAGTTGTGATGTAAAGGAAACGCTATTGGCTATTTTAAAAAGGGGCGGAGCTGTTTGATATGCTCCATGCCGTCTTCCTGTTTTGCACTTCAATGGACTTTTAAACTCACATTTAAACTGCATACTTCAAATCAGCTTCTAAGTCTTACATAACCTGTTGTTTCTTATGCCCAGATAGCTTTTAAAAAAGCACATATTTCAGGTTGATCCAGCCAATGTGCATTTGCAGTCCCAAGCGTGCATCTCAGCATGGTGTTTCTATAGGATCTGGAGCTTCTAATGGCAGCTGCAGTGATGCAATGACTTTATCGATTAATGATTGGATCTTTTATTTAGAAGGTAGGATTTACTCCACCATATTGTCTGTTACACTTTCTCCCATTCACAGAAATATGAGTGAACCATCTTGGTATATATGCAGTTGTTGATGATTAAACAATGAATGGGTTAAACAATAAAAGGACTTTGAATCAAGCCTGGGGGGACACCACAAGACATCACATTGCATGCTATTGTAATCATGCCACAGTTCACAAGCCTCCAGTTTGATATTGTTACTGTGTTGTTTGTGACTTTGGCTTTGCAAGACAGCTAAACATATAAGGAAGCCAGAGGAGGAGTTAAGGACTTCCTGTTTCAGGCACATGCGCTGTTTCTCCTTCACTGCAGTGCAGAGTCTCATCAGCTTAGCGCTGTACCTAAAATAACCAGATGCTGTCCTCTCTCTCTCTCTCTCTCTCTCTCACACACACACACATACACCCTCTCTCTTTTTCTTTCTCTCAGAGGACAGAATAACCCTTCTTCGTCCTTGAAAGACAAATCATGACTCATGCCTCTTGACAAACTTCTGTGATCCCTATTTCTGGTAAAGGTGCATGTGTTTCTGTATATGAGAGTGTGGGGGGTGGAAGTTAGAAAGCACATCAAATTTGGAAGCGTCCAAGGAGAGTTGTAAAATCTCAGCACAATCATGTATTGATTGAAAGGTCACATATCACTCTGGCTCACCGCCATGCCAGGACATTTAGAAATGTTATCTTCAGATCTATACAGGGAGTTTGAGTATATAGAAAGTCCTAGAATGCACTGTAGTAAACAGCGATTGCATTTTCTGGCCTTATTAGAGATGATAGAGATGGACTGTTATCACTGGCCGAGTAAGAAGAAGATTAATATGCAAGGATTATGAAAAAAGAGATGCTCATAGGTCAAAGGAGATATTATATAGATGTACTAGTTTAGATGTAAATAACATTTAAAGACATAGTTCACCCAAAATTTCTGTCATTATTTATTTACTCACCCTCGTATTGTTTCAAACCTGTATGACTTGCTTTCTAATGTGCAACACAAAAGAATATATTTTGAAACAATGTTGGCAACCAAACAGTTTTGTATGGACAAAAAACACTGAGACATTTATCAAAATATATTTTTTATGTTCCACAGAAGGAAAAAAAGGGATGGCACAATTTTCATTTTTGGTTGAATTATCCCCTTTAGGTTTTTTTTTAAGCGTTTGTGAATGTTCATGTCTCCACCAAATTTGGTCATATGCCTCTACCAAAGTAACATTGTTAAGGCATAAAATAAAATCAGGCAGCATGTGATAATCACTATAAGCTCAGTTCCTTTGTCTAAAAACAGTTCTGTATCTTCTTTGTTTGGATAACAACATCATGTGGCTGTTGGCGGCAGTGGGGGAACTAATTTCCCTGGTGTTGTATCTAATCTTCTCAGGTCTCCTGAGAAAAAGCACTTTGTGTCTGTGCAACAACAGACGGGAAATGTCATTTGAAAGTGTAAGGGAAAGTGTATTAAAAACACTGTATTGGTGATAAGTAGTTTGTCAGTTGGTTAGGACAGTAGCAAGTTAACAGATGAGTTAAAAGCAGGTTTTGTAGGACCCTATAGCGTAGGACACTTGTAGGACCCTAGTAGTACTCCATGCTGTAAAATTCTACAGCATTTTAGTGTAGAATTTTCTTATTGAAACATTGCTTGTGTATTAGGTGAACTATCCCTTATTTCTGCCATTATTTAACCAATCCAGTTTCACTATCTCCACCAGATCCTAACTTTAATCTCTTCAAAATAACAGGAGAGTCCCGTCTGAACTCACAGGAGGACCCTTGGGATAGAGCGAGAGGAGGAGGTTTATTGTTTCAGACCGACTATGGGGGGGTTGAATCTGGGACGGTCCGGCTGATCTGCCAGAGACACAGGGAGGTCCTGTCCTATCACATTTATGTTTGCTCATGAGGGTGGCCTTAGTGACAGCTGTTTGGGGAGTGGAAGGAACAGAATACTACCAGCATCGGCAGGAGACAAATAGGGGGTCAGGAAAATCAGGAAAACGCACGGTGGGGTGGCTCGCAGCTTGGAAGGCTCCACACGGACATTTATATGTACAAGTTCCTGGAATTTGAAACAAAATCGCTCCTTTTTTGTATATTACTCCAAGTCAGTGCCAAAATTTAAATTCCTCCTTCATCAAATGAGAAGTAAAGAATTCACTGCATATGTTTCCATGAAACAAACAAATCTGAAGCCAACATGAAGGAAGTTTTAGCAAAGCAAGCACTTAATCCCTAGCTGCCTTGCAGATATGTGATTTATCAAATCTGGGTGAAGAAATGCAATGCTGTCACTATGCTATTTGTAAATGTGAAGCTCAAATGCCATAAATTTGCCGCAGTCTAATAAGTTTAGGCAAGAAGATGATGTGTTTGTCTGCCTTTGAAGCCAAAGATTTTCCTCTTCAGTGAGTGAGAAATGGACACTTTGGTGTGTGGTTCTCTGGTTCTGATTCAGACTTTGAGAAGACTGATGATTTGTGGACCTCAAAGACTGTTGTGATCTCAAGCAGTGTAACTGATTCAAATCGACTCACATGTACATTTGATATGATTAGGCGTGTAAGGGTGCAGTATATTTTGGTGGCCTATTTGTCAAATCAAGTTGTAAGCACTAGCCTGTTAAAACGCGGGGGCAGTTTACCACAGTAATACTACACTAGTGTAGATTGTTTGTGAAGTAAGTGACTTAACTGAGAGAGACTGAGGTTTTCTGTGTGTTGCCAGAGGCTGATCGTTTCACATCTGTGTTTGTGTCGAATGAGATGATGCATGCAGTTTGTGGTCTCTGAGGCTCCAATACTGAATATGTGTTACTGGAGTGTGTATGTGTGCTTAACCCCTACACAAAGCGTGTCTTTTTCTCTCATGCTGTATGAGTAGTTTACTGTTTCAAAATTCAGCTGGAATTTTGAGCAGATTAAGTTAAATAAGATGAATATGTGCAATATGTGTACATCAAAAACAGCTAAATTGTGTGTTGTCTCAATGACTGCCTCACTAAGTAAATCTTCTCCATAAAGCTGCTGACAGTCATTGATATGAATTAAATTTAGATGCCTAAAAAGAGTATGGAAATTATTTAGCCATTTTGCCCTAAATTAATAGTGAATAAAAGTGTTATGTTTTGGATCCCATTGACTTTTATCAAATGGCAGTTCTTTAAAAAAGTGGTGTGACAGAGAAAGTAAACATGCAAAATGTGCAGTGTTGAGGTGCCTCCAGGACCAGGGTTGGGAACAACTGCTTTAAAATACCTTTTTTGTGATCTGTTGAATTTTCTTTTGCCAATGAACTATGCCTTTAATAATGAAGCAGTGTGCTAACTAAGCAATAGGTGAAAGCAAGATAGCAGGAGGATACAGTGAGCAACAGTGGGGTGGCTTATAGTTTGTTGTATCAGGGAGGTTTATTTTCCCAACTGGGAGGTTTGTGTTTGGGGCATAAACAATCATCCATCATGAGATCTCAAATGCCAACCTCAATTACAGTTTCTCTGCAAGCAGATTACAATACAGCAAAAGCAAGCAATGATGGTAACAGTCACTAACAAAACTTCAGAATGGAAATCATATCCCAGCAGGGACAATTGAGCAATATGGATTCAGTTCATTGACTTTGGTCTATTATGATTCCCTGTTGCTCATAATGGGCATAAAAATGTTTATCATCCCTCTGACTTCAGAATTTGTAAACTTAACTTCAAAAGTTTTAGGGTCAATATTCAGCTAACTGTCAAACCTCATTACACAAAACACTGTTTCACCCGTAGTAATCAGGCTTAATTTAACTGTAATAGCTTTCCTTGTGGTAATCGAATTGCTTAGAGGGACAGTTCACCCAAAAGTAAAAATGCTGTCATCATTTACTCACACTCATGTTGTTCCAAACCTGTATGACTTTATTTCTGTGCAACATAAAATAAGATATTTTTAAAAATTGTATGGGGAAAAAAAACAACCTCTAAGACAATTTTCAAATGACCGTGTCCACAGAAGAAAGTAAGTAATGCAAGTTTGAAATTACATGGATGAGTAAATGAAGACAGAATTATTGGGTGAACTATCCCTTACAGTAAGACCACTTAGCTCCTCAATTTCAGTTTATCTGGACCTGTCTGCTTCAACCATCAGCTGCTGATTTTGGATCTAAAGTCTTACTCCCTGTAGACTCATTTGATAACACATTCTATCATGTTTCGTTTACACACTCTCCGAACTCGCCACCGGAGTCCCACAGGGTTCTGTATTCTGACCGCTGTTATTGTCTGTCTACAGCTTGATTAGTACATCACATGTTTTCTCTTATCACTTCTATAATGATGATACACAGCTTTACATCTAATATTCCCTTTTCGTCTGAAGAAGTGATCTCAGTCTGCATCTCTGACCACTCTGAACTTGGAAGGTTTCTCATAATTACCTCATCTACTGCTGCTCTCCCCTCTCCATCCTTACAATTGGCAGAATTAGATTCAAACTTATTTTTCTGGCCTACAGTACAGGAAAAGGCAGGCCTCCTTTTAGATACAGGCAGTGACTGAATCATACATCAGGCACATACATCATTGTGTAAAACTAATCATCCATGTGTCCATCTAGGTTAGGAAACTTCTCTATTCTTGTCTTCCAGTGTTGAAATGGCACCCTGTAAATACAGCTATAACTAGTATAGTATAACTCTTACTGACAAGTCTACAGCACAGTCTTCTGACAAATACTTTAAAATTAAAATATGCCCTTAAAACTAACTAAATTAGGCAAAAATAGATATTCTGTAAGTTTGATGTTATTATTAGGGGTGTATGCTAGTTGTTGCTGTAAGGTTCTTGATGTAAATCAAACGATGACGATGATCCATCTGTCCTCTCCTGTTTCTCTGAGATACAGTCCTCATCAGCAAGGGGCCAAAGGGCAGAGGTTAACAGGCATGGATAAACCATGACCCCCAAGGGGATTTTTATTGCCCTGTGTCAGGCGTATCGTAGGTATGACTTTTTGAATGTGTACAGTGGGGTTAAAGTCTAAGACTTCTGGTGAAAATGCTGCTATTTTGAACTTTTCTCATTTGCTACCATTTTTTCTTCACAGATTATATTACCAGTATTGCAATTAGAGTTAAAAATAAACATGAATTTTAGAATGTATTTTGAGTGTAATGAGTGCATTTTCCGAAAGCTACAACTTGTAGCTTTGCGTATTTGTCACTTATATCCTCTCTGGACCTCTCACAGTGTATGTGAAAATCCAGTTATCATGTTATGCATGCATTTAATATCTGGAGTCACGTATCATGGTGATTTATGAATGTTGCCGGCATACATTTACTAGCCTGGGCTTTCAGTTTAATGAGCTATGAGGATTTGATATACTGTAGTTTACACCCTGTTTAAGGCCTTTTTAACTCTATAATTAATCTAAAGGTATTTAAATTGGCGTTTAAGAGACTGAGGACACAAGTTCAGGTATTCTGCAAAATCTAAATTATTAAACTGTTCATACCAAGAGGCCAAGGTTTGTCCATTGAAGATTCATTATTCATTACTTAACAAAAATAAAAGATACACACACACACACACACTTTTATATATAAATCTCAGTCTCAAACACTGATCACTTATATGGGCTCCATCTGTCGGTGGGCATTTTAAATTCATAAGTATGTCAGTTTTGTGAACTTTTAACAGTCCAAAATGTCATGGACACCAAAAGAGTCTTGAAAACTTTAGAAGGTCACATCTGTAAGATGACTGTTATTTGGAGTATTTGACAACTGGATAGATGTTCAAGACAGCATGAATTCTCCTCTCCTTTGCTGTCTTTCCCTGTCCTACAGAGAAGAGATTTGCACCCTCTCTGCAGAGTGATTTGTGGGATGAACAGCCGTCCCTGAACCTCTGATCTGCAAAATGAAGCAGAGAGGCTGCAACAGAGGAGGGGAGGAAGAGGAGAGAAAAGGAGTCTGGCAGATCATTGCAATACAGGGCAGCAGAACAAATGGAAGTATGAAAAAGATGGGTGCATTTCCAGATAATTAAGTTTTAGGAAGGACATAGGAAAACATTATTTTTGTTCTATTAATGTACAGCATAAAAAAGCAGTGCACAAGGCCAGTCACAAATCACATTTGTGACAGCACACACACACACACACAGACTCACACCTGATGTCACACCTCTGTGAAAACCTTCCACCCACAAGTGTGTGGTGCCATAAAGATAAATTGTGTTTACCTTTAGTTATTTCAGATAAACAACTGTCACACTTAAACACACTCACACTCTGTCAGTTTTTTGTTGGTTGAACAGTTGTTAAATGTCCCGGGTGAGTTACGACCTTAGTAAAGGACCAAGTGTGTCACCAGCAGGCTCAGACATTGCTCAGAAACCACTCAGCTGGCCAATCAGAGTTGGATACATTTAAAAAATAGCAAGAATTGTTTAGCCTAATTTATTAACAGTCATTTTCTTGTCAATTTTCTTCACTGTTATAACTGGCATAAAACCTTCCTGGGTGAATCAGTATGGTGGTCTTATATTCAGCATGAAAATGTCAGTAGATGTAGTAGATATCAGACACCACTTGTATAAAAGCTCTGCATGGATTTGATCAAGAAAATGACATGCTGAAATATTAAGTAAACAACTCACAATAGATGACGTGATGTTTAGAGCTTATGTACTGCGTTACAGTCCACTCTTCAATAAATATACTGTGGAGAACTGATTTTCATAGTTTATATATTATTGCCAAATATGGAAACATCGGTGCTCATTTCTTTCAGTAATCAAATTTTTAGTGATATTGGCCACTAAACGTGAAAAGTTTATGGGGAAATTTGGACAAAAAGAGAAAACCATATTGAACGAATTGAAAAACATGTGGATTCACACCTGGTATGTACACTACACTTAAACTTTGGGGTGGTGAGATTTTTTTAATTATTATTTATTTTTTGAAGTTTTTGAAAGAAGTCTATTTCACTAAGGCTGCATTTATTTGATCAAAAATTCAGTAAAATTGTGACTTATTGCATTTTAAAATAACTCTTTCTATTTTAATATATTTTAAAATGTATTCATGTCAAAGTAAAGTCTCCAGTCTCCAGTCACACATGATTCTTCAGAAATTATTTTAATATAATTATTTGGTGCGTAAATAACATTTCTTATGATCAATGTTGAAAACAGTTGTACTGCTTAATATTTTTGTGGAATAAAATGTGGATAACAATTTTTTTTGTAACATTATAAATGTCTTAGCTTTCACTTTTCACTTCACTGAATAAAATCATTAATTTCTTACTGACTTTTTCTAAAAAATAAATTTTTAATTTCTAAAAATCTTACTGACCCAAAACTTTTGAAGACCTTAATTATGGATCTGAGTTATAGATCTGTAAATGGCAAGTGACATCAGGTCAGATAAAGGAGGGGATGAAACAAGGCTGTGGTAGGGGAATTTGGGTGGGGTTGCCCCCATCGGCCTGGAATTCTGTGAAGGGGTCTCGGAATGTGGAGAATGACTGTCATGAGATAGGCCTGTGGGTCAGAGGCCTGGATGGGTTAAAGGGACACCTGCTGGACCACTGTCAAAGCTGGAATAGGTTTGAATCTTCTTGCTCATGTTTATTTCTGCATCTAAACTGAACATTTCTTAACGTAATTGCATTGCTCTCATATTTTCCTACAGTCCCACAAGAGAGTCCTTTGTGATTCCTATTACTTTTCTATTATTAAACTAGTCTGAAACCTAATTGACCTTTAATTTAATAGCACTATGCTGCTCAGAGAGGAAAGTATTTCTGATATGATGCATTGTAAAGTCTCTGATTCCTGTTTTCTCCGAAAATGTATGGAATTCAAAAGCCAAGCTGAGAGTATAAAATGAAGGTAAAGGTTTAAAACCCCTAGATAATCTATATCTAAGAAAAGGAACAAACATTTATTATGGTTAACCTTTCAGAAAGCCATTAGAGTTGGTGGAGTATACGGGTGCTATTTAGATTACAGTCCTGTCCAGCAGTGCTGACTGGATCCAAAATGTGATCGACAGCCCACAGTTGAGAATTGCGACATTCTGCCATCACTGAAATATTTAATGTATCCGAGGGAATTGTGAATGCTTGGTTATGTGAATTCACCGTCCAAATTCCTGAGGCAGTCAGATGGGTAATCTATGTTTGAATCTTTCTAATCTGTCTTATTCTATGACATCAATGCCGTCTTAAATTTAAATGTAGTCAACATGGAAACTGATGCTGAAATTAAAACCATGAACTGTCAAATCCTCATCTTTAACTGAGTTCTTTTCCTGCACCTGTTTTAACACTTCACTTTAGTACACAAGAGAAGTGCCAAACCAATTGAAGTGCACAGCCCTTTTACCGGATCTTCACAAGAGGTGCCTCCCTTTTGGAAGCCAGCCTGATCCATTAAATTAAACTATCCTTCGGGAGACTCAGTGTGTATGTCTGTGTAGGTGAACACTAGATTGTAAACTTGAATGAAACAAGTTTTTACTGTATTTTTGATCAAATAAATGCAGCATTGAGAAACTTCTTTCAAAAACATCTTTTAAAAATCGAACTAACTCCCCTAACTCGTTCTGAGCAAAGCCTGGTGAGAAATAATAGCAATATATCATCCTTTTGAATAGTTTCGCATTAAACTGTATCATACCTTTGCTGAAAAGATTGTTACAATTCTAACTCTTCATGTCTCTCTCTTCTTTCTTTCTGTTTTAGCCTCTTCAGAAGAATGGACAGATCTCTATTTCCAGTCTTAATGGGAAGACAGATGATCAGACGGAGTATAATGGCCACACGGAGGAGAACCCACTGGCTGAGGGTATGTGCTCATAACCATGTGCTTGAACATTGTGTGTATATATAACTCTCATATCTTTATTACCATGTCTGTGTGGTATGACAATGACTGACACTAATAGTGGGCCGTCTCCCAGCGTCAGGGGTCTCTGTGTGTGTGAGGCTTAAGATGTGATCTTTATCTTTTTATCTGTGTGCCCTCTTTCCCCAACTGATCCTTCCCATAATCCCCAGCAATCCTGAAGACGAGAACACCTACATAGAGTCTGCAGTGAGTGGACACCAACATAGACCTCTTTAGTCCCCTAACCATGGTCTGTGAGAAGACTCTAGGGCAAATAATGCATACCATGTTTATTTTTATTCGTTTTTTGTGTTCCTTTCTTGCTTTTCATCTCAGAGAGACCACCAAGATGCTTCCCCCCAATAATATTTAGCAAGCCATGACCTAGCTGACCCCTTAAAGAGGTGTATGTTTTTAATAAGCTAGCCTCATAAGAGCATGTATAGAAATCTTAGGTGTCTTTAAATTTGGAGGTCAAATCACACACTTTGCTGGAATTTCATCATGAATAAAACTAAAAAAAGGGAGGCATATTGAAGAATAGCAAAATGATTGTATATAGTGAACCATGAATCTGTGTGGAATGGAATGCAATTTGCATTTTCATAAATATTCTTGAATATAAAATGATTAATGGTTTTAGTAGTGTATCATATAGTTTTCAAAGGTTAGTGTGACAAATACTGATTCAAGCAGTAAATTCTCAAGCTTAGAAAGAAATTAGTACTTTTGATTGAGTAAGAGACCAAAAATTAAGTCATTATTTATTAAGTCATAAACTTTTCACTTACTTGTTGAAGTTCATAACAGAAGTAGCAATACCCGATTCGTGAATGAATCATTCAGAAAATATCAAACCTAAATGAATTGTTTGTTCACAAATCTGACATTGCTATTTCTCTCATAAACATTATGTATTTTTGTATAAAATGTAACAAAAGAAAGATTGACAGAAAGCAAGAATAGTCTCTCTTCTGTGCCACATCTGACAGTTTAAACATATTTACACACAAATAAAACCTGTTTCCTATTGTTGTGGCTTTGGATGCAGTGAGACATTTTGTATATGTAAGTCTGAAGCATGACAATACCAGGACAAGCCCTTGAAACGCTCCCAAAATGCCTCAATACTGGCTTTATTTAATCTGCATGATTAATGCTGTAATGCCAGCCAAGAGTATTTAGCCATAATTTTCTAGCATGCTCAGTGCAGCCATTTATTTTCTCCAGCATCCCCAGAGTACCAGAAAAACCCTGGAACGTTTTATAGAAACGTACTGGGAGAAGAATGTGTGTAAAATGAATGTGTTGATATATCTGTCTGTTCTCCATTGTTAAGAAACCTCCCAAAATATGATGCTGTCGGGTTTTAGTGCAACTTCACAATGGAAACCATGTACACAGAGTCAGATAAAGACAGATGAGAGAGAAGTATGATTATTTTGGTGTCCACGCTGCCAAAAGTTAATAAATAAATAAATAAAAAATGCCGGTATTGTACAATGTCTCCCCAGCCAAAATCAACAAAGGAAAATAGTGCTCTCAATATTAAAAACACATACATTTTACAATTTCCTTTAATCAGCATATTGTCAATTTTGACTACACCTGGCTTTTCAAATGTTCATGAATACACACCCATACAAGCTCACTCATTCACATGATTATACTAATGCACATATGTCAGCAGGAAATTACAAACACAGATTTACTTGCCTGACCTACATGTACAGACATGCAACAGTTACATGTATACAAAAGTTTGCAAATTAATTAAGTTCTCCCACCCACCCACTTACACACACACACACACACAAGCTGGCTGGCAGGCGTTAAGGAGGCGGCGACGTGAGTGAGTCCAGAGAGTGAGCTCAACCATTATCTCATACACAGTCCTCCCCCACCGAGCCGAGTGTGTGCATGTGTGTGTTTTTACTCTGATAGCATATGAGTCTGTGTTCCATATCAAACATGTTTTAACTGGCTGTATGCGATTATCTGTTTATCTTCAGAATTCAGTCTTGCTGGTATAGTGTGTCCCTTTACTGTATATTTTCTTTTTCCTATCCGTATGTGTGTTTGACCTATTTCTGTGGAATTGTGTCCACAGAGAGCTCCGCCTCTGAGATTGTTGATAATTGCTTCAGATTTTTTTATTGGTGTTTAGAATTTTAATCCGAAAGGGTGATTTGATTTTGACTGTGTGTGTGTGTGTGTGTGTGTGTCAGTAATTCACTTCTTAGAATCTCTTTTCCAGACCTGCAGTATGATTTGAGGTCAGATTCCTGGAAAATTATGAACATATTTTTATTTTGATTAAGCACTTGTTTTCTAGTTTAAAATAAAAACTATTCAGGTCAGCGTCTTTTGAAGCCACATACAATTTACACTGATTTCTTGTGTTGAGATTTATTAGTAACTTGGGATTTTCTCGACTGAGTAAACATTTGATACTACGAGTATGTTTTAATAATACTCGTGCTGTTGATCAGAGAAACACACAGATGAGGAAAGCTGAGATGACGTGAGAATGGAATGTGTGAAGTGTGGAGCGATGAAGGGTTTGACAGAAAGAGAAAACCACAGGGAGAGTGTGAATATGTGTTTGATTAAGTGTAATTCAATTCCTTTAATTTGCAGCAATAAAATTGTATAAATGAAAAGAAATAAGAGTTTTCCCTGTGAAAGCATTAAAAGAGTCAAGTGTCATTATTGTTTGGCTGTCAAACATTCATCCTGACTGTGGATATTGACAAAAGGATATTGAAAGTGAGATTTGGTCTGGGTAGACAGGGAATACATAGTTCAGACAATCAAATGTTGGCTTGATGTTTTACATTACAACATGTTTACAAAATAGTAAGCACTGTTTTCAACATTAAGAAGAAGAAATGTTTCTTGAGTATTAAATCAGCACATTAAAATGATTTCTGAAGGGTCATGTGACACTGAAGACTTAAATGTCTGCTGAAAATTTAGCTTTGCCATCACATGAATAATCTAGCCTATTTTTTAAAATATATTTAAATTAAAAATTGTTAGCATAAGAGACATCTGTCAAAACATTTAAAAAACTGTTACCAACCAAAAACTTTTGAATGGAATTTACAGTATATTGCAGTATCATTTATGTAGGTACACCAAATGGACTACACCCATTATGATGTCACGGGTACAAGTTGTACCTAGCACTGTGACAACTCATGGAGTAGTTGTGCACTATCAATAATCTGAGTCATTCTCATAGTGTCCTTTCTGAAAAGTGACAAATTAGCCCAGTGAAAGAAAATGACCTAATAGCGAAGGAAACTGGTGAAGGAAGAGGATGCAATGATGCAAAAGAATGTGCGTGCTTCCTGCACAGCATTCCTCAGCTTCCTCTATCCATAGAAAGCAAAGGAAACAGGAAGAATAAAATAAGGAAAGCTTGATATAGAAATGTAGAGACGGATGAAGGTACGAAATGCAGAGATGCCATTTTAAAGATAATGTAGTGAGCGAAATCAGGTGAAAGTATAAAGCTTGAGACTGCTGGAGAGTTAGAGACAGTCATCTGATCCTGGTCAGATCTTTACACAGCTCTCATTTCCTTTTCCTCCCATTATTTCGACATCATCTTCCTGGCCCAAGGAATGTGTGCACAGATGAGGGCGTGTGTATGTGGAAGTATGTGTGTACGTGTGTGAGTTGGGGTCTGCAATGACATCGCAGCATCCCCTGCAAGCCCCCAGGCCAGCGGGAAGCCCACTTCCACATGTTCCCAGCCAAAACAGACCGCCAACTGCTCACGCTTCTGTGTTTGATCACGTTTCCCTGATGCAAGAGATAACATGGATGTCATTCTGGGTATCAGTTTCACCATGACAGACCATGACTGTGATTAGCTGTTGGTATTTTATCACATCTTACTACATCAGGCTGGAATTGGCCATCTGTGTTAGCTGTGTCTTCATGGCCAAATCCTCAAATATGACTCAGCTTATAAGTGATGCATTCATGAAGAAGTAGAGTACAAGCTTCCTCTTTTAATGGATGTCCATTACAGTAGAAAGGGAGTGACTCACACTGTCTTTAGTGTGAGAGAGTATGTGCTTATTGAATTCCACGCCTATGGAGTCACTGGGGGCAAAAAGCCTTTCTCATATGTCAAATCCCTCTGATCTGAGCCCCATGGCTCTGTCTGTTACTATAGATCACAATAAAGTCTGAGGGCGGCTATTCATCGGCTATTCAAGAAGAATTTGCCGTACTTGTCCCCTCTAGCTTTGCACCCAAACACTTAAGTTAATGTCTAGTGCTACAGTCCAGTAACTTAAAACATCACAATAACATAGCAGTCAAATCATTTAAGTACAACTAATGTTGTGGTAAAATGACTGATACAGAAAGAGCTTTTGGTTTAGTTAGGAGAGATAAAATACCAATCTTAACCAGATGAATTTCTGCATAGTCTGTAGGATCCAGACCAAACTGGATTAGAGTTGTTATCACCCACTTAGAAGGAGATTTTACCTGGAATTTGCACATTCCATGAGAACAATGGCAAGGTGTGAGATATCTGATTAGACCCTTGTATGCTGAGGAATCTCACTGGTATTCTTCAGCCATCCTCCTTCAACAAAACTTGAATGAAATAAGCTGCCTCAGTTTACACTTTGAATGAACCATTCTCATTAGAGTCTCATTAGAGAAGTAGAGTCTCATTACATTAGCATTCCACTAGCTAGTCTGGGAAGCAAATTTGAAATAGAAAGTCACTCTATTTGCTAACTTTTCACTTAAGAACAAGGACAGATAATTTTATTAAAGGAGACATTTTTATAGTGTTTTTCCTAAAATATTTTAAAATAACAGAAGGTCAGCATATGTTGACACATGGGTCCAAAATTCACTAATGTAGGTAAAATGGCTTTTTTAAATAAAGAGCAGTTATGCACAGTTTCTCTGGATGACTACAAGATACTGCAACACCATGTATGGTGTAAATTAGATTGTGTTAAAAATCTTTTCTATTGTCCAAAACTCTATGTGGCAACTTATACAGTATGTGGAATATTCATCACAGTAAGCCACTAAACCGTAAATAATAATGAAATCATGATGTGTTGTCTTCTTGTTTTTGTGACAGGTTTGTCAAAGCAATGTCAATAAAATAAAATAAAGAAATGTAAAACAGTTTTGGTTGGAAGTATTTATGGCTAGTATTTAGGCCCATGGACTGAGAGTGATATAGAGGAGATATAAAGAGTGAGCTTGGTAGAGTGAGAGGGAGAAGAAGCAGAGAGATAAGATGCATGAGAACATATTGTGAAGGTCCTCATTTCACCCTTGTACATTTTATGTGTCATATTGATCCTGTCGCCTTGGATGAGAGAGGGGAAGGGGAGATGGAGCTCTGTGTAACATCATGTACAGAAATGCCTTTGATAACTTGAGTAATTTTCCCTCCCTCCCTTCACACACACACAGACACACATTTTTTAACTATGGCTTGACAATTTCTGTCATTTTGAACAGGAAAAGAAAAAGTTGGGTAAAGGAATGTTAGAGTTTGAGTGAGTGGGTGGAGGGAGTGTGTAAAGAGGAGTGGAGGGGGAAGGAAGAGGGAAACTCATTCAGTAGAGAGGGGCAGAGAACAGCTGAGGAGGAGTGGGGGGTTTGGGGGGGGGGGTGGGGGGTGGTCCCACATAGGACATGTGTCAGTGTCTGTTGAAATGTGTGTTACCCACCCGTTCCCCTCATTCTCACCCAGAAACTCAAGAAGAGGAGACGCCTGGCTTCAACACAAGCTCACGGGACAGAAAAAGAGAGGGAAACAAGAGTGTAGCCTTAAAGCCTGTCAGCTGATCGTAGTCTGAGAAGAAGCAAGACTTTTACAAGAAGGGAGTTCAAAAAGCATCACTGTCAGGGAGTTAAACAACAATACTTTTTCTTTTTTTTCTGAAAAGTAATTGCAAAAGTTTCTGAAATGCTTGGGACAATAACTCTAACAGGTAAGATGCGTCTTAAATCTATGACTTGTTAAAGTTGAGGCATATCATGGATATTAGGGGACAGTGGGGGGTAGTAATAATTAAGATGGTTTGTGTTAGAAATTCTTGACATTTTGATTATTATTATTATTGGGTTAAATTACAAATTTGTTATTCAGTAATCAGTTAAATTTGTGGTCAAATTCTAATATCATCTGCCTGATGTGTAGCTAGTGGCGTCATAGAGGGCAATGTTGTTAAATACTGTTTAATATCTATTTTTATGAGAAAATATTTAATTGATTTTTCCTTTGAGTAATTAATTGCTTTCACTTACATATCTCCACATTCTTATGTGTGTATGTGTTTAATTATTTTGCATTTCACTAAGCCTTAGAACATATGAAACACCAAGGATTCCTTAAATATTTCAGTGTTTTTTTTTTTACAAATACATAAAAAAATAGTTCTGTATATACTAACAGTGATGCTTAGAGTAGTGAAGTCATATCTCTAGTCTGTTAATGTGAAGCATTAACCTTTAAGTATGGGAGACCAACCTGAACCTTAGAAGGATTTATCTGTTCTACATCTCATGTAGTATGAGAAAACAGTACAGTTGGTGTGTTTATACATGTACTATATAGAATTCTTGGAAATGTTCAGATCTTATGGGCTTCAGTGGTCTAAGATGTCCTTCTTTTTAGGAATTTTAATGAGTTTTTAAGCCCCTCAGATCTTAGTCAGGGTTCTCGAGAGGTGGTGTGGGTGTATGGAATTGATTACCTGCTGCACATGACTTCAGAGAGTGTTTTGATTAGCTGGGAATGTTTATTAGGATTTTGTGCGGATGTTCTTATATTTATGTTTATGTCCGTTAACGGACATTAACGTTATGTCCTTAAATTTCATATATGCAGAACACTGCAGGTTTATTAATTTTCTGTTTACTTAATGTAGTTATTCACCACTTCCAAAAGTGGATATTGATAGTAAAACTAATGGAATCTCGATTGTTTCATGATTCACATCTATGTCAAAGGGAATCACTAAAGTGTAGTTATTTAATGTGGGAGGTGGGGTAGTTGGCCTGGTAAGGGTCCGACAGTCAGTCTACTGCTGATTCTTCCTGTAACTTCCCTAAACTCACAGACTCCACTAATGAACAGCCTGTATTTGCATGTAACAGCAAGGGGTAGGGGGTTGTTGACCATTACCCCAGACCCATCTCAGCAAACATCCACCCCTCCCCCATCTTTCTAGACTATCACACCACTGTGATTTCAGATGGCATTTGTTCCCACCCATTCCAAAATGCTCACCCACAGTTCCACACTTTAACAGCCACAACAGACACGCTATCAAATTCCTTGGCTCGAGTTTCCCCAGTCTGACCCACCATTGAGACAAAGGCAAATGTAGGGCAACTGGTGGTTTCACCAAGTCTTTGACCCATTTTGTCTTTCGTACTCTTGTAAAAATACATTTGCACATATACAGTGCCCCCCTGTCTCCAGCTGTGTGAGGCAACAGCAGTGTGTCTTTTTACATAAAAATGTGTCCTTCATAGTTAAAACATTACTACAGTGTAAGAAGAAACCTCCTGGAATGTACCCAAAGGAGATGTTTGTCAAATGATGTAAAGATGAATTAAGAGCATATAATCTGTAGCTGCAGATCTGTCAAGAGAAAATAAGAGGCTGCATGTTTAAGGCGGGTTTTTAGTTTAATTATATTTGTAGGCCTCTTTCTAAATGTTTGCCTAATTAGTGTACTACTCTGACATTTCGATTCAAACTTTTACATTTTTTTTTCGAACACTTCTGCACAACCGAGAATGTTTAAACTATAAGACTTGCTAATTGTTTTGCTAATCAGTCTTCCATATCACAAAAACTGAGAAAGTTCTATCTGTCATTCTATATGGCTTCCCATAATGCCCTTTACCCATTTTACAACAAGGATTTTCATCATGGTAGTTTAAGTTCCAGGATGGACAATAGTGTGGGCCCTCCCACCCCTTTTAGCCAAAGCAGGAAAAAAAACAGGGGCCCATTGTGAGACAAAGAGGACAACACAATACAGTCTTCCTAAACTGAAGTTTAGAATTTGGTTTGGTCTGTGGGGGGGATGGTTTGTTGTATTGTAGGGGGATGGGGATGCCATTGCATCCCTGTACCACATTGAACTGTGGGATTTGGTTTGTGCTTCACTAAATTTAAAGCATACATTGAAAACACAGAGCTTCTTTTTTGTTTTAAACCAACAGAAAATGGACTGATAAATGTAAGAGAGTGACCCCAACAGCATAAAGAGCATCAATATTTTATTTTAATGACTGTTGTCATGAAGAGTCTGATATGATGGCAGGCCGTAAATATAAGCCATTCCTGTTATTTCGCTGTAAGATTTTCAAGGTTAGGGTAATCAGTCCAAGACTTTACCAGTCACATAAAAAAATAAATCATTCTAGAACAATTTATAAATCATTTTGATCTCTGGCTTAAGTTGTTTTGGTAGATAAATGGTTTGCTGCCCCTTTATCTCGGCCTGTGTCATAAAAGTGTGTAGGAAGCCAAGTAATGTGATATCCATGCATTAAAAATGCTTGGAATTTGTTTTTAAAGTCACTGGGTGGGTTTCAGACCCCAGAGCAAGAGCAAGCAAGCCAGATGTGAACAGTCCCTTGCTAGGTTGGATGTCAAAGGAAAACTGGGCCTCTAGGAGGCTCAAACTACATGCGAACTCAACTGCCTCTTCCTTGCCCCACACCCTCAAAACCAACCCACTCTTGTCAAAACACAAATAGGCATGGGAGGAATTCAGTACATTATGAGTGTTTGTTCTCTTGTTTATCCCACCTGTTGCAATTTTATTTCATTTAGTCTTTGGAAGCTTAAGAACTGGGCAAATATACAGGCTTAATGAAGATTAATAAAGTGATATCATTATGTGTTTGCTGTGCTTTATTAAATAAGGTCAATTTCATAGTCCAAAAGTTTGGCAACATAGCCTGCATAACTGTGAAGCTTACAACATGGAAATTTCCCCTGGTTGCCTTGATGTTAAATGTTGTCATCATTCCCCAGCTTATAATTTTTTTGTTGGTGCTCACAAGAAAGAGACCAGAAAATGTAAACTTAATATCAAATTGCCATCATATGCCTGATTAAATCTGTACAGGGGGTGAAAATGTTTTTGCAGGTTTTCTAAAAATGTGGCTCTGATTTCCTTCAATTGCCACAGCCCTCCATCTTGAATTAATTATATCACTAGATCATGTATTTTGCTTTTATAACTCTTAACTTGTTTTTCTACACTTAGTCCTGTAGAGAACTGGCTATCCATAAGAGACAAATGAGTTTTATAAGACTTTATCAGTGTTATGATATTTAATGAATGATGATGATTTGATTTATGCTATTTCATAAGTGTGACCTTGGGTAACTTGAAATACTGTACCTGAAATAAATATACTAAAAACTTTACTAAAACTTTGCGTATTTTTCATTACAGTTGGACAGACAGAAACCATCACCCAAAAAGAAGACAGCCCTGAAACAATTGAGGTGCATCAAGAAGAGTTTGCCCCTCAGGTTAATGGAGAGAAAGGAGACGATTCTGCAAATGCAGATGAAATTACAACCACAGAAGAGAAGGCAGTAGAGGAAAAACAAGAGGAGGCCAATGAGGTGGGCTTCAAGAAGATCTTCCGTTTCGTTGGATTCAAGTTCACACTGAAGAAAGACAAGAATGAGAAGACTGAGCCTGTGCAACTGCTGACAGTGAAGGAAGCAGAGAGTGGTGCAGATGCAACTTCTGAGGAAAAGAAAGAGGAATCTGCAACAGAGGAAGACAAATCTGTGGAAGACAAATCACCAGAAACTACAGAAAAAGAGCAAGAGGCCACGACTGAAGAAGTGACTGATAAGGCAGAAGAACCAGCAGACCAAACTGTAGTTGATGCCCCATCAGAGACTGAAAAGGTCAGTGAGGAGGTGACTGAAAAATCTGCTGAAGAAATGGGGACAATATCAGAGAAAGAACCAGACCCAGAAGCGCCAACTGAATCGCCCACAAGTCCACCCTCTCAAGAGACACAGAGTCCCTTTAAGAGATTTTTCACTCAGGGAATCTTTTCTAACCTGCGGAAGAAGGCAAGCTTCAAAAAGCCCAAAGATGAGGAACAGGTCAAGGAAAAGTCTGCAGAGGAGGACATTAAGGAAACTGAGGAGACAGCAGAGGGTGTTATTGAGGGTACAGAGGAACCTAAAGTAGACGCAGAGAAAGAACCAGCTGAGGGTGAGCAGATAGAGAAACCTTCAGAAAAGGTTGAAACTAAAGCTGAAATGACAACTGAAACAACTTCCACTGAGACGGAAGAGCCACAAGAACTTAAAGTAGAAGCTGAGGCTACAAGTGAAGCTGAAACTCTGACTCAGACTGAGACTGCTGAAGCTCCAGCTGCTGAAACTGCTGTTGAAGCTCAACCCACCGATGATTCAAAACCAACAAGTGACAAGCCAGATGTTTCAGAAGCAGTGACAACTGAAGCTGAAATCCTGTCATTTCAGGAGAAATCCAAGGCTCAGGGAAGCCCACTTAAGAAGTTGTTTACAGGAGCAGGGCTAAAAAAGCTGTCATCCAAAAAGCAGAAGAGTAAAAAAGAAGCAGAGTCAAAGCAAACAGAATCAAGTGAACCAGTTTCTGAAAACATCCAGTCATCCACTGAGTCAGCTGACCCCCAGAAACTTGACAGCGGAGCATCTTCTCCAGAAGAATCTGGTGAGCATCTTGAAGGGGAGGTACCTCAAGCTGGGGTGGCTCAAGCTGAGGTAGCTCAGGCTGCAGAGACTGAGGGTGAACCAGTCACTTCTGACAGTGAGAAGAAGAAAGATGGAATTTTACCTTGGTCCTCTTTTAAAAAACTAGTCACTCCAAAAAAACGTGTCAAAAGGCCCTCTGAGAGCGAAGATGAAGCACCTGGAGACAAACCCAAATCTTCTACCCTATCTTCAACTGAGAGTGCTGTCTTTGATGAGAAAACTGATGACCCTAAACCTTTTGAAGAGGTACCATCTGAGTCTAAAGAAGAGTCACAGGCAGAATCAAAGGCTGAGCAGAAAGTTGAAAAGCCTGAACCAGCTGCAGAGGAACCAAAAAGAAAAATGGATACATCTGTGTCCTGGGAAGCCCTTATTTGTGTGGGGTCAGCTAAAAAAAGGGCCAGAAAGACTTCTGATTCTGACGATGAAGAACCTAAGATTGAGGAAGAAGTGCAGCAGTCAGGAGAAGAGCAGACAAAGCCCGCTGAGTCCCCTCTTGTAAGCTCTGGTGAAGCTGATCATGAGAATTTGGCTTCTTCACCTGAACCAGAAGAAGAACTTGTGTCTACCTGGGAATCTTTCAAGAGACTGGTAACCCACAGAAAGAAACCTAAAGCAGAAGACAAGTCTGATGAAGCCTCAGGCGCAGAGCATACAACCTCTGACAGTGAAGCCCCCAAAGAAGAATCCTCTTTCTCTCTGAAGAAATTGATTCCACGCAGGAAGAAGAAGTCTGATGGTAAACAAGAGCAGATCTCTTCTGACATTGGCTCTGCAGAGGATGATTCTGACACTCCAGCTGTGGTACCTCTTTCAGAATATGACAATGAACCAGCTGCAGAAGTTGCGGTTAAGGCAGAGGAAGTGAAGCAAGAATCTACACCAGTCACCCAGGCAAAAACCTCAGCTGAGGATAGATCACCATCTTGGATCCCAACCACTGTGGAAAATGTTGAGGATGAGACAGAGGGAAAGCAGTTGAGTGACATACCCGAAGAAGGAGACACAGCTGCCACACCCAAATCGACTGATAACACTATTGCAGAGGACATTGTTGAGCTTACTTCAGAAGCAGTTACGGCCCTTGAACAAATAGAGGAGACTGAAATGGTTTCTGCTCTATCACGCATTACAGCATCACCAGTTACATCAGGTGAGACAACTCCTGTCCCATGTGATGGTGTAGAGAAGAAGGCCGATGTAGTACTACAAGAAGCTGTGGAAACTATCAGTGTTACCACAAGTGCCATGGCTTTCACCATGGCTAAGGAACAGGAAGAAGTAGTTGCAGTCACCACTGATGCCCTTTTGGTCGAGTCAGCTATCAAGGAAGAGAAAACAGTCTTGGTTGCACATGAGAAAACAGAGGCAACTACTGTTTGCACTGGCATTGACACTAGTGAAATAAAGGTGGTGGAGGAAGTAAGCCTCACTCAGAAGCCTTCGGTGGAGTCGGTAACAGTTGTTAGCCAGGTGCTTGTCACAGAGTTGGCTGTTGAAGACAAAACACAGGAGCCTGAACAGGCCAGTATGACTGAGGATGAGGTTCATGAGGCTCAGTTAAGTGGAGGTCAGACAGAGCTCAAAGAAAATGCGGTTGAGGAGAAAGCACAATTTGAAGAGATGAAGGAGACACCTGAAGCTGAGACTGTGACTGATCTCCAAGAAGTAGCAGCAGTCAAAGTAGCGCTCATCAATGCTGTACAACAGGAACCAGAGTTTCTCGAAGAGCCGGTGGTGGCAGAAAAATCCCCTCAGGTTGAGGCTGCAGGTCCTGTGGAACCAACTGTTGAAGAGTCAGTCTGTGCCCAAACTGTAGAAGTCACTGAAGTTGCTGTTGCTGAAGGTGAGAAAGTGCAAGAACTGGAGGATGTTAAAGAAGCTAAAGCCACAGTTGAGGTAGCGTTTGTGGAGGGAGTTGCCATGGCTGTAACAGAGGAGGCCATGGCAACCCTTCCAGAGGTGCCTGCTTCTCAAACTGCTGGGTCTACAGAAGATCCCATTCCTATTGTAGCCGCCACTGAAGAATTTGCAGTCATCAAAGAGACTGTTTGTGTTACAAGCTCAACATCTGAGATGACAGAATCCTATTCAGCAGATCTAGCTTGTGAAACTGTTATGGAAAAGGTTCCTCTTGTTCTTCCCGCAGATGACCACAAAATCCAGGTTAAAGTGAATGATGCTGAGGTTGGCTTTGCTCAAGAAGCTGTTGAGAGAAGCTTAGAAGTAATATCAATGAAAGTTAGTGTTGTGGTTGAACAAGTTATTGAGAATGTGAAAGAAGAAACTGAAGTGATCCAGGCAACCCAAGTGACAGAAGCAGAAATAATTGAGAAACAGAGCAGTGTTATTGTGCAAGAGGTCATTCAAAATGTTGTAGAGAACCTTGCTGAGGCACAAGCAGAACAAAAAGTGTCTACTGAGAAGGTAGAAAGCTGTACCACATCAGTTGAAGTCAAATTTGAAGAGGTCCCAGTGGTTTCTGGAATGATTGAGGAAAAAACTTCAACAGAAGTCGTTTCGGAGGAAAAAGCTCCACTAGAAACAAGCCCAGAGAAGCCAAAAGCATCTGACGATATCTGCAAAGATGATGATGAACAAACTTGCATTGTTACTGAGAAACCAATGAAAACCGTCAACAACACCATCCTGATTACAGAAACAGTCACGGTTTCTATCACAGATGAAATCCAACCTCAAAATGAGGAGGTTGTCACAGTCTCTGTGGAAGATGTGCATCATGAAACAGAGGTAACAAAAAGTGAAGTTGAACTTAAGCAAGCAGAAGAGAAAAAGCTTAGTGGGACCACAGAAAGTGAAGAAGGAAAAAGTCAAGTTGAATCACATCCTAAGGAAGTGCCAACAGAAATCCAGCAAGAGACACAAGCTTCAGAGGTTTCAGAAGCCATACCAGAAGAAAAGATGACAGAAACATCTGTTATAGATGCAAGTCAAGACCAGATTGTGGCTGAGCAGTGTCAAGTGGCACAGGAGGTACAGATTGAGACTGCACAGGAATTTAATGTTGGTGTCATAAATGTCATAAATGCAGATGATGTACCTGTTCAAGACACTGAGACAAACATGAAAGAAGAAAGTTCAGAGGGCCAGGAATCAGTAGAAGAAAAGCCTCAAAAAGACTTGGAAAAACCTCAAACGGAGGTTTCAACACAGGACACAACAAACCAGGGAGAGTCAAGAGATCCAGACTGTCAAAAGACAGATGCTAAAAATGTACCTGCCAAACTGGAGACTGCTACTGAGAAGACAGCAAATGCCGTTGCAGTGGAGGAGGTGATGGAGGAGGTCGAGAATGAGATCGAGCCAGTCTCCTCAGAGGTTCTCACAGTGTCATGAGCAGGTTAGTCGTTATTAATTTAATGAAACTGATCATTTTATTTTTATTTTTATAAATGTAAAGCAAAACAGTTATATAAAAATATTACGTTTCTAAAGGTAGTTTTGTCCATCAAAGAAAGTTCCACATTCCATATCACAGTTTTTGCATGGTGCCCTTTTAAAAACCTCAATGGATTTTAGTTTTATTAGGGGTAGATTTCCATTTGGAGAGATGAAAAAGCTTTTGTTCCATGTACCAGTAACCAAGGGACCTTCGATATCAAAGCAGGAATGCCGCTGCCTGACCCTTCACTTTGTATGCTGGGTCTTAAAGGGAAGCCGTGTGAAGAGAGATGAACTTGTGGTGAAAGACCGAGTATAATTCCCCACCCCCTCCCTAATGCACTCTCTTACTCTCTTCCACTCATCAAAGCCTTCAATATGTAGTTAGAGAACCAATTCATCTGATAAGATACACTGTATGATCAAATACAACCCTTAGAAGTGTCATATCAGCATATGAGCAGAGAGAATAAAACTTAATTGCAAGATTTATTTTTTCAATAGTTAAAGCCTTGGAGAGTTAAATAGTCTTATACAGTACTTCATGCCAGTTTTCCCAAGAAATTCTTATTATAGAATACTGGCTTCTAACATTTGAAGGGTAATACTACATTACAGTTAGTAGATTTACACGTGCAGTTATAATTGCGCTACAGCAAGTTTTTGTGTAGTCAAACTACAGTCTTAATCTGTCCTTTAAATATTTGATTAAAATACATAAACATATATTTGAAGGGTTAAATGCATGTTGCACGCTACCTGTCTTTCGGAGGATGTGCACAGTGCTGAGGCCAATTGTAGTTTAATATTTTTACATGCTTAACGAAGCCAAGCTACACTTGCATTACTAAGTCTGTTAGTATGACTGTGTTTACATGATATTTTAAAAAGATTAATTATTATATCTGACTTGTCAAAGACATGTAAACATATTATCCTCATGACACATATTATGTTTTAAAATGGTTATTCGCATTTGCTATAAAAAAAAACAAAAAAAACAAGTGCCCTAACGTAAAGCGTGACCAAAAGAAGGAAGGGGATGAGAGAAGAGACCTGGGTGTGTGATAAATGTTTGATGAGTGCTAATGCAACACCGCAGGAGAGCAGAGGCTGGTGAAATATAGCATCACAGCATGAGCTTTGGTGCACTGCTCACTCTCTTCTCTCTCTCTCTCTGTGCCCCCTTTGCCTTGGTTACTTGTGCTGAGTCATACAAACAGAGCGAGACAGTGGTTGGAGGCACAGAATATGCAGTGCAGATGGAAAGAGCCATTCATGTGAAATAATGGGTGACAAAGTATGATAATAGGATAGTAGCTTGTCATCCTAATTGATTAAAGAGCTGTGAGAAAAGAAAAGAGTGCTTATTGCAGTTTTGAATTAGCATTAGCAGAATTAGCATCATACATGAGTAAGCTTAAAACATATTGCAAACAAAATGCTGATGTGCTAGAATTTTTCTTTTTTTCTCACCATTTCCCTTTTTGTCTTGCAGTCTGCATGTAAAAAGTGGTCACATGACTGGGGCACAGAGCTTTCCGGAAAGCAAGAAGTGAGTGGCAGCCATGGAGGACGGTGATCTGTACCAACTCCCAGAGCAAGAGACTCGAGGCCAATCTCCCTTCTCTCTTTCTCTTTTAATCCATCCATTCATCCCTCTTACCCTTTTTCCAAATTCCCCAGCTGCCATATCACGAGGTCTCTCGCCTCACTGGACACATTGAGGGATGTCCCCTACTCCCAATTTCCTGTATTTTGCCAAACTGCATCTGATGCTATTTTCCCACCTGTAACTTTTTGTGATGAACATTTTCTTTTTTTATTAGTTGTCAGCAGTCTGTCGAATGGAGAGTTTATGTATGTGTGGTTCCTGTATGTGTATGTGTGTCTGTGGTGTTGCAGTAGGAGGGTTGTTTTTTGTATATTGTATTTATATCTAAAATATTCTCTCAACCCTCTCAAACATGTTCTAACCTGCTAAAACAACCATTTAAATCATGATGTCATGCTGGTGTAAAACTACAAAATACTTAGACAAGTAATTTTAACAAACATGGTACAGATACACCCTCTACAGCTATAGCAAATGAAAAAGTGCATAATATGTGAATGTGAAAATGAGGTCAAATTCAGTGAACTCTGAAACACAATATCCAGCCATTATCATCTCCATTCTCACTGTAGATATACCACTTCTTCGTCCCTTACTGTGAAATGTTCTTTTTGTTATGTATATTTATCATGTACAATCACGATGAATGATTTCACCATTAATGTGTGACATTTGAGATTTTAAGAGTCTGATGTTCAATTTGATTTGCTTTTAGTGGTACCCTGTGAAAATAGATGATCACGATGATAACAAACGCCTGCATGAGTAGGGAACGTTTAGAAAAGGACATTTTATTGTCCTCAACGTACATGTGCACTTCACTGTTTAACAGCCTTAGCAAATGCATGTTTCAACACCAAAAATGCACCTGAGGTTAAAAGTAAATTGTGAGATAATTGCGCGAGGAGAATTGTATTAATGCCATGTATTGGTAAACTCTCCAACACAGGTTACACGTGGTTTTAATTCACAGATATGTGGGTATTCAGTGATATAGTGTAGAATATTTTTTTGCATTCCTAATCTCTGTTTCAAGGACTTATTTCTTTGAAAGACGTGGTAGATGCCTTATTGTCAGTCTCTTTGAAATGAGTATATTATAGCCATACATGCAGACAGGATGACAAGGAAAGCATTTCAAAATCAAATGTAAATGAGTGGCAGTTGTGTATTTGGATGAAGATGGTGGCAAACAGTAAAGTAAAATTTAGTACAAGTAAATTCTGGACTTTGGTCTCTAATAAAAAGTGTTTGTTTTAGTTTTTTTATGAAAACGCATATACCAAAATTCGAGCAGTCGAAATGTGTACTGGTTAACGTTCAGAAAGTCTGCAAATGACACAGGGTGCATTATCTTGAATAAAAAAACAGCTTTGCTACGTTACTACGGTCACGCTTTGAATGAACAGCCCACTCACATTCTTTTCTTAGCTTTATATAATAGTCTACTGTGAAGCTCCTTTAACATTTGTACAAACTGTATACCTATGTACCTTAAGTCATATTGTAATATTAACAAATAACCAATGAAAGCATTAAGGAATGTTATATACTAGTAGCATGAGCCTCACCTCTTTTTGTATTCTTCAAGCTGTTAATAGTATGGATTCAAAATCATGTCTATATTTCATTCAAATAAAGCTAGTGTAAATCAACGCCTTTTCATTGCCCTTTGCTCTGTTTGTGTGTATTGCTAAGTGTTGTGGGGATAGAGAAAATCCAAACTAAGAAGTATATATAACTGAATTGGCATAAGATAAATGCTGATAATATTTAAGCAGAGGTACAGTTCATTAAGTTTTTGCAAGTTTTGGTGTAGAGGCAACACATAAAAAACCCAATGGTGCCATCTTGTGGCTCATCTAAAAAAATAATATTAAAAAAAAAAATAACCCAAGCTTTTGAACAGTAGTGTATATTAAGGAAATAAATACACATTTCAAAAACATAAGGATTTATTCTCATTATTCACAATGAAAATGCAAAGGAAGTATTTTTTCCAGAGACAACTCATGTTCCTGAGGAGCGAGAGATCACAGTATGCTTGCCTTGGCTTTGGGGTTTGTGCGTTTGAGGTGGCACCTTTACCCCTTCCTCCCTAAAACTGCCTCAAACAGTAACAACTTGCATATGTACAAACAATAAAGAGTTGTAACAATACTACAGGAAAAAAAGGCATGACATCACCTGATGTATGATTACAAATAAGAAAAATTAACATTACAGTTAAAAAAAAATCCTTGTAACAAAATGAAGCAAATGGTCATTCCTGGGCTCTAATTAACTATTCAGTAGTAACTTAACTCACAGTGCTCTTACAATAAATTCCTACAAGGTCTTTACAAAGAGAAAGATGGAAGAAATATTTAGCACTGAATGTAAATCACCATGGTTGTAAATGACAGAAGTTTCCTGATGTAGCACAAGTATATTGATAAAAGTAGTCGGGGATCTTTAGTAGAAATCAGTGCTTTTACAGCATGACCTCACTGTCAGTTTCATTAAAACAAAGACAGACAATGCAGAGATGACATACACACACTTGTGCTACACTATAACGGATAATATTCTACAGTAAATACATTGAACAATATACAACCTCTGAGATTATAAAATTATTTGTAAATAAAGCACTGTACATAAAATTAGAAAAGTTATATAAAACTCAAAAATAAGGAATTTGAGAGCATATTCAAGCAAATAATTTCATGGCAAAATTAAATCGGCAAACAGTGACAGAAATATCTCCCTTCAAGCAATGTTATATACATGTGAACGATTGGCCACAGTGTTTTCTAAATTCACACACAACTTTAAGGAACAACTTTAATTAAATACACAGCACAACTGTAAACATGTTGAACCACAGTGAGAGCAACAACCAGATTGCTGATGAGCTGCTGCTGCCGACCAATTTTACAGCAAGGATGTTTATCATTTAGGTGGCATTGGCACGAAAAAAAGCACTGTAACAAACTGTGGACTGTGACAAACTGTGACAAAAGTGGATAATTAGGCAAATATATAGTGGGTCACATTAACAATATAAGTGATGTTTGACACGTAATCTGGCACTGCATGAAGGTTATCTACAATTACACCTTGCTCTTGCTTACCCAAAGCATGTAATGAGAAATTAGAAACAGCGTCAGAAAGAAAAACTTTGAGATCTGTGTAACTCCTCGGAGGCACTGGAAGATAAACTTGACTTTGATCCTCGACCCTTTGATGCAAATTTCAGGTAAGTCTGATATTGCATGTCTGAAACCGGTTGAGGTAGAGAATACTCATCCTAAACCAGGACCCACATTTAGCTGCTCAGAAAACGACGTTTCTTTTTATTTTCAAAAGAAATGTTGGTGCTGTACCCATGAACTAATCATTTTGTGGCTTTAATATTTTATAAAATATTTTTAATATCCAACCTAATGAGGTCTATGTCTGATCTGCACTGTGACAAACGCAGGATTTCAGCAGTTCACTACATCCTTTTCCTGTAGACCGTTAGGCAGAGGAAGAGCTTCAACCGCAACACAAACTACAACTGACCCGAGTAACCAATAAAACCCTTGAAAGTAATACAGAACGAAGCAGGAATTTGACTTGTTGGACTAAACCTACTGTAAATCTGTTATAAATATAGTAAATGAATGCGTGCGTGTTAAAAAAAAAGCAGAAAGTAGAAGAACTTTTCAGTAGAAGTAAAATTCCCAGAAAAAAAGAAATAACAGAATTTTCCATCTGTAGCTTAACTTCTGATCATAATTTACCCACAAATGCAATACAATTAAAAAAACAATACTCTGAAGTGGATGAATGTGAAGCTACTCCACAAAGACTTCCTCAGTTTTGATGGGCATTATCAATGGCCCACCGTTGGATGAATCTGAGCCTTCGTCTCTGGCCAGGCTGTCACTGTTCAGCCCACTGACACCCATTTCTCCTGCCGCTGCGCCCGAGAGCACATCCTGATTGAAGCACAGGTGCTTGATCACCTCATTGGGGCTGGAAAAGGTCATTTCACACACATTGCATTTGTACGGTCTCCCAGAAGAGCCGAGAAACAGCGCCTCCATTTGGCTGGAGTCGTCCGCGGCACACAGCTCCATGCTCTGTCGGTCCACCATGGTGTACGCTGGCTCCGAGCCCAGATTCATGCAAACGTGCCGCGCCGCCTGGTTGGCCCGACAGAAGCTCTTGCCGCAGGCGCTACAGCGGTACGGCTTTCCCGTATGGATGTACATGTGCTCTCTCCAGTGGCTCTTCTGGATGAACTTGCGGCCACAAGTGGAGCACTCATATTTCCTCCGCTTCACTTCCCGCTCCATGTCAGCCGCACCCTCTAGGTTGTCGATATCAGCGATATCGGATGGCGGTGGCGTGTCCGCCTGGGGCTGAGCCGTGTACAGGCTGACAGCGGTTGTTGTTGGGACGGGCATGGCGGTTTCAGGATGTGACAAGTCTTTTGAGTATAGATGTTGCTCACTGTCACTAGCAGCATCCACGATGATGGGAGTGGCTGCGCCTGCTTCGCTGCTTCTTAGGACTTCCTCCACCTCTGGCGTGGCGGCACCTCCGGCCAGCATTGTGGAAGCTGCACCGACGGACTCTAACACCAGGGGGAGCATAGCCTGGGTGTGTAGACGCAGGTGCTCTCGTAAGGCTACTCGCTGGGTGAAGCGGCCCCCACAGACGTGGCACGTATAATGCTTCCTCAAAGAGGAACTTCTTCTCATGATGCTGGGCTTCACATGCAGAATGGTGTTGGCGCTCAGGGAGCAAGACGGGGCCTCACCTGCAGATGTTTCCATCTCGCCGCCTTCCCTCACAAACTGACTGATGCTCGCCGACGCTTCTAACTCTGTTTCTGACAGAGCTTGCCTGTGCTTGGATACAGGCCATGTCAGTGAGGTAGCTTTGTTTGTGGTAACGCACTTCCCATCAAGCAAACCGCCACCTTCCAAGTCGAACGGCGAAGAGAGATGCGTTCTCGCCGAGAGGCGGTTTGTGAGCGTGGCCGGTTGGTCTGATATCTGAATGCCATAAAGAGAGGACGACAGGGGAAGGCTGACCTCAGGATGTACCTGAGCCGCATGGCTAGCCAGACTTGCCTCCTGAATGAGAGGGTATGCATGGAGGAACTTGACGCCCTGCTCCAGGCGAGCCGGGTCGATAAGCTGCGTCGCCAGTTTTCCGGTGTACATCAGATTGAGGAGGTAGCTGAAGATGTCGGGCTGAATGTCAGCAGGCTTCAAGCGAACACAGTCACTGGTTGAGAGGATAAAGAAACAGATTCAATGTTGAAAACCAATGTTTATTCTATAAAAGTGCTTTAATACCTATTTAGCTTATTAGTTAAGAGCAGATTTTTATCACAAATTACCCTTCAAAAACAAAATAGAGAATATATATATCTATATATATAGAGAGAATACACATATAATCTCAATAACTCAATCTTTTGGTATCAATTACAGTGCCCTCCACTACTATTGGCACCCTCGGTAAATATGAGCAAAGGCGGCTGTGAAAATATTCCTTATCCTTTTGAGCTTTCATTCAAAAACTTCACAATATTCTAACCTATCATTGAAGTAAAACAATTGAAAGTGGGGAGAAAAACCGGCCTCATCCAGGACGGTGACGAGTCTGCTTACAGACAGGAGGTTAAGGAGCTGGCTGTCTGGTGCAGTCTTAACAACCTGGAGCTCAACACGCTCAAAACAGTGGAGATGATCGTGGACTTCAGAAGGAACCCCCCTACTCTCCCCCCACTCACCATCATGAACAGCACTGTGACTGCAGTGGAGTCATTCAGATTCCTGGGCACCACCATCTCCCAGGACCTGAAGTGGTACACTCACATAGACTTCATTGTTAAAAAGGCCCAGCAGAGGTTGTACTTCCTTTGCCAGCTGAGTTCTACAGTTCTACTCCGCCATCATTGAATCTGTCCTCTGCACGTCAATAACAGTCTGGTTCAGCTCAGCTACCAAATCTGACCTCAGAAGACTACGGAGGGTAGTCCGGACTGCTGAGCGAATCATTGGTACAACCCTCCCCACTCTCCAAGAACTGTACTTATCCAGAGTGAGCAAAAGGGCTGGCAAAATCACTCGGGACCCCTCACATCCAGCACACTCCCTCTTTGAACTGTTGCCGTCTGGTCGACGCTACAGAGCTCTGAGCACCAGAACGACCAGACACAGGAACAGTTTCTTCCCTCAGGCAGTCCATCTCATGAACACCTGACCATAATTGTGGAACACACACCATTTATACACTTATTTATCTAACACACATACTTAGTCTACATTTCAATTTGCACATAATATACCTGTACATACAAAACTGTCTATTGTAATATACTGTACCTGTACATATAATTGTCAATTTGTATATTGTTATTCCCTATTTACTTGTTCTATTTTTAATTATTTTTATTATCAGTATTTTTGTTCTGTCACTGTCATTCTGTTGCACTGTGGAAGCTTTGGTCATGAAAACATACCTGGCAATAAAGCTCATTCTGATTCTGATTCTAAAATATCTCTGAAGTATATTCCCATTCATATTTAAAAAGAAATTGCACACCAGGTTGACTAGGAGCATGAAATTGTCCAGCCATGACTTCCTGTTCCACAGGATTATAAATATGAGGAACACAAAGGCCAAATTCCCTTAATCATCCATCACAAGGAGTAAAACCTAAGAATATAGTTCTGATGTGCAGAACAAGATTGTTGAGCATCACAAAATAGAAAGTGGCTGTAAGAAAAGAGTTAAAGCATTGGAAATCCCCATTCCCACCATCAGGGTAATAATTAAGAGGTTCCAATCAACTAAAGATGTTACAAATCTGCCTGAAAGAGGACGTGTCTGTATCGTCCTAATGCACGGTGAGAAGGAGAGTTTGAGTGGCCAAAGACTCTCCAAGGACCACAGCTGGAGAATTGTAGTGATTAGTTGAGTCTTGGGGCCAGAAAGCCTAAAAAAACAAAAAACAAAACAAAAAAACAAACAGTCTCTACATCACCACATGTTGTTTGGGAGGGTTTCAAAACAATTCTCCTCACTCATCCAAAAACAAACTCCAGCAAATTCAATTGGAACTTCAAATGGCACTGGCTTCTTTTTTTTTTTAAATTGCGCTTTTTGCCAGCAAACCCACCAGATGGGTTAGTACAAACAGGGATAAAAAAAAAGAAAAAAAAAAGGGAACTCCATGCCCACGGTTAAATATACTGCTGGATCTTTAATGTTGTGGGCCTGTTTTTCTGCCAGAGGTCCTGAAGATCTTGTTCAGATGCACTGCATCATGGATTCTATCAAATACCAACAGATAAAAAATCAAAACCTGACTGCCTCTGTTAGAAATCTTATAATGGGCCGTGTTTGGATCTTCCACCAGGACAACAATCCAAAACAAACATCAAAATTAACACAAAAATGGGTCACTAAACACAAAATTAAGCTTTTGCCATGGCCATTCCAGTCCTTTGACCTGAACCCTGTAGAAAACGAGTGAGGTGATCTGAAGAGAAGAAGTACTAACATGGAGCTGTGAATCTGAAGGATCTGGAGAGATTCTGAAGGAATGGTCTCTGATCTCTTATCAGAATTTATTTCACAATGAGATTTTCCCCCCACTTTCAATTGTTTTACTTCAATGATAGGTTAGAATTTTGTGAATGTTTGGAATGAAAGATCAAAATGATAAACAATGCAGATTTATTTTCACAACGGCCTTTGTTCATATTTACCAAGAGTGCCAATATTAGTGGAGGGCACTGTATCAATATTGGTTATTTGTGCAGTTAATAATTATGCATTTCCTCTATTACAGTTTACATTTAGATTAATGTTAATGTAATCATCAAGGTTGGAATACACTACATGACTTTTGCCCAGATTTTTGCCTCATTACTGTCTGGACTAATTTATGCGAGTTGCTGAAAGTAAGAGCCAGTCTGCAAATAAAAAAATCATGTATCGTATGATGGGCACAGATTCACAGACAAAGATTTTTTTTAGCTTCACACTATGATTGTGTTCAGTCCGAGGATATAAAACATATTTTATATTTTTGGTTGCTTTTAGAACACACGTTTTCATTTGTCATGCGACTCCTAGCAATGAGGTGCATGTTAATGCGTGAGTTTGTTTTGTTCAGGACGACACGAAGGTCTGGTAATGCGTAATCCTAAATCATTCAGTGTGGTTCAGATTTGAAAAGTCATGTAGTGTATTCAAGCCTTTTTCATTCTGCACATTATAATGTTGCGATGCCTAAATTTATTTGTAACATTTAAAATTAATGATTTTAGTTTGTAGTGTTTTAGACAACATAGCTTAGAATATTATATACAGGTGCATCTCAATAAATTTGAATGTCGTGGAAAAGTTCATTTATTTCAGTAATTCAACTCAAATTGTGAAACTCGTGTATTAAATAAATTCAATGCACACAGACTGAAGTAGTTTAAGTCTTTGATTCTTTTAATTCCGATGATTTAGGCTCACATTTAACAAAAACCCACCAAATCACTATCTCAACAAATTAGAATACTTCATAAGTATAAAAAAAACATTTTTAGTGAATTGTTGGCCTTCTGGAAAGTATGTTAATTTACTGTATATGTACTCAATACTTGGTAGGGGCTCCTTTTGCTTTAATTACTGCCTCAATTCGGCGTGGCATGGAGGTGATCAGTTTGTGGCACTGCTGAGGTGGTATGGAAGCCCAGGTTTCTTTGACAGTGGCCTTCAGCTCATCTGCATTTTTTGGTCTCTTGTTTCTCATTTTCCTCTTGACAATACCCCATAGATTCTCTATGGGGTTCAGGTCTGGGGAGTTTGCTGGCCAGTCAAGCACACCAACACCATGGTCATTTAACCAACTTTTGGTGCTTTTGGCAGTGTGGGCAGGTGCCAAATCCTGCTGGAAAATTAAATCAGCATCTTTAAAAAGCTGAAGGAAGCATGAAGTGCTCTAAAATTTCTTGGTAAACGGGTGCAGTGACGTTGGTTTTCAAAAAACACAATGGACCAACACCAGCAGATGACATTGCACCCCAAGTCATCACAGACTGTGGAAACTTAACACTGGACTTCATGCAACTTGGGCTCTGAGCTTCTCCACCCTTCCTCCAGACTCTAGGACCTTGGTTTCCAAATGAAATACAAAACTTGCTCTCATCTGAAAAGAGGACTTTGGACCACTGGGCAACAGTCCAGTTCTTCTTCTCCTTAGCCTAGGTAAGACGCCTCTGACGTTGTCTGTGGTTCAGGAGTGGCTTAACAAGAGGAATACGACAACTGTAGCCAAATTCCTTGACACGTCTGTGTGTGGTGGCTCTTGATGCCTTGACCCCAGCCTCAGTCCATTCCTTGTGAAGTTCACCCAAATTCTTGAATCGGTTTTGCTTGACAATCCTCATAAGGCTGCGGTTCTCTCGGTTGGTTGTGCACCTTTTTCTTCTACACTTTTTCCTTCCACTCAACTTTCTGTTAACATGCTTGGATACAGCACTCTGTGAACAGCCAGCTTCTTTGGCAATGAATGTTTGTGGCTTACCCTCCTTGTGAAGGGTGTCAATGATTGTCTTCTGGACAACTGTCAGATCAGCAGTCTTCCCCATGATTGTGTAGCCTAGTGAACCAAACTGAGAGACCATTTTGAAGGCTCAGGAAACCTTTGCAGGTGTTTTGAGTTGATTAGCATGTCACCATATTCTAATTTGTTGAGATAGTGAATTGGTGGGTTTTTGTTAAATGTGAGCCTAAATCATCACAATTAAAAGAACCAAAGACTTAAACTACTTCAGTCTGTGTGCATTGAATTTATTTAATACACAAGTTTCACAATTTGAGTTGAATTACTGAAATAAATGAACCTTTCCACGACATTCTAATTTATTGAGACGCACCTGTAATATAAGGGAAAGTTCACCCAAAAATGAAAATTCTGTTATTAATTACTCACCCTCATGTCGTTACCAACCTGTAAGATCTTTGTTCATCTTCGGAACACAAATTAAGAAATTTTTGATGAAATCCGAGAGCTCTCTGACCCTCCACAGACAGTAAGGCTACTTCCACGAACAAGGCACAGAAATGTAGTAAGGAAGGACATCGTTAAAATAATCCATGTGACATCAGTGGTTCAACCGTAATTTTACGAATCTACGAGAATACTTTTTGAGCACAAAAAAAATAACTTATTCAACAATTCTTCTCCTCCAGGTCACCCTAGTGCCATTTTGGAGAGTATCACAACATGTTCTACGTCAGCAGCACCACGCACATGCGATGTTTACGTGCACAGAAAAGCACACACATGCATCGTGATACTCTCCAAATAATTATTTAATAAAGTAATTATTTTTGTTTTCTTTGAGCACAAAAAGTATTCTCGTAGCTTCGTAAAATCATGGTTGAACCACTGATGCCAAGTCGACTATTTTAATGATGTCCCTTACTACATTTCTGGGCCTGGGAACATTTCAGTTGCATTGCTGTCTATGCAGGGTCAAATAACTCTCAGATTTCATCAAAAATATCTTAATTTGTCTTCTGAAAATGAACAAAGGTCTTACAGCTTTGGAACGACATGAGGGTGAGTGATTAATGACAGAATTTTAATTTTTGGGTGAATTATCCCTTTAATATTGGCCATTTATTAGATATGACATAAGAATTATTATCAGCTTACCATATCAACACATCCAGAGTTTAAGCACAAAATGGACTTTAAAAACCACACATAAAGCTGTTACCTGTCCTGGTGTATAAATAGCATTCTGAAGTAGTTCGAGAAAGCGGCCAGTACGGCCTTGTGTGCTTTGAAAAAGACATCGCCGATGGCGACCGTGCAGTCACACAGGAAGCCAAACTCCCTCTGCGCGTTGAGCTGCTGCAGAAGGATAAGACCATGATTGGCCAGCTCCATACTTCCACCTACACAGAAAGGGCAAGAGATGACAGTCAACTTCCTGTCTACTACAGACCACAATGCACAAAAAAAAAAGACTGAGTGAAAGAAGGCTGTTAAGTTGTCTGTTGATATGGACTTAATCAGCAGTGAACCGCCAAAAATACGAATCCAACACTGTAAACCCAAACAATAAGCTAAACTCTACGATACACTTGGAATAT